>CM074720.1:468849631-469537131 GCA_037306005.1 Rhinophrynus dorsalis
ATAATATGTAAATCCAGGGCAGATAAGGTAATGTGGCAATTTTGGAGCAAACCATATGCCCCATAGGGGACAAATAAATCTTTTAAATTTCCCATTGCTTTAAACAGGGCTTTTTAATGTGCTTTATATCATATTCAATTGCTCCTTATAGTTCAGTTGGTTTGGTCCAGAATTGTTCCTTATAGTGTAGTTGGTTTGGCTCAGAATTGCTATACTCCCAACTAGTGCATCAGCCTCAGTGACTCTCCACAGAACTGCTTAGTCTGTCTGAGTGTGTCATTTTTATATTCCATTTTTTAGGAACATGAATTATCCAGAGAGCTGAGTGACAGGTCTTTTGTAATCAGCAGTTTCCCCTGTATCTGTTCGAGAATCAAACACATCATAGACACCTTCTGCTGTATAATAGAGCAGCGTGGCTCTTCTCTGCGCATTGTCTGTTATGTTGCAGGCAATGAGAACATTTCTTCCACTTTGTGAATACAGAAGTGGGCTCAGTGACCACATCCTACTTAGGGAAGGCTGTACGCCCTACTGCAGAGATGCCGGGATATTGACACAATGAAAAGTGGAGCAATTCTGGTTCAAATCAGCTGAACCAGAATTAATAAAAAAAAGTCCACTGATTTAAATAGGGCTTTTAACCCCTTGATTTCGAGAGTGGTCTCCAACACATTGCTTCACAATGTGCTGGAGAACACTCTAGAATTCAAGGAGTTAAACATCTCCATTTAAATGTATGTGAATTTTTATTTGTCCCCTGTGGTACAGGTGGTATAGCTCTACATTGCTCAAGTCCTTCTCATTACATCAGCTTGACTTTCTTTGATCACATGGCCTAACAACATGGCCGCCATTAGTGCTACTGCAGAGATTCTGGGCTACTGGCACAGATTAAGAGAAGATCAATTTTGAGGTAAACCAAATGCACCACCGGGAAAAATAAAAATTCCCATTGCTTCGAAATGGGGATGTTAACCTCTTGAATGCTTGAGAGGTCTCCAACGCATTGCTTAGACCTCTCTAGCATTCAAGGAGTTAAAACTTTATTTAAATTGAATACAAATGTCGCATTGTTGCTTATGGTTCACTTGGTTTGCCCCAAATATCTTTGTACATAGGGCCTACTGTTTTTTTCTAAATTAGTTTCCCTTACTTGCTTTCAGTTTAAAGATAATCTGGTTAGTATTTACAATCTAGTTGCAACTAGTATTTTTATTTCACTAAAGACATTAGCTGATAAAGTAACACTAGCTCTTCCAAGCAATAACCCCAATACATACCTTAAACTGTGCAGGAAATCCAAATGACCACTATAAGCACCTGCAGTGGGAGGAGTCTGGAGTTCAGGGGTTCTGCAACAAATAATCATGTCTTCCTTAATGCACACAATACCTGGTGCTAAGAGATTCATTTTAATTGGTTCATAATGGTATATAAGATATTTTGCACAAGGTAAGATGTGGGATCAGGCTAATTTTGAGGCAGGTTATGACAAGTCAATGACCCGGCACCTTTTTAATTTGGTATTATATCATTCCATCAGGAAGTGCACCATTATAGAAAGAGATGACCTGGTACCGTTTTTTTAAGAGAAACCCAACAGACTGGTGGGTTACTAATAGAAGGTATTAGCATAGCTTGCACTGTGATTGGTTTCTGTAATCTCTTACAGTAATGAGTAGGGTTTCCTACTCTTTTGGAGGGAAAAGAAATGACAACCATATTATTGCTCTCATATACTTGGGAGCAACCCCAAGACAAACAGACCTGCCAGTAAAATAGCAGCCAGGTGGCAATCTTAGTAATGATGTAGGCTACTGCTATGCTACATAATGTCATGGTCTGGGGGACTTTCATGGTCTGACACTGAGGTCCAGGGTTTTGACACACAATGTGTGTCAAAAGGTGGCAGGGCTTAATCACGAGTGGGGGGCAGGACTTAAAATAACATTATATCCTGGAGAAATAGGCTGGGGAAAGAGGTGAAGAGGGCTGGGAGTGGGCAGAACATGCTGGGAAAGAGGAGAAGTGGGTATAGTTTTAGAAGAACTCCCCACATCAGGAGAATCAGCCACTCCCCCGGAGACCTGGTAATTAACATCTAAGAAATGTCTTCCAACCTGGGTTAAAGGTATCCTATCACCTAAAAACAAGAGCTTAAGTCTATGTTGCATTAGCCATGTTATATTTAGAAAACTATTCTTGAGTTATTTAGATTATGCTAATCAAGGCAGCATACCATGCAGACACTTCCTGTCTTAGCCTGGCATTACCTCCTCCACTCACTGACACAACCCTCCAGGGGAGGTGGGCAAGGTATTGCTGAGTAGTGTATGTAAGTGGTTAATGTAAGGCTACAACAGAGAGTGTATGCATAATATGCCTTAACCCTTTGAGTGCCAGAGGGGTACCCAACGCATTGCTCTGCAATGTGTTGCGTACCCTATGGCACTCAAAGGGTTAATTACCATAATCTGAAAACTGAAATAACTCAACTGGCACCCCTCTGGCACTCAAATGGTTAAAGTATCTTGCAAATAAAAAAAAAATTAGACAAAAGTAGCATGCAAATATTCACCTGACAATATGTGCAGAAATATAGATGAAAATTAACCCAGAACGGAAAATGCATATGGATATGGAAATTAGTATTTTGAAAAGTAATTTAGTGACCAAAGAGTTGGAGTATTCCAGGAATGACAGACGGTTCCAGGGCCACAGCTCACTTCATGCTTCATCTGCTATCTGATGCACCTGATTCTGGCCATAATACTGCAATTCTTCATGGACCACCTCACCTGCAAGTCATTTTACAGTGTGACCACTGGAGACTGACAAATGATTGACTTTTCCAGTAACTAATCCCTTCATCAAGACTTCAGACTGTTCACTTCAAGTGTTGCTTATTAAAGGAGCAGTAAACATTTTGTTATGAAAATATTTGTAATAAGTCTTTTCCTACAAATCACGGGTGTACTCTTTTCTGTGAGATTTCTATTCAGACATGATTAAATCTCAGATTTATTTTATTATAATGCATTATATGGGAGCATTTAGGTCATATACTATGGTGATAGTGCCACCTGGCCACCTCAATAGAAAATTACATTGCAATTGAGCTATAATAACTTGTGTTAGAAAGATCTCACTGTAGTGGTAGAGACATTGATTTACTCAGTAGCCCTGCAATGTATTGTTTTTCAGAAACATAAGTTTACTGCTCCCTTAATCGCTTTATCATGGTCATGTAGTATAATGACTTGATGTCCATCTCTTAACCCTTTGAGTACGAGAGGTGTACTCAATGCATTGCTCTTCACAAAGGCGTAGCTAGGAGCCACTGGACCCTGGTGCAAAAATTGCCATGGGCCCCCCCGACCACATTGCCCCCACTGTCCACCTCCACATTGCTCCCATTCTCCACATCCACATTGCCCCCATTGTCCATTTCCACACTGTCCACCTCCACACTGCCCTCATTGTCCACCTCCACATTGCCCCCATTGTCCATTTCCACACTGTCCACCTCCACATTGCCCTCATTGTCCATCTCCACAAATGTTCCCCCATTGTTCACCTCCACAAACGTGCCCCCATTCTCCTCTTCCATAAATTTGCCCCCATTGCCCACCTCTTACCTGACTGAGGAAGTGGGGGCCTCATCCCTGGTTGTCCAGTGGCAAGGAGGGAGAGGTCTGTGCTTTCTTCTGCACAGACCTCTATGAACAGCTCCCTCACAGTCCTCTCTCCAGTAATGCAGAGCACTGGGAGGTGATGTCATCTTGCAGCTCTCTGCATTACTAGAAAGCCAGGGACTGCGAGGAAGCTGCTCATAGAGGTCTATGCCAAAGAAGGAACAGACCACAGCTTGTCGGTGGGGAGATCAGTCTGATCTTCCCACCAGCAAAGCTTTTTATTACTGGAAGTGGCGGCCGCAGTGGTATGGCTTGCAGTTGCGAACCCTGCGACCACTATTGTTATGCCACTAGCCAGGGCTGGACTGGGAATAAAAACGAGCCCTGGAAAAAAGTGCTTACCAGCCCCATAGCATTGCGTCATTATACCAGCCCCATAGCACTGCATCATTATACCAGCTAGGTGTTTGTCCTGGGGTCCTTCCCCTGACAGTAGCTTGGTGCTTGTCCTGGGTACTACACCTGTTATTAGCTCGATGCTTGTCCTGGGTTCCTACACCTGGAATTAACTAGGTGCTTGTCCTGGGTTCCTACAACTGGCATTAGCTAGGTGTTTGTGCTGGGTTCCTTCACCTGACAGTAACTTGGTGCTTGTCCTGGGTTACTACACATTACATTTAATTGTAGGTCCTGGGTTCTTACACATGCTAACGTGTTACATGTTCTGGGTTCCTTCACATTGGAGCTAGAAGCTTGTCCTGGGTTCCTATACATGAGAGCTAGGTGCTAGTCCTGTGCTCCTACACATAAGAGTTTGTTGATAGCTCTTGACATCATTTTGATGTAAAATGAGAATTTTGCTAACAGTGTATTGAGATCTGCAAGTTTCATGTATTTCTATAGTTCACAGTTTTGTTACCAATTTAACACATTTGTATGACTTTTTTTGCAGCGGAAACAAGGTTCATATAAAGGCATGTGATTTTTTACTAGTACTTTATGATCAATTTAACGACCCTCCATGCTGATGATTTATTCTAGAATTAGTGGAGCATTCTTGTCTGTCTGTATACTGTAATTGATATTAATCTGCAATCTAAATGGTTTGGATAATATTAACCCTTTGATTGCCGGAGGGGTATCCAACGCATTGAGAGGCAATGAGTTAGATACCTTTCTGGCACTCAAATAGTTAAGATGTATGAACAAAGCTTCTGTCATTCTGGACATCTCTTTTATGTACTTTCCAGTCCATTACTGTAAGGCAGGCAGACAGCAACAGACACTCCCCAACAGCAGGAAACTTCCACCAGCTACGCAGTAGACAACACAAATGCGCGTAGCTGGTGTTGGTGTGTGGCGCCTTCAAAATGTAAGCAGCCCACGCATCTACGTGATGACGTAGCGCGCAGTTGCTCTCCTTTATTTCACCCTGCCTCCGTTTCAGCAGAGAAGATGTAAGGTGAGCTCTGCTGCTGTTGGTTTATTTTCAAGCAGGCAAGACAGCCCGCAGGTGGAAGCTTTATTGCGGACATCTTCATATAAAATGTATGTGCTATTGGGGGCCCCAAGTCTGATGGGGCCTCCAATAGAAGAATATGGCAACAACATTTTCTGGGGGGCCCCAAAGACTGGTGGGGCACACAAGACGTGGCCAGCGGTCCTTCAAATCTCGCTGCTGAGGTCCTGTCACCTTGTGGCCACGGCTTGCTTCTTAATTTTAAAGCAGCTCCAGGGAAGCCCAGTGTAGGCGGCATACCGGGAATTATCCCGGTAGGTCGGTCCGTCCCTGCCACTGGCTCTGCAATACTTTCCGTACCCCTCTGACACCCAAAGGGTTAACCAGACCCAGGGGAGGGCTGGAAACTTGTAGCCTGGAGGGCAACTACAATCAAGTGGCCCAATTTTACAATTGTTCCAGCCCCCTTTCCCAGACCCCTCCCGTTTGTTAATTTTAAAATTGCCATTAACCCTTTGAGTGCCAGAGGGGTATGCCATGCATTGCTTTGCAATGCGTGGCATACCCCTCTGTCACTCAAAGAGTTAGTGTTGTGAAGTAAGGCAAGCAGTACCACAAAGCTTACAATTGAAATGGGGTTACTCTGGTGCAACTACAGAGCTTACAATGTAAGTAAAGCTGCACTAGTGATACCATAGAACGTACAAGAGATATAGGTTATGCTACTAGTGTAGCTCCATTTGGATTGTAGCTCCATTTCAGTTGTAAGCTGTGTGGTATCACTAGTGTAGCTCCATTTGGATTGTAGCTCCATTTCAGTTGTAAGCTCTGTGGTATCACTAGTGTAGCTACATTTGCAGCAACAAGCGGGAGTGGCCCACCAGCCCAGACATATGACTGGCCCAGGGGGCAATTGCCCCCAGGCCAGCCCTCCCCTGTACAGACCCTCTTTTTGGTTTACTTTATGTGTATGTAGCCAAAATGCGTTCCTTACCCCTCTGGCACTCAAAGGGTTACTCAGTCCCTCTTTTTGGTTTACTTTCTGTCTATGTAGCCAAAATGTAGTCTTTTCTGTTTTCTAACTACTCACATATAACTATTTGAAGACTGTGGATAAGCAAAGTGGAAGAGCTCCTCTGGGATTTTTTGTGAATTTGTTTCAATGTATTTTGGAAGGTTTTGGGTCCTCCCACCTCCTTGGTTAGTTGCTCCCTGTACACAGCTGCAATTAGGGAAGGTATGAACGCCTCCGTTATTGCCCTCACTAGGGTTTCCTTACAGCACAGGAAAGACAGTATCACTGATTTTAATTGCATTATATTAAATACATGTTCACTTCAGATTAGAGGCAGAAAGACTTGCCTAGTCAGAGATGCTTTGATGTTGGTGGGCAATCTACACATGCTTTAGACAGCAAACATGTAACTAAGTCTCACTATATATTATCTGTAGTAAGGGCTGAAACAGATTCTGCCAAACACTAGCAGAGATTAATAAAAATCTTATCTCGTGTAAGACTTTTAAAGGGGCAGTAATGTCCCATAAAAAATATTTAGATTTAGGTAGAGATTGAAAAAATAAACTAATTGCAACAAACCCTATCTCTCAAACCGCTATGATTTGAGAGATATAGGAATTCAAAGTTCCCCCCTCCCTCCCCTTCTCCTGATGTGAGTTGTAAAGGTGACAGCAGGAGATTCGAGTGGTACAACTTGAGGAGGCTCTGCAGCAGAGCCGAAATCGCAGTACTTAAAAATAATCCATTAATTTGAACTGCCTACAAAGTGTGCCTGGTTTGCAAGCACACATTGTAGACCTTTCCAATGAATAAATTATTTTAAGCACCACAATTTTGGTTCTGCTGAAGAGCCTCCTCAAGTCGTACGACTCGAATCTCCTGTTATCAGCTTTACAACTGACATCAGGAGAAGGGGAAGGAGGAGGGAACTTTGAATCCCTATATCTCTCAAATCATATCGGTTTGAGAGATAGGGTTTGTTGCAATTAGTTAATTTTTTTCAATCTCTACCTAAATCTAAATATTTTTTAGGGGACATTACTGACCCTTTAATGGGTGGCAGGGCTGGGGGAGTCATGTCATCTCTAAATCAGTGCCCACAGGTGATATGTGAGCCATCTGCCCCCATGTATACATCCTTTGCAATCCAGCTCTCATTCACTCTCTCTCTCTTCAAAGTGCTTCTCTCACTGGACAAATGTGAGTGCAGTGCATAATGAGCCAGTAGTTTTCACACAGAACAAACAATAGGCTGTTTTTTCTGTATTCACAATCCACCAGACTGGTAAAGGATCTGTGACCTTCCAGGGACTCATCTCCCCTTGCTACCACCTGCAATTTGAGGTCTCTTATTCTTCCTTTCCTGGTAAGGTATGACTCTAGACAATGCATGGGTGATCCACCCTGGCACCTTGAGGGGAACCCGGTGATTTGCCTCACTCTGTGCCTCACTGAAGACCCTGACCTAGGGCTCTTGCACACCCTGGGGAACCCTTATTTGTCCCATCATGGAGTTCCTCCTCTGGAGTACATCTTCCTTTCTTGCTAGGGAGCAGAACACTCCAGAGTGGCCCCCTATATATCCCTGCTCTATGCCTCACCTGTTCCCATGGCAACACATAGGCGCTCCCATTATCCAAGGGAGACTGGGGCAGGACCACAAAATGCACTACCAACAGGCCATTAAAAAGTCGGTTACATTGTACACTGCTCTAGAGGGCACCCTGTAAGAGAGATAACTGAATATAGGGAAAATAAAACAAAATCACAAATACAAGTGTTTAAGTATTGTTTGAGACTTAATAAAGGAAACCTAATAAAAATGCAAGTTACTAAATTATTAATAATAATAATAATAATAATAATAATAATAATGTGAGAAGAGAATGCACTTTTCATATGTGCCCTAAAGTAAAATATTGGGTGCTAGAAAGGTCTCCAACACAGAGGTGTTTCTGGGACCCAAGGTGTTAAAGTCTGATCACATAGCCATTAACCCATTAATGACCAGAGGGGTGTTCAAGAATTTTTTTTTTTTTTTTTTTTTTAATAAAATTAACCCTTTAAGGACCAGAAAGATGCAAAACACACCTTAAAAGGTTAAATACATTTTATGAACAATGAGCTTTTTTCTGACATTCTGATTGTAAGACATGAAAATAACTATATATTTTATGTATTTTACCTTTTATCAAGAGCAATATAATATCCCCCACTTACACGCACGCACATGCAAACACAATTACTTTATTATGGCCAGAAAATCCTAATGAGCCCTTTTCATTTGCCCTTGTGTCTTTGTACAAGACATAACATCTCAATCAATCCTGGAAGACATGTCCTTGGAAGCAGACATGACGGTTGCTGACAATATCTTTCAAACTGGAACAGGCAGAGTGCATCAGCCTGCTTAAACTATTAAGGATCAGAGGTATGTGCAAAGCATTGTGAAGCAATGTAGTGTACGTCACTATGATCATTAAAGGGTTAAGATTTCCATGTGCAATGGCAAAGTTTGTGTCCTGGGGTTCTGCTAGGAACTGTCATGTCAGCCTTCATAGACCTAACATCCAGTTCTGACTGAAGGGGTTATCTCTTGAACAAAGGCATCAGGGGAGGGCTGGCCTGGGGGGCAGGGGGGCAATTGCCCCCTGGGCTGGTCATATGTCTGGGCTGGTGGGCCACTGCACCTCACTAAATCTCCCGATTGCTGCTGTAAATGGAGCTACACTAGTGATACCACAGAGCTTACAATTGAAATGGAGCTAAACTAGTAGCATAAACCATTTCCCTTGTAAGCTCTATAGTATCACTAGGTAAGCTTGACTTAAATTGTAAGCTTTGTAGTAGCGCACTAGTGTAGCCCCATTTCAACTGTAAGCTATGTGGTATCACGTGACTTACGTCACAACATTAATGCCAATTTAAAGGGATAGTAATACTTTGTTTTATCTTTATTTTATTTTGTAGGCATTCAAAAAAAACATGAAGAATGATATAAGTCTTATCTCTCAAACCTTTATGGTTTAAGAGATATTCACAAGCAAAGTATCCCCCCCCCCTGTTCAGCTAGATCAGAAGGGAGGTGCCCAGGCAGACTGCAGAGAGGGACAATCTTCAATTAAGATAAGGGAAAAAGCTGAAAAACTTGTCAAGGGTAGGGTTGCCACCTTTTCTTCAAAAAAATACCGGCCGTGGCATTCCCTCCATAGACTTAACATTGGACAGAAGCCATTTTTTTACCGGCCTGCCGGTAAAATACCGGCTAGGTGGCAACTCTAGTCAAGGGGGGAAGGGCTTTCATTGTTTTTATATAAAGAAGATTGTCCCCTTCTGTTATCTGTCTGGTCTTACAACCAGATTCACATCTGAGAAGAGATGGCTTACACTAGGTAAAAGGGGCGGGAGGGGAAACTTTGCTTGTGAATATCTCTTAAACCATAAAGTTTTGAGAGATAAGACTTATATCGTTCTTCATGTTTTTTTAAAGCCTACAAAATAAAATAAAGTTAAAATGAAGTATTACTATCCCTTTAACAAAAAGGAGGTGGTCTGGAACAGTGGCCTGGAACGATAATAGAAATAGGCTGCTTGAATGTATTTGCCCTCTGGGCCACAAATTGCCAGCCCTCCCCTGAAAGGCATAAAGCAAAATGTCATGGGGCCATGGAGCGTTAAAGTAAGTTAGTTGAAGGGAAGGGCTATTATTACGATGTGCTACTTCTCCTTTAAATCAGTGAAAAATACCTATAAAATGTTAAGGATGGACTGACATTTCCAGACCGTGTGTTAGGGTGTTCTAAAACAAAAAAACGATTGAGAACTCCAGCGCTAACTTGTTCATCCAAACATCTGGGACGAATAAAACCATTTTTTTCCATTCCACTTTATACGAACATCCTACAAACTTGCAGTTCCCGCAGTTGCCAGAAGATGGCAATGTCGCTTAAACTTGTGGCTATTCCAGAGTGTTTCTTTCTACAGGTCAATGTAAGTAATTTTCTTTCAACAATAGCAGTGGAAGGAGGGGCTCCTATTGATTGGGCAAGGGGGTGCGTGTTTCTTGCGCTCTTTGATTGGCTGGGAGGTGTGAGGGGTGTGTAGAACTCAGACAGGATGGGAAGAGGAGGGGTAGATTTGGAAGAGGGGAGTTTTATGAGAGAGGGGGGTGATAACGTGCCCCCCCATTCCAGTCTCCCTGACTGCGCTTCTCCAGTGAACACTTTACTATTGCTTCCAATGTGAATGTGGGATAGCCTGGTTCCAATCCCCACACAACCATGCACACATACACACACACATGCACACACAAACACAGAGAGCACACACTGCCCTGTGTAGTGTGACACACACACAGCTGTCATGCATACACATACACACATCTATACTTTCCCTGGATATGCATCTCCAGCCTGGGACTTAAATGATGCTCTACAGCGAGAGGACTGCAGAAATCCATGCCAAATAAGGATTTAATGTTAGAATTTTTTTGGGACAACCTGAAGAATTTGGGGCTTCGGTTTTCATGTTTTAATTTTTTTTTGTACTGGCTGATTGCTAAAAAGTAACATTTTTCGGCATTTTACAATGGACCTAAATGTGTTTTTGCTGCTGTTCTCTATGGTTTGGCAAGTTCAGGCTGTGGAAGGTAAGATGAATCAAATCTTCCCCGGTACAGTGCTGGAATGGGTTAAATTGATTTCTTCTTGCACGGGGTTTATAGATGTGAATATTTGGGGCTGTTTAACGCTTCGAGTGCCAGAGAAATGCGTCGCATTGCAACGCTTGGCTACCGCTCTGGCACTCAAAGGGTTAACCCTACAGGCCCTCCGCATCTGTTTATTTTAGATTTGTTCTTCAATGTGGTTAATCTTTTAACCCTTTGAGTGACAGGTTTCGAACGCAATGCAATGCGTTCGATACCTCTCTGGCACTCAAAGGGTTAACTACAAAATAATCTCGATATCATTTCACGCTGGAGAAGTGGTTAATTCACCATTGTGGACGTATTTTAATCCTATAACCAAAAAAATGCGTATCCCTTGCTGTCGGTGGCACCAACATTAGATCGTAAGCTTCTCAGGACAGGGAAGAGATAAGATCTTGTGTATGCGATTGGTACCATTGGATGCTAAACAGCATTGCGTTGAAAAAGGTAAACCCTTTGAGTGCCAGCGAAGCATGCAAAACATTGCTCCGCAATAAATTGCACACCCGATCTAGCACGCAAAGGGTTGATCGGGCTCCAGTAGAGGCACCTGTTATACCCAAGCAACAAGGTACCTAAGTGTGCCCAGGCAGAATCATGCCAGGCACTCAGACTATGCAAGGTGCCTTCTTTTGCTGTGTTTCTTAACCCTTTGGGTGCAAGAGTTTTTTGTTTTTTTTTGTTCCTGCCCTGCAGGCCCCACTGGCACCAGAGAGGATAGCCCCTTGAATGTTAGAGAGAGGTGGAGACCACTGCAGCATTTAAGGGGTTAAACATGGATTTTTCCCAACATCGCACATTGTAGCAGATAGTATAAGTAGCATTTTTAAACCAGGTTTTTTTTTTTTGTAAGTATGGGTTGGAGCATGTTCCAAACCCGTGGCTTTCTTGAATCCAAGGCAAATTAAGCAAAATAATAATTCTAATAATAACCATCTTTACCAGCTGGAAATAATGGGGAAAAATCAAGGTTAACTCAGTAAGTGTTGCCCACCCACGTTGGCTCTCAAAGGGTTAAGAGAAATGTGGCCTAATGTCTAGCAAAATTAGGTCTTATAATGGCATTGCTTTTCTGGCACAATAGGTTAATTAATTAGGCTTTTTTTTTTCCAAAAGAGGTGCAAATTCGCTATTTGTGTCTATAGGTTTTACAATGATGAATGGTCCCTTCTGTGAGTGTTAAATCAATATGTCCTTTCTAGCCAGCGAATAATGCTGTGCGCGCATTGGAGGATGGAGATGGTTTTGATTCAGTGTCCTACAGGGCTCCAGATGTGATCTGTGGGTCGCTGGGTACCAGGCTGTGTTGCTAAGCTGCTGTCTGTTCTCCCCTATTACATGTCCTCTCTATCCACCTAGTAAACATCCTCTATCTCAACTTGTATTGATCCATCTCTCCCCCTAGTACAGGTCCCCTATCTCTCGCCCAAGTACAGGTCCTTTTCTTTCTCCCCCCAGTACACGTCCCCTCTCTCGTTTTCCTTACCCATTACACGCCTCTTCTCTCTTTCACCCCCACCCCCAGTACGTTTCCTCTTTCTCTCTCCCTATTACAGGTTTTTTCTCTCCCTCCCCAGTACATGTCCCCCCTTTCTCCTCCTAGTACATGTTCCCCTCTCTCTTTCTCCCCCAGTACATGTCCCCTCTTTCTCCTCCTAGTACATGTTCCCCTCTCTCTTTCTCCTCCTAGTTCATGTTCCCCCCTCTCTCCTCCTAGTACATGTTCCCCTCTATCTTTCTTCCTCAGTACATGTCCTCTCTCTATCTCCCCTTGTACAGATCCCTTCTCTCTTTTACCCCCCCCAGTATGTCTCCTCTCTCTTTCTCCCCTCATACACATCACTTCTTTCTTTTACCCCCCAGTATGTCTCCTCTCTCTTTCTCCCACAGCACATCTCCTCTCTCTTTCTCCCTCCTGTACATGTTACCTCTTTCTCCATCCCAGTACAAATCTGTGTGTGTCTCTTCCCCAATACAGGTCCTCTCTTTCCCATCTCTCCCCCCCAATACAGGTCACTTCTCTCCCCCCCCAATACAGGTCACTTCTCTCCCCCCCCAATACAGGTCACTTCTCTCCCCCCAATACAGGTCCCTTCTCTCCACCTAGTACAGGTCCTCTCTCCACCTAGTACAGGTCCTCTCTCTTCCCCCCAGTACAGGTCCTCTCTCTGCTTCTCTCCATCTAGTACAGGTCCTCTCTCTCCCTCTCTCTCTACCTAGTACAGGTCTTCCCCCCAGTACAGGACCTCTCTTCATCTAGTACAGGTCTTCCCCCCAGTACAGGGCCTCTCTTCATCTAGTACAGGTCTTCCCCCCAGTACAGGACCTCTCTTCATCTAGTACAGGTCTTCCCCCCAGTACAGGACCTCTCTTCATCTAGTACAGGTCTTCCCCCCAGTACAGGACCTCTCTTCATCTAGTACAGGTCTTCCCCCCAGTACAGGACCTCTCTTCATCTAGTACAGGTCTTCCCCCTCAGTACAGGACCTCTGTTCATCTAGTACAGGTCTTCCCCCCAGTACATTTCCTCTCTTCATCTAGTACAGGTCTTCCCCCCAGTACAGGTCCTCATTTCATCTAGTACAGGTCTTCCCCCCAGTACAGGACATCTCTTCATCTAGTACAGGTCTTCCCCACAGTACAGGACCTCTCTTCATCTAGTACAGGTCTTCCCCCCCAGTACAGGACCTCTCTTTATCTAGTACAGCCCCCCCCAGTACATTTCCTCTCTTCATCTAGTACAGCCCCTCCCAGTACAGGTCTTCTCTTCATCTATTACAGCCCCCCCCCCAGTACAGGTCCTCTCTCTACCTAGTACAGGTCTTCCCCCCAGTAAAGGACCTCCCTTCATCTAGTACAACCCCCCCAGTACAGGTCCTCTCTTCATCTAGTACAGATCTTCCCCCCCAGTACAGGTCCTCTCTTCATCTAGTACAGCTCTCACCCCCCAGTACAGGTCCTCTCTTCATCTAGTACAGCTCTCACCCCCCAGTACAGGACCTCTCTTCATCTAGTACAGGTCTTCCCCCCCCAGTACAGGTCCTCTCTTCATCTAGTACAGATCTTCCCCCCAGTAGAGGTCCTCTCTTCATCTAGTACAGCTCTCACCCCCCAGTACAGGACCTCTCTTCATCTAGTACAGGTCTTCCCCCCCCAGTACAGGTCCTCTCTTCATCTAGTACAGATCTTCCCCCCAGTAGAGGTCCTCTCTTCATCTAGTACAGGTCTCCCCCCCCCAAGTACAGATCCTCTCTTCATCTAGTACAGCCCCCCCAGTACAGGTCCTCTCTTCATCTAGTACAGGTCTTCCCCCCCAGTACAGGTCCTCTCTCTACCTAGTACAGGTCTTCCCCCCAGTACAGGACCTCTCTTCATCTAGTACAGGCCCCCCCAGTACAGGTCCTCTCTTCATCTAGTACATGTCTTCCCCCCAGTACAGGTCCTCTCTCTACCTAGTACAGGTCTTCCCCCCCCCCAGTACAGGTCCTCTCTTAATCTAGTACAGGTCTCCCCCACCCTGTACCTGTCCCTGTCCCCTCTCTGTTTAGCCTAGACCAGGTCCTCTCTAATCTCCCACCATTAACCATCCTTCTGTCCCATTATAGGTCCTCTTCCCTCTAGTACAGATTCTTTCCATTCCAAGCACTGTTCTCCTCCAGTACTAGTTTCCTGTACACATTTTTAACCCCTATTACCTTATTTCAGGATGTCCTCTTCTCCAAAAAAATAAAAACAGTACAGGTCTGTAGGCAAGCCCCACACCTGTAAAGGCCCTGTTGCATGTAACACCAGTACAGCACCCCCTCACTATACCCCAGTACAATTACTCAGTACTGGTCCCACCTGAGTAACCTAATGTCTTTCCTCCATCCAGCACAGATCCCCGCAGTACCTGTACCCACCCCCAAACACAAACAGAGCTTCCCCATGTATACTGGAACAGGAACCCCCTTCATTACCCCAATGATTGTTCTGTCAATCCCCCTAGTACTCTATCATAGAACCTCCCCTCCCCACTTGACTACAGGTCCCACCCGAATAACCTAATGTCTTTCCTCTATCTTTCACAGGTCCCCACTGTACACATTCTCCTATTCCAGTACCCCTGTACAGTTCCCACCCAGAACCCCCAGAACAGGGCCTCCTGTACCACGGTATTGGTCCTCTCTCCCCATCCTCTTCCTTGTGCTAGAAGAACAGAGCTGCATTGCAGTGCTGATGGTGCTAAAAGCCCCGGGCGATGGTGGGGGGACAGTAGGATATGGTCTGGAGCGGGGGGAGACCTGGGGAGGACCAGAGTGACAGATAACTTGGCATGAGTCTGTGTCTAGCCTGATGAGCGTGACCACAGACACACACAGACATGCCGTGTACCCGCTCTTCCCTGCCAGGCAGCCAGGAACTGCAGCTGTGCCCACCTGGTGCTGCCGGCACGTCTGAGCCTCAGTCATCAGTCCTTATTTCCACAAATCCCCTGCTTCACTTCTATTTTTTCCTTCTTATATTTTTTAACCCATTGAGTACTAGAGAAGTCTCCCTCGTGTTGCAAAACAGAGTGCAAGAGTCCTGTCTAAAATTCTAGTGGTTAAACCTTTGAGTGCCAGTGAATTCAAAGGGTTAAAACTGTTCCTTTCACTTCTAAAGCTCCTTTTTCTCACTCTTTAATTCCACTCCCACCCCAAAATGTGTCTGTTTTCAGCTCTTCTGGTTACCACCCATATTGTTTTTGCTTGTTATTGCTCTCTCTGTTGCTTTTCCCTAATTGTTACTTTCTCCTTTAATCCCTTCTATGTTCATCTTCTCCTCGTTCTTCCTTTTCCTTGTCCTGCACCACTTACCGTTTGTTATTTTATTGTTCACACATCTCTCTCTCTTACCCCCATTCTCTCCTGGTCTTTCCCCATCTCTGTCACTCCTCAGTGTCACTTCTCTGTTTCCTCACTCTTATTACCTTTATTATCTCTGTCATCACTCTCTGTCCTCACTCTCTGTCCTCACTCTCTGTCCTCACTCTCTGTCCTCACTCTCACTCTCTGTCCTCACTCTCTGTCCTCACTCTCACTCTCTGTCCTCACTCTCTGTCCTCACTCTCTGTCCTCACTCTCTGTCGTCACTCTCTGTCCTCACTCTCACTCTCTGTCCTCACTCTCACTCTCTGTCCTCACTCTCTGTCCTCACTCTCACTCTCTGTCCTCACTCTCTGTCCTCACTCTCTGTCCTCACTCTCACTCTCTGTCCTCACTCTCTGTCCTCACTCTCACTCTCTGTCCTCACTCTCTTTGTTTCTCATTCTCAATTACATGCGCACACACACCTACCCACCCCCTCATACAGATATACCTACCACCCACACACACATCACAAATACCCATTGATTTAAATGGGCCTTTAACCCTTTCAATGCTAGAGAGGTTTCCAGTAAATTGCTTCTCCCTCTCTAGCATTCATGGTGTCAAAAGTCCCATTGAAATAAATGGAAATGTAACCCTTTGAGCTCCAGAGGGGAATCCAACACATTGCTAGATACCCAGCTGGCACTCAAAGGGTTAAATAATTTGGTTCTCTTATAGTACAGTTTGTGCCAGCAAACCAATGCGTTGGAAACCTCTCCAGCATTCAAGAGGTTAAATGGCCAATTTAAATCAATGCAAGGTTTCTTTCTCCCATTTGTTGGAACTGGTTTGATCCAGAACTGTGTTTCTTTTCTTCTATGGATAAGGCCCCCTGACTCGCACACACACTCACACTAACAGACACATTCACACTAACAGACACACACACACACTCCCCCTCCTCTCTCTCTGTCTCTCGTCTCTCCTTTTTTCATTGTACAATAACAAGTCTATCACTTGCTGTTTCTGCCCTTCTATATAATTTGTACCTTTTTTCTCTCCTGTCACCCATTTACAATTGTATTTCTATTTTACATGTTACTCCAGTTTCACTAGCAACAATCTCACTTTTCCCCTTCTTATCCTCGTCTGAACCTCTAATGCTCCTCATTGTCTCCTGCTGCCTGTCTTTTGGTACAAGGAGCCAAGGCACGTTCCTCCGCCCTTGTATCTAGAATCCCTACTGCTGCTAGCAGATGATATGTTACAGATTGAGCTTCTCTGTGGCTTCATAGCTATGGAGAGATGAGAGAATTGGTGTGTTAAAGGAGGACTAATATCTGATTATAACCCCCACTTATCTTACTACAGACAGAAATCCTAATGGCCTCTATGAATTTTACTCTTGCTCCATGTTTCAATAAGTAACATCTTGAAGCAGTCCTGAATGTCATCTCAATGGAGGTGGACATGATAGTTGCTAACAGCACCACAGACATGGCTCACTGCACTTTGTAACTCTTTGAGTGCCAGAGAGGTATCCAATGCATTGAAATGCATTGGATACCTCTCTGGCACTCAGAGGGTTAAGTGACCTGGAGGGGCATGCAAACAGGCTTATGTACTCTGCCTGCAACTGTCATGTCTGCCTCCGTGTGCATTCCATTCAGCGCTGACTGAAGATGTTAGCTCTTGGACAGAGGCACAAGGGAAATATTGGTAGGTGTCCATGATAAGGTAAGTGTGGGGTCATTATCAGTTCTTCTTTAAGTCTGAGATTTGTAAGAACCTTTTTATTTTCTTTATAAGTAAATGGGCAATGAAACTGAGTTAATTTATTTTGTACTTATTCATAGCTAGTTCTATGTTAATTTAAAGGGATGGTAATACTTAATATGTACAAAAATATATATTGTAGTGTTTATCCACCTGAGAAATATAAGAGTTCGCCACCTGCTCAAAGGTGTTTTATTCAAAAGCTATTACAGTTGAAGCTTGAATTTTTTTAGGTGCAGTATCACAGTGGCCTGAAATTGTACAGTGGCGCTGTTGCTATACCATCCTATAAAGATTTATGGTCTACTGACCAGCGCTGTCCATAGGATGGGGTAACAACAGCGCCACTGTACAATTTCAGGCCACTGTGATACTGCACTTAAAAAAAGAAGGACTGTAATAACTTCTGAATAAAACACTTTTCAACAGTGGGAGTACCCTTGTTATACCTAGGGGGATAAACACTACAATATATATATTTTTTTACATTTTAAGTATTACTGTCCATTTAAAGACAGTCGGAAAGTTATTTATTTGAAGGAACACTAATAATACCTCCTAAGGACTCTCTCCCATGGATAACTAAAATGTAGCAATATCCTGCATTCCACATCTCTGTGATCCCCACGTGTTCCCATTGCTTGTGTGTGTTGGATACATCTCGCTGGACTTTATTGCTTTCATGCAAGGAGATAGTCCCCCCCACGAGACAGGAACCAGAGACCAGAAGTATACCTTTCACCATGAATGACATTACCAACATGTCCTTTAAACGGGATCCATCACCCCTATACAAGTTAGCCTTAAAAGTTAGAGTATATAGTAAATAAGTGTAAAACTGTATTAATTTTGTTTTTAAAATCTCTATTTGGCCGAAATTGAAGTAATAAATGCTGCCGTGCACCTACTTCCACATGGACTGTGATTACCTGCTCTGTAACCACAGTCTGTCACTCTGCCTCTGCTCCTCTTCCTCTATCCAACCTCCTCCGATGATGAAGGCTTCTGCCTGTAAGCTGGAGCGGTCTCATTGGCTAGATATTGATCTCAGCCAATGAAACCGCTCCAGCTTACAGACAGGAAGCCTCCATCATCGGAGGAGGCTGGATAGAGGGAGGGGAACCAAGACAGTGACGGACTGTGGTTACAGAGCTGGTAACCAAATTCTGTCCAGAAATAGGTGCACGGCAGCATTTATTACTTCAATTTCGGCCAAATACAGATTTTAAAAACAAAATTAATATAGTTTTACACATATTTGCTATATACTCTAATTATTGAGGGTAACTTCTATAGGGGTGATAGATCCCCTTTAATAATCAGACCCCATTTATCTTAATCTGGTCAGAAAATCCTAATATCAGTAGAGATACGATTTCGGCGTGACAGGGATATACGTTTCTTGCATTAGAACAAAATTCCTGGTTCATTTCAACTTTTGGTTTTATAATGAATGACACATGTACAAGGAATTATACATAATGTCTGTTCTTTGTTTGAATTAACATAAACAAAGCCCAAACCTTTCAAAGGTTTCATAGAATTGGCCCACAGATACCACCACCACCATCAAAAGTGCATCCCTTTAACCCTTTAAGGACCAGAGGGGTAAGTAACATATTGCATTACAATACGTTAATCACATCTCTGGTTCTTAAAGGGTTAAATTAGTGTCTCTTCTAAAAACACACGCTTCAGGGATGCACAGAGTAATGCTTAGCGTACCCCCTGGCACTCAAAGGGTTAAAGGGATATGGGGTCACCTCATGGCACCACCACTAACCTCATCACTAGAGATTGGTGGGTCTGTATTCAGTAAACTGGAGTAGCTCAGGAGCATACCAAAGCACTAAAGGGAACAAATGAAAATTCTCATTGATTTAAATGAAGTTTTTAACCCCTTGAATGCTAGAGGTCCCCAGTGCACTTTGGTGCTTAACGCCCAGACAGCCATGACGGTCTTGACACGTCATATGTGTTAAGGGATGTCCCTGCTTTTTGAACAGGTATCAGTCAGGGCTCCAGTGATTTGGAATTAACCCCTTAACAACAATGGACGTACATGTACGTCCTGCAAAAACTGTCACTTAGTGACAGAGGACGTACATGTACATCCAGGAAGTCCAGGTCCCCGCGCAGCTGCACGCCATTCAGGGACTCCAGAATAATTAAAAACAAATTCTTAGCCAGTGTTAAGTGACGGATGCCTGTGGTCACAGCCGGTCACTAAGGGGTTAAGGACCGGCCGCATAAGCACGCGGCGGTCACTTAAGGACCACTGAGCATTTTTTTTCTACCCGTCCGATTCCGGACTTCCCGAACGGAGTGCAGCCGCCCAGGGAGCCCAGAATTCCATGACGTATATGTATGTCCTTGGTCCTTTAGGGACCTCAACCTCATGACGTACATGCACGTCATGGGTCATTAAGGGGTTAAATGGTAAGACTCAGGGATGCCCCAAAAACATGCACCCTTTTTTTGCCATCTAGGAGAGTCATTTGAGATCCGTGGTTTAACTCATAGAATGCCAGAGGCATTGTACACCCCTCTGGCACTCAAAGGGTTAAAGAGTTGGATGGCTTCACATTTTAACTGGATTGCAAAAATGGGCAGACAGCTGATTCTTACTTCTATGTTTTTAAATGTTTCCATGTGTTTAGACATCTCATGATATCAAGGCTTTGGTGGCTATGTAAGGCCATAAAGCTCATGCTAGTCTACAGTTCCCATCGTTCAAAGAAATGATGGAAGTTGTAATCTGGCAACAGGTGGAGGGTCTCATTTTGCCTATCCTTGCTCTAAACTGGTTAGTGTGTATACCAATATCATACAGTGATAGGCACAGCACATAGACTGAAGCTAAGCATTCCTGTGGAAGAAGAATTCTTGTGGTAGTAAAAGACTCCCTTGACTCAGTCTGGATCTTTGAGACATACTCATCAAGGCTAAACCCTTTAAGTGCCAGAGGTTTAACTCCATTGTATTTATGTGTGTGTGTGTAAGAGAGAGAGAGAGTTCTCAATGGATTTTAACACTTTATGTGCCAGAGGACTGCACAGACAGGGAAAGGGGAGGGCGAACTTTGTAAGCGGTTATCTCTAAAACCATAAAGGTTTGAGAGATGCCACTGGGGGCATTTTTCTTCCTTTTTTAATGGCTACAAAACAGGGATTAGTAATTTTGAAGTATTACTATCCCTTTAAGAAACCTGGAGCAGTTCTAGAGCAGATCAGCTATACAATAGGTCAAAAATAAACGTACCAGTTGAAATAAATGGCACTTTTAAAACCGCTTGAATACTAGCAAAGTCTCTGACACAGTGGTTCTGTGTGCAGTGGCACTTTACTGACTGACAAAAATGTGAATGATGAGTTTCAATTGAATATACACAATATCTTTACTTTTTTATTCTGATTGAGAGACCTGAAAACTTATCTGTGATATGTCCCTGATCTCTGTAATTGGGAGGTGCTCAAGGAATCATTAATGTACAGCAGCTTAAAGATACAACTGTGTTACCACACACAAGACAAGAAGGACTTCTCCCATTGCCTTCCTGGTACAAGTGACACAAGGGGGAGATTAACTAAGCGGTGATAAAGAGGAGATGACTTCTCCAGTTTATAACTTCTCCAATTCCTATGTTACTCTATGGAGCCTATGCAATAAGATTTCTTAAACTTTGGAGATCTTAGTGCATAGGCTTTATAGAGTAACATAGGAATTGGAGAAGTGAAAAACTGGGAAGTTCTCTCCATTTTATCACCTCTTTATCATCGCTTACCCCCTTCTTTGAGAATATGGCCATTCACCCTGAGATCTGGATCACAATTCTGAGTTTCAAGATTAACCCTGAGCCCTGAGAGTTTCTAGCTATGTATAAGTGTGTGTGTGTGTATATGTATGTATAATATATATATAGAGAGAGTGAACCACTGCTCTAACGCATAGCTTCACAATTCATTGTAAACCTCTTGAGCATTCAAGGGGTTTAATCATGGTAATTTTTAATTTGTACTTTTTTTTGCAAATGGTTTGCATTTTTTAATCTCTTCATGATACTAGACAATTACTATGCCTTAAAAACAGTCCACTTTAGCCTGTGGATTAGTTCACAGCATCAAATAACACTAAGCGGTGATAAATAGGTGATAAAGTGTAGATGACTTCTCCAGTGATATCACTTCTCCAGTTCCTATATTATTCTATGGAGTCTATGCACTAAGCATTCTCCAGTTTTGGACATCTTAGTGCATTGGCTCCATAGAATAACATAGGAATTGGAGAAGTGATATCATTGGAGTAGTCATCTCCTCTCTATCACCTCTTTATCACTCCTTAGTGCATAGCCCCCGTGGAGTAGAATGTATTGAATGGCAGGAGACTGTGCAGACAAGCCTTAATTGAAGAGCATTACACAGGCCAAGGCAGGTTGCAGAAGATTTTGTGAATTGTGTGGAACATAGTATGGATTTCAATGGGCACACATTAACATTTGCGTGTTTTCCTATTTTTCACCCATAGTTCAGTTGCTTTGAGGTCATTTCTGCTTCCTGCCTGAGCAAAACCCATAAAAATAAGATTTTTTTTTTTTAAAAACAAACCTCACTACATGCACATCCTAATGCACGTTAAACACATCTTATTTTCATATAATTGTGCTTCAGAATAGGAAAAAAAGCTGGTGAGTCGCCATTTCACATTATACATTTCAAACAAAAACAGTTTACGCAAACAAATACAAAACATTCACAAGAAAACACATCAAAACACTCTTACACTACAAATAAATATAAACACATGAGAAGTACTATATATTACAGAAGTACAAACAATGACGGCAACGCTGCTAGTTGACTATAAAGTAAGAGCCGATTTTATCCTAGGACAAAAGGGTGGTGTCATGAAAGTCTGCTGTGATAAATCATTTCTGGCTAAGGGAGCCAATAAAATTCCGAGCTAGGAAAATAGTTTTGATAGCTGGTGATCCCATGATAGTCTGTAGGCATGGGCTGATGGACAGCTTCATTGCCGTCTGGCAAATTTATTCTTTCTGAGAGCAGGAGCGGGTAACTTTTCACTCCACAATCCTCTGCTAACTCTAGCTGTGTTTGTACTACAATTCCCATCAACCTCAGCTGAGCATTCTACTTTTTTATTTTCCCAGGAAAGGAACATTATTGGAGTGGTGGTTGTAGAATTAACGGGGAACTATCACCCCAACTAAAGTCCACCGCCACCTAATTGGGCATCTAGCGCTAAACTGTTATGCAGTATAAAGACCAAATTAGTCAGAAATCCCTCAGCCAACACTGATGGCCAGGCAACAGCGCTTTAGAGGCATCTGCGCTCCTGTGACGGTGCAGGTGCGCAGACGTCTGTAAGCAAAGATGTCTGCGCTGTTGCCTGGCCGTCAGTGTCGGCTGAGGTAGGATTTTTGACTAATGCGTTTTTTTATTCTACAGAACAGTTTGATTGTTAAGCTTATCGTTAGATGCCTAATTAGGTGGAATGGACTTTAGTTGGGGTGACGGTTCCCCTTTAAAGGCTTAGACAGAAAGCCAAAGAGATGCTGTTCTGGAACAAACCTATTTAAAACATGGAGGGTGGATTACAATTGCCATTGAGTTAAATGGGACTATTAACCCCTTGCATGCTAGAGAGTTCTCCTCTCTGGCATTCAAGGAGTTAAAATGCCCCCCCTTAACTCACTGGGAATTGTGTGAATTTGTGCAGTTAACATGCCCCACAGTTGCAGATTCCTACATAAGACTGTAGGATATCACATTCTGCTGAGCAGCAAGCCTCTATTTTATCTTCTTGATGACAAGACTGATGAGTTAATTAAAGGAAGACGAATGCAAGTTGCTCTTATGTAAAAGAGCTTAAAGGGATAGTAATACTTCGTTTTATCTTTAATTTATTTTGTAGGCATGGTTTGAGAGATATTCACAAGCAAAGTTTCCCCTCACTGACCAAAACGGTCAAGTCTGCCATCTAGCTGTCAGATTTGGAATCCGGTCCGCAGATCAACTGGTGGCTCTACAGCAGAGCCGAGATCATGAGATATAAGAAGAACTACTTCATTCGAATAGTCTACAAAGTGTGCCTGGTTTGCAAGCACACTTTTTAGACCCTTCCAATGAAATAGTTATTTTTATATCTTGCGATCTCGGCTCTGCTGTAGAGCCACCAGTTGATCTGCGGACCGGATTCCAAATCTGATAGCTAGATGGCAGACTTGACCGTTTTGGTCAGTGAGGGGAAACTTTGCTTGTGAATATCTCTCAAACCATAAACCAACATTTAAAATGACTAAAGAAGAACACTTTTGTTTTAGGTGGTGTTGTTCGAGGTGTGGCTGGTGGGAGGGGCGTCACTGAGAATTTTAGGTTATTTCATGACACATCTTTGTGTAACTGAATAAATTATTTGTAGCAAGACCAAATTATTATATTTAAACAGACTAATTTATAAACACATATACTGCAGTTTAAACAAACATTAATGGGAGTTTTATTGCTGTGGATCAGCACACAGTCTGATCTCATAAAAAGAGGGTCAACAGTGTGGGAAAGAGGGACAGAGGGATTTGGGTACCAAAGAGGGACTGTTCTTCCTTGGGAGGTTTGAGATAAAACTTTAGATACATTGCATATGCTCTTTTTTTTTTTTTTTTTTTTTAAAGCGGAACTACCACCCCACCTAAAGTTGCCCCCAAAGGATTACCCATCTGACTAATAGCTGCTCAATAGTACTAGTAGTCGCCAGAATTGTTACCTTGTGATAGAGTATTCCTACTGTTCCCGGGAATGACAGCCTGGAAATAGCGCAGACATCTTTTCACAGTGATGTCTATGTACATGCGCTGTCAGGCGTTGCTAAGAGCCAAATGGTACTGGAAGGGACTGACAGTGCAGGCGTGCACACGCCTCTATGCAAAGACGTCTGCGCTGTTTCCGGGCTGTCAGTCCCGGTAGCAGTAGGAATTCTCTATAACAAGGTAATAATTCTGGCAACTAGCACTATTGAGCAGCTAGTTGCCAGATGGGTAATTCTTTGGGGGCAACTTTAGACAGGGTTGTAGTTCCACTTTAAACAGGCTGGGGAAAACCACTTTCCTTAGAACTCCACTGTAGTATTTAAGAGTGTAAAAGCCCCATTTAAATCAATGAAAATTTTTATTTGTTCCCTGTGCTGCAGTTGGTTTGCTCCAAAATGTCTCCACTTTTGTTCATATGGACTCAAGTGTTCATTTCAGATATTGAGAAGGCTGTGCCTGCATGCTAAAGAATTCTCTGTTCTTCATACTGCAGCAATGTAATGGATGTATCTTCCCTACCTTCTGTGCCACCATGTGTAACACAGCAGCTGCACCAGCACTGAACTGTGTCACTGAATATGGGAGTGAGGCTCACGGAATGGATGTGCTGTGTCTCCCACTAGATTGCATGGGCAGATTGCAGGGAGCAGAGAAATTGGTTTGTGCAGCCTTTACATGATTAACAACAGAGGATACACTATTTAAAGGGACTCTATCACCTAAAAACAAAGTTAGAGATTTTGAAAGAGCGTTCAAAATCGCCTATATGTTGTATTCACCATTTTTTATTTAGAGAACTTGTTTCTGCGGTATTTACATCTGTCTATAATGCTACCTAAGGCATGCCATGCAGACACTTCCTCTCTTAGCCCTACATTATCTCTTCCCATTCACTGACACTACTCAGCAATGCATTGCCCACCTACTGTAGCATTGAAAAGATTAAGGTCTGTATTTTCAAAAAAAAGTAGTGGTAACCAGGGGCATCCAATTACATCATCGGGAAAAATAAAAACTCCAACAATTCCCATTCATTTAAATGAGGATTTTAACTCCTTGCATGCTAGTGACATCTCCAACACATTGCTTTGCATGAGAAGAAAATACCTAGTTCACTTCAACTCGTTTGTCTTATAATGAATGGTGCCTGTTCAACATAATAAATACAAATAGCTTTCTTTTTAAATTGATGCAAATAAAGCACAAATATTTCAACAATTTGGTGTAATTGGTCTACAAATTATACCCCCACCTTTACATTCATCACTAGAGATATGGAGCATGACGTGAGTCATTGTAGCAATCTGTAGTAGGGGTCAGGTATACTGGTTCATTTTAACTGGTCTGTTTAATGCATTTACCAATGATTATACCTGGTGATTATGAACAGCAGGAAGTGCACATAGCCCGAAGCTAAGAATTCCTGGAAGAAGAAGTATGTTTGTTTCAGTGAACATGCAATAAGGGACCAAGGATATCCCCTAGACTGGCCGAGATTCTCCACACTGAGGATCTGCTTTACACGTTCTACATATCTGAGACGCAATTATTAACCAGTTGAGTGCCAGATGAATATCCAGCTTATTCCCTTGCAATACATTGGATACCCCAATGGCGCTCAAAGGGTTATATTAAACAACTACATATGTGTGCGTGAGAAGTTAATGGGTTTTATGTGTCAGAGAGGTGTGCAGTGCAGCACAGTATGGGGGAGATTCACTAAGCAGTGATAAAGAGATGATGAAGTGGAGATGAGTTCTACAGTGATATTACTTCTCCAGTTCCTATGTTATTCTGTGGAGCCTATACACCAAGATTTCTTCAGCTTTAGATACCTTAGTGCATAGGCTCCATAGAATAACATAGGAACTGGAGAAGTGATAAACCTCTATCTATCACCTCTTTATCACCGCTCAGTGAATCTCCCTCCTATGCCTGGTGAAGAATTTGAACAATCCTGGGGCAAACCATCTACACTATAGGGAGCAAATAATGCAGTGTGTTGCAGACGTTCCATTGCATTTAAGGGTGGCCCCCCTCCCATGATGAAGTTGGTTTGGTCCACAATCTTTCTTCTGTTGTTTCCTGAATAATGATTTTCCCATTTGCTAATATAAGGACGTTCTGGAAGATGGAGTTGGGATCCTGTATATTCTGCTAGTGAGGAGCCTGGAAATTATTCACAAGATAATATTGGTTAAACCAAAAAATATATTTCCAGTAGCAGACCATATGTGCGTTAATTAGGGCAAATCCTTTTTAGATACAATTAACCCTTTGGCAATAAGTGATATATTATAGAAGTGAATCACATGACGGCCTACGGGGAGTAATCCTGTTATATAGGAGTATCCCACGGAATCCTGTGTACCAAATCCTTTCATGTACAAGAAGAGCCCTTCAGGCCACTGGACGTCCTCCAGCTCTCAGGGTTCAGAGACTATAATTGTTTATCTTTCTGATGCTCAAAATCTGTGGTTTGGGGTTTGGATGAATATCAAATGCTAAAATAATGTGTGTTGAGGATTAGATTCAGTTGATATTAGGATTGGTGACTGGGAATTAAAATGGAGCTTTCTGTGTCTATCAAAGTCTGTTCTATATGCAAACAAGTGATTGGATATCAGTGCAATTTTGTCGGGTCATCAGGAGGCAAAAGTTTTGCAAATAGTGTGCGAGTGCATGTGGGAGTAGTGGGAGTGTGATTGGAATTGTGCAATTTACTACCAAGAGAACTGGAGTTGGCAGATACAGTAGAAACATTCAAGAAAAGCTTGGACTCACTTTTTAACAAATCAGGATGTAAAGGGTTGAACTCTGGAGTGTTGCCTGGTACTGGCTGAGAGGGCTAATGCTTCAGGGTGCATGTTTAAAGCTCTGGGTCTTGTTGATTCTAATCTCTTAACTGGTAATGGTACAGTTGGACTGGAATGTGCACTAATAATGCATTAGGGAGGCCCAACCCCCAGTCTTTTGTGAACCTGTCAACTCCCCTGGTTGAACTTGATGGACTTATGTCACTTTAAACCTCTAGGGAGTTAAAGGGGGTGGATGTGCTTTTAGAGTAGTGTTAGTGCTGCATGTTAAAGGATCCTGCTGTCCTTCTTCCACAGAATGGAGGTTGCAGGGGAAGCCTCTAGGGACTGCATTTGACTTCAGGGCACCTGTTAATTGCCATTGATGTAAACAATGGAATGCCTTTGGAGCTTTGAAGATATCTCCAGCTTTCAAGGAGTTAAAGCCCCATTGAAATGAACAGGATTGTTTATTTGTTTTTTATAGTACAACTAGTTTTAAAGCCCATGTACATGGGCCAACACTGGCGGCGCTGCAGTCATGCACAGTACTGCCTGTCCGTGCCGTGGCTGATACAGAGCAGGGCGCTCCGAATTCAGATTGTAGCCCTCTCTGTGCACCTTCGTCTGAATTCGAAGCGCCCCACTCTGTATCAGCCACGTCGCAGGCAATCTGTACTGCACATGAGTGCAGCGTGCGTAGCCGTCTGTTCTGAGCATGACTGCTTCTGACAAACATCCTTAGCGAATTATAATATAGGATTGGTTTAACCCAGAAATATTCAACCACTGTCCTCAAGTACCCCTAACAGTGCATGACTGTGGGATTCCCCAGCTAGAGCATAGGTGTGAATTAAGCTGATCATCCATTCTGATTAGGGGGGCACTTGCCTCCTCCTCTTACACTTGCCCCCTCCATATAAATTTAGGGGGTTGGCGGGCTGGCCTGGGGGTCATATTATGGCCCCCCCGGATGCTCATGCTACCTATGTACAGGTGAACTAAGCAGAATCCATGATCAGCTAAATGCACACCTGTGCTCAGGCACCCCTTTACTGTTAGGGGTACATGAGTACTGGGGTTGAGAAACTTGGAATGAAATCGTTATTAAGAAATCCCACTTGATTGAGATGAACAGGCAGGCATCAGCACAGACATCTTGCCTTAGAGACATTTGCTTGCCTGTACTGTCCGTCACGGGGCATTGCATTGTACCTTAAAGGGATAGTAATACTTCATTGTATCTTTATTTTATTTTGTAGGCATTAAAAAAACATGAAGAACGATATAAGTCTTATCTCGCAAACCTTTTTGGTTTGAGAGATATTCACAAGCAAAGTTTCCCCTCCCGCCACTTTTACCTAGTGTAAGCCATCTCTTCTCAGATGTGGAATGCAGTCCATAGACCAGACAGATAACAGCAGGGGACAGTCTTCTTCCTTTGAGAACAATGAAAGCCCTGCCCCCCTTGACAAGTTTTTCAGGTTTTTCCCTTATCTTAATTGAAGATTGTCCCTCTCTGCAATCTACCTGGGCACCTCCCTTCTGCTCTAAGCTGAGCAGTGTTACATCCGTAAAAGGGGCGGGAGGGGGACACTTTGTCATTGAATTACTCTTGAACTACAACTCTGACAGAACTGAAATAACACTCTCCAAAGTCCAAATACTATGATGATTAATTGGAGCTGCTTTTATTATGAAACCGTACTATCCCTTTAAGGTAACAGTAAGGGACTGACGGCACAGACTCGCAGATGCCTCTAAAGGAAGAAGCCTGCCTGTCAGTCTCAGATCAAGTAGGATTTCTTAATAATGCTGTACTTATGTTGAATAATACTACTACTTCTAAGCTTATCTCTATATGAATAATTATTGGGGGGGCTTTATTTGGGGTGATCTGCTTTACTACATCAATGTCAGTGTGGCTGTTATACTATGACAAGTGGTTGAATTCTGTGGCAAGCCAGCTGCACCATAAAAAAAATCCAAACATATTTCCCAAATGATCATTGATTGAAATGGGCTTTTTTTTCCCCAAGTACATTTTAATTGAGGTTTCAGAGAAAAATATATACTAAAGCCACCAGAGTATAAGGAATGTATGAATAATCCACATTTTACAGTTGTGGTATCAAAATGAGACATCTAAAACTAAGTGCGATGATGATTCTGCATAGCGTTATATGTTCCAAAAAAAGTGCTTATTGAAGCAAGTCAGTGGGACTTTCCAGCATTCATGGAGTTAAACGCCTCCTTTAACCATTTGAGTGCCAGAGGGGAACGAAACACATTGCATACCCCTCTGATACTCAAATGGTTAATTGTGCAGCACGGCACTGGTCCTCAAGGGATTAACGCTCTGAGCGCCAGAGGGGTACACAACGCATTTCTTTGTGTACTCCTCGGGCACTCAAAGGGTTAAATCAGTGTCCATATTTACTTGTTCTCTAAGGTGCAGCTCGTGTGCACTAGAATACCTCCATTTTGCTTTAGCAAGACATCCTTTGTGGTATTTTTTCACCCTTCCCCCTCTCATTAATTCACTCTTTTTTTTTTCCTTTTTATTATTCCTCCCCCTTTCTGTCCCCCACCCCCATCTAACCTTATTCTGTCTGCCTCCCTAATTTTCCCCTGCTCTCCCCCCCATCTTACTTCTCCTGGGTTTCTTTCATTAAATGTAACGGTTGCTCTTGAAACATATGTTGCATTTGTTAAATCTCTGACAGACACCTTGTATAGAGCAGTGGGGAATCTGTGAGGCACACACCTTCTGCGGCTAAGATAGACACTTATTTATAAAATGAAACACTGTTTTGGAATTGTATAAGCTCTTGAAATGAATAACTACATACTAAGCCAAAAATATACTTTGCTTGATTTTCATTCCAAATTTGGTTACCTACATTTTTATATAGTTTTCTTTATTGATGTCAAAATCCATTTTTCCTGAGAATAATAATGATAGACTTTTTTGTGTGGTGTTGTTTTTTTAAGCGAATGTCAAAATCTTTGAAATTCTTTACCATTACATCTTTATTTGGGATTTTGCTATTTAAAAGTGACATTGAAGGATTAGTAAACTGTACGCTAGTATCTTAAAGGAACAGTAACACATAAAAGAACTGGGTTTCTTCATTATACATTTATAGTCTGTACCTCATGCTCTTGTCTAGTTTTACATATATCAGTTGGAGCAGACATTTGTGTCTTTTCCATGACACCATGTACAACAGGGATCTTGAGTCAATAATCCAGGATTGTCTGTAAAAATAATGGCAAGAACAGGAGGCACTTATCATAGTATTTTGACTGACTTTAATTTCTCATTACAAATAGCGCAAACAAAATTAAATGTATGCTTTCTGAATAGGACATTTTGCACATGGGTTAAAAAGCAAGTTTATGATGATATTTTAGGTATGCAACATGAATCGTTATTTTTTACATATGCTAGTACTAAATATTCAAATTTTTTTGTCAACCTATTTTATTTTTAAGTGTTTGTGTTAATTTAATTGAAAGTGGGATTTCCACCTAATTGGTAAAATACTGGCAGACTGGTAACAAGTTGTATTTGAACCAATTTGAAGTCAGTAATGGGGAAAAGGAGTTTATATTTGCTGTGGCTATTTCTATATCCTTACGGTGAGCAGGGGTGTCCGCAGAAATTTTTCCAGGGGGAGGGAGAAGCAATAATATGACCCTGCAGGCCAGCCCATCCAGCCCCTTAGTTTATATGGAGGGGATAATTCGTCTTAGCTGATCATCCACTGATAATAAGGGCTCTGAACAGGGACAATCTTCCGGTGTGCTCAAACTCAGTATAATCACTGCACAAAGCCAAACTCTGCACTTTGAACATGCAAAGTAATTAGGCTTTACTATTACATCTATGATGCTAGAAACAGAGACTTTTCTAGTGCTAATGCACAGACCTGGGAACTCTCCTGATCTGCCCCAGAGACTCCAGTTTTCAGATTAAATTACTGGGTCTCTGAGGGCAGAAGCTGATTCTCTGGAATACAGAGCTTTGTGGTAACCCCACCTAGTTCTCCTCCCACTTCCTGCCGTCTGTCACCTAATCCTTCCACTTTCCTTGCCACTTATAAGCAAACCCTGCCTCTAATTTAGTAACATCCAAGTAACCCCTGCCCACATTATGACATAAACTGCTTCATTTGGACAAACCCTAGAAGAAGACCCTTCACCGTATCATGCAAAAAGCTTCATTTGGACTTGCCTGTCCCTAGCACTGGGTGTTTCCCCACATCCACAAATTACAATGTACCCTGGTATGATTTCACGTGGAGAGATCTTAGCGAATAGGTTCTATAGAATAACATAGGAACTGGAGAAGTGATATCACTGGAGAAGTCATCTCTACTTTATCTCCTTCCTAGCACAACATAGTGCATAACCCCCTATGAGGAGCAAATGAAAATTCACCAAATTCCCCTGGATTAATCCTTTTGAGTGCCAGAGGGGTATGGAACATATTGCTTTGCACTGGATCTCAAACGGTTAAATAGTCATTTTAGATCCTTGAATGCCAGAGAGATCACCAACTCATTGCTTCACAATGTGTTGACCTCGGTAGTATTAGAAGTTAAAATGACCATTTAAATCAACGGGAATTTACATGATTACAGGTGGAGTTCAAAGAAAAAAACACAGAACGTTGATGCATAGCCATAATTTACTTATTTGTACTGAATCATATTATCTGTATTAAACCCCTGTCAGAGGGGTAGTCAATGCATTGCAATGTGTTGGATACCTCTCTGACACTCAGAGGGTTAAACGTGAGATTTTTAGTCCCATTGTATGGTAAACATGCCACCACACCAAGGTACTCCATTTTAGGCAAGTCCTAACCTTTTGGTACAGTTGGTTTTGTCAGGAATTGCCCCTCTATAGCTCCATGGCTTGCTGAATATGGTCCATTGAATCAACTGTTTGCACCATACACTACCCAAAATGCTAGTAAATGCATAACATTAAGCCTTTGAGTGCCGAGGGGTATGCAATGCATTGCAAAGCAATGCTTTGCTTACCCCTCTGGTACTCAAAGGGTTAAAAACATTGTTTTATTTTGTTTTTTTTAATTAATTCAATGCCCCCTTGTGGTGATGTCATATGTCCTCTGTGCTTGTCACTGTATGCTACTTTGCATACAGTGCCACGCAATGAAGGGACATGAGATGAACCACAGTGGGGATTGGAAACAAAAAATGAAGACTTAAATATCTTTGAAAAAAGACATAATATCCTATATAATAATTCTCTAAATTGTTTGTCAGAAACCGTCACGTGCACTACAGACTGCCTCCGCGGAGGCTGATACGGAGCGAGGCGCTCCAAATTCAAAACGTAGTATTCGGTGCGCAGAAAGGACTACGGTCTGAATTCAGAGCTCCCCGCTCCGTTATCAGCCTTGGTGCAGGCAGTCTCTACTGTGCATGAGTGCAGCGCGGCCGTTGCTGGGTGGCACTGTGGCCCATGTATGTACACGGGCTCTTCAACTAGTCTCCTAATAAAATGTACCTTACTGTTGCCAAAAAAAATTCTAATGACCCTCAAGAATGTTGTTCTTGTTCCATTTTTTGAGATAAAATCTTGGTTCAGTCCCAGATGGCATGCCCATGGAGTCAGACATGGCAGTTGCTGGTACTTCTCTCAGACTAAATCAGGCAGTATGTATGGGCCTATCTAACTCTTTGAGAACTAGCGTGCATGCAACAATACCTCCATGGACATGACTGCAAGGACTGACTGAAAATGTTATAACCTGAAGCAAGAGAAAATGTATGGGATCCATTAGGATTCTCTGGCCATGGTAAGGTAAGTGGGGGTTATTTTTTGGAGGTGTTCACTCATTAAAATGCCATCAATTTGTATTTTAGCACCTACTGTATATTCCTTTATCCAATGGGTTAATAGTATGACAAGGAGAGAGATTTATAAACTTTTATTATATACCCACCACTGAGCACTGTTGCATATCTGAAGCTCCTGTTACATCCTCCACCAGCTAATTGTAAGCTGAATATTATGATGATAGATGAAGTCTAATAACAACTAGAGACCTAAGGTGCCTTTTATTCATGAAAGACTATCGTCTCTCATGAATGCACTAAAATACATTAAGATGCATTGTCACAAGCGAAGGCTATAGGCCCTGCTGAGACAGTGGGGAGAGTGTGGGAGTGAAAGGGTTAACAATACCAGACCCCTGGTTACCTGTAACTATTCCTAGCAACCACCAAATTAACCCCTGAAATCCCTCCTGCACTATCGCCCCAGTACTACAATTCGCTGCCACCACCAAGACTTTATATCTGGGCATCTTAGGTTGCCCCAAACACAATAGAATTACAGTATAAAATCACCTTAATAATCAGACATATATTTAACCCTTTAGTAGCGTGGTCTAACTGAGCTTCCTTCAGAGCAGTGAGGTCATGTTAGAGAACAGAGACAAGAGCTGATTAATTGAACATTTAATCTGAAAAAAAGGCTTCACAGTGCTGGTTACAAAAATCCTATATAATAATTCGCTAAGTTGTGTGTAACGCCCGACATGCTCAGTAGACACTGCTGCGTGTGCGGCAGTCATGCGCAGTACAGACTGCCTGCGCCGCGGCTGATACAGAGCTGGGCACTCCGAAGGAGCGTCCAGCTCTGTATCAGCAGCGGCGCGGCCAGTCTCTGCTGCGCATGACTGCCCCTCGACCGGATGCCAGAGGCACTGTGGCCCATGTAACGGGCTGTTCAACTAGTACAGAAATAAAGGACATACACAAATAAAGATTATACATTGGCAAAACAGTCCATAGAATAAAATGGGAGAAACACAAGAAATCCTTAATTACAATTACCGATATTTTAAGAATCCTTGGGAACGTCTGATGGTATTTCCCCCTTCAGTTGTTACAAAGAAATTCACTGTTTTATCCAAAAAATCCATATTAGATAGGAGTCCACAGTTGCTTCTAAGAGGCCAGACCCCCTGGGTGTTACCTGGAAGGGTCAGGGGTCTGGCCTAACCATTTACAGCCCACTCAGTCAGACCTGTCAGAGATGCTACTGCAGAGTTCTACCTAAAAAATCATTAGGCTTCCCAAACATGCAACCCACAGCACATCTCTATAATGTTATAATAATCATATTCCTCATATCTGTGTGCATATCTGGACACCAAACATGCTGGGTCTAACTGGTTGAAAAGTGGCTATTCTTGTAACTCATAGCAGGAACACCTCACCCTGGCATGTTTGGTACCCACCAAAAGGGTAAAACCTGGGCATTCTGAATATATATTTGTATATATATGTACATGTTCTCCCTATTTCAGGTTATTTGGGTGTCACCTGGATGACCTCCATCAGAGCAGATCTTCCAATATGTTTTATAGTAGCCCTACATCCTGCTCTGGAGATGTCATCTACCCAGCTAATTTTATGGCCTAGGACTGATGCACTTTAAGTAACATACAGGTCAGCAAACAAACAAACAAATTATACAACCCAGAGGGCCAACTCATGCCTTGGCATGACATGCATCTTTACTCTGTTCATACAAGAATGCAATAAAGTTGGATAATCAGCAAGGAAACCTATGTGGCCACTGGCATCTTTCACATGAGCTACACTGGAGGTTTCAGTTCTTTATCACAACCTGCAATGAGTGGCCAACCCATGTGGGCATCAACCAATCATATTGGGCCACCCACCTTCCTGCACCCACATGCAGCGAGATTGCCAGAAGGGAAGCAGGAGAAGGCAAGTACAGAACATGGGATCTGTAAATGTAGGCTGCTAGCCTGCTACATCCAGTTACCGCTGTGAAAAGCCCAGATGATGTACAGCAAAATATCATCCATCTGTAAAATTACTTTTATTTATAGGGTGGGTTTTGATTTTTGTATGTTCACATATAGGAAAGGACTGATAACATTTTTATAATATTACTTTGCCTCGTGGCTTTAAGGATTATTTGACTAAGATTTCTGAGCAAGTGTTAAACAGAAAGTAGAAAATGTCAAGTAAGCGTTACAGAACTGCACAATGCAGACATCCAGGTCAGACAATTTTTGAGATTTCCTGAGAACTGTTCAAACAAATTCTGTTTATCTTAAGGTTGTCTAACACTGTCTAGGTACCTCATGATCCCAGAATCCCACACAGGAAATATAAAAGAGAGATTTATATAATAAAAAAACAAAAATGTGTTTTGGCTAGAATACTGTGGATATTTTTCTTGGAAGTCTGTGGAGCTGTATGAAGAAGCAGTATTATCACAGCTTTAATACTGATATATCCTCCTGCCATAGCACTCAGAAATAGGGCAATTGAAATAAAATATTTGCATTAATTTAAGGGAGAAACTAGGGTGGCCATTTCATTCATTTGTTTCCAGGCGCTTAAGAAAGATCAGAGGTGAGCTAAGAACTAAATGTCATTCATTAACCCCTTAACGACCCATGACGGTCCAGGACAGTCATGGGTTGTTTTCCATTAAGGACCCATGACGGTCCTGGACTGTCATGGAATTCCGGGCTCCCCTCGCGGCTGCACGCTATTCGGGGAGCCTGGAAGCGGATGGTGAAAAAAAAAAAAAATGGCCCGTGGTCCTTAAGTGACGGCCGCATGCGTGATCGGCCATCCTTAAGGGGGTAAGAAAGGTGCTTTCGACTAAAACAAAGACAGGGATTTTTTTTACAGTAAGGGCGGTAAAGCTATGGAATTCTTTCCCTCAGGATCTTGTACTTGCAGATAATGTAACTGCTTTCAGAAAAGCAATGGATGCCTATCTAGCACAGAACAGTATTGAAAGTTATGACAGATGGCGTCAGTGCAGATAGGTTGTTGATTCAGGGATATATCTGACTGCCATTTGGCTTCAGGAAGAATTTTTTTACCCACTTGGGGCTAAATTGGAAATGGCTTCAGGTTTTTTTTGTTTTTTTGCCTTCCTCTGGATCAACAGGGGTGTGTTTGGCATGGGCTGGACGTGATGGACACATGTTTTTTTCAGCCTCGTAAACTATATATAGAGCAGGGATTTATAGGGACCATTGACACCTTGAGAAACCTTTGGCTGTCTAATATTTATTGGACTGCAAATTCCATGACCATAACTGACCACCCACCTTCAGCTGTTGTTGGATTAAATTTCCCATCACCCCCACCCAGTCTTGACAATTATAGGAATTGTAGCCCAACAATACCTGCAGATTGAAACTGTACAGGCAACTTAAAATAATAATAATTTGTGTTTTTTATAGACTCTAAGCACTTTACAAATATATAAACAGACATAAAAATTAAGAATTCCTGATGGTCAGATGTGCTGACTGAATGTTGGGTCTTTTTTCTGTAATGATGGTGCCTCTCTGATTGAGCACGGTAAAGAGTTCCAGAATGCGGGGGCAGCGTGGCTGAATGCCCGGAAACCTGAGGTTGTCTTTATTCTGGGCACTGGCAGGAGGGATCTGTTGGCTGACCACAGTGAGCGGGATTGAATATAGGGTGTCAGGAGTTCTTTCAGGTATTGTGGGCCTTGATTTTTTAAGGCTTGGAAGGTCAGCAGGCCAATTTTAAAATATGTTCACCATTTAATTGGAAGCCAATTCAGGAAGTGGAGAACAGGTGTTGTGACATGAGAAAGTTTGATTGGTCAGTAGTCTGGCTGCTGCATTTGTACTGTCTGTAGGTGATGGAGTTCTTTTTCTGGGAGGCCCAAGTAAAGTACATTATAGTAATCTAGACGAGAGGAGACAAATGCATGAAATATTGTTGGCATATGTTTCTCAGATGAAAGAAGGCAGATTTTATTACAGAAGAAATTTGCTGTTTAAATGACAGTCCAGAGTCAATTAGCACTCCGAGATTCCGTACCTCTGTTGAACTCATGAGTTCAGAGCCTCCAAGCTGCAGGCCAGTTGGGTGATCATGAGATATTCTTGTTGCCCGGGGTTCCCTCACCAAGAGTAACTCTGTTTTGTCAGGGTTCACTTTTAGCCTACTAGCATTCATCAACTCAGTGGCATAACTATAGGGATCGCACCTGAGACTGGGCCCGTGCACTCCAGGGGTCCAGCCTCCCCCTGCGGTCCCTCTGCCTGGCGCCTGCAATCTCCTGCCGGCGCTCTAGTAATGCAGAGTACTCGGAGATGACATAATCTCCCAGCGCTTTGCATTACTAAGAGGACCGCGCGGGAGCTCCAGGTAGGAGATGGGGGCATTGTGGAGGGGGTTATTGTGGTCAGGGGGGCCAATGTAGTGGTGGTGGTGGTGGGGGGCCCGTGGCACTTCTTGTACCAGGGCCCGGAGGCTTGTATTTACGCCTCTGCATCAACTCTGAGGTCTGCTAAGCAACTGTTGATCAGGCATGTCAGGTCTTTAGTATCTGGAGCAAAGGAGAAGTAGAGTTGTGAGTCAGTTATTTCCATACAGCCCTGCATTATGTATATTTCATAAACAACCAGTACTAAATGGATGAGGAGCATACCTAAGAGCAACATGAATGAGTCCAGTTGTGTTTGACTTTTGGAGCATTTTTCACTAGTATTCTGAAATACTATGCTTATTCTTTACTTACCATGACCTCTCCAACCATCATCTGTTGCTATGGAATGGTTTTAACCATTTAAGTGTGACACATTATCTTGATGTGATGTTCTCTCTTGTCTGACACATTCTTCTACAATGTGTTAATGTTATTGTGGGGGGTCTGACACACTGTCCTGACATGGTTGTGGTGTTTTTGAAGGCTTGACACGATTTGATGTGTTGTTATAATGTTGTTTCAGGTTTGACACACAGTCCTGAAATGCGATTGTGGTGTTGTTGCAGGTCTGGTGTGGGTTGCAGTGGTGTGGGTGTGGTGGTGTTGTGTGTCTGACAGTCTGTCTTAAGGTGCTGTTATAGTTAGTATACAGTATCCTAATATGTAATTATGATGATCTTATGGGTTTGAAACTCTGTACTTAGGAATGCGGTTATGGGATTTCTGTAGGTCTGTTTCTAAGGTCTGTGGTTATGGCTTCCTTGTTCCTTGATCTGACACTCTTTCCAGAGTTGTCTGATTTGTTGTATTCATTTGGATCTGATACCCTGTCCTTACTTGTTCTTATGATACTCCTATAGTTGAACTCTGCCCTGAAGTATGTGGTTGTGTTATTCCTATGGGTTTGATACTTGAGGTGATACTGAGGTGTGTGGTTATTGCTGAAGGTCTGACACCATATTTGTCTTGAGGTGTATGTGTGTATGCCTGTGTGTGGTTATTCCTATTGATCTGTTACCCTGCCCAGAGTGTAAGGGTGTTATATTACTGTAGGATGACACTATGTTCTTAGGTATGTGTCATTGCCATATTCCTGTAGTTCTAACACCATTCTGATGTATGTTTTGTTATTTTGGTAGATCTGACCTGTTTCCGTGAGGTGTGTGATTCTTATAGTCTGACAATCTGCCCTGAGGGGTTTGTGGCATTACTACAGGTCTGACACTCTGTCCTGAGGATTGTGCATGGTTGTGTAGGTCTGGGATTCCTTTAGGTCTGACACTGTCTTGACTTATGTGTGGATGTCGTTTTGTTTTTGTACTATTGTGATGTGTGTGTGGCATTGCTGTAGGTGACATTCTGTACTGTGGTATCCCTATAGGTCTGGCAACAGCTTGTGGCTATGATATTCCTATAGGTCTTATACTCTACTCTGAGGTGTATGTTTGTCTATGTGTGTAGTAGTTGTTGTATTCCTGTAGATCTGATACTCTGAAATGTTTGAATGTATATTCTTGTAGGTGTCACAATCCGTCCTGAGGTATGTGAGCGTGTGTGTGTGTGTGTTTGTGGCATTACTACAGGTCTGACACTCTGTCCTGAGGATTTTGTATGATTGTGGTATTCCCGTGGTTTTAACATGGTCTCCTGGGGAGTGATAAAGAGGTTATAAAGTGGAGATGAATTGTCCAGTGATATCACTTCTCCAAGTCCTATGTCATTCTATAGATTATATGCACTAAGATCTCCAAAGTTGACTCCATAAAATAACGTAGGAACTGGAGAAGTGATATCAGTGGAGAAGTCATCTCCACTTTATCACCTCTGTATCACATCTTAGTGCATCTCCCCCACTGTAGTTCTGGCACTGGCTAGGCCTGACGTGTTTGGATGTTGTATTCTAGTTTGTGTGACAACATGTTCTGGGTTGTGGTTGTGACATTCTTGTGGGTATGATATTCTGTCCTGAGTTGTGGTTGTTAAATTCCTGTTGGTCTGACCCATATGACCACAGTAACACTTTTCTCTCACCACTGTGCTAGATTACTGTGCTGGCAAGTCTGTGAAATTGCTATGGTAATGCAATAATTCACTTCACATCTTTCAGCTACAAAGCAGGAGCCAGCTGGCCCTCGCCTCAGATGTATCCGTCTATCCTCTTAGGTCGCAATGGATGATGAATCTAGGGGGAGGCAGGGTTTGTCCTGTTCTCTGGTACAGGAAGTTTTGCTTGTTTTTCTTTTCCTCCCCTCCTTCCTGACTTATCTGGATACAGCTGGGGTGTCTTTTCTCCCCTGAATTATTTGACAGACATAGACCCTTTTGAACTCGGATGATTTTTCTTTTACCTCCGGAACAGGCCAGGGTGATGTCCCTTCTTTGGGTGTGTTGAAATCAAACATTATTTTCTTAACATCCTTCGCCTCGCAGTCCTATTGCATGCTCAGCAAAAACAGGTGTTATTTAACCCTTTGAGTGCCAGAGGGGTTAACCCCTTTTCTGCTAGGCAATATGTTTCAGGCTGCTGTAACTGTAAATAACCTAATCCCTTGAGTGTCAAATGGGTATGCAATGCATTGATGAGCAATGAGCTGCACACCATTAACAAGGAGTGAGGTTATCTAAGCCAGGTGTATGCAATTATTGTCACTTCAGCTGTTGGGGTCTCCAGCTCCCATCATCCTCCAGCCAGCGAGTCACATGTTTCCTACACACTGATGTAGGCAGTCACTAGCTTTTTCTTCCTCTTCTTTGATTTATATTGATTAATTCATGTTAATCTTTTGAGTGCCTAAAAGGTGCTGGGTTACACACTAGAACTGAAAGGTTTAACCCCTTGGTTGGTTACCTCTCTGGCACACACAGGATTAAGCTTTATATAATATTTTCCATTTCTTCTTTCAATTCACCTTCAAATAATAAATGACCACTTCTGCAGCATTCAGGGAGATGAAGGTAAGGTGACCACATACATATCCCTCTAAACAGACACTGTAGGGTTCCATAGATTCCTGTACACTCTTTCAGAATAGATGAGAGTTGGTACTGTGTTAGCTGTAGAAATACAGGAGGCAAACATTGAGTAAAGTTGATACCTTTATTGGCTAACTAAACAAATTTAAAATGCAAGCTTTCAAGACTTCTTAGGTCTCTTCCTCAGGCATGTGGTATAACATGCTTGAGGAAGACCTAAGAAGTCTTGAAGCTTTCAATTTAAATCTGTTTAGTTAGCCAATAAGGGTATCAACTTTACTCAATTTTTGCCTCCACTTTCAGAATAGGCATATTTCAGGATTGCACTAAAATCAAAGCAGCCCTGCATTATGCATATTTCATATGTGTCCCCGGTTAAAGGGTTTGGTCACCCTATGTTAGGGCATTTAATAAAGTGCAGGATAGGGTCCTTCTTTCAGAATAAGGGCGGGTATGATGTGAAGTTGGAGGGTCTTATCGAGAGGGAAAACATGTTCAAACTATATTTTCACAAATGGTAGTAGATACTCTGAAAGGCCTTCCTGTGGAACTGGTAGGAGCTAACAGTGAATACATTTAGGGAACACTTTTTCATATTCCCATTGACATAACTGGGGTTTTTAACCGATTGAATGCTAGCAATGCGGTAGAGACCTCTCTGGCATTTGAGGGGTTAAAAGGTCCATTTGAAATCCGAGGGAAAATTTATTTAATCCCTATGGCATTGTTGGTCTGATCCAAAATTTCTCTCTCATGCTAATGTATAAAGGCAAAGTTGTCATTCTGGGGCAAACCAACTATAACATAGAGGTGAAATAAGAATTTGCATTGATTTAAATGAGGCCTTTAACTCCGTGAGTGCTAGAGGGGGATCTGCAGCTCATTGTGAAGCAAATGCGTTGAAGCTCTCTTTAGCATTCAGTGAGTTAAATAATCCATTTAAATCTGTGAGATTTGGGGAGAATATTTATTTGCCTCACAACTGATCCACTTTGGCTTTATGCATAAGACCCTATGGCCCATAATTATAAAAGGAAGCTGAAGTTATTATGGAGTAAACCAACTGCACCACAGGGGACAAAATTAAAATTCTTAAAGTCCCACACACTTGAGTACAGTTTTTAACTCCATGAATGCTACAGAAGTCTCATGCATAAAAACAAAATGGGATTGGAGACTTCTCTAGCATTCAAGGGGTTAAAGGGATAGTAATACTTCGTTTTAACTTTATTTTATTTTGTAGGCATTAAAAAAAACTTGAAGAATGATATAAGTCTTATCTCTCAAACCTTTATGGTTTATGAGATATTCACAAGCAAAGTTTCCCCCTTCCGCCACTTTTACCTAGTGTAAGCCATCTCTTCTCAGATGTGGAATGCAGTCCATAGACCAGACAGATAACAGAAGGGGACACTCTTATTCCTATGAAAACAATGAAAACCCTGCCCCCCTTGACAAGCTTTTCAGGTTTTTCCCTTATCTTAATTGAAGAATGTCCCTCTCTGCAGTCTACCTGGGCACCTCCCTTCTGCTCAGGCTGAAGAGTGTGACATCAGTAAAAGGGGAGGGAGGGGGAAACTTTGCTTGTGAATATCTCATAAACCATAAAGGTTTGAGAGATAAGACTTATATCATTCTATATGTTTTTTTAATGCCTACAAAATAAAATAAAGTTAAAACGAAGTATTACTATCCCTTTAAAAGCCCAATTTAATTTAACAGGAATTTGCAGTTCTCCCCTATGGTGCAGTTGATTTACTCCAGGGTAAGTCCAGTTTGTTTTTATGAATACGGGGCCTATGTTTCTATGTAACCTCCCAGCCAATAAAATTGGGAGCTTGGATGCCAGCTTCAATGCCAGTGTGACATTATGACTGTGAGGGGGAAAAAAAGACATCTGGCCAAGCTCGCAGACAGTGGCAGGAGCGGAAGATAAGGCCATTGTCCACGGGAATACGGTCATCCTGACAACAAAAAAACATGAAGGCTAGGAAGTGAGGTGCTGAAAACTACAGAGTAACAAAACAGTCCATTCAGACCTCATGCTTCCCAGCAGGGATTGCCTTGCATAGAACACCTGGCTGCTGACTGCAGATTATTGCTGCATCATGCCTTAACTAAGATGACACATCCCTTTAAATCATTATGTAGGACTGAGTCAGTGCCCCCCCACCCCCGCACTGTGCATTTTTTTTTTTCCTGATTTAACTCATGAGTGCCAGAGAGGTATCCAAACCCTCTTGCACTCCAAGGGTTAAAGGGATATGTGGTCACCTTCCCAAAAACCATACCTGGGAGCTTTCAAAATGATCTGACCCTGAGATCTTGTAACTATTAACCCTTAAAGTTCCCATCTAGATTGTTTGTGATAAGTCCCTGATCGCTGTAATCAGGAGTTGCTCCAATCGTCCTCAAGGAGTCATTAAAGTGGAACTATCATTGATATATAAGTATCCCCCAATTAATTTGTACTATAGCGGTAACATTGAAATCCTTTTATAACCTTTATTAATTGGCGGCATTATGTGGAAATCTAAGTTCTTAGGAGACTCACCACCAGAGTGATATGTGTGTACCTGCTCTGTCTGTCCCAGTCTCCTCACTGAATGGCAAATAACCTGTGGGGGAGTTGCACTGTACCTCAAGGTACAAACAGTGATGGACAGCGCAGGCGCACAGATCCCCCTTCGGCAAGCTGTCTGAGCTGTCTTCTGGCGGTGACTCTCATAATAATTTAGATTTCTAGGTGCTAGAGGGGCACTCAAAGGGTTAATAAGGATTATAAAAGGATTTCAGTGCTTACCGCTATAGTAAAGGTTAATTGGAGGGCACTTATATCAGTGATAGTTACACTTTAATATCCAAAATGAAAGATATCACACACAAGACTAATACGACTTCTCCCTCTGCCTTCCTTGTACAAATGGCACCAATATAAAGACTAAAGAAACCATTAAAGGGGAACATTCACTTAAAAAAATTATTTGGTCAAGGGTTATATGGGAAAAAACAATGTTAGTGCTGTTTCTGTTTTTATTTTTAGTTGCCCGACAGTGGAGATATGAAGTCTTGTAAATGGGCACTTGCGCATACAGGGTGCCTCCTCAGGTCTTCCCACTTCCCTCCCATCAGCCCCAGGGAGCGCGTTCGTGCTTCCCTTCGGAGCTGCATTTTTCTGGCCTTACGTTAAAGCAAGTTCCGTTTAACGTGCTACTGAGGTCCTCAGCATGGTAAGACCTCAATAGCATGGTAAGACCTCAGTAGCACGGTAAACTGAGCTTGCTTTAATGTTAGGCCAGAAAAATGCAGCTCCAAAGGGAAGCGCGAACGCGCTCCCTGGGGCTGCTGGGAGGGAGGTGGGAAGACCTGAGGAGGAGTGATGCGCATACAGGGTGCCGCACATTGTGGAAGTGCCCATTTACAAGACTTCATATCTCCACTGTTGGGCAACTTAAAATAAAAACAGTAACAGCGCTAACATTACTTCTTCCCATACAACCCTTGCTCAGATTATTTTTGTAAGTGATTGTTCCCCTTTAACTGGAACAGACTATATAATAGGTAGCACTGGAGTCTCTCCCAGGTATGCCAGCAACACCTTAAATGCTAGAGGATTCCAACATATTGCTTAACAATGCACTAGCAACTTCTCTTGCACAATGTTTCCCGGCCCTCACCTTGGGGTGGGGGGGTTTGCTAACAAGTGAAGGGTCATATGAGGAGTTCTGGGACAAACACTTTGCACTATAGGGAAAAACTAAAAATTCCCATAGATTTAAATGGGAATTTTTACGCCCTTGAATGCTAGAATGTGGTAGAGGTCTCTCTAGAGTTCAAGGGCTTAAAAGCCCTATTTAACCCCTTAACAACCCATGACGTACATGTACGTCACAGGGTGGATGTCCCTAAAGGACCAAGGACGTACATGTATGTCATGGAATTCAGGGCTCCTCATGCGGCTGCACACCATTCGGGGAGACCTGAATGCGATCATGAAAAAAACAAAAATGCCCCCTGGTCCTTAAGTGCCAGCCGCATGCGCGCGAGGCTGGTCCTTAAGGGGTTAAATCAATGGGAGTTTTTGGAATGTTCAGTTTTCTCCTATACTGCAAATAGTTTGCCCCAGAACCCTTCCACTTCTGCTTTGAACATACGGCTCTAAGCCTTTAGGACTCCCCTGCTTGTGAGCAGGTGGGTTAATCGGAGGCTCAGTCATTTAATTATCTCACCTGTGCACAAGTAATGGAATCCTAAACTCATGGCCTGATAGACTCCCCTGAGAAGCACAGGATTAAAGGGGAAAATATCACAATGAAATAGTTGCCTTCCATTAAATACAAAGTGATACACTGAACACTGTCAGTTCATATGTGACAGTTAACCCTTTGAGTGCCAGAGGGGTACGTAATGCATTGCGTTTCCCTCTGGTACGCAAAGGGTTAATGGGTTAATGCATTGCGTACCCCTTTGGCACTCAAAGGGATAGACTTTTAATGAAAAGCACCAAGACCACGGTGGTGAAATTCCATTTTAAAACCTAGGACAGCAGAATCCGGGGACCGCTGGCAGGACGATCAGGGGGTGGGCAGACTTTGCCTCTCCACCTGTTGTTGTTTCAGAATGATAGGAGTTGTAGTCCAACAACACCTACAGTGCCACAGATTTCCCAACACTACTGTAATTAGGGACCCAAAAAAATTTTCTGGAAAAATAAATAACTCAACATTAGAATTTAGCTTAACCCCTTCACGTCAGATGACGTACCCGGACTTTTAAGGTGGTCCGGCACTTAAGGACCAGTGATGGTCCTGGTACGTCACATACTTTTATTCACCGTGCTCCTGGTGAGTAATACCGGGGACTGAAGTTGATCTCTCCAAGACCGGAGCGATCTCTTTCAGTCCCTCGTTCAGCGTGCTGGCACACGTGATCAGTCACGAGGGGCGGCACGTCAGACTTCCCTATCTGGTCCTTAAAGGACCACACAAGCCGGGACTGCTGGTCCTTAACCCTTTAACGACCCTTGACGGTCATAGTACGTCATGGGTCAATCTGAGTTAACGACCCATGACGTACTATGACCGCCATGGAATTCCGGGATCCCCCCCGCGGCTGCACGCCGTTCGGGGAGTCCAGAACAGGAAAGTAAAAAAAAAAAAATGCTTCGTGGTCGTTCAGTGACCGCTTCACGCCGATCGGCCGGTCATTAAGGGGTTAAGGGATTAAGCAGCATGATTCTGGCTAGTGTGACAATGAAATAAAAACAAAATAACTATAGAAATTATAGTAAACATTAACCCTTTAAGCACCACAGGGGTGTGCAATGCATTGAGAATAAATGTGTTGCATACCCTTTGGGACCTCAGAGGGTTAATCCTACCCCCAAAAAAACAAACAAAAAAGCAAATCAAACAAAATCTTCCTCAGTGAGGGACAAAAATCAATGTTCTCATCAGCAGATTCCATAGGCTCAGCATGTTTTCTGCTTTATAGTTAGTGTCATTGGGGTGACTGTACAGTGGTGATTCTGTGCTAAATCGTGAGCTGGAATAGAGATTTTGATCACACCTGCCTAAAAGCAATTTAATGTCCCTCCCTTAATCACTGATTGCACCAAGGGGAGGACATTTTAGCAATTTATGGATATTTCGGAGTTCCTTTTTTAAAAAAAAAAAAAAAAAAGCTATGTATTAATCCTATGTGTCATGCCAAGGCATGAGTTGGCCCTTGCAGGGCCATGGTATGTATAATTTGTTTATTTTGTTTATTTTATTGTACCTTTTAACCCCTTAACGACCGGCGGTCCTGGGACGTTTCCGTCCCATAAGGACCGCATAGGACCACGTTGACGCGCCAGTACACGTGACCTGTCGCGTGTATCGGCGCGTCACTATGGGGCCTGATAGAGATCGCTCCGATGTTGGAGCGGTCAATTTCAGGCCCTATTTTTACTTACAGCGCTCGCGGTAGAGCGATGTGAGTAAAAAGTGCGTGGCGTACTATGACCGTTATCGGTCCTTGAGTATTTCAAGGACCGTGACGGTTATAGTACGTCACATGTCGTTTAGGGGTTAAAGTGTTAGCTAAATTAACTGAGGAGCTAACATCTCCAGAGCAGGATATAGGGCTACTATAAAACGTATTGGAAGATCTGCTCTGATGGAGGTCATCCAGGGTACACCCAAATAACCTGAAATAGGGAGAACATGTCAATACAAATATATATTCAGAATGCCCAGGTTTTACCCTTTTGGTGGGTACCAAACATGCCAGGGTGAGGTGTTCCTGGTATGAGTTACAAGAATATCCACTTTGAACCAGTTAGACCCAGCATGTTTGGTGTCCAGATATGCACACAGATATGAGGAATATGTTTAATATAACATTATAGAGGTGTGCTGTGGGTTGCATGTTTTGGGAATCCTTATGATTTTTCAGGTAGAACTCTGTAGTAGCATCCCTGACAGGTCTGATTGAGTGGGCTGTAAACGGTCAGACCAGACCCCTGACCCTCCCAGGTAACCCCCAGGGGGTCTGGCCTCTTAGAAGCAACTGTGGACTCCTATTTAATATGGGTTTTTGAATAAAAACAGTGAATTTCTTTGTAACAACTGAAGGGGGATATACCATCAGAAGTTCCCAAGGACTCTTAAAATATTGGTAATTGTATTTAAGGATTTCTTTTGTTTCTTCCATTTTATTTTATGGACTTTTTTTGCCAATGTATAATCTTTATTTGTGTATGTCCTTTATTTCTGTATTTTTGTAACTAGCACTGTGAAGCCTATTTTCAGATTAAATATTCAATTAATCAGCTCTTGTCTATGTTGGTCTCTAACAAGAACTCACTACTCTGAAGGAAGCTCAGCTAGAACACGCTACTAAAGGGTTAAATATATGTCTGATTATTAAGGTGATTATTAAGGTGATTGTATACTGTAATTCTATTGTGTTTGGGGTAACCTAAGACGCCCAGATATAAAGTCTTGTTGGTGGCAGCAAATTGTAGTACTGTGGTAATAGTGCAGGAGGGATTTCAGGGGTTAATGTGGTGGTTGCTAGGAATAGTAACAGGTAACTAGGGGTCTGGTATTGTTAACCCTTTCACTCCCACACACTCCCCACTGTCTAAGCAGGGCCTATAGCCTTTGCTTGTGACACTATGACTTCCGTAGAGTTGCGCAGCGCATTGCTCTTCAAAGCTCATGGGCACTCAAATGGTTACACAAGATGCAGTGAAAATGGCCATTCACCCTGCACATGTTATGGGGTGAGAATATGGGGCTTGATGGCATAATATCCTAATTAAGGCAGAGACTGCCAGTATGCACTGCAATGATAATACGCTGTAATGCGTCCCCTGAGCCGAGATTGTGTTATTGAAAAAGAAATCCTTCACTGCAACATCTGCAAAGTGTTCTTGGTTTGCAAGCACACTTTGTAAACTGTTCCAACGAAGGATTTCTATCTCAATAAAGCAATCTCTGCTCTGCTGAAGAGCCACCACCTGTTCCGGGACCGTATTCCCCTGCAGTCAGCTTGAGTGCTCACTTGAGGGAAATGGGAGGTAAGGGGTGGAATTTTAGTGCAGAATATCTCTCAAACCATAAAGGTTTGAGAGATACGGCTGGGGGCATTTATTTTTTTTAATGCCTACAAGATTCCCTTTTTTGAAAGCTGACAATCCTATCCCTTTAATCCTTTAGGGGGCAACGAGGATTGCACTGTATTTCTACACAATGTGTTACATACTCCTCTGGCACTCAAAAGGTTAAAGACCTATTGTAGAGAGACTTGGACACAGGCAACTATCTGACCTCTTTGCCAAATGTATAGCAGGTCAGTAACTGCTATCGCCACCATTGTTTACTCTTTATCAGATACCTTATCAAGCATCCACTTCATTATCTTGATCAGTGATTCTCAGTGTGGTACCCAGATTTGCTGAAGTACATGTGGTTCCACAGAACAAAATCTTGTAATGGCTGGCAGCAGCGTAAGGCTTGGTTAACAGACCATGTATGTACAGTTCTGTGATGGCCAGTGGGCAAGAAGAGGATTAAAGTATTGCAAATATTACAGTTATATATTTTTGAGCTAGAATTTGTATGTAATCAACACATCAGATACAATTTCCTGGTATTGGTTTTCTGAAATTTTATCTTAACCCTTTGAGTGCCAGAGGGGAATCCCCTTGAGGGTCATGCAACACAGTGCTTTACAATGTATTCTGGTCTTCAGGGGTCTAATAGTTTAGTCATAAGCCATCAGCACAAACTAGCATCCTGATACATTTAATATTGGTACTGTGTTAACCCCTTGGATGCTAAAGCAGTCACCAGTGCATTGAAAAATAATGCTTTAGTTTCCTCTCTAACATTTAAGGGGTTAAAGGATTCAGTGTACTACAGAACAGAATTTTTTCCACCACAGCAAACATTTCAGATCAGTGATCTGGCTTGTTTTTATAGAGCTCCTTAGAGCCTGTTCAAATGGGTGAATTAAACAGCACTGCGATGCAGAGACGTTAAAACCACCTTTTAGGCTAGTGCTACTCTGAAATCCTGCGTTCCCCTTGTGATCCTCTCATGTGTGGATGAGGGAGGACAATTTTGTCACATGGTGTCAGTACGAAGAGGACCTGCCCACCTCTGTTTTGTATGTATTATTGTCTGACTTCCATGATGGTCTGCCTGTCATTGAAGGTTGTGAAAGACATTGCAACCTCCATTATCACTGTGTGAATGATCTGCACAGCAGAATCATAGACCACTGTATGAATCAGTCATGCAACTGGTTACAACATACATTGTGCACGTGTTGTTTTACCAGCCTGTGTGAACAGGCCCATAGACACCAACATGTTACAGTTTGTTGAGAAAAACACAAGAGTTTCGGTTGCCTATGTGAACTAGGCTTTATGAAGGCAGAGAACAATTGAATAGTACTCCTAACACCTGGGCCTGTAATCTTGACATGAATTATACCAGGAAAGTCCAGAATTAGACAAGGTGCTGCATGCTTGAGTGCCTGCAGGTCATTGCACATTCATTATGCTTATCCTGAAGTCTTGCCTTCGGAGAGGATGTGCTTCTCTCTTCCATTAATTTCTCAGTTCCTTATTCCCATCATGGTGACCGAGAAGTTCATTGCACTCTTCAATCATAACGAGAGGAAGACAATAATCCTTCTTAATGAACCTAGATTCCCTCTGACGACAGGTAACAAAAGATCAGAAGGAGATTAAGTTGCATTTGGATGGATTACAATGGGCTCATGTCTCTGTTTTTCTTCCCTCCTGGGCTAATCCCTGTGTTACTTTCACATGGTAACAAACAGGTGGCTTTAATGACAAAGGAAGAATCTCAGTGTCTAGGGTGGCAGAGAAGAAACTCCAACACGTGGCATTATCATGCACCAGAATGGGACTTATTTCAGCATTATCAGAGGGAGGAATTTCATTCAGAGGGCTGTATTCAGTAAATTAACCCTTGGAGTGCCAGAGGGGTATGCAACCTATTGCTTTGCAATACATTGTGTACGCCTCTGGCACTCCAGGGGTTAAACAGGTGCAATTTTGGAGCACATCAACTACACCATGGGGAAGAAATAAAAATGATCAACATTGATTTAAATGGGGCTTTTACCCCCTTAGGTCTCTCTAACATTCAGGAATTTAAAAGCACCATTTCATTCACTGGGAATGTTTTGTCCCCCCCCAGTGATACACTTGGTATTATTAATAATATTATTTAAAGAACGTAAAATGAGTGGAATTGTATTCCTTTCCTTTTTTGCTAAGTCTTTGACCAGAGAATGTTGTTCCATTGTGTAATTATTACAAGACATACCCTTTCAAGTAAAGACCATTTTGTTTTATTAACCCTGTAACGACCCATGATGTACATGTACGTCATGAGGTTGAGGTCCCTAAAGGACCAAGGAATTCTGGGCTCCCCGTGCGGCTGCATGCCGTTCATGGAGTCCAGAATCAGATCAACAACAACAAAAAAATGCTCTGTGGTCCTTAAGTGACTGCCATGTGCATGCGTGGCCGGTCCTTAAGGGGTTAACAAGCTGTCACTTCTGTGTTGGGAACTCAATGACATGCTTTCACTGAAGAGTTGCAGAATTCTGCAACAATCACAGATTGTAATATTCTCTGGTCACAGACCAAGCAGGTCAGTAAGTCCACTGATAAATCATCCCCCCCTGTGTCTGAGAAACAGTCGGCAGATCTGTGGGCCTTATATAGAAACACAAATTTTGGGGTGTATGTTCAAAATAAATGTGGAGGAATTCTGGGGCGAACCACTTGCTCTACAGGGGAGAACAAAATAAAATTTACAAAAACTCCCATTAATGTAAATGAGGATTTTAACCACTTGAATGCTAGACAGCAAAATGAAGAAAATCTGGAATAAGCTATGTCTGCTATAGGAGGGACAGTACCCCTTTGAGACCCAAATCCCTCTTTCCCACCCTGATGTCCCTCTTTTTAGGAGATCAGACTGTGCGGTGTGTATATAAGTGATCACTTTGCTCCACAGCAATAAAACTCACATTAATGTTTGTTTAAACTTCAGTATTGGGTCTTTTTCTATATAATTATTCAGTTGTACAAATAGATGTGAATAAGTCATGAAATAACCTAAACATTCTTAGTAATGACCTGCCCACTAGCCACACCCCCAACACCACCACCACCTAAAAGAAAAGTGTCCCTCTGTGGCCATTTGAAATGTTGAGAGGTCTGGAACCATATGTGGAGTGTGTGTTTGTGTGTACATATATGCTTGATGAGGCAAGTTCCAATTCATTTCAGATATGTCAAGCATTCAAGGGGTTAAGTAACAGCCTATACAGGGACATAGAAGTGGTTCAGGGGCATTGAGATTGATTTAACCCCACCCACAATTCAGAATGTGGGTGTGGCCACCACAGCTGAGGTTCCCCTCAAAATTTGGAGCTGTAGGCAGTTGCTCTGTCTCCTGTGCTGTCCTCATAGATCCCCTGCTCCTGGCTTGAAAGCCCAACGCAGTGTATATGGAGGCTGCACACACAACCAGTGACTTTTGTGGCTAAAGCCCACAGACTTCTGGATTGTACTTCAGCCAATGGGGTCAATTTTCTTACCCCCCTGAACAGCTCAGAGGAGCAGTGCAGCCCTGGTCAATTTACTAACTTTGTTCCCATAAGAGCTGAATTCATTAAACATGATAAATTGACCTTTAAACCGTGGCGTTCACTTGTGAAGCCCAATCCCCTTGCCACCAAAGGGTTCAGTTTCCTAACCCTCAAAACAGCTGACAGGATCTGTTTTGAGTCTACACAGAGCAGCCCCAGGCTCTTTACGAAGTTTTCTCCCATAAGAGCAGACTTCATAAAACATGATACTTGCCCTTTAAAGATAATAACATTTTTGAATTCCCATTTGTACTTCTTTTCATGTCAAACCTGTGCAGACTGCAAAGGATACAAAACAATGGTTACAAAACCCATCTTTGTTTCATTCTATAATGAACAAAGGAATGCAGTTAACTTCAGTGATCCTGACATGTTAACCCTTCAAGGATCAGAGGTGTGCACTGCACAATTCATTGCATACCCCACAGGTCCTCAAAGGGTTAAATGCAAATCAGCTCCTCTGGTGTGATAGTAATTGTGATAGTCTTTATGTCACTAAAACTGAACTCTTTAAAACCCTTTGAGTGCTGGAGAGGTATCCAACATGTTGCAAGAACCAGACTGGTGTGCAACTGGTTGCTATTTGCACTGGCCCATATATATATACAAAGTGCAACAATTTTAGGGCAAAATAATTGCACTAAAGGGGACGTATAAAAATTACCATTGATTTAAATGGGGGCATTTAACCTTTGAATGCAAGAGAAGTTTTTAACAAACTGTGGAGTACATATTGTGTACTTTCAGAGAATATAATTAAAATAAAGGGTTATTATTCCTTTAAATACTAGGTAACACATCTTATCCTTTAAAGGAGCTGTAAACTTTTTTATGAAAAAAATTATATATTGTAGGAGTTTTCTGTAGGACTTCTCTTGTTGAGTAAAATAATGGTATTCCCACTGTTGACAGTTATTACGGTTTAACTTCTTTTTGTACACTAACCATGACCTCTGGTGGACAGATTCCTATTAGTTATTCTGTTACATTCTGTGGGAGAGGCAAATCACAAATTGGGCCATATTTTCAAAAGATAATTGGAGGAGTTCAGGGGTAAACCAATTGCATTACAAGGAATTACTAAAAATTCCAAGAATTTCCATTGATCTCAGATTTTAGCCAGTTGAATGCTAGAGGGGTCTCGGGTCAGAGACCTTTCTAGAATTCAAAGGGTTAAATCCCCATTTATAATAATGTGAATATTTAGGTATTCCCTATTCAATTATTTTGCCCTATAACTCCTACACTTTTCTTTTTAACATACAACCCAAAGAGTTCTTCACAGAATGTGACAGAAACTGCTGTGTCATGCTGCCAGGACTTTCAGGAAGTAATGCCACTGTAATTCTCTTCCTGGTTATTTGAACTGTTATAACATTTGAATAAAACAACTGACACTGCTGAGAGTACCCTTTTTTTTTTACTCACCAGGAAAAGCTCTATAATGTATATGTTTTTATAAAAAAAAAGTTTAAAGAACTTGGCACTTGTTGGTATAATAATCTCAAATGAAAAAGTGAAAAAACTTCATAGTGTAGCACTTTTAATGTAAATAAAAGTAAAAGAGATACAAATCCTGAAGTGTTACTCTATGAAGATTGTACTTTTTTTTTTTTTTTTTTACAGAGTACAATCTTCATAGAGTAACACTTGTAATGCTTCATATATCTTCTGCTTTTACTTACTTTTATGAATGTCCTCGTTTTTTTTTTTTTTTTTTTTTAATACAAATGCCAAGACTGCATTATCGAGGATTCAAGATATCTCATACCTAGGCTGTGTTTCATCAAGGGGCATGAAGATCAGTGTATCAAATATGCACCTTTTTGCTGTGATCATTGATGGATAACGTGAATATTCATCAATCGTTAATTGTATTTCACTGCCTTGTGTGAGCCAAGTGAGGCGCTGATATCGCTCAAACCTGCAGATTTCTTTGTAATTGAGAGAGAACGGGTGGATTTTAAGCTATAGGAATATGGCCCCATAGCTGTTAAGGCATTGCCAGTAGCATAGAAAGGTATTATATTGACTCTTACCTGTCTCTTTAATCCATTAGGGTCCAAATTAGAGCAAACATCACCTCCCTAGGGAAATAGGAGCTTCTCTCAATAGCCTGGTGTATATGGTAAATCTTTGTTTAGCAGTTGGCAGGGGCAGACAATGCTAACATACCACGGGGGAGATGAAGAGTTTGTATCCTGCTAGAACGGACTATCACAGTTCCACAGAGGTCACCGCAATCTCTTTGCTTACCGCAGGTTTCCACTCCGTTGAATCACTTTCAAACTTTTTAGCCGTGGGGCTTGAGCTGGTTCATTATCGTACCCAGTTGGGTCCTGTTGATACAAAGATAATTGCTTTTGCTCAGGAAAACATGAAAAAAAAACCCCAGCAGAAATTCAAGATGTGTTGTGAATTTCGCTCTTCCTTACGCTCTCCTCTGCCAAAGAGAAATTCAATTATATCCTTTCAGGCAGTAATTGAGTGACATGCAGCCTATACATGGAAAACAGGCTGATCCCCACCTACAAACGTAACCCTTTGAGTGCCAGAAAGGTATCCAATGCATTGTGTTGGATACCTCTCTGGCCCTCAGAGGGTTAAAGGCAAACTAACACCTTATAATAATAACCTACCCCACTTATCTTATTTTGGCCAGAAAATATTAATGGCCCCTGTGAGTTTTTCCTATTACTCCTTGGTTCGAGATAACCTCTTAAATCAGTAATATATGTCATGCCCATGGAGGCAGACATGACAGTTGCTGGAAAGCCCACTCTGCTCATTGCACATTGTATTCTTAACCCTATGGATTGCACACCCCTCTAATTCTTAATCTTTTGAGTGCCAGAGAAGTACTCAGCATATTGCTCTGCAATGCGTTGCATACCCCTCTGGCACACAAAGGGTTAGTTATGTAGATTAATGTACTCTGCCTGCTTCATATTGAAAAACAATTCCAGTAACTGTCATGACTGCCTTCATTGAAAAGACATCCAGGACCGATTGAAAATGTTCACTCTTGAACAAAGGCACTTGGGAAGAAGTAGTAGGGCTATATTGATTTTTCAGTCCATTTTAAGGTAAGTGAGAAGTTATTTGTAGGAGTTCTTCTTTAAACAAACAGTAACACAAATAAAACTTGCTATGATGTTAAAATACATTCTATGACATTCACAGATATTCAAGTAAAAGTTTGCAATACTTGATAGACATTAGTCTATATGATACTGCAGTTTGCTTTTCACTCCTCACTCCCCCTTGTATCTTTAACATTAAGGTATAATCATACTTGGGAACTTTGTGTTCTGGACTCCTGTGGTGCCAGTGGGGGGATATAAATAATGCGATTCATGTCTAAAAGGGGTGGGTGTTACTTGTGAGTGGGGCGGGAGGAACAGGGTGGGGAAGGTGGAGAAGAGGGAGGGAAGTAGGAGGAACAGGGTGGGAAGTAGTAGAAGCGGGTAGAGTTTATTATGAAACTCCCCACCACCGGAGAATCAGTGTCTGTCCCCGGAGACCTGGTAATCTTTTGTGACAAATGGAGTGTCCAGGGCAGATCCAAAGAGTTCCCAGGTATGGGTGTAATCTACTAGTTTTAGTAAGTGAGGAGTGTAAGGGGACATTGTTTCACAAGCCTGCTTAAAAAAAAAAAAAAAAAGCACATACCATATCTGGAGCTAAGAGGTCTTGAAAGCTCGCATCCTAAATCTGCTTAGTTAGCCAATAAAGGTATCAACTTTACTACAATGTGTGCACAATTATTAGGCAAGTTGTATTTTTGAGGATTCATTTTATTATTGAACAACTACAGTGCTCTACATCAGTCCAACATATTAAGAAACCTTAAAGGGGAACTTTCACCCCAACATGGTTGTGGTTGTATGGATTACTGTTTATACTGTTAGAATCACTGTGTATTTTAGTTTTGCTAAAAAACACTTGTTAAAGACAAAATTTTGTAACGTAATATGTACCTGATGACGTGTAGAGCTGTGAGAGACATACTGCGCATGACAGATTACCTTTGTCACTCCCACTGCCCTTGATGATCCTTGCTGCATCCCCCCCTTCATAACCACATGACCTGGCACGCTACAAGCTTCATGCATGTCCAGGTCATGTTAATTTAGTGGAGCTCGTACATGTGAAGCGCTTGTACTATATAAATGTTAAGTCCGTTTCCATGTATACAGGGAAGCGTTATGAGCCAATAGTCTGGCAGGCAACACAGACATCCTTCTCATTCTTATTGCGGCATTTTATTTTGCTATTGCAGAGAACATATAATTCAGGAACCCTTTCAGTGCCTGTCATTGAGGTGTACTGCTTTGCGTACACCTCAACGACAGGTACTGAAAGGGTTCCTGAGTTATACGGTTTCTAGGATAATTCTTACACAGTGCTCTTTCCCAGTACTTAAGGTATACTCCACAGTAACCCTTTAACTGCTATGTGTCTGCTGCAGCGTGCCTGCTCCCTAAGAGGAGCTGAACATCATCCAGGGTAATGTGCATGCATGCCTAGCACGCGCGCACGCCAGGGAAAAAAGGACTAAGGGCAGAGATTACGTTTTTGATTGACAGGCAGAGAGAGAAGGTGATGCATGTGTGGAGAGACAGATTTGGCAAGATGGTTGCACTCTCCTTATGCCTGTAGCTTCTACAAACGATCAGATTTAATAATATAGAAATACTTGTGAAAAGTTTGACGTGTTTTTATGATTATTAAGAGGATCTCTACTAGACTACCTTAGCTTGCCAGACCATGATAGTTCCGTTTTAAACCTGAATATGTAAGAAAGTAAAAGTGAGGTTTTGGCTTTCTTAGGAGAATATATATGTGTGCACAATTATTGGGCAGCTATTAGTGTGCAGAATTATTATGCAACTAAATGAAAAATGATAATTTTCCCATCATACGTGTTTATTTTCATCTATTAAAGTGATAATACTAAACAAACAACTCAATATTTACAATTAAACATTTGTGACATTTCCCCAAAAAAAATCAGTGACCAATATAGCCACCCTTCTTTTCAATAACAGTCATAAGCCTTCCATTCATGGAGTCTGTCAGATTCTTGATCTGTTGACGATCAACTTTTTATGCAGCAGCAACCACAGCCTCCCAGACACTGTTCAGAGAGGTGGACTGTTTTCCTTCAGTGTAAATCTGCCATTTAAGAAGGGCCCACAAGTTCTCAATAAGGTTTAGGTCAGGTGAGGAAGGGGGACATGTCATTATTTTATCATCTTTAAGGCCTTTACTGGGTAGCCACACAGTGGAGTACTTCAATGCATGCGATGGAGCATTGTCCTGCATAAAAATCATGAAAGATGCAGACTTTTTCTTGTACCACTGTTTGAAGAAAGTGTATTGTAAAAACTGGCAGTAGGTTTGGGAATTGAATTTGAGTCAGTCTTCAATTTGAAAAGGTCCAACTAGCTCATCTTTGATACCAGCCCATACCAGTATCCCTCCTCCAACTTGTTGGCTTCTGAGTTGAAGTGAAGCTCTGTGCCTGTTACTGATCCATCCACAGGTCCATCCATCTGGACCATCAAGAGTCACTCTCATCTCATCAGTCCATAAAACCTTTGAAAAATCTGCCTTCAGATATTTCTTGGCCCAGTCTTGTCGTTTCAACTTACGTGTCTTGTTCAGTCATGGTCGGGTTTCAGCCTTCCTTATGGCCATGTCTCTGAGCACTGAACACCTAGTACTTCTGGACACTCCAGGTAGGTTGCAATTCTGGAATATGACAGCACTGGAGGATAATGAGTTCCTGGTAGCCTCATGTTTGATTCTTCTCAAATCTCTGGCAGTTAATTTGCTTCTTTTTTTCTCAACACGTTTATTGTGACCCTGTTGACTTTTTGCAACAAAACATTAGCACTGTAGGTTTAAAACTCTGCTTCTGAGGAGTAGCAGACATTAAATAGTAAAGGGAAGAGAGTTACATTTTTTGTATTAGTTACTCTTTAAAGTGGAACTACCACCCGACAAAATCTTTAGCTTAACTAAGTCCCCATCTGGCGACTAGCTGCTAAGTAGCGCTAGTCGCCAGAAAAATTACCTTATTTAATAGATTTCTGCTCTCTTCTTGGCTGACAGTAGCAAGGAGAGCGGACATCATGCCATAGTGACGTCCGCGTGCCTGCGCTGTCAGTCCCAGCCGGAGCCAAATGGCTCCTAGCAACGCCTCCTAGACCCGGCTGGGACTGACAGCATAGGCCCGAGGACGTCACAATGGCAAGATGTCTGTGCTCCGTGCTACTGTCAGCCATAGAAGAGAGCAGAAATCTATTAAATAAGGTAATTATTGTGGCGACTAGCGCTACTAAGCAGCTAGTCGCCAGATGGGGACTTAGTTAAGCTAAAGATTTTGTCGGGTGGTAGTTCCACTTTAAAGAGTAACTAATACAAAAAATGTAACTCTCTGCCCTTTACTATTGAATGTCAGCTACTCCTCCTTTCATAGAACCAGAGTTTAAAACCTACAGTGCTAATTGTGCAGGCTTATCCTAAACTAAATGTCCACCTCCGGCAAGATTAAACATGCCATTGGCAGCCTGATAGTGCTGGATGCAAAGGTACATGTGAACGTGACATCACAGCAGACAATAAGAATCATTGTCTGCCACACCGGGGCATATCACACCAGCTCTATGGAGAAGAAGCCATAGGGGGAATGCTACAAGGAATGTTGTATGTTCATAATACAAGAGGGGACTAGTATTTATCCTATATAATAATTCGCTAAGTTGTGTGTAACGCCTGACACGCGCAGTAGACACTGCTGCGCGTGCAGCAGTCATATGCAGTACAGACTGCCCGCGCCGCGGCTGATACAGAGCTGGGCACTCCGAAGGAGCGTCCAGCTCTGTATCAGCAGCGGCGCGGCCAGTCTCTGCTGCGCGTGACTGCCCCGCGACCGGCTGCCAGAGGCACTGTGGCCCGTGTAACGGGCTGTTCAACTAGTAGTCTAATAAAAGACAAAAAAACAAACAATAATGTTGGAGTTATCTCTAGCTTTCAAAAAGTTAAAATTGTCTTTTTTTTTTTTTTAGCGTTCATTTTAATACATCCCTACGCTCAATCACACACATTATAAACTTTTCAGGCAAGCGCTGACAGTACTTGCATTCGTTTATTTAAACTGGCATGCAATGTTATGGCAAGTCTGTTACTATATAAGCTATCATATGTCCTGATCTATACAATCACTGCATTCTCCAAAAAAAAAAAAAAACAATAAAAGAATGACTGCCGTGGGTGGGCAAACTTTGGCTTTCCCATCATTCTCTGGCAGCCACCTTCCAAGCTGTTTCTGGGATATAACTCCCAGCATTCCCAGCTGGCCAGTGTCCCACAGAGGTTGATCAGAATTATAGCATAACAATTATAAACCTTTTTGAGCATGAAGTGAAAGAATCATTTATTAACACATGATTAATTTTGACATTTTTGTCCATGTCTACTTTTAAGGTGATTTCTTTAAAGTATTTTTTCACAGTCGTAACAAGCATAAAGAGTAACATTTAAGCTACTGAGAAGATCTAGAATAATTTTTGGGCAAACCATTTGCATCATAGGTGAGACCTACACATTATCATTGCTATTAAAAGGTTAATAATATCTTTCTACAATAAAATGTAATATTGTAGATATTACAAAAATAAACTAACTGATGCAAGTCCTGTCTCTCAGACCTTTACAGTTTGAGAGATATACGATAATAAAGTCCCCCCTCCCTCCCCTTTCACTGACATCAGCTGTAAAGCTTATAGAAGGAGATCCTGGTCCCAGGACTGGCAGGCGGCTCTTCAGCAGAGCCGAAATAGTGTTAGTTCATTGGAACGGCTTGCAAACCAGACACACTTTGTAGACCGTTCCAATGAAGTATTTCTTATTAGATAGCGCTATTTCGGCTCTGCTGAAGAGCCGCTGGCCGGTCCCAGGACCAGGATCTCCTTCTGTCAGCTTTACAGCTGATGTCAATGAAAGGGGAGGGAGGGGGGATCTTTATCATTGTATATCTCTCAAACTATAAAGGTCTGAGAGATGGGACTTGCATCAGTTAGTTTATTTTTGTAGTATCAATAATATTACGTTTTATTGTAAAAAGACATTACTAACCCTTTAATTAAGCTTTTAACTCCTTGAATGCTAGAGAGGTATCCATTGCATTGCTTTGTTCAAGGGGTTAAAAAGCCCCTTTTATTTCAGTGGTAATTTGGGAGAATTCTTACTTATAATCTATGGTGCAGTTGGCCTGCTCCAATTCTGTTTAATACAGCAGCCTCAGTAGATTTTATTCTTCACTGGTAATACCCTTATACAGTGGTTCTCAACCCTATTCTCAGGGACCCCTTTAGGATTCCCCTGCTTGTGTTCATATCGTTAAACAGAGGTTCACACATTTTAATTGTACACCGGTGCACAAACAGGTAAAGACATGGTCAGTTAGTGGTTCCTGGGGAGAGGGCAAGGAACCACTGCAAACCTCCCAAGTGTCCCTCTTTGAGAGCCAAATCCCTCTGATCCTCTTTCCCACCCTGATGTCCTTGTGTTTAGCAGACCAGACATGTGCTGTGTATATAAGTGTATCACACCGCTCCACAGCAATAACACTCACATTAATGTTTGTTTCAACTTCAGTACCTGTGTTATAAATTAATCTGTGTAAATAAAATAATTTGGTCTTGTTCTAAATCGTTTATTCAGTTGCTCAAAGAGGTGTCAGTAAGTCATGAAATAACCTAGAAATTCTCAGTAATGCCCCCCCCACACACACACACACACCAGTCACACCCCAACATCACCCTCTAAAACACAAGTGTCGCTCTTTGGCCACTACTCCTATAAACTGGGCCTTACTTGTAAAGACAAATCGAAATAATTGAGGAGCGAACCCATTGCACTATAGGGGTAAAAAAAACTACCCCCGTTGTTTTAACCCCTTTGAGTACAAGCAATATATCCAACAACTTGCAATGTAATGCATGGGATACCTCTCCAGCAATCAAAGGGTTAAATTATGTTTTAGCCTTTAAATGCTATCGAAGTCTTCAGCTTACTGCAGTGTAATTCATGGAGCAATTCTGGGGCAAACCATCTGCACTGTAGGGGACAAATACAAATTCCATTTGATGTCTTTATACACAAGTCCCATTTTCCTTTAAATATGTACAGTGGGTCTTATGTATCAAAGTGGAGCAGAGCAATTCCGGAACAAAACAACTGCACCGTAGGAAACAGAAATTGCACCTGATTTAACCCTTTGAGTATCAGAGGGGTATTCATACGTTGAAGTCCCCTGGCACTCAAAGGGTTAAATGCAGTTTTTCACCCCTTGAATAATAGAGAGTTCTCCAATGCATTGCAAAGTAATGCATTGGAGGCCTCTCTAGCATTTAAAGGGATAGTAATACTTAAAATATATAAAAAAAGTGTTGTAGGGTTTATCCCCCTGAGCAAAACAAGAGTACTCCCACTGCTGAAAGGTGTTTCATTCAAAAGTTATTAATTTTCAAAGTTGAATTTTTTTAGATGCAATATCACAGTGGCCTGAATTTGTACAGTGGCGCTGTTGCTACACTATCCTATGGAGATTTATGGTCCCGGGACCAGAGCTGTCCATAGGATCGTGTAGCAACAGCGCCACTGTACAATTTCAGGCCACTGTGATATTGCACCTAAAAAATTCAACTTTGAAAATTAATAACTTTTGAATGAAACACCTTTCAGCAGTGGGAGTGCTCTTATTTTACTCAGGGGGATAAACCCTACAACATATTTTTTTTTACATTTTAAGTATTACTATCGCTTTAAGGGGTTAAAAAACTCCATTTTAATCAATAACAGTCATGGGAATTGTGTTTTGTTCTCTACAGTGCAGTTGGTTTGTGCCAGAATATCTCTGTTCCACTTTTATATACACGGCCTGGGGTTTTTGTCTTGTCCACCCTATTTTACATTTTTCTTTCATTTGTTGGTACCTTCTGAATAAACGATAATAAATAATAGTTGCTGCCATTTGTGGAACATTGACCTGGTAGAAGAGTAACAGCTGTGGAACCATGGGTTGCCCATCCATGAAAGCACTTCACAATCTTTTTTGTGGCACCCCCTAACACCCAGTGTGGAATTCTCAGGGCACCCTAACATCTTATAGCTCATTTGCCCGGTATGTAAAATGGGTACAAATACTTAAATATATAGTTATTCTTAGGCCCCTCAATATTAATGACAAAAATTAGCATATTTTGCACAACAATTTCTATAAATATACATTTCAAATATAACATTTAAATGTTGGCAAAGTCTATATAGAAAAAGCATGGCACCCTAAGCTAGTGCTAAAGGAACACCCTCAAGGCTGGATTTACATAACAGCTGGTGGGCTGGCTCAGTTGGTTAATGAACAAGCTGTTCAAGCTGCTGGGTTGCCGGTTCTAGTCCCAGCAAGGTCTGCTCAGCCTTTCACCCTTCAGAGATAGATAAAATGTGTCCAGAACATACTTGAAAACGAGTGATAACCTCATTGTGTTCTTCCTGGTAAAATACTTTAACAAAAAAATATATATAATGACTGTAAAGGGCTATAAAACTGTAGCAGAGACATTGCAATTGCTCTGGTCACACCCCCATTCCAGAATTTGTGTGTGGCCGGCTCAGCTGAGGCGACCTTCAAAATTTGGAGCTTTAGACAGTTCCCTTCACTTCCTATTGGGAAATCCAGGCCTGGGCAACCTGGTTGAGAACCACTGACTTAGGACAAAAGATTCTTGTCTTCCCTTTTCTGCTGGGGGGCGCCTCATTTCATTTGAGCTGCCACTGTGTCTGGAGACCCAAGCTTACATCTTTACACCAGTTATGATAATTGAAAAACACGAGCTGACCCAGCATGTACCCTGTGTGGAGTATCAAAGGGATTTAATTGACATAAGCAGTGCAGAGTTGGCTTGTGCATGACCTGCAGCTATACAATAACGCAATACATTGGGAAAACTCCCTTTAACACTCCATCTAGAGCAGAACTTCCTGAGCTGTAAGCCATGTGATCAGACCTTGCAACTCCCAGAGGTAGATAGCTGCAGGCCTGTGGAGTGTCTGTCAGCACAGGCTTGCTATATACACAGTCACATACAGAGAGAAGGGGGCTGAGGTCAGCTAGAATAAAGTGGGCTGGACAGGAGTTTATAAACTAAGAATTACTAACTGGCTCTTAAAGAGAGTGACACAAGTGTATGGTTTAAAAAACAGAGAATTATGTACATAGGAAAGTGGAGAAACTGAAGCAAGCCAGCTGCCCAAAATTCTAACTGAATTGATTGTCAAGTTTAACCCCTTGAATGATCAAGAGGTCTTTGCAACGTGTTGAAGACCTCTGTAGCATGTCAGGGGTTAAAAGCCCACTTTAAATCAGTAGCACATTATTTTTGCAATGTGTAGAGAATCTTTCAAGTACCCAAAGGGTTAAAGAGTTAATGTTAAGCCTTTGAGTGACAAAGGGGTATGCAAACACATTGCAAAGCAAGGTGTTGCATACTAGTCTGGCACTCAGAGGGTTAACCCCCTTCATTGCAAGTAAAATGTTGTTGAACTGTCCCATAGGCAGCAACTCTGTAGTGTAAAATCTCATATTAGGGTCAGGATTTATGTACCAGTGGTATTAGGCCAATATCACTATGCAAAGCAATGCATTCTGTACCCCTCTGGCACTCAAAGGGTTAAGAGAATAATACAGTCTGATTTTCATGTGCAAATGAAAAGTGGAACAATTCTGGAGTAGACTCCTTGCATTATAGGGAACAAATAGAAGTCCCTGTTGATGTAAATGGTGCTTTTAACCTCAACCGGAAACATTCTTGTCCCCAGCCCCCAGAGTAAGAAGATGGGCTGGGGAATATGGTGTGCAAATAACTGGTTTCACATCGTAATGTGGGTGGGGCGTAGCCTTTAACGATGGCTGATGGCGCACGTGGCTGTCACTTAAGGACCACGGACCATTATTTTAAAAATTCCGCATCCGGTTCAGGGCTCCCCGAATGACGTGCAGACTCGCGGGGAGCCCTGAATTCCATGACGTTCCTGGCACGTTATGGGTCCTTAACGCAAATCTACCCATGATGTGCCAGGACCGTCAAGGGTCGTTAAGGGGTTAAATAGGTCCTCATCATTTTGACTTTACATATTCTGCAAATTCAGAATATGTAAAGTCATATTACTTATAATTTTTATTTATTTCATTTACACTTTTATGTCCCTGCTATTGAGCTCACTGAATATCTGTTTCCAGAGTCAGGGACTGTGCAAGCGGAGATATTTGCATAATGTTACAGTCTACCTGCAGCAGTGAGTGATCTGTATAGGCTTTTCTACATTGTTTCACTCTTTACATTGTTGCAGTCTTAGTGCTTTTTCAGTTCTACAGAGAAAGCTGTTTGGAAATAAATTCAGAGAGCTTCCTGTCAGAGACGTAATTATCTTGGAAGGTATGTTTTTAACCCCTTGAATGGGCCATGTGCATTGTGTCAACTGATGCTTCAATGTTTATAACAATTTCTTATAGAATGTTTTTTGGCTCCTAGCTGAGTGGGAATCCACAAAAACAAGTCTTATTGCATCCATAAAAGTCTTATTAAATCAGAACTACCACCTCTTAAACAATTTAACTTCAATAACTCCCGATCTGGCGACTAGCAGCTTAGTAGCTCTAGTCGCCAGAATTATTACCTTATTCATAAGAAATATGCATTCTTACTGGGCTGACAGCAGCATGGAGTGCGGACATCTTGCCATAGTGATGCCTGCACTGTCAGTCCCAGCCAGGTCTAAGAGGCGTTGCTAGGAGCCGGCCTGCTCCAAAAGGGAGTGACAGCGCAGGCACGCGGACGTCACTATGGCAAGATGTTCGCTGTCCGTGCTGCTGTCAGCCCGGTAAGAATGCATACTTCTTTTGAATAAGGTAATAATTCTGGCGACTAGCTCTACTAAGCAGCTAGTCACCAGATGGGGAGTTATTGAAGTTAAAGTGTTTAAGAGGTGGTAGTTCCGCTTTAAACCCTTGGATGTTAACAACATTTCCACGCATTGCTGCATAGTTCATTGAAGATGTCTCTAGCATCCAAGGGGTTAAATTGGGCAAACTTGGAAATGAGCCCTACCTCTTTCTTTCGTTGGTAAATCTACCTCTATGGGTCAAGGAGTTAACCAATTCTAACAATTATAAGCACATTTGCTGAATTTTCTGCCAGTTATGTGAAATAACCAAAAATAACATTCTTATCTATAATTATGTATGTTTTATGAATACAAGAGTCCTACTGTTCTGTTCACAAAACAGCATTCATGTTCTGCCACTCACTTTGTAAAGATTCATTCTAACAGTTCAGGTTTGTTTTACATTATTTACATGTGAAGAATAAACAGTATAACAAGTCAGTGGGAATGCAAGCTGGTGATCATCTTGGTTTGACACTGCAGGCTTCCCTAGTCAAGGGCACCTTGGGCACTCATAGCCCTGCCCATGACCCCCTTTCATATGACTCCATCTGTAGCCTCATCCTCTGTCACTTGGTTTAAAGAATACACTTAGCCCATAATAGACAAACACAAAAAACTCTTAAAGGGATAGTAATACTTAAAATGTAAAAAAAATATATGTTGTAGGGTTTATCCCCCTGAGTAAAACAAGTGTACTCCCACTGCTGAGAGATATTTTATGAAAAAATTATAACAGCTCAAACTTTCATTTTTTAGGTGCAATATTACAGTGGCCTGAATTTGTACAGTGGCACTGTTGCTACACCATCCTTTGGAGATTTATGGTCCCGGGACTAGAGCTGTCCATAGGATGGTGTAGCAACAGCGCCACTTTACAATTTCAGGCCACTATGATATTGCACCTAAAAAATTCAGCTTTGAACTGTAATAACTTTTGAATAAAACACCTTTCAGCAGTGGGAGTACCCTTGTTTTACTCAGGGGGATAAACCCTACAACATATATTTTTTCACACGTTAAGTATTACTATCCTTTTAAGCCCCTTGGCTGCTAAAAACGGCCCCAACGTATTGCATTTGGAAACCTCTAAATCAGTAGTTCACAACTCTTCTCAGTGGAGTCTAACACCCCATGTCTTTAGGATTCAATCAGTGGCTCAGTCATTTGATTAACTTACCTATGCACAAGCAGTTAAATACTAAAGGCATGGTCTATTGCGCTCCCCTGAGCAGTGGATTGTAAAGCAGTGTGCTAAAAAATGTCCAGTAAAGGAATATATAAACTGGTAAACAACCCAAGCAGGTATCAGTTGGGGCGGGGGGGGGGGGGGGTTTGGATTCCTTTAGTCATACAGTTGCTGCCTACTCTACCTAATATATAGAGGCCGAATTTGAATTTTGACAAAAGAGTGCACGCTGGCATATCAACTAAATAGGAAACTTGAAAGGTGAATATTGCTAAAAATCTTTATAAATAATGTACTAATTTAAGAAACTCAGGGGGGGGGGGGTAGATTCACTAAGCGGTGATAAAGTGGAGATAACTTCTCCAGTTTATCACTTCTTAAATGTCTTCAGCTCTGGAGTTCTTAGTGCATAGGATTTGTATAATAACATAGGAAATGTAGAAGTGATAAACTGGAGACGTTATCTCCACCATATGACCTCTTTATCACCGTTTAGTGAATCTACCCCAATGTTTCTACATGCTTATTCCTATATGGATCTTACAGAACCTTTAGCATGGATAGGGGCCAGTATAAATTGGGAGCATTGTTAGTAGTGAATGTCTCCCCAGTATTGTCCAATAAAGGCATTGAGCACAGCAACTCAGCAGAGCAAGGAGTAGCATTGACAATAACTCCAGGCAGGTAATGCCCTGATTCAAAGTGCTTACTGTGTGAGGGTGTTTCTGACAAGTCACCCTCGCACAGTAATAGGATTGACATGCTACTGCAGAAGTAGAGACATAATTGTACATTTTGATGAGCATGTAGAAGCTTACCACACACACCATGGAGCATATAATAGCGGTGAAATAAAGTTCATGTCCTACAAGGAAATAAAGGATATTTACACCATACATTAACCATTTGAGTGCCAGTGGGGTACCCACCGCATTTTTCAATGAGTTGGATACCCACTGGCACTCAAAGGGTAACATTTTAGGAATATAGACCCTTATGTATAAGTTCCAACTGGAGCAAATATTGGACCAGCCACCTGCACCATAGGGGAGAAATAATGATTCCTAAAATTCCCATTTAGTTCAATGGATGCTAGAGAAGTCTCAGACGAATTACTTTGCAATGCATTGGAGACCTCTCTAGCGTTCAAAGGGTTAAAAGCCCAATTCCACGCAAAAGGGAGTTTTAATAGTTATTCTGGCGTAAACCAGCTGCACCATAGGGGACAAAATAATAAAATCCTAAATCCCCATGCACTTCAGTAAAGCTTTTTAACCTCTTGAATGCTAGAGAGATCTCCAATACATTGCAAAGCAGTGCATTGGAGATCTTTCTAGCACTGAAGTGGTTAAAAGCCAAGTTTAATTAACATGAATTTTTATTTGTCCCCCATGGTGCAGTTGGCTTACCCTACAATAACTCTACTATTATAAACATACCTGGGAATTTCATTTGTGGAGGTGGGGTTTACCTGTGAATGGGGGTGGGGCTTTCTGGGGCACCACACAAGTGTGCGGGAAATGGGAGAAAGTGGGTGGGGAAGGAGGAAAAGTTGGAGGAACTGGGTGGGAAGGAGGAAAAGGTGGAGGAACTGGGTGGGAAGCAACAGAAGTGGGCAGAGTTTTAAAGCAAACCCCCCACGTCTGGAGAATCAGCCTCTGCCCCAAGACCTGGTAATGCACTTTCAAAACCGGAGTCTGCGGGCAAATCCGGAGAGTTTCCAGATATATTTATAAAAAAGCCCCCAAAAGAGGACATGTCCTGAAAATGCAGACATATGGTAACCCTAGGGAAAGGTGGTGTGGCGATGATGATGATGATATAGGTTTATAGCACCGAGCTGTTTTTTCCCCAGTTATTGTGAAACAGTATAGCAGAGCACAAGAGATTTCATTACATACTGAGATTCACACATGTGCAAAGCCTCAGATGTGAGTCAGAGAATGAAAAGGCTTTTTAACAAAATAAAGCTAATGGGAGGTATTTCATCAGAGCTATTTTTTCCCATGTAATTCTATAAATTCCTCACATTGCAGCCAAAAAACGGGGAATTCAACACCCTCCCACCCACACACTGTGGAAACAGAGGAGAGGACCAAGTGTAGATACAAAACAAACAATTCTAAACAAGGAATAAAAGGGGAGATAGGATAAGGCATTACAGAGATGCAGTTATACAATGAGGCCTTCACAGCCTGTAATGTTTACTACCAGGGAGGATTCCCGACCATGGCTTTTCTTCTACATAAGGGTTTTCTATTTGTCAGAGCTTCCATTTACCCATGTATACTGACTAGGCTCAATGTGGTAGATTTATCGAAAGTATGCTTGTTTCTTTTTGCAAAGAGATTCTTAACCCTTTGAGTGCCAGAGGAGTAAAGCATTGCGTGCCCCTCTGCCACTCAAAGGGTTAAAATGTGTTTATTCCTTATTGGGAGTGTGGGTATTTATAAAGGTTTGTAGGAACATTTATAAATGTGGTGGTAACACCCGGCATAAGACGTCAGATATGAGGTAAACATTTTGGAGAAAATTCTGTTGCTAAACTTTCACAAATAGCAACAGATCTTTATAAATTCACTGCGCCAGTTTTGGTGTTGGGTCCTCTTAAAATGGCGTTACTACTTTTATAATTATCTTACATGTTTTTAATGCCTTTTATTGCTTCTTTTCCCTTAACGTCTGTTTTTATAACTCTCCCTCGTTGTCTTCTTCCATATAGAGATTATGTGGATTGTACAAATAGTATTCTGTTTATGAGGCTGAATTAACCCTTGAGCACCAGAGTGGTATCTAATGCATTACCTTGCTGGCACCCTAATGGTTAAAGGGGAGCTGTCATATGGCCATAAAGTGTGGCTTGCTGTATACAGACTGCAGTCCTGCTGTGCAGGGAGATATCTTACTCTTGACTTTCTCTGCAGAGGAAGAGTAATACAGTTTACCACAAAGAGCACTTTACAGTGTTTTACTCTTCCATTGCTGTGAGAGCTAGAATTGACACTTTTTGGTGCAGCACAGTTGTTAACCCTTTTATGTACCATAGGAGTGAACAATGGATTGCAAATCACCTTGTGTTGCTCACTCCTCTAGTCCTTAAAGGAAATATAATCTAGTGTGTGTTTGTATCAAGTATTACAAAAGCACACAGATGAGTGCCTCTCTGGCACTCAAAGGAGTGATCCTCCTCTTCGGCCAGTCAGAGCTCTGTGTCAGGCCCCCTGACATTGAACAAGAAATGTAAGTGTGTGTGTGTGTGTGTGTTTGTATCAAGTATTACAAAACCACACAATTGAGTGATTCCCAATTTATAAAATACTAACAGTTGCTGCACGGCTTTGCCCATGCGGTGAACCCTTGCAATATTTTTAACCCTTTGAATGGCAGAGAGAATCCAACACATTAACACTGTGGCACTCAAAGGTAGAAACAGGGTGGTGGGGCATCGGCTTTGAGATCAGTAGAGGCAACCCAGGGGAGCAGTAGGACATCCTGCTTCCATCTTACCTGAACTACTGGGTAGGAGTGGGCCTCCTCTTCAGTCAGTCAGCGTTGTGTGCCACGCCCCCTGACAACGAACCAGAAACTCTTAGAATTTTATATATATATATAGAAATGTAGTTTGTGTAATATATATATATATAGTGTGTGTGTGTGTATACACACATTTGGAGATGCTACTCCTTTTCTAGATCATGGGTGTGCAAAATGCAACACTTCCAAATGTTATTGAACTATAACCATACCTGGCAACTCTCCGGATTTGCCCCGGAGACTCCAGTTTTGACCCTGCTTTACAGGGTCTCCTATTGAAACTCTACCCACTTCCGCTCTTTCCCCCTGTGTTCCTCCTTCCCCCCAGCCTTCTTTTAAGCTCTGTCTCACACCTTTAAGCCCTGCCCCCCCAAACTCGCATCAAGCCCTGCCCTTTTTTGACGCGATTTGCGTTATTTTTCACACCCCATACAGCACCAGAGGACTCCCCTCCGGGGAGACAACAATTAAAAGTTACCAGGTAGGACTATAACTTCCATCATCCTCAGGATTCTAGGGACGATGAGTCATATTCATACCTGCTCTGGAGACTCCGGTTTTGAGTGCATTACCAGGTCTTCTGGATAGAGGCTGATTCTCCAGACGTGGGGAGTTTGCTTTAAAACTCTGCCCGCTTCTGATCCTTACCCACCCTGTTCTGCCCAATTGTGTGATGCCTCTGAAAGCCCCACCCCCACTTAAGGGTAAACCCCACCCCTTTTTGCTGCGATTTGCAGGAATTGGACTTCCCAGTGGCATCAGAGGACTCCACAAATGAAAGCTCCCAGGTATGGTCATAGTCCAGCAATAGCTGTTCATGGTTGGCTGAGGATTATGAGGCTTGTAGTTCAACAACAGCTGTAGGTTGTTGCCTGAAGATGATTGGATTTGTAATTCAACAACAGCTAGTAAGTCAGCTTAGTATGATGGGAGTTTTTATTTAAAGGGATTGTAATGTCCCCATAAAAATATCTTCTACATGGTAGCTGCACTAAAAAAATTAATGAGCTTAATCCTATCTCTCAAGCCGTTATGGTTTGAGAGATGTAAGAAAATAAAGACCTCCGCTCCTTCCCCCTTCTCATGCGTCCGCTGTACAGCGGACGTCATGAGATCCTGCTTCCGGGACCAGACGGTGGCTCTTCAGGAGCGCTGTTATCTAGATATCCAAGTATAAATACTTCATCAGAAGGGTCTACAACGTGTGCTTGCAAGCCAGGCACATGATGTAGACCATACCGATGAAGTCATTATACTTAGATATCCCGATGTCCTGAAGAGCCGCCTACAGTCGGGCGACCGGATTCTGCCTCTGACGGCTTTACAGCTCGTCAGACAGAAAGGGGAGGGAACGGAGGACTTTATTTTCTTATTTCTCTCAGACCATAATAGTTTGAGAGAAAGGATTAAGCACATTCATTTTTTTTTAGTGCAGCTACCATTTAGAAGATACTTTTTTTGGGACTTTACTATCCCTTTAACAAAAGCTTTTGATGGTTGGCTGAGGATGATGTGATTTATAGTCCAACAGTAACTGGAAGTGGTCCAGTTAGAATAATAGGATTTGTAGTCCAACAACAACCGGAGGTGGTCAGCCGAGGACAATGGGAGTTGTTGTCTGACAACAGCTGATGTGCTGCAGGCTGCTCACCCCTATTCTAGAATGAAAAGTCCTCTGTAACCCTACAGAGAAGATGAGATTGATCTTTTAACCCTTATGGAGTAAATTTAAATAATAAAAACTAAAGCTAAACTTGTCCATATTAAGCTGGAACAGGTGTCTCTCCTAATTCAAACAGAGATCCCAGTCACTCATCATCCTCCTCCCTTTCCTAATCCTCTCTTTAATTTTTAACGGGAGGAACATTCCCCAGATTCCTTAGAGTTTATCCCCTCATTTTAGCCTTGACACCACTTTAGTAAGTATCTCTGTATGAAAGCAGACTTGCCTCGGCCTGTTTAATAAGTGCCCTTGTGTGTTCATGGCTTTTAGAGTGTTGCACTAGAACACCCTTGTGCTCAAAGGAAATTCAAGGAACATTTTTGGACCAAACCAAGGGCTATATTCTATTACAGGTGCTAATTTTATATCTGCTTTTATCTCCAGTTTTCCCCATAGAGTTCAAAGGGAAAATGTTTGATAAAACGGGTGTTAACATTTTGCACCTGCAATAGAATCGAGCCCCAAGTCCACCACAGGGGCTGAATAAAAATTCCTGTTCATTTAAATGGGGATTTTAACTCTTTGAATGCTAGCAAGGTCTACAACACATTGCATCACCCTCACAATGCTGTAGGGATAGTGCAACGTTGTATCATTACTCCTGCTTTCACAGTTCCTGACATAAAGCTGTCTAGAAAAAGAAATTCGGTGAGCTCACTGTTTGAGACATACAAGTGTAAAAAAAAAAAAAAAAGGAATAAATATGAATTAAATAAAAAGTACAGACAGTTTGACTTTACATATTATGCAGGAGGTTGACTGTCTGCTTAACCCTTTGAGTGCCAGAGGGGTGTGCAATGCATTGAAAAGCATAGGGTGCTATAACCTGACAACAAGGGCATTGAAGTGGAACTACCACCCTTACAAACATGGCCCCAAATAATTACCCATCTGGCGACTAACTGCTCAGTAGCGCTAGTCGCCAGAATTATTACCACATTAATGAGAATTATACACTCCTCCCGGACTGACAGACAGGAAACAGCGCAGACATCTTTCCATAGTGACATCTGTGTGCCTGCACTGTCAGTCCCCTTTGGTACCGAAGCCTCCTAGAGCCGCCTGGGACTGACAGCGCAGATGTCAGTATGAAAAGATGTCTGTGCTGTTTCCTGTCTGTCAGTCCGGGAGCAGGGTATCATTCTCATTAATGCGGTAATAATTCTGGTAACTAGCACTACTGAGCAGCTAGTCGCCAGATTGGTAATTATTCGGGGCAACGTTTGTAAGGGGTGGTAGTTTCGCTTTAACCCTTTGAGTGCCGGAGAGGTATGCAAAGCATTGCAAAGCAATGCGTTGCGTACCCCTCTGGCACACAAAGGGTTAAGTCTTCAATATGTCATAGATATAACATGTAAAAAAAGCTTATAATATATATAATACAACTGAGCTTTTATCGCTCCACTTGACCTGTATGTAAAGATGCCCGGGGTAGTTGTGGTTCCTAAATTGCACTTCTCAGTGCGAGGAATCTGCAGAGTGAAAGGGAGTGTGTGTGTGTGTGTGGGGGGGGGAACTGAGGCTGGAGACAGCAGCTTCCTCTGCCTGAGGGCCGTTAGACCTGCTAGTTGACTTGTGAAGAGGGTAACTAAAAACGTCAAGTCAAATTGACAGTGTGATTGAGCAGGGAGGTCAAAGATCACTTTTCTATTTAACATTTTTTTTTTTTTTTTTAATTTATTGTGTCCATTAGCCCCTTCATCAGCCTCTGGGGATGGTAATGGCCAACAGTGTTACACTAATGGGGCACATGTATAAACATAACAGTTGGGGAAATTATGGGGTAAACCAAAAGCACCACTGAAAAAAAAATCTCATTGAATTAAATTGGGCTTTTAACACCTTGTATGCTAGAGAGGTATCCAATTCAAGGTGTTAAACTCACCATTTAAATTAATAGGAGTTTTTATTGGTTCTCTACGGTGCAGATGGTTTGCTCCTTAGGATGTCCTTGGTAGATGTTGCTTTTCACTAGGTGTAGTAGGCGGTATACTGGTTGCAGAATGCCTGGTGAGACCTGTGTTTACCTGAATCAGCTGATTGGCTGGCTTAGCTGGTTCAGTCAGTACAGAAGAGCTTAGAAGCTGTGATATTTTCTCATTTTGGAACCCTTTCCATGCCACGGTGGTGTTGTGTTTCCGAAGTCTGTGTGGATCCTCTCTTCTCCCGCATTGGGCAAGTGTGGAAGCAGAGAGGATATGCTCAGATGTCAGCGTTGTTGTGCTGGTGGTGCGTAACTGCAAGGCATCCTTTACACATTGTAAGGATTTTGGCAGTCCTGTAGGCTAATGAGTTGATTATTCCATCCTCCCCTTGCATACCTAATTATTAGCACATGGCTATGTGTTCTTCACAAATCGCCAGACACTATTCACCATAGAATAACCTCTTAGTGATACCTTTTAACAGTGCAGGTTCATTTGAAAACACTATAAAAATCATCTGTATATTATGTTAGCAAATGTTTACTTAAAATAGTAGTTTGTGACATTTAGTTTTATGCAAATTAGTCCATACTAGCTAGCAGAACTGTGTGCAAGATACTAACATCCCAAAAAACTCCAACTCAAAGGGTTAAAAATATCAAATAAACTGCCATACTTTTTAGACTGTAAAGGGGTGACCTTTGAACCCACTTTCTCTATTAGAGAGTGCATGAGGGAGTAGCCTTCTGGAGGGAGAGCGGTTTGGAATGTCATACCTCCCAACATTTCACAGGGACACCTTTGTTTTATGGGGTTCTGTCAGTGTGTGGCTGGTGGGAGAATTTTAGGTTATTTCATGAACTAGTGACTATTCTTTGTTACTGTAGTAATGATTTAGAGCAAAACCAAAGTATTTTTTTACACAGACTAATGCATAAACACATATAATGAAGTTTAAATAAACATTAATGTGAGTTGTATTGCAGTGGAGCAATGTGATACCCTTATATACACACACCACAGTCTGACCTAAAAAGAGTGACACTAGGGTAGGAAAGACGGACAGAGGGATTTGGATCTCAGAGGGACTGATGGACACTTAGGAGATATGGGTGGAGATTCACTAAACGGTGATAAAGAGGTGATGAAGTAGAGTTTATCACTTCTCTAATTCCTATGTTATTCTTTGCAACCTATCCACTAAGATCTCCAAAGTTGAAGAAATCATAGTGCATAGGCTCCATAGAATACCATAGGAACTGGAGAAGTAATATCACTGGAGGTTATCTCCACTTTATCACCTCTTTATCACCGCTTAGTGAATCCCCCCCCCCCAGGAATGTTAGCACTGGCCTTCATGGCAGATAGATAAAGTTAACTCTTTGAGTGGCACTCAAAGTGTTAAGGATCTCCTAAACTATTATCTTAAATAAAAAAATGGAAAACATAACATACCGGTGATGTTGAAATCTCTTTCAAATGCACCAATGTTCTCATAAGGTGCTACTTCCAATATAAAGCTCCATGGTCTTGCTGTTGACCTAGTGCATGAAATAGCATATTTCTCTTCAGACTTCTCTAATATTAATGTTCCAAATGGGCTGTGAAATGCACTCATAATGCATTTTTTACTTATTCACTTTCCTCTGTACATTGATCCAGAACTTATGTTGTAAGTCAAGTCACACTGACTTACACATTATACATGTGGTTGCATCACATCACAACCATGCAAGCCTGAATTTCCTGTTAGGCAGAGCAGGCAGCCTCCTAGAATTCCAGTCAGCTGTGCTGACCACTTCCACATTCTGAGTTGTAAGTGCTGCCAGCGCAATAACACATCTTACCATCTTACCAAAATATAAATTTTTTCTGGACCTGACAGGTTCTGTCTTCCAGTGCACACTCATGTTGTACAACAGGATGTAATGTAATTTCTGCATTCGTATCTGGTTGTACCATTGGAAGACAGGACCTGGCAGGTCTTGAAAGCATAAAGTGTGGCAAGCAAAGAAGGAGGAGGCAAATTCAAACATGCCACTGGAAATATGTTATATCAGGATCTCAGATGGGAAGCACAGTTAACCCTTTGAGTGCCAGTGCATTGAATACCTCTCTGGCACTGAAAGGGTAAAAAAAAAAAAAAAAAAAGCTTACCTTGACTATACGGTGAGGGTTTTTATTTTACTTTATTTAATAATATAATAATTCGCTAGGATGTTGATCACGACGCAGTCATGCGCAGTAGAGACTGCCTGCGTTTGGGCAGTCTCTACTGAGCATGATTGCATCACGTGAGTGAGGCGACGCAAGACTACATTGCTGGAGCAGTGAGGTAGCAGCCTCTTAATCCTTTGAATGCCAGAGGGGTACGCAACGCATTGCAAAGCAATGCCTTGTGTACCCCTCTGGCACTCAGAGGGTTAACATTACCTTGTACACGGGCTTTTACACTAGTTTATGAAATACCTGAAACAAAACTTACATTATATACGAAAAAAGACTGTTTCCTCTGTGGGGTGTGGTAAAAGTTGGTAATAAGGGCACCTTGGATGCCTTTGCATGCAGATGACTGAGGTGTAATTCTGGGATGCAAACATAATGACTTTAATTCTTCTTAGTATATCAACATCATTGCAGTTTGTGATGTTTGTACCAGGAAAATCATATTGACTCTAGTGTGAACATAAGTTCTTGATATATATATTTTTTTTATCTTCTAAAAACCCAATTAAAGCTCCATTTGTCCTTTCAACTTGGTTACTAAAGGTGAAAAGGTTTAAAGTTCATGAGAAGGTAGCTGAAAGATGTGACCTTGTGTCTACTATTGTCCACTTCTTGTGATCTTGTGAGGTTTCCTGTGTGGTGAGTGGCCTTTTGTCTGATCTGTCACTGACTGCTCGAGTCCTAATTCCAGGACAATGTCTGATGTACAGGTGATGACAGAGGGGAGGTCAGCACAAGGCTGCTATTTATTTAACCTACTTTCAGGTTGGAATGGAATTTGTCTTCTGAGCTGGATGAATGGGACAGTTTTGATGTATGTCTGGTGATTATCTCCATTATTGCAGGCATTCTAATCATTTGTTTACCTAATTAGCCTCCTATAAAAAGTACCATTCTTTTTCTGTATTAACCATTTTAATATTAGGTTTTGAGTTATTTAGTTTTATAAATTATGCTAATCATGCCATTCAGGAAATACTTTTTCTTAGTCCTACATTTCCTCCATCGCTCACTGACCTTTAAAGGGATAGTAATGTTTCAAAATAAAAGCAGCTCCAATTAATCTTCATAGTATTTGGGTCATGGAGAGTGTTATTTCAATACTGTCATAGTTGTAGTTCAAGAGTAATTGGATGATAAAGTATTGCCTTCTCGCCCATTTTACCTAGTGTAAGCCGCCTCCCTTCAGATGTGGAATCTGGTCTTAAGACCAGACACCTCACAGCAAGAGACAATCTTCTTACTGTGAGAACAATAAAAACCCTGCCCTCCTCTTGAGAGGTTTTTCCCTTATGCTAATTGAAGATTGTCCCTCTCTACAAGCCATCTGGACACCACCTTTCTGTTCTCAGGTGAGCAGTGTTACATTAGTAAAAGGGGTGGGAGGGGGATACTTTATCATTCAATTACTCCTGAACTACAACTCTGACAGTATTGAAATAACACTCTCTATGACCCAAATACTATGATAATTAATTGGAGCTGCTTTTATTTTGAAACAATGCTATCCCTTAACTCTCAGTGCCAAATGAGGTGCTGAATAGTGTCAGAAGGGTCCAGTGCAGCATTTAATAGAATGTAACATAATCTGCAAACAAGCAATTAGGGTAGCTAAAACTGAAAATTGAGAATAGATGAATAAAGACCCTGAATATTTGTACAAGTATGTAAATGGCAAAAACATGAAGGGTGATATTTGCACCTTTGAAACTAAGACAAAGGAATTAACTAGTGAGAAAAAGGAAACTGTTGACACTCTAAATTTAAATTTGTTTCTTCTGTATACACATACAAAGCCAGAATGTCAGAAAAGGTTACTTGAATAAAGTCTCTAGACCTGATGGCATTCTCCCAAGGATACTTAAGGAGCTTAGTTCAGTAATAGCAAAACAATTTTACTTAATATTTATTTAGTCACTCTCCTCAGGCATAATGCCCTGAGATTGGAGAAAAGCAGATGTAGGGAAAAGATCTAAATCTGGGAAATTATAGATCTGCGAGATTAATTTACAGAAGGGTAAGGTATTAGAAGGATTGCTAACTGGCCAACAACATTGTTACTAGGACTCAGCGCAGTTTTATGGAAGATAGCTCATGTAAACATAATTCACTTGCATTCTATGAACAGGTAAGTGGTAACTTGCACTAGGGTATTGCTGTTGAGATAAATTTACCCTTTGAGTGCCAGAGGGGTACTCAATGCATTGCAAAGCAATGCATTGCGCACCCGTCCGGCACTCAAATGGTTAAAAATCCTTGACTTGGTACATGATCTCTGTACATGGATTGACAACTAGCCAAATAACCATACCTGGGAACTCTCAGGGTTTGACCCTGAGACTCAGGGTTTTTACCCAAATCTCAGGGTCTCAGAGTGAAGGGCCAAATTCTCAGGGTGAGAGAGGTCTGTGTCACGTACTATATGAATTTCCCCAATTAAATGTTTCCTTAGCCTCTAAACTGGTGCCATTAGTACCAGAAAGACAGTGGGAGATGTCCTGCTTGTCTTGTTTGTGTTCAGGCAGTGACTTACCCAAACTGTAGCATGTTAAATGTCCCTCACACATAGGGTTGCCACCTTCTCTTCAAAAAAATACCGGCCATGGCATTCCCTCCCTAGACTTAACATTGGACAGAAGCCAATTTTTTACCGGCCTGCCGGTAAAATACCGGCTGGGTGGCAACCCTACTCACACACAGACTGGAGCACCTCTGTGTTAGAGCAAGCAGGCACATATCGCATACAATCTACATTATGGGAAGCTTTAAGGGTTAATATTTCAAAGATCTCAGGGTCAGCTCATCTTGAAAGTTCCCAGGTATGCAAATAACAGAATACAGAGACTTGTTGTATGTGGAACTTTTCCAAGTAGGCCTAATGCTGTAAGAGGAGTGCTCTGGGTTCGCTCCTGGACCCACCCAACACTTTTTGTTTATTAATGATGTTGGAGTATTGAAAATAGTGTCTAAAAGTCTGTTGATTACACTAAATCAGGTAAGAAAATATATACAGAACAGGATGTTTTTTCTCTGCAGATAGATTTGGGCAAACTCGGTGAATAATCATAAATGTGGCTGATGAGGTTTAAAGGGGTAGTAATGTCTTAATTACATAAAAAGTCACATTGTACAGCATAAAATAAGAAATCCATAGGTGCTATTCCTATCTCTCAAACCTTTATGATTTGAGAGATAGAGTGTTCTAAAGTTCCCCACTCCCTGATGTCAGCTGGAAATCCGTGTTAGATGACACGAGGAGGCTCTTCAGCAAGAGCTGCAATAGTGAGATTTAACCCTTTGACTGCCAGAGTGGTAAAGCAATGCATTGCGTACCACTCTGGCACTCAAAGTGTTAAAAAGAAATACTTCTTTGGAGCGGTCTAAAAAGTTTGCTTACAAACCAAACACACTTTGTAGACCATTCCAATGAAGAATTTATTTTTAAATCGCGCTATTGCAGTTCTGCTGAAGAGCCACCTGTCGGTTCCCGGGCCAGGATCTCCTGCTGTCAGCTTACAGCTGATGTCAGGAGAAGGGGAGGGAGGGGGGAACTTTAGAACCATAAAGGTTTGAGAGATAGGAATGGCACCGATGGATTTCTTAGTTTATGCTGTACAATATGACTTTTTAAGTAATTAAGACATTACAATCCCTTTAATAGATAAATGTAAGGTTATGCATTAGGGTTGCAGAAACAAACATGCTACTTTTTCACTAAAAGGCAAACTACTTTAGGAATCCTTGTTTGGGAAAGATTTAGGAGTTCCGATAGCTACAAGACTTTGCTACAGTGCTTATAGTCACAGCCTCTGCAAGAGCCAGTAGGGTACTATTCTGTGTAAAAAGGGGTATAAGTAACCAGGATGGGAATATAATATTACCTTGTTATAAATCCTTGGTAAGGGCACATCTGGAATAATGAGTTTTGGGCACCATTTTAAAAAAAATACATTATTGAACTGGAAAAAGTACTGCGATATGAAAAAAAAACCTAGTAAACACATTGGAAGATTTTAGTTGCAAAGAGAGACTAGCCAAACTGAGTTTGTTTACATTAGAAAAGAGATGTTTAAGGTGTAATATGATTAAAATGTACAGATGTATTCAAGGCCGGTACAAAGAAATCTGCAGGAAACTATTTACTCAGAGTTGAACAAAAACATAGGTAATATGTTATGGCTACAGGAAACACTATTTCAACTAATACAAAACAAGATTTATTTACAGTAAGGGCAGTACTTCCTTGGGAATCTGTATTTACATATACTGTAGATCAGTGGTTATCAACCAGTGCCCTCAGGGCTTACTGACAGGCCAGGACTTGTGAATTTCCTTGCTAGAGCACAGGTGTATTGATAAGAGGCTCAGTCAATTTGATTCGCTCATCTATGCTCTAACAAGGAAATCCTGACCTGTTAGTAGGCCCAGGGGGCATAGGTTGAAAATTACAACTGTAGATGCTTTCAAAAAGGTAGTAGATGCCTTTCTAGCTAAGAACAAGAATGCAGCTGTTTCCAGTGTTGGTAGGATGTTGTTCCAGAGAAATATCAAGCCTTTTGGAGTCAGGAAGCAATTTTTTTAACCACTAGGCCTTAATTGGAAATAACTTCAATTGGGTTATTTTTTTGGCCTTTCTCTGGATCAACAAGGGTGACATGGTGTGTGCTGAACTTGGAGGGCACTTGTCTTATTTCAGCCTCCTCAACAATGTTAATAGCATAGTAGTTCACCATTACACACAATAAACCATTACAGAAAGAAGTGACCTGGTACTTTTCCTTTTAGAAAATCACCCATGATTCCACAGGTATATGTAAAAGGATCCAGTTGTGAAATGAAAGTGGCCAGCTATAGACTACAAACAAAGAGGAACAATTCTAGGGTAGACCAACTGCATTATAAGGAACAAATACTAATTCTTAGTTATTTAAAGGTGTTTTTAACCCCTTAAGTGCTAGACAGGTCTTCAGAATGCGTTTGAGATCTCTCTAGCATTCACAGGGTTAGAAGGCCCATTTAAATCAGTGTTTTTTATGTTATTTCTCCCCTATGATGCTGTTGGTATGACCCAGAATTAGTCCATTGTGGGTTTTTTTTTACCCGTTTGTGCCAAAGGGGTACACAACGCATTGCAAAGCAATCCATTGCGTACCCCTCTGGCACTGAGAGAGTTAAACATAGATCCCTTAGTCTTAGAGAATGACTCTAAATTAAGTTTAGATTAGGATTTCTACCCTTCCTTTATTCAGGAAGCAAAAGGAAATTCACATATTTGCAATGTGTCTCCTAATGACAGGCGTGTGTATGAGATCCTTCCATCTGTTCATATCATATTCACTTGACTTGAAGAGCGGTGAGTGAGATGCTATGACATACTAAAGAGTGATGACGTGGGGGAATTTTATTTATATTTCTAACCTCTTCTTATTTTAAAAAGAATTTTAACCCTTTGGTTGTTAATGACATCTCCAGTGCTTTGCAATCTAAATGGGTTAAGTAGAGGTTTCTCAGAGAAATGAGCATTTAATTAAATTATAATTCCAGCTATGGCTTAGATCACTAGGTAAAGTGTAGCTAACAGATTTCCATTGATGTGTATAGATAAGTCTATATATAAAAATCTTAAGTGGTTTCTGGTTCACTGTCCTAACTGCCCTGGGGCAGCATGGGGGCATAGATCGGCTGCATGCAGTGAATCAGATGCAGTGATTTGCACAGGAGTGGTGCCCAATCACACGGGCAATGCCGTGTACCATTTGCTACTTTGTAGATAAAAATGGTATCAACTACATTGGAATGCAGGCTTGCATTTGATGTTGTTAAAATTTCATTTGCTAATTGCTATTTTCAATATTGTTTTTGAAAAAATATATATATTTTTTTATACACTACTAAATTGCATAAGTTTCCTCAAAAAGTTGCTTCTAAAAATATTGCAATACACTATATTAAGTGAGCAATGCCTTACATCATTTTACATTATTTTATATATATATATATATATATATATATATATATACATAATATAAAATATATGCTCATTGGATACTATAGATATCTCTAATGGATTGTGAAGTCTTTAAAGTCCCCAAGGGATTAATAAATGTATCTGATTACTTAAACTAGGAATACCATTTCTTTCCTTTTAAGCTTTACGTATGACGGATAACTGTCCCGCACCTGTTCTGTTCTATTCCATATTTGTTAGGTGTTAGTGAACATGACTGAAACCCAGTGGTGTAACTAGACTTTTTGGGCCCGTTACACAAAAACATTTTCCCAGATGCATAACTATAACCTATTGGACCCTGATGCAGATGGGGACCTTTTGGATGTTGGGTCTTGGTGCAACAGCGCCCTCTATACCTTCTGTAGTTACTCCCCTGCTGAAACCCCTAACAGAGTCAGGAGTTTTCAGGGCAACCCTGACATTTTCCATGGCACCCATTACCATTTTCACTGGCACCCTAAATGTGAGTCTGCAGCATACCAAAGTGCCACTTTACCTTAGCTGATAAGCACTGGAAAAAAAACAGTGTTCCCATTGGTGACTTGAAAGTGATGCTGTTGTTATTGGACTACCATCACATTAAGTCTTGTGACAAACCTACTTCAGGTCAGTTCAGTGTGATGGGAGTTGTAGTCCAACAACAGCTGGTGAGACAAAGGGTTTATATGCAGCCCTGCAGTACGCGTTGCGTACCCCCTCTGGCATTCAAGGGTTAAAAAAGATGCTGTCGGCATTAAAAGGAATGAGGTGGCAGTCCTAGTAACTAAGTACAATAACTATGTACATATGATAGAGCTGTTCTTATATATATATATGCAGATCCCTAATAATCAAACCATTTAACCCCTTAAGGACAGCCGATCACACATGAGGCCGTCCCTTAAGGACCATGGACCACTTTTTTTTTTATTTACATATCCGGTTCAGGGCTCCCTAAACGGCATGCAGTGGCGCGGGGAGCCTTGGATTCCATGATGGTCCTGGCACGTCATGGGTCCTTAACGCAAATCTACCACCCATGACGTGCCAGGACCATCAAGGGTCGTTAAGGGTTTAACTCCCTGGATGCTAGATATATCTCTGGTATGTGGCACAGCTATGTTATGGAAACCTCTTTAGCATTCAAGGAGTTAACTTTGCATCAATATTAAATGTGTTATGATGCAAGTTGGTACCAGAACTTAACCCTTTGAGTACCATAAAGGTATCCAACACATTGCAACACAATGTGTTGGATCGTCTCTGGAACTCAAATGGTTAAAGTGGACCTGTTACCTTTCCAAATCTTCCCCTCGTTAGCAGACTCCGTCTTTAAAGGGATAGTAACCCCCCCCGCAACAACGTGACGCCAAAAGAGAGCAATCGTGCAAACATACTGAACTCCCTTATTCCCATCTCTCAAACCGTTATGGTTTGAGAGATGTAAGACAAGAAAGACCTCTGCTCCCTCCCCCTTCTCATGCATCCGCTGTATAGCGGACGCCATGAGATCCTGCTTCCAGGACAAGACTTACGGCGGCTATTCAGGAGCGCTGTCATCTAGATATCTCCGTATTATTACTTCATCGGTATGATCTAAAACGTGTGCCTAGCTTGCAAGTACATGTTGTAGACCATTCCGATTAAGTAATTATACAGAGATATCTAGATGTCAGAGCTCCTGCAGAACCGCCGTAAGTCGGTCGACCGGATTCTGCCTCTGACAGGTTTACAGCTCGTCAGGCAGAAAGGGGAGGGAGCGGAGGTCTTTCTTGTCTTACATCTCTCATACCATAACGGTTTGAGAGATGGGAATAAGGGAGTTCAGTATGTTTGCACAATTGCTCTCTTTTGGCGTCGCGTTGTTCGGGGGGGGGGGGTACTATCCCTTTAAAATATTTGCATGATTATTTTGCCTCATTAAATTATACCGCCGTTCTTGTGGAAAGGGATGTCTTCTGTTAGTCTAAGAAGCTTCAAAGAGAGTTATTAAAGGGATAGTAACACTTAATATGTAAAAAAAATACATATTGTAGGTTTTATCCTCCTGATCAAAGCAAGGGTATTCCCACTGCTGAGAGGTGTTTTGTTCAAAAGTTATTGCAGCTCAAACTTGATTTTTTCAGGTGCAATATCACAGTGGCCTGAAATTGTACAGTGGTGCTGTTGCTACACCATCCTATGGACAGCTCTGGCCAGTTGACCGTAAAACTTCATAGGATGGTGTAGCAACAGCACCACTATACAATTTCAGGCAGCTGAGATATTGCACCTAAAAAAGTTTAAGCTTTGGAGTAAGACACCTGTCAGCAGTGGGAGCACCCTTGTATTACTCAGGAGCAAGGCTATCCAAGTACAGTCCTCAAGGGCCACCAACAGGCCAGGATGGAAGGATTTCCCTGACTAAGCACAGGGGAGTTAATCAGTTGTGTCTCACCTGTACTTAATCAGGGAAATCCTTATATCGTGTACTAATGGTGGCCCTTGAGGACTGAACTTGGACAACCCTGCTTAGGAGGATAAACCCTACAAAATATACTTTATAGATATGTGTTACTGTCCCTATAATTATGCACACTTTAGCAGACATGGTGGAGAATCTAATCAAAGCAAAGCAAAAGAAATAAAAAAGCACAAGGTGTAAGCAGTTTAAATAGATACATTTAATAAGAGTAAAAGCTGTGTAGGTAGAAGATCCACTTTAATACTAAACTGTTGCTCTAACATGTAATGGTAATAGGTCACTTAATTGTACCTGATAATCTTGTTTTCCTAGGAGAGACTATGTTACATTGCTTAGTACAAGAGAAATCTAACAGAAACCATGTTTTATTATCGAAATGTTATAATCTTGCACACATCCACTGGCAGTCACAGCACAACACATACTGTCTGCCACGTCATCCTTGTTCCACTCTGCACCATGACTTGCAAGTGCTCGGCAGAACCCCCTTTCAGGGTGTTGATCCAGGGAAATATTCGACTACCATTTGCGGTTATTTTTGCTATCCTTTTGGATCAACACGTGATATGGCATTGGCTAAACTTGATGGACATGTCTCTTTTTCATCCTCATCAACTACTTTACTATGTTATGCTACTTCTTCAGAAAAACCCAGGGATCCATGGGACCCAGTTTGAGAATCGATAATTTACACCAACTACTTAAAATGCTATAAAAAATGAGGATATATAAGCAATACTATGTTCGAAGAATTTAAACCTGTCAACTCTTGAAGGTTGTGTTCACATTGGTGACATCAGGGCAGCACTAGAGGACTATAAATCTACATGATACCATTTATGCAAAACAACATAGTGCAGGTTAGTCAGTGGTTGGACATCCAGTTGATGGAGACTACAACATTTGACTATAGCTAACATAATATGGGTTGGTTGGGTTGTTCACTTGAGTACCTATAGGCTGTCATGAATGCAGCCAACCTGGCATACTACAGTTTGCCTTCTTTACAAAGGCAACTTGCAGTAGTGATGCTTTGCATAGAGGCTTTTTGAGATTGCTATTAGATTGTTGACAAAGATGATACTGGAGATTGCAGTGCTCATTGGAACCCCTAATATCTAGCATATCCACATGGGCATCAACCAGTCATATCTGGCTGACTCTAATGGGGTGCCAGTAAACAGCCATTCCCCTTCAGTGATGATGAGATCACAGGGGAGAGCAGGAAGAGGTGAGGAATAACACAGGTGGCTTTGAGCAGAGCTACTTAAAGGGGATGTTTCCCCCTTCACAACTTTAGCTAAATTGTTTCATTATCAGTAATAACTAATGGAAAGTGTGTTCTTTTTTTTTTTTTTTTTTAAAAAAATCTGCCCGTTTGCAGAAATTCTAAGTTTAAATGTACCTCTGATCCTACTTCCGGCAGACAGTGCTGTCTGGATCTGTACCGTAGTCTTAGTTTCTATCCAGCCTCCTCCGATGACGGACGCTGTCTGTCTCTAAGCTGGAGCACTCTAGTTGGCCAGAAATAAATCTCTGCCAATGAGAGTGCTCCAGCTTAGAGACAGACAGCCTCCGTCATCGAAGGAGGCTGGATAGAAGCTAAGACTACAGTACAGATCCAGTCTATTTATTGCCTTACTGACTTTTTTGCACATTTTTTAGCCTTTTGTACATCTCCCCACATTGTGCATGACTCCAGTGAACTATATACTTTATGGTACAGATTTACATTTCAATTCAAACTTGGGACAATAGCAAGGACAGGGAGTGCAAATTTCAGACTGTGTGTGAAAATCAAGGTCAATTGATAGGAAAGGTCATATAATCTTAGAAATGCTAGTTTCATCAGTGTAAGAAGCACCGTATGCTGGGTGTTCCTTTGCATGTTTGTTTCCCAGAATTCTTTGCTACTGCTTATCGACTTTATGACCAACAGGAAAGATCTGCAAATGCAAAGATGGATGTTCTAAATCCTTTGGATGCTATAGAGGTATCCAGTGCATTGTGGAGCAATGTATAAAATACCTCTCTAACATTCTGAGGTTTTAATTAATCCTCCAAAAGTCACTATCATTTTAAACAGACTTAGAGTTGTTCATATTTTAAGCGTTTGCCTTCTACTCAAGAGGATAGGTGTGTGCAAAATGTTACCTTTTTTCCTAGTAACCACACATAAGGTTAATGGGTAGGATTGGGCGTCTGGTCTGAAAATGTTTTGGTGCTCATACAAGTCCTCATCTCTCTGTTTGCTAATGAGGACACAGCTGCCAAGTGTCACTGCTAATGACTGACACAGGCAGCATGGAAGGAGCTTGTTTACAGCCCGAAAAGTTTTTTAATGGTCTGACCTATAACTCGCAGAGACAAATAAAAAAAGTATTTCTGACATCCCTGCAAAATAATGGCCTGCATTATAGGACAACCATTAGATAGGAGTACCTAGCTTTTCAAGCAAAGGCTGAAAACACAGTTCATGGATCATTCATATGAAATCATTGCTTAGCTGTTGGAGCAACAAACGCTTCCTTGTTTAGTTCTACATCAAGATAGTCAGTTTCTGCATATCCAGTTGTTGAGGACTAAAAATGTCAGCTGATGAGGAGTTTTCATTCCCCAACATACCTGGGGACTCTCAGGGTTTGTTTGTTTTTTCACATATTTCAGGGTGAAGGGCCAAATTATGTATGCAAATCAGCTGGTTTGAGAGCCAGTGGGGAATGGTAGTGCTAGTCTTCCCCTCAAGTATCCACACGTTGTGGCTCAATATAACTAAGGTTAGATCATTCCTTATAGTGTGTACTAACGCTTTACACAGTCGCAATGTTCCTATTGCTCTAGTTTCTATTAAATGATATTATAAAGTTTCCTCTCCCGCCCCTGTTCAATATGTTAAGTAGCCTCCCCTCAGATCTGAAATCCAGTCACTTGACCAGACAGATCACAACAAGGGACAATCTACTGTCCATCAGTATAAGAAAAACCCTGCTTCCCCCCTTGACCTAAGGAGGCCAGGTTCTTCCTTATATTGACAGAAGATTGTCCCTGGTCGCAATCCGTTTGGACCGGTTTCAGCTCTGAAGACAGAAGATTGATGCATTGAAAAGGGGTGGGGGGGGGAAGCTGTATTATATAATTTCATAGAAACTAGAGTGCTGTGGACATTGCTGAAGGTGGAGAGCATTAGTAGACACTATAAGGAATGATTGAACCTTATGTTATATTGAGTCATTACTAACCCTTTAACCCCTTAACAACCCATGATGTACATGTACGTCACGGGGTGGATGCCCCTAAAGGACCAAGGACGTACATGTATGTCATGAAATTCAAGGCTCCCCGCGCGGCTGCATTCTGTTCGGGGAGCCCTGAATCTGATCACAAAAAAAAAAATGGCCCATGGTCCTTAAGTGCCGGCCACGTGCATGCGCGGCCGATCCTTAAGGGGTTAAACTATCGAAACGTTTTTAATAACAAATCAGCAATTTTATTTTGGTCTGCTGATTTCCATTTCCCTCTCACTCCGTGCTGCATAAGGATGATTGTTGTGCCTTCCTGTGTGGTCCCTTTGGCGGAGGACTAACACTACCATTCCCCGCTGGCTTTCAAACCGGCTGACTAGCATACAGGCCAGTTATACATTATATTGTGAGTATCTGCTAATGATTGTCTACCATTGCTGTTATATTGACTTTATATCGAACAAATAACCTGAACAGTGATTTAAAGGACTAGCAAACTTTTTCTATGAAAACATATATGTTATAGGGTTTTCCTGATGAGTAAAAAAGTGAAACACCCCCACTGGCATATGTTTTATTCATAAGTTATAAAAGTTCAGTGAGTAGTTCAAAGCTGACAGGAAGTGACTGACAGGAAGTTTCTATCACATTTTATGGAAAGCTATAGTCAGTGACTCATCTCCCCCATAGAATGTAACAAAACTGTTTAAACTGTAACAAGTCTGCAAAAATGCATTGCAGTGGAATTACACTTGTTACTCTTAAGAAAAACAAGTTTGCTTCTGCTTTAAATGGGTTCTTTCCACTCTGAAGGTTTCCAATGCATTTAAAAGCAATGTATTGGAGAGCTCTCTATCATTTAACTGGCTAAGAAACCCATTTAAATCAAAGTGAATAATTATTTCTCCCCTATGATGGACTTTGTTTGCCCCACAACTTGTGTTTTGTGCATATGGCCTTACAAGGCTGATTTAAGCCTAGATTACATTGCAAGTGATACGTGTTAGGAATGCAGTGGCGACCTCTCTAGCAGTCAAGGGGTTAAAAGCTGCATTTAAATCAATGAGGATCTGGGGAATTTTATTTGTCTCTTCTAGTGCAGTTGGATTGCCACAGAATGGCTGGCTCAGATTTTTCCATACATTAGGGTAATTCATGCCTTAGTTAATGTAGACCAAACTATCCTATCTCTCTGTTTCTGTCTTTCTCCCGCTTTCATTCTGTTCGTCTCCCGGGCCTTGATAATCCTCCCATTGGCATGTGTCCCTGTTATTTACTGACTGTTCCTGGATGGGATTATGATAAATGGATTTCTTTTCTTCGCATGAGCTGGTCCTAACGCTCTTTGCCCACATTAGGTCACACCGTGGCAAACTGTGGTGTGAGAAAAGAAAAAGTGTGAGAAGAAGGGATTAGGAATGGAGGATGTAATGAAAATGCAAGGACATATGAGCAGAGAGGAGGTGGGATGGAAGAAGACAATATATATCCTTACGTTGCTTTATGAAGCTATGGCCTGTTAAGCAGATCCATGTCTTGTCTTCTTGTGATCAGCCAGCCAAGAAAATCCACAGTTTGGTCTCTTGTGGATCCAATAACTGGGATATTGTTCAAATGAGAATTTCAGGCAGATCTAAAACAGGATTAGATATTGGCATACATGGTGGTCCACATGTATGAAAGCAATTCTGGAGCAAACCATAGGGAGCAAGTAAAACTTCCCAGTGATTTATATGGGGGTTTTAAAGGGATAGTAATACTTGAAAATAATTGTATTTTATATTGTAGCCCTTAAAAAACATGAAAAATGATTATAAGTCTTATCTCCCAAACCTTTATGGTTTGGGAGATATTCATATGTAAAATATAGTAAAATTCTCTTTTCCTGGCTGTTTCAGCCAAGTCTGCCATCTAGTGGACAGATTTGGAATTCGGTCCACAGAGCAACAGGCAGCTCTTTAGCAGTGCCGAGATCACGATCTTTGAAAAGAACTACTTAACTGGAACTATCTACAAAGTGTGCCTGGCTTGAAAGCACACTTTGTTGACCATTCCAATTAAGAAATTCTGTTTAAAGATGGTGATCTCAGCACTTCTGGAGAGGCACAGCCGGTCCTGGGACCGGATTCCAAATCTGAAGGGTGGAGCAATGACGTCACTCCAGGGGAAACTTTACTTCTGAATATCTCCCAAACCATAAAGGTTTGGGAGATAAGACTTATATCATTTTTCGTGTTTTTTTAAGGGCTACAATATAAAATAAACTTTTCAAGTATTACTATCCCTTTAACTGTTTGAATGTTAGCGAGATCTCCAACACATTGCTGAGCAATACATTGGAGACCTTTCTAGCATGTAAGGGGTTAAAAGCTCAATTCAAATCAGTGAGATGCTGGGAATTTTTATTTGTCCGCTACAGTGAAGTTGTTTTGCACCAACATTTGGGCCATTCGCCATCCAGCATTCAAGGGGTTAGAAGCTTTATTTAAATCAATGGAAATTTTAATCCGTTCCCTATGGTTTGTGCCTGAATAACATCATTTTACTTAGTACATCAGCCTCATAATTGGAATGTTCTTAGTAATTGTAATGTGCCTTGAAGCCCAACTACATGACTAGCTATATGGAGATCAGCAGAACATTGCACCATTTTATTCCCCAGGGTGCAAATATGAGACTCAAGGATTTAGTCCCTTAAACCAGCTTCTAGCAATGCCCCAGATTCATAGGAACATGTGCTTACCGGAAGCCACATTCTTTGAGTCCATGGTTACCTGTTGGTTTGCAGGCCTGGTAACACATATAAATCATATTGCTGTCACATTGTGATTACCATACAGGGCTGGTAAAACTGTTACAAAACACAACTAGGCAGTTGCCTAAGGTGACAGCAGCAGACACCGGTAAATGACAGCTGTGTACATTGCTGTACAGATTAGTAGGGAGGAAAGCAGAGAGAGGAAAATGAGAAAGCAGATAAAGGGGAACCAGAGGAGAAGATAGATTGAGGAGAGAGAAAGATTAATGGAACAGTAATATAGAAGTAAAATAGAAATTCATTATGTGTCTTAGGGCCTCTTTGGGAAGGTTGTGAACGTGGCACAGGGGAGGATACACTGAACTTGGGGAGAGGTGGGAGGCCTGAGCCCTGTTGGCCACAGGATGTTTTCAAGAAGGTTCCGAAAGTCCCCTGGGAGGGTGCAATGATCCTGGGTAGATGGTTGAGCCCAGTTCCTGGGCTTCAGTTTACCCCAAGAAGGGCAAAAGGCCCTCGGTATCCCAAGAGAGACCGCATTCTCTTGCTATCCATTTCACTGTTGATCTTTAGTCCTGAGACTCCACTGAAAAACAAATGCCCTTTGAATCCAGCTGGTACTTAAAGCTTGATTAAAAGAAAATCAGCTTTGAGCTGCAATTAATTTTCAACAAAACATCTCCAAGCAGGAGCACTCTTGTTTATCTAGTAGAAAAAAAGCACTGCAATATACTGATACTGTATGTTTTCTCTTAATAAAACCTGACTGCTCTTTTAATCCATTGAGGGACATAGTCAGTGAGTGTTCCTAGTGTGCAAGGCACCATGTACAGCCCTGTTACCAACAAGTGCTTAATGTACAGAGCGGGGCTGAGGCACAAAGAAAGTGGTCCAATTCAAACCAGCTGCACCATAGGGAACAACTAAACATTCCCTTTGATTTAAATGGGCCATCTAACCCTTTGAATGCCAGAGTGGTATGCAGAGCCTTGCAAACCAAGATGCCACGCACCCCTCTGGCACTCAAAGAGTTAACCCATCCAATGCTGGAGATGTCTCACGGTAGAGACATTCAACTGGAGCTTGTTTCGTTTCTCAGTGGTGCAGTTGGCTTGCTCCAGGACTTTTTCCTTAATGATATTTCGCAGAGGACAGAAAATGACTGGAGAGAGGCAGAAATAGAGGGAATAATAGCCGTGCTCAGTTAATGTGGACTTTTTATGCACATGCTAGACCTCTGGACACCAGGGGAGGGGAGGGGAGGGCGCTGTGCTGGAGATGGATTGTGTGTCTGCTCTAGCTGTGAAGTGAGTGAGAAGCAGCTGCGAGACAAAAGTTACCAAAGAAATGGCCTTGACTCGGTACTGAGCAGCTTGTCTGCCAATCTGCAGGTGGGGGGGATGTGAACAGAGAGGAAAGGACAGGAATCAATGCACAGGCATCAAAGGGACCAGCTCATGCACTGAGCCACCCGCCAGGCAATCTGACACACACACACTTCCCTGGCAACCTCTTAACTCATCTATGCCAGTAGGACGGGCACTGCTGGAGTTAGGTTATGGGCATATCATGTCAGTATTGTCACAGTCTAGAAGGTATGTCCTACTGGAGGCCCTCCAGCTATTGCTGCTCTACAATTCCCATCATCCTCCTGTATCTCTATTCTGTTGGAAGATGATGGGAGTTGTAGTCCATCAAACAGCTGAAGGGACTCACATTGCCCAACTCTGGTGTATAGACTTTTTAGTGCAATCCATTCCTACTGGCAGATAAGAGGTTAAATTTAAAAAAAACAAATAGTGAAATTAAGAATTCATGGAGAGCTAACACCTCCTAGTAATAAGCACCCCCACTTACTTTACTATGGCCAGAAAATCCTAATGTCCCAAATGAATTTCTCCCTTTTGCCATTGTTCATGAGATAACATCTTCAGCCAGTCTAGGAGGCCATCTCCATGGAGGCGGACATGACAGTTGCTAGCACTTTTTCAAACTAAAACAGGCAGAGTGCATGAAACTACTAAAGGGACCAGAGGGTAAGCGACACAGCAGTGCATTCACTGCACACCTTCCTAGTCCTTAAAGGGGTCACACCAGTATGTGCAGTGAGCAGTCTGACTTTCTGTGGTCCTGTTAACACCTGTCATGTCTACCTCCATGGTCATGACATCCAAGACTGAATGAATAAAGGCACAGTGGCATAATTCATAGGTGCCATTAGGATTTTCTGTCCACAGTAAGGTAAGTGGTGGTGGTAGTTCTCCTTTGACCCCTTGTAAGATAAAGACAGATCTGTTGTATTGAAGTGCAATGCATTGGAGATGATGTCTTTAGCATGCAATGTGTTAACCCTTTGAGTGCCAGAGCGGTACGTATCGCATTGCATACCCCTCTGGCACTCAAAGGGTTCAATTTATATATATATATATATATATATATATATATATATATATATATACACATACTATAATAATCAAAAGTCCAGCACTTGGCACTCAGCAGGTATAGCTGCATGTGTGTGAAATCCTCTGTCTGTAATTTACAGACCAAAGAAAAAGAAGCTCTCGCGTATATTCCTAAAAGCGCTTTGATCAGTATTTGAAGCTGAAAGTTACACCAGTGTCAGTATTTCTCTGTGAGACATGGACGTTTATCAGCACAATCTAACATGAGCAGAAAGGATGCACTCATGTGTAATGGCAAATGCCTGGGTGCAGGTGATATTAAATATTTCCATTAGTAACAGAAAATGGAAATCACATTCACAGGTTTGTTGGAAAAAAAATAGAAATGTATTCACAGTGACAAAAAAGTTCCCTTTACATCTCGCCTTCATTAGGCATGTTGACAAGTTTGTTTGGTTCTTAGCTGGACAAGAAAAACGGTTCTGAAGGTTTGTCCTGTAATAAGCCTTTCAATAGGGGCAGACAGTTCTTATGGGTTGTTTACCAAGTAAGTATTATTTTGCCTCGGTGTATGAAATTTCACTGACTGCTAGCGAGGACTCCAATGCATCATGAAGCAATGCAATGGACAGCATTTAAGGGGTAAAAGACTTGATTTAAATCAATGGCACACCCAACAGCACTTTCTCCTTCTGTGTCCAACCTTCCTTCCTCTAGACTGTAAGCTCTCACGGCCCCCTGATCCTTCTGTTCTCCACATTTGATTTGTACTATTTAATATCTCTGTATGTCCATTCCCAACTGGACAGCGCTGCGGAATTAGTGTTATATAAATAAGGAATAATAATAATATGGTAAAGTTGGTTTACTCCAGAATTGTTCTGGTGGAGATGAATTAAGGTGTGATAAAGAAGAGATGATTTCCCCAGTGATATCAGTTATCGTGTTATTCTATGGAACATATCCACTAAGGTTTCTCAGGTGGGAGACATCTTAGGCTGTATAGAATAGCATAGGAACTATAGAAGTGATCTTACTGAATGTTCTCCTTTTCTTCACCTTTTATCACACCTTGATCCACAACTTCCTAGGTCTTGTGGTTTTTTGTGTTTAACCCCTTAAGGACCGGCTGCACACGTACTTTGCGGTCCCTTAAGGACCACTGAGCATTTTTTTTTTGTGAGATCCGATTCTGGACTCCCCGAACGGCGTGCAGCCACGCGGGGAGCCCGGAATTCCATGACGGTCCAGGAGCCTAAACAAGCAAAACATATTTTGGGGAGATTGTATCTCCTTGGTGCATGCCTTTTTCTGTCGATCTGAACTTTATCATTGTTGATCTGTATTGATGCAGTTGCATTTTCATATATGGCTGGATGATATTGATGTAAGCTCAACCCATTCCTTTGGTTGATCAGGACATTTATTATTGATTAATTCAAGGAGTCAAATGCCTTTACATAGTCAATATAGACTATGTATAATGTATTGATTATATCATTCTATAACAGTGATTCTCAACTTCGCTACTTGGGGCATACCAACTGGTCAGGTTTAAGTGGCCTTTGATTCTATAAGCATGGGTATACTATACACATAATTCATCTTAAAGGAACAAGGACTATTGATCTCACCTAATTATGTTAATTGGACTGACATCACCACTACAATTAAGGGACACCATGATGTCATGGGTGATGTTATACCCACCATTTTCGTTCGGTCTTTCAATATCTATCTATCTATCTAGCTATCTTTACCTATCTCTTGCAAACTGTCCTGATGAAAACGTGACAAGCACATTGAAATAGTAACAAAACATTTAGGATGGTATAAAGTCCTGAGAGTGCTGGCTGTTTTTTTATTTTATATAAATAAATAAAATAAATAATATAATGGTGTGCTGCAGCTCTTAGTGGTCTGTGTGATGAAGGATAGCCTTTTTTTTTTTTTTTTTTTTTTTTTACATTGTTTCATTTTGCTTTAGATACTGTATCTTTTTTATTTTTGTTTTTTTGCAATATTTCACAGTCCTGGACAGAAGAGTGCCTGGAGACAAATTTATAGAGCTCCTTGTCAGAGACCAGCGTAATAAAGTAAAGATGAAAAAAACAGGAATAATAAAAACTATAGGTATTTTGACTTTACATATTCTGCAGTATGTGAAGTCAAAAAAGAAGGTTGACTGTCACATTATCTGTGCTGGATTCAACAGGGTTAGGGAAGCAGTTTCCCCAGCTCCGGGTACCAGCAGCCTTGGCTGGTACCCGGAGCGCCTCTGCTCACCAAATGGTCCCAAGAAGGTGCGCAGAGAGGACTCCGGTCCGAATTCAGAAAGCCCCGCTGCATATCAGCCGCGTTGCATTCAGGCAGTCTGTACTGTGCATGACTGCAGTGCGGGCAGTCTCTACTGCTCATGACAGCTTCTGACAAACATCCTAGCAAATTATTATACAGGATATATAATATATATATAATATGTGTGTAAAGGGTTTAACAGGTCATATGGAAGAACGTGATGCAGGACTGCCATCACAAATCTTGGGGTCCAGTTCAAACATAAAGCTAGGGCCCCCCACCACACGCATTTGTACTGCAACCCAGAAGTATATGTAAAGACAAAGACCATGGAACTGCTCCATTATATGGTGTGATATGAAACTGAGGAGAGAGTGGCAGCAGTGAGCACCAGTTTTCTGCTATGCTACTTACAGAATATACTTAAAAAGGGGACCCACATGAAGATCCTTCAGAATCACTGTGGGACAGCCTGGTTGTCTGGTGTCTCCTTCTGACACAGAGGCACCCCTGTACCACTCTGGTGACGGCACTGATGTACTGATGATCAGTTAAGGTTCTGAGCTAGGATTTCTGGTAGAATCTGTGAGCGTTCTGAACAATATGACTGCCATCAGTTGGCCTATTTGTATGAGAGGAGTATCAATTGGTATTTGTATTCCTTTAGTGTTGGATTTTTACAGACCTATATAATATAAGATGTATGGTGAAGAGGTATATTATCATGCAGTTAGAAATATAAGTAGAGTGTTACATAACAAAGCACTGTTGGTGAAACTGTGCATGGCGGATTCTGGAAAGATTATCACATATTCAGGTTGGTCTACAGGAAGCAAACAAAAAACAAGTGGAACAAAGTCTAATTATGTCTCATAACTGGGAAAAAAAAAATATTTACTGACTCCTGAAATAGCAACAGGGATTCTTAAAGGGAGAGTAAACAAATTTTATTTAAACTAATGTATTTTGTGTGGCCTTTCCAGCTGAGCAAAAAAAAAAAAAAAAAAAAATTACTGCTTCTGCTGGAAGATGTTCATTCAGAAGTTATTATAACTCAAAATATTATTATGGAAGTTTCAGTTTAAAATTTTTCTGGTGACTGTGCTATTACCGGGACTAGATTTCCCAGTAGGCAGAGTAGGCAACTGTCCAGCTCCAAATTGTGAGTGGAGTCTCAGCATTGCAGGCTACACCCACATGTGGGTGTGGCCAGAACAATCTCAACATCTGTGAACCAGTTTTCTACCCCTTTACTGGATCTAATTTAACCCTTTGAATGCCATAGAGTTCAATGCATTAGAGATCTCTCTAACAACAAAGGGCTTAAAGTTTTTTGTTATAGACCTGGGGTATTTTTTTTTTTTTTTTAAACCGTTAATTGGAGTGGTGGCAAGGTCATGTGAGGAGTGGGGGTGTGTCTATGGACAAAGTTAAGTGCATTTAGACTGCCTTTCCTAAGGGCACCTGGGATGTAAGTCTGGCCTTGTCTATTATTGTCTATGGAGAGCTCTAACCTGTGATCAGTGAGCAATAACAGAATGTCCCACATACAATGGAATGGCAAAACACGTTGGACTTAAACTTTAAACCTTTGAGTGCCAGAAGGGTGCACAACACATTACTTTGCAATGCATTGCACACCCATCTGGCACTGAAAGGGTTAAATTAAGTTTGAATAAAGAGGCTCCCAGCAGTGGGTGTACTCCTATTATACACTGTGACCAAAGTAGGCTCTTGTGAGAGGTGTTTCTATTTGATTTATGTTAGTATTATTTGATCTCTGCTGCACACTGAAACTGAACAGGGACATTTTTCCTACCTTGAGCCATTTCCCACAGCCCTTGGGTGGGGCTGTCTGTGGCTATTCTCATGCTGTCTGATAATGTCTATTATTTATTGTGTGGAGGTGAAAACTAAGTACAGACCTAAAATAGCGCACAGCAAACACAGACAACCACAGGTACTATGCAAAACATATTTAAAGGGACACTAATGTTCAATTATAACTTTATGTTGTTTTGTAGATTTAAAAAATAAATAAATAAACTATGTGGCACAAATCCCATCTCTCAAACCTTTATGGTTTGAGAGATATTCACATGTAAAGTTCCCCTTCTCCTGATGTCAGCTGTAAAGCTGACAGCAGGAGATTCGAGCCGGCCGACTCCAGGCGGCTCTTCAGCAGAGTTGAAATAGCGATCTTTAAAAATAATTACTTCATTAGAACGGTCTACAAAATGTGCTTGCAAACCAGACACACTTTGTAGACCTTTACAATGAAGTAATTCTCTTCATATATCTCTATTTCGACCCTGCTGCAGAGCCAACTGTAAAAGTTTGAGAGATGGGATTTGCGCCACAAAATTTATTTTTTAAACTCTACAAAACAATTTAAAGTTATTGCTGGACATTAGTGTCCCTTTAAAGAGAAATACTGCTGTATGGACTCCTACCTAGGTGCCTATTTCTGTTAAACTAAGAGCATCTTATTCCTATAGTTCCTCTTTAACCTTTTGAGTGCCAGATAGGTGTCCAGTGCATTTAGAAGCAATGTATTGGACACAGCTCTGGCATGCAGAGGGTTAAACATATATATGCCATGTAAAAAGAGGAAAAGAGAATGCACTTGTAAAAAGGAAATTCTGTTGTGTTAGTATTCTGTTATCCCTTTGAGTGCCAGAGGGGTACGCAACGCATTGCTCTGGATACCTTTCTGGCACTCAGACGGTTAAGGCTAGTGCAGGGGTGGATTATCTATCAGACTGGTGCTCTCCCTCCAAAATAATCCATGTTACAACTGGCTCACATGTAAGTCTTTTAATACCAGATCAATGTGCAAGGCAATGTATTCAGAAACCAATTGTATCATATTATTAATACAAATTATACACTAATATTTATTTTACTTGAAAAATGAAAATATGCGGTAAAGGTTAGCAAGAGACCTCTCTAGAATCTAAGGATTTAATTTGTGTATTTTACTTTGTTGCTTTGCTGAGGATACACCTTATATGCCTCCCTGTCTCTACATAAACACACTCGTGTACCTGTGTCTGGATTCCTGGAAGAGATCCCCTGAGGTTTATAAGAGGAAACCTTGTGCAGACACTTTCCTACAGAGACAGCCTTTAATATACTTGTGATTCCCATTAGGTTTCTATATAGACAAGTATAACCCTTTGCAATACAGAAAGTGGTATCTTAGAGCAGGAGTTGGCATGCCTCCCAACATTTCAAATGGATAAAGCGGGACACTTGCTTTTGGTGGTGTTGCTGGTGGGTGGGATATTACTTAGAATTTTTAGGTAAATGTATAAATGATTTAGACATTTAGACAGTGACCTGATACCTTTTATCTAGGAACTTTTTTTTTGCCATTTTGTCCACCAGGAATAAGGGGTTCTGGTACCTTTATTTTTAGAAATTAACCACTGGACCTTTGGATTGCCAACTTGGTGGCATAGCCACGACAGATTCTCTTAAAATGTTATTATGAGCCCATTGTTCACGTGGATGGGCACAAGCCAATACAGACTGTAATTTGTAATGTGCACAGTCAATACAGTACATATGGACAGCAGAGTAGATGGGCCTACTTTCAAATGAAGGACTCCATGGACAACCCAAGTTGCACGTGGCTACTCCTCTGATCCAGCTGCTGATGGACTACAACTCCCGTCATCCATATCTTGCTAATAGACAGTTGAAGATGATGGGAAAAGTAGTCCAAAACAAATGGGAAGCCACATGTTGTCTATTCTGCTCTAAGACACTAGTTCCGGTGCTGAAAAGAAGCATCTTTGGTTTTATATATAATCATAATGAGGTGAATAACTATATCTACTGTATATTGTCATGTGTATACAGACTCAGATTACACATCAGGCACAGTGGACACCTAGGGCTGACTAATTTTGAGTAGAGACTCATAGATGCTGGTCACACCCCCAGTGCAGTCTTGTGGGATGGCCAGTCCCAGTTCTCTTTCACCATCTTCCTGGGGGAGATGCTCTAAGGCAGCACTGGGCAGCTGCTGCCAGACTGTAACTACCACCATTCCCAGTTTTAGTCTGGAAGCAGCTGGAGAGCTTTGTTCCCTTACCTTCAGTAAGGTGTGATAAAGAGAAGACAAACTCTCCATTGAGATAAACTAACTTCTGTGCTATTCTATACAGACTTTCTAACTTGATATATATAATAGTGCAGGCATGGGCAAGCTGAAGCCTTCCAACTGTTGAGGACTACAATTCCCATCATCCCTGGCCAGCCATTGGATTGCCAGGGATGATGGGAAATGTAGTCCTCAATAGCCGATAGACCTTGGCTTTCCGAGTGTTGATATAGTACTTAGGTTCCATAGAATAACATAGGGATTAGAGAGTTAGTGACACTGGAGACTGTAGGTCACTCATTTACCTCACCTTAGCACATTTCCCTTCTGGTTCATAGTGGATGGTTTATTTACCTGTTTATGTGTTTCTGTAATGTCCAGTTTATATACTGATTTGGTAGGTTTATTTACCAATGTATATGCACTTGTTCTGGACATATTATTTGATATATTTTTTGTGTTTGCCATTTTATAGGCTAATATGTTTTTTTATATACCAGTAAAGAGTGGGTGGGGTTGGATGCAATATCTTGGAAGGATCCAATGCTTTGGAGACCGATCTGGCTTTGAATGGGTTAAAAGCCCCATATAAATCATTGGGCATTTTCTTTTCCAGAATTGCCCCTCTTTAGCTTATTGAATACAGCTCTCAGTGTTCCCCCAGATTAGAGCCTTTTTCTGTTGCCTAGTATGTTTTGTGGTGCTTATCCTGCTTATTCCTTTGTAGCAAAACATGTATTGTAGCCGGTCTTTGTATGTATTGTTCTCCTTTGTGCAGTGCAGTGGAAAAGAACTCTCCTCCTCTTTCACAGAGTCCTTTCACTCGCTCCTTCAAATGTGCTGAGCTGCACCCTATCTTTCTATTTCATTCTCATGCTCCATCAGACTCCACCACAAATAGCCTTTCAGAATATAGCCTTCAAAAAAAGCCCCCCTACACCAATTCACTGGGGCTAGCTCTGTAATTGTTCCTGTGAGGGATGATTTTATAAAAGGAACTCTAATAGGTTACCTCATTCTGTAATGGTGTATAGCCATGCTGTTGACATATAATGGTGTATTGCATTGTTACTTTGCCAGTGTCTTGTAATGGTGTATTGTTCTACCAGTGGATTGTTGTTCTACCAGTGACTTGTAATGGAGTATTTCTCTGCCAGTGGCATGTAATGGTATATAGCCATGCTAATGGCATGTAATGGTGTATAGCTGTGCTATGGGCTTGTAGTCATATATTGCCTTGCTGATGGTATGTAATGGTGTATTGCTGCTGGTGGTATGTAAAATTGTATACCCATCCTGTTGGCTTCTAATGGTATATTGCTTTGCCATTGTGTGTGTGTAATGGCATATTGCTCTATCGGTGGTATGTAGTGGTGTATAGCTGTGGAAGTGGCATGTAATAATGTATAGCTATGCTATTGACATGTAATAATCTATAGCCATTCTATTGACATGTAATAATCTATAGCCATTCTACTGACATGTAATGATGTATAGCCATGCTACTGACATGTCATGGTGTATAGCTCTGCTGGTGGTGTGTATTCTTTTATATGTAATATAATGTATTTTTGTCCTAGTGGCGTGAAGTTGTGTTTTACATTACTGGGACACATAGTAGTGTATTGCTCTGCTGATGGAATGGAATGCTGTATTGCCTTTCCAGTGGCACATAATGGTGTCCTGTCTGCATGTCATGGTGTAATGCCGTGCTGACAACCCTTTGGATGCTAAAGATCAATGAAATACACTGGACACGTTTCTAGCACTGAAGGGGTTACGGCAGAACGGTGGAAGTGTAAAGAAAGACATACGCTGAGACTAAAGTGAGTGAATGTGACATGGTCTCCTCTTTCCGCTGGACCAGAGAACAGACTAGGTGGACGCAGGGGGAGCAGTTGTGGGCCTCCTATTGCCCAGCAGTGAAATAAGTAGTTTTCATTCTTGAAGGTTTTTAAATAAAACCTTTTTATGTAAAATAATGTATAAAGTTGTGTTGTCCTTTTGTAAATTAACGCTCACGCATTAGACGAGGGAGATAAATGACTAGTGAGCGTGAGAAGAATACAGTTTCTCTCTGCTTTGCGCAGTCAACCAGACCACTTGCTAGATATTCACAAATGGAAATTACTTTTTTTAATAAAAGCGTGATGAAAAAAAATAAGCAGAAATTATGCAGTTGCCAGTATGCAGCCCAATTCCCTGCCTCATTGGTGTCAGAAAAATGTCTGCAAATGTTATTCAATTTGTCACCCTTTTAATTAGCAGCCTTTATACTGGAGAGAGCAAAGCACAATGAGCCATATTCTGGGGCAAACCAAATGCACAGTAGGGGACTGATTTAACATTCCCCAAATTCCCTTGGATGTAAATGGAGTTTTTACCCCCTTGAAAGTTAGAGAGGTGCCTGTGTTGGAGACCTCTCTAGCATTCAAGGGGTTAAAAGTTTAATTTAAAGCAGAACTATCATGCATAGTAAAGTTCCCCCCAAATAATTTTTAACAGTCAGCATATCAATACTTTTATTATCCTTAGTAATCCAGCATTATTTAGAAATGTAACTTCTTCTGAGTCTCACCGGCAGACGACAGCGCAGACATCTTGCTGAAGAGGCACCTGCACTGTCCGTACCTGTCTCCTCTATGATTGGAAAGTAGCCTAAGGAGGCGTTGCATTGTACCTTAAAGCGGAACTTTCACCCTATATCAAGTACCCCCCACAATCATTACGTATATTGCGATTAGCTTCCTAACAGTGATATCATCCATCACAAGTACCACAATCTGAAGTAATCCTTCTTGTTCTGAGACCAGTAGCCAGGCATGCACGCAGACATCTTGTCTTAGAGACGTCTGCACACCTGCGCTGTCCGTCCCGATCTCCTCTAGGCACCAGAAGGGACTAACGGCGAAGGCGGAGAGGCAGCTCTACAGGAAGAAGCCTGGCCGTCAGTCTGAGAAAAAAGAAGGATTACTTCAGATTATGGTACTTGCGCCGGATAATATCACTGTTAGGAAGCAAATCGCAATATGCATAGTGATTGTGGGGGGACTTGATATAGGGAGAAAGTTCCGCTTTAGGTACAGAAATGAATGGACAGCGCAGGTGCACAGATTCCTCTATGTCAAGATGCCTGCCGGTGAGTCTCCGAAGAAGTTACATTTCTAAGGGTTATTATTTATTAAGGGTAATAAAAGTACTGATATGCTTAACGCTATGTTAAACACTTCAATATGCAGGAATTTCCATTTCTTCACTTGTGGTTACGTTGGTTTGCTCCAGTATTGTGCTTCTTTAGCATCCTGAGCACAACCAGCAGGTCTTTTACAGAAAGCAAAAGCTGAGCAATTATAAATTACACCATGGTGGGCGAATATTATTTTTCTCATCATCATCTTTTATTTCTGAAACGCTAACATATCCCTTAGTGTTGTACAAAAGGGGAATATACATGAAAACAATGTAAATGCATGCACAAACCAACACAAGTAGAGAGGGTTTCCTGCTAGTGAGAGCTTACAATCAAGAGTGAATGAAACCTTCCATTGGTTTAAATGGGGCCCCAACGCATTGCAAATCACATGCCATGTAGACATCTGAAATGTTGACTGACTAAAATTCCTCTTTAACATTTAACCTTTGAAGTCCTGAGTGTGCTTCTGCCTCTTGGATTACACATTGTTTGCTGCTGCACTAGCACCCAGGCAATTTAGCCAACCAGAAACGAGAGTGCGTCCCCATCAGTGTGTGTGTGTGTGTGTGTGTGTGTGTGTGTGTGTGTGTATGAATATATAAGGCTCTTTCCAGTCTTCACTTGTGCGGTGCTGGTAAGGAGGTTTTTTTTAGAATTCTTATATATATAGCAATAAAAGATAAACTGTATCTCTATATTCAGAGAGGACATCATTTACCAGTTAAAGGGAAAGTATTACTTAAAAAATACTAATCCCTATGTTAAAGCCCTTGAATAAAGATAAAAAATGCCCCCAGCGGCATCTCACAAACCCTTATGGTTTGAGAGATAAACGCTTTCAAAGTTCGCCCCTGGTTTACGTCAGCATTCTAGCTGACAGCCTGGGAATCCGGTCCCGGGATTGTCTGCGGCTCTTCAGCAGAGCTGAGATCGCGTTAACAAAATAGAAATCCTTCACTTAAAAGGTCTTCTACATGTACTTACAAACCAAGCACATGTAGAAGACCATTTTGGTGATGGATTTCTTCTTTATTAATGCGAGCTGGGCTCTGCTGCAGAACTGCTGGCTGATGTCAGGAGAGGATTCCCCTGCTGTCAGCTAGAATGCTGACGTCAGCCAGGGGCGAACTTTGAAAGCGTTTATCTCTCAAACCATAAGGGTTTAAGAGATGCCGCTGGGGGCATTTTTCATCTTTATTCAAGAGCTTTAACATAGGAATTAGTCTTTTTAAGTAATACTATCCCTTTAAGAAGTTAAAACTGCTTCATTATTTCATCAATGAAATCCGTGAAATGGTCAGCACCAGTAGTACTCATTTCATGTATTACCTAATACGTGGTCATAGGCCCCATAGGTAAATGTTATCTTCATTGAAAAGGGAGTTACAGTTCATCTTTGATTGCTAGTACAGGGTAAGTGGCCTTTGACTCCCCAGTTGTTGGGGACTACAGTTCCCATCACCTTCAACTAGCCAACATTTATCAGATTTAAAAAAAAAAAGCATTAATTTCCTGTTAAATGTATATAAATCTATCCAGGCAGGGATAGGAGAGGGGAATTATGGTAGAGCACAGACAGCATCAGCAAGGAAAAAGGTGCTGAGCATGGCCGTGCTGCTACTGAAAGGTGTAACTGTTAAGGGCAGGCACTAACCTTGTTAGCCCTTTCATCACATGGGTGGCATGCTAAGAGTAAGGCAGGAAGTGAATGGTGATGACCTCTAGTGATCATTCACAGTGTTTGCTCAGCAGAGGCTGTTCCCAGAGATGTAGGGTGACATGTAATTAGTGTATTAGAAATGGGTAAATCCTACATGTTATCTGCTTGAGTGGCAGCAATGCATTGCCTTGCAATGCATTTGTGTACCCCTCTGGCACTCAAAGGGTTACAGCTTTTTTATCCATGACAATGAACTCCCAGTATCTCTTGTTTCTAGAGAGCTCTCTGTCAGGGACAATGAAAGCAGGATTGTGGTAAAAGTTAAAATAATACCTGCAGTAGAAAAGACTGGAGGGAGCTCTGAAGGTCTCTGCCTCCAGTGTAGTGTATACGTTTTGGCATAGAGAGAATGCTGTACCCTGTATGCTGTGTATCCAAGGTGTGATGGATATCTGTTGCACTGCATGTGAGCATGTGGAAACAGAGAGAGAAGGCAGCAATGAAGTGGGATATCAATTCTAGCAGGTGGGCAGGTGTCTGTTTATGCAGATACCTTCTGTATTACAGTGGGGCGTGGGCAATATGGGCGGGGAATGATGAGACCTGTAATCTGGCAGTGGCTGGGGGGCCTCATGCTGCCTTCCAGGGAGCTCAGTGGGATGCATATAACATTTCTATGAAAGGCCCCACCTCTCCCTTTCTCTCATTGGCTGGACGCAGCTATTTGTAAACCAATGGATGGGTGTGCACTCATGGGTCCTTTAAAAAACTATAAGGTGGATTTTGCTGGAGATTTATTAGTCATTGTAATAATAATGTTATTGATATTACACTTTATGGAGTATAGTCTGTTTTTAGTTTGGACACTTGTTATATAAGGGTATTGTGAGGTTCTTGGGTACAAAGGACATTTACTTTTGGCTCTCTATAATCTACACTGTTGGCTGCCTTCAGAAGAGCTCTTTGTATAAGCAGTGTATTTCTTGGTAATTACCTATCAGTTATCAGTAATCTATTAGCAGATTACTGTTTACACAAGGAATAGTGACTCCAGGGCCAGGCACTGCATTATGCTGCCTCCCAGCACTTCACACTGGTGTAATTGTGAATGCCGCTCTCTGTCCTAGTCCTAATTAGGAGAAGGGAACAGATGGTTGTAACAAAGGCGCTTGGAATTAAAGGAAGACATTCATGAGAGAAAGACTGCCAACAAACTAGGCATCTGTGTCAGCTCATCTCGCTGTTCCCCGTCTCATGTGCTTTCTGGACAGAACAATCCTGATTTTTTAAAATCTATTCTAATACAATCTACATTACTTTGAATTAGTGCCTGTATGTTCTCTTGATTTAAAGGATGCGTACAGAGGAAACAGCTGCCTTTCAATAGGGCCGTCTGCTTTGCAGCTCAGCATGTATTGGTGACAGCCAGTGGTGTATTTAGGCTTTCTGCTTCGCTAGGCGTAACCAATGCATGCAACACCCCCCATATCACTATTTCACACCTTCACCTTAGAGTATATGTGCATTTTGGGGTGAAAACAGGGTGTGCAAGATATGGTAAGCAATTTATCTCTTCATCCTTGTGATCGAAAGAAAAGACTAGTGCCGCAGAGAAGGCCATGTTACCCTAGGACTGCTTGTTGCCCTGAAACTTTTCTGAAATTTGGATCCCAATAGAAGGTAACTCTGGTTCTCTCAACTGGTTGCACTCTGAGGTTGAATCCCAGTGGTTGTGCAGTCACTAGTAGTCAGACGAAGCAAGTCCAAGACACAGTACAGAAGGGCAGAGGCAAAAGCATAGTCTGTGGTCAAAGGCATACAGCTCTGGTTTAAACAAGCAGTAGGTCAGGGCACTGTAACAATCATGAGGACTCCAAGGTACAAGCCAAACCGAGATTTAGTAGTCAAGAACTATGGAAGAATGCAAGTAACAAGGAAGGATATAAGACATCTAAGCACTGTTGTGGTTGGTGCTTTTTGGACGAGAAATGAAGCATTGTCTGCGGGTGATTTCACACTTCCAGTGCACCCTCATGATTGCTCACTTTTCCCAAGCTAAAATGAGTTTGCACAGAAATTCCCACACTATTGCGACTGTGCACAATTTATGGCATTGTGCTGCACCAGCAGGATGACTGTCTATACAAACACATGAGGATTCTGGGTGCTGACTTCAACTAAACTGGATACCAGCAAGACGAATGTAATTGGGACATACCCATCACTGTCCTATATGTGTTAATTGTTTCATATATGTGTTTGCATCTATATAAATATATACATACTAGTTTTAAAGCCCATGTACACGGGCCAACACTGGCGGCACTGTAGTCATGCGCAGTACTGACTGCCCGAACGCGTCCTGGGACCAAATGGTCCCAGGAAGGTAAGCATGCGTGGCGCAGGCAGTATGTACTGCGCATGATGGCTTCTGACAAACATCCTTTGTGAATTATAATATAGGAAGGATACTGTACTATATAAAGATAAAATCAATATTCTGTACAGTTGGTGGGAAAGAAAACTACAGAATCAGTACCATTTCAATTCTGTTCTAACAGATTAACTCCTTAGATGCTTTGCAGTGCAGTGGATGTCCCTCTGGCACTAAAAGGGTTAAATGATGCATACAGAGGAAAGACCTGTCTTTCAATGGAGCAGTATGCTTTGTAGATCACAATGTAGGATATAAGGAATGACTAAGTGTGTCTGTGTCTATCTATCTCTACATATATATACTAGCAAGAGAATCATGGCTTTGGCTGTGAGCAAATATGCAGAGGGTGTAGGGAACGGAACTCCTAACTATAACCGGTTTGTTCATAAGTACTACCCACTACTGGAGACATTGTGAGTTTGCAGTGTAGCTTATACAACATTTGTATGTAAGTGAAGAAAGATTGTAATGGAGTATTACTTGAGTGTTGGAGACCATACAGTGTGAGAAGAAAGAAAATAACTGCTTTTTTAAGCGTTAGCCGCCTGCTGCTAATGTTTTTTGATGTGCTGAAAGGGAGGAACTGGCAAGATGGAGGGAGGGATGAACTAACAACCAGTGTGTCCTTTAAAGTCTCCACTTGTGTGCAGTACTGTGTCTGTGAAATGTTTTGAGCTGGTATTGAGTGTTGGGGAGATTCACTAAGTGGTGATAAAGAAGAGGTGATAGAGAGGAGATGACTTCCCCAGTTTATCATTTCTCCATTTACTATGTTGTTCTATGGAGCCTATTCACTAAGATTTCGAAAGTTGAAGAAATCTTCGTGCATAGGCTAAATAGAATGACTAAGGAAAAGGAGAAATAACATCACTGGAGAAGTCATCTCCACTTTGTCACCGCTTAGTGAATCTTCTCCCTTGCTTCTGTGTGACAGTGCCACTTCTATGTGCTTTGCAATACCTATCATTGCTTTTAACAGCCATGAGGAATCTGGAAGATTGCAGACCAGCACACAAGTGGAATGTTGCTTGTGTGCTATATGTTGTGGGATAAGCGGTGACTGGCTGCTGTGAAATGTGGTGTATACATTTTTTATCTCTGATTATGCTATGCGATTTCAGTGAAAGCAAACATGAAGAAGCAGAGGTGTTCCTCAAAAGCTGAGTATGCTGTGAATGTACTTTTTTTCATGTTTTGTATTTTGGAAGCGAGGCAACATGATGGAGAGTGTAATGTGCATGTGTGTGCAATTAAATGTTCCATTGAGGTTATTCTTGGAGAACAGTGATTTGTTGCAATATGAAAGAAGCATTGAATTAGTGCCACAGTAGTAATTCGTGCTGCCACAAAGAGATGTGTGGTGTGTAATTGAAGGCAAGATGTATGTTTAGATGAAGGTCGTTCTGTTGAGACACACACGTGTACATATTGCACATTTAGGAGACGTGTGGAACTCCTTGTAAAGATTTTCACAGGATTGGCCAGGGTGGCCCCCAGACATCTCAGTGAAAAGCACACCTGCCTGGCTTCACTAATGTGAAAGGCAGTATTAAAGGGATAGTAATAATTTAAATAAACTTTAAATAATCTTGTAGCGCTTAAAAATACAAATTCAATGAGCCCTGTATGGTTTGAGATCTATCCGCTTTCGGAATTCCCCCTCGCCTGAAGTCAGCGCTCTAGCTGACTGTAGGGGAGTCCAGTTCCGGGACCAGCAGAGGCTCTGCAGCAGAGCGAAGATCGTGTTATGGAAAAAGAAATCCTTCACTGGAATGGTCTTCTACATATGCTTGGTTTGCAAGCACACGTAGAAGACCATTTCAGTAAAGGATTTCTTTTTCATTATCGCAATCTCAGCTCTGCTGCAGAGCCGAAGATTGTTCAGGGACAGGATTCCCCTGCAGTCAGCTAGAAAGCTGATGTCAGGGGAGTGGAACTTTGAAAGCAGCTATCTCTCAAACCCTACAGGTTTGACAGATGCCACACGGTTCATTGGATTTGTATTTTTAAGGGCTACATGATTGATTAAAGTTTATTTAAAGTATTGTATCCCTTTAAATAGTTTTGCATAACTCCTCCTTACTGACACCCCTTGGTGTATTTGTCCATGATTCGGTATGCGTTGCATACCACTCTGTCACTGAAAGGGTTAATAACCCCAAAACTAGTTTTCTAAATCAGATATAGTTAAAACAACATATAGGCTATTGTTGTTGAAGCTCTTACAAATCACCAGATTTGTTTTATGGGGCTAGGGTCCATTTAAAGATGAATAATTTAATGTTCACATTCTGGGGATGTTACAAATCAGCCAACATAGCCCTTTGTCTGAGCTGGGACATAAAAATGATGCATGTGAGCTTTGGAGAATGCACTAGAACATATGACAGATTAAGTGTATACTGGCGCTGGGCTCAAATGTCGTAAACACTTTGTGCAAGTAAGCTCGTAATTATACCCCTATAGCATGTGCAAAAAATGGAGTAAAGTTATGCCAGTGTCTTGATAGGATTTAGTGATTAATCAAGACACAGAGGAACACAGTCCTCAAAACTTCCATATGTTCCCATGGGACAGATGGCATAAGGAGGAGATTTTGTGCCTAGGTAGCGTAATACATAGGTGTTAGACAGGCGTATAACACAAAAAAATCTCTTCCAGTACCTATAGGGCAAAATAATAGTATATCCATCCCTCTTCATATTTCTTTCACTTTAACCTTTTAAGCTACAGGGGGTTTTGAGACTCAGTACTTTGCAATACATTGCAGAACCCTCTGGAAATTAAAACTCTGACTTGTTGTTGCCTTATGCTTGGTGACTGATTGCACGCTCTGTGGTGCAGTGAGTAGCCAGATCCATGATGTACGGATATTATCAGCTGACTTCTACACTGACAGCCATCATTAGAAATGAGCGACTTTCAGTCGCATTATTAATGAAAAGTGTGAGCTCGGAAGAGCGAGTATGAAAACCACACAGGGATCTCACTCCAATCAAAGCCTACTATTTCCCTAGCCAGCCTGATTAATGAGTCTCTTCTGCATTTCATCGTCAGACCCTCATTAACGAGGCGAGCGATGTAATTTTACACAGGCCCTTGACCGCTTCTCCTGAGTGATTGATGCAATAATGACTGGCTGTGTCTGTGTGTCTATATGTACAGCACCTTCCACTCACTGTAAATCCTGAGCGCAGTGCACCCAGAATCCGTTTTAAAGGAACACTAACACACCCTAATAATAACCCCCATATGTTAATATATACATAAAATCCTAATGGCCTCAATTAATCTATTTTGTGTGATCTGATTCACCAAAATTAAACATTAAAGAGAATCTATCACATTGAATCAAAGACAGTATATTTGAAAAAGTCATTAAAATCTGTTAGCTAAAAGACCAGTAGATGCGTAGTTTAGGAAATATTCACACTTGTAATTTCTGTAGGTGTTGCTTTGTACAATGATTTATGCTAATGAAATGCTTAGTGCAGCACTGAGCTTAATTAGATATGACTCTGCACTGGGACTTTTTAAAAAATGAAAGTATAATTATCTCCTAAACTAACAGTGTCAGTACACTAAAGCTCCTAAAATCTGACTTTTGGCTTCTACATTTTCAGGTACTTTATAAAGATGTATATGGACACCTCTATGCTGGCTCTTCCACATTATATTTTACCTGCTTTTGAAATCTCCCTGTATCTCAATAGAATGTTACAGATAGGATATCCTATATAATAATTCACTAGGATGTTTGTCACGATGCAGTCATGCACAGTAGAGACTGCCCGCGTTCAGGCAGTCTCTACTGCGCATGATTGCATTGCGTGAGTGAGGAGATGCAAGACTGCATTGAGTGGAGCAGTGAGGTAGAGACCTCTTAACCATTTGAGTGCCAGAGGGGTACACAACGCATTGCAAAGCAATGCATTGCATACCCCTCCGGCACTCAAAGGGTTAACGTTACCCGGACCTTGGCCCATACACGGGCTTTTACACTAGTTGGATATAATGACTTTTTGGCAAGTTAGGGGAACCAGTTAACCTCTGCACCTTTTATATCCTGATCAGGAGAATTTACTTTGTTTTGTAAGAGACAGCAGAAAGTGAGAAATGATGGGGTCATTGCTCTCCCCAGCATATGCAACATCAAGATCAAGATGCAAGCTTTGTGGACCCCAGTGGACCAGTAGAGGAACAAGGGAATTAAAAGTAATCCTAGGTGCTCTGTCTGTGCTCCAGTGAGAGAGACTGAACTGCAAGACCCTTAGTCTCAAACTCAGTCTCTTTTTGGGCTGAGCACTCAGCCTTCATGATGAAAGACTTCTAAGCTTGACACTAAGGGTGTATGTTCAAAAGAAAAGTGGAGGAGTTCTGGGACAGACCAATTGCACTAGGGGAAGATCTAAAAATGAAAATAAATAAATAAATCCCATTGGTTTAAATGGAGATTTTACCGCCTTGAATGCTAAAGAAGTCTCCAACTAATGCATTTAAATAAATGGGAAATTTTAGTTCTCCCCTATAGTGCAAATGGTTTACCCTAGAACCCGTTCCACTTTCCTTTTGAAAATACGTCCCCAAGGGTATATGTACGCTGTGCGAGCAACTCTTGAAGATTGTGACTGCTGCCAGCTGAGGGGATCAATTTCCTGATTTACCCAGAATGGCTGACCGCAGCAGTTTTAGGTCATCTCCCATATAATTAAAATATGGTAAATTGCCCTTTAACCCCTTGGATCCTAGAAATGTCTCCCAACACAATGCTTTGGATAGTCCGCTTGCATCCAAGGAGTTAACATCAAGTGTCAAGGGACTTGCTTGGATCCAGTTCGATCCATGTTCAGGCCACTCCCTAATGTGATTTCTCTTGAGCTTTCTGTGGTCTACATCTCTAGTTATTACCAGTAAAACAATTACATGTAATGGATTGATTTTCTCCCAGAGTTACCGGGGGCCTGTGTTTGTGTGTCAATAGCATGAAAGAAATTGCAGTACTCCACACTTAATCTGTTCTGTCGGCATTAAATGTTCTGTGTTACTTTTAACATACTGTACGAATGTGAAATGGTACGTGCGTCACAGAACCTTCCAAAGCATTCTGATGTGTGCTTATTATAGATCTATTTTTGGTAAAGATAAATATTATTTTGAACATCACTGTTTATAATATAGTACATTATGTTAATGTAGAAAATGTCTGTGCAACATTAAACACTCCAGTGCCTTTCAGATGACTGTGTTACATGACTGCTGCTAGTACCCGCTTCTGCCTTATATATTCATTAGAAGAGTGACTGACCTGGATGGGTACGTTACATTTTCACAAATGACTTGTAAAATCGTCATATTCAAGGCAGCTGGAACAATCAAAATAGGTTTCCATAAACAGGAATCTATTGAAGACCGTTTTCAGTTAGCAGCGCATCAAGGCAAAGAATGTGTTAGACCCATTCTGGTCTTCGTAGACCATTAACCATTAAGTGCCAGAGGGGTATGCAAAGCTTTGCCACGCAATATGTTGCGTACCCCCTGGTACTCAAAGGGTTAAAATACGAAACTGTTTTGAAACTAGAGGCAGGAGTTACTAGTTTCGCTAATGCATTTTTACGTGCAAAATAAAGTGGCAAGCATCCTATATAATAATTCGCCAAGTTGTGTGTAACGCCCGACATGCGCAGTAGACACTGCTGCGCGTGCGGCAGTCATACGTAGTAGAGACTGCCCGCGCCGCAGCTGATACAGAGCTGGGTGCTCCGAAGGAGCGTCCAGCTCTGTATCAGCCGAGGCGCGGGCAGTCTCCACTGCGTGTGACTGCCCCGCGACCGGCTGCCAGAGGCTCTGTATCAGCCGAGGCGCGGGAGACCCGCGACCGGCTGCCAGAGGCACTGTGGCCCGTGTAACGGGCTGTTCAACTAGTTTGTATATATTTACATACCTCCCAAGTGTCCCTCTTTTGGAGGGACAGTCCCTTTATGGACCCAAATCCCCCTGTCCCTCTTTCCCACTCTGATGTCATTCTTTTTAGGAGATCAGACTGTGTGGTGTGCATATAAATGTGTATTATACATGTTGTCATTTATTAGGTTACAGAAGGAGGTGTCAATAGGTCATGAAATAGCCTAAAAAATCTCAGTAATGCCCCATCCATCATCCCCGCCCCCAGCAGCACCCCCTAAAACACAAGTGTCCCTCTTTGGCAGTTTGAAATGTTGGGAGGTATGTATTTATGATTAAAAAATGTGTCTTTTTAATAAAACTGTGCTATGTGCATCCAGAAAATCTTAACGAAATTTGCTAAATAAAATAAAATTTCTTTTTTATAATTATGGAATAATTTCTGTTAATGTAGGATGGCAAATAGTGTCACAATCATAGCTTAGCTCAGGGATGGGCAACCAGAGGCCCTCCAGCTGGTCAGATCTTCAAATCCCATCACCAGAGGAATGATTAGAATTGTAAGCTTGACTGGCTGGAGGGCCTCAGGTTGCCTATCCCTGTCTTAGCTTGATTTTGACAAAAGCTTAAAAAAAATAATGTGCTACTTTACCCTATTTACTCTCATTTTGTAAATATAATTTTGTGTCATTGTAGTTGACAACAAATACAGGTGCAAATGAGCTACTTATTAGTGTTTGGTAAACGAGGCCTTGGGATTGTATGAAGACACACGGAATGGGTCTAATAATACGTTTCATGTTTTGAATCACGTGACTAACCAACTGTCACTGTATCTTTATGGGAAGTGGAACAGTTTTCCTACAAACCAACTAAATCAAATTTTACAAACTCATCAATTTAAATGAGAATTTAACCCACTGAATGCCAGATAGATATCCAATGCATTGAAGACCTCTCTAGTATTCAACAGTACCCCCCCATGTAAATGAAAGGGTTAGTAATGTCTATACATTAAAAAAGGTCATATTGCAGCTATTAGAAAATTAAACTAAACAACCGTTGTCCCTTCTCTCAAACATTTTGCAAACCAGGCACACTTTGTAGACCGTTCCAGTGAAGTATTTCCTTTTACATTGTGCTATTTCGGCTCTGCTGAAGAGCCGCCTGGAATCGGCCGACTCGAATCTCCTGCTGTCAGCTTTACAGCCGACATCAGGGAAAGCGGAGGGAGGGCGGAACTTTAGCCTTCTATATCTCTCAAACCATAAAGGTCTGAGAGATGGGTCGTTTAGTTTCATTTTCTAATAGCTCCAATATGACCTTTTTTAATCTATAGACATTACTAACCCTTTAAAATCTGGCCCTTCAAAGCCCAATGCATTGGAGAGATCTCTAGCATTCAAAGGTGTTAACCCTTTGAGTGCCAGAGGGGGTATGTACCCCTCTGGCATTCAACGGGTTAAAAGTGTCATTTAACTCTTGGGGAATTTTTATTTGTGCCCTATGGTACAGTTGATTTTCCCGAAAAATTGCTCCATTTTTCTTTAGATATATAAATATATTTGTATACACCCCATTGTTCCTGCCATGGCGTATCTTGTGTTTTTCTATGATATATAAACAATTGCGAAGTCTTAACTGACCTGTACAGAGCTGCCTCTTCCGTTCAGTGTAGAATCCATCTTTGTTATTTCTATCTCATTCACTCAGTAGGTCCGTCAGGGAGAGGCTGTGAGTGTCCTCTGTGTATTCTTCATTTATACATACTAGTGATGTAGTGAGTTCCTAGGCCAACTCTTTGTTAGCCCTTTTAGTGCCAGAGGGGTATGCAACGCATTGCTTTGCTTTGAAAAGGATTGCTTGCAAGGTAACTAAATTATAGATGGCATTACCTATAGCCTATTTAAAGGGGAACTCTCATCTGTATTAATGTTGCCTTCATTTGAATGCTCCTGCATTCTTAGAGATATTGGCTTTTAAAGTTAATCTGGTGACGTCAGTTCTGTACAGGCTGTGAGTCAACTCTGTCCCGCAGCCTGTCAAACTTCGTCTGTTCCCCACCCCAAGTGTTGCCTTGTTCCAACCTCTTCCAATGACAGAGGATTCCACCATGCGAGCTGGTGTGCTCTCTTGCCAATGAAACCACTCCAGCTCACATGGAGGAAGCCTCCGTCAGAGTAGGTTGTGAAAACGACGAGCTACTTGGGGAGGGGAACAGAAGAAGATTGACAGGCTGCGGGACAGAGCTGTACAGCAGCCTGTACAGAACTGATGTCACCGGATTAAGTTTAAAAGCCATTATGTCGAAGAATACAGAATTAAAACTAAAATAAAAACAGATTCAGTCAACAGGAATATTCACATGAAGGCAACATTAGTACAGTTGAGGGTTCCCATTTAAACTGAGAGGCACACAAGATCTTACATCTATTGCCAAATACACAGACTTCAGACCCAGTGCTAGTATTGTGCACCAATGGCAGAATGATATCCAAGATCCATAATGCACTGATCCTTCATGTCATCCTCACACACTCCATTTCTGTGTCTGCTTTAATCACGGCAAAGAGACAATCAAAAGCATTTAAAAGGGAACTCTCAAATAGGTGATTTTTGAAGAGCATTCAATATTTCATATTAGTTTTTTTGTTGGTTTAGGCAAATGAGTTGGTTCTATCCAGCAAGGAGTGGCAGTTGGGGTGGAGCGCAGTGTAGAATGTTAGTATGTTAACCCCATTCAAGGGGTTAAGTATATGCAAAGTGAGGGTGGTCTGGTCATTTGTTAGCATTTCACTACTACAAACCAGAGAAGAGCTGTGGCAAAGTACCAAGCTGCTTCCTTGTCTGCCCTAGCCCCACTACACCACTGATAACTTGGTATGCAATTGTATAGTTTTTTTCTCCTTCTGTAGATCAGCAGAAATGAAGGCTGTTTTGTTTTGAAGACAGAAAAAGAAAAAAGATTAAAAAAAAAGCAGTATGGAATTGCAAGCAAAGTTCTTCAGTAGATGAAATTGTTTCAGTGATATGTAAAACACAAGGAAGATAATGTATAGAGGAGTCTTGACATCTCCCAGCTGGAAATAAGTCACATCAATTGTATCACTAGTTTTATTTAGCTAATGCAATAAGAAACACGTTTGTTGTAAAAAGGAGGAAAAAAAATATATATTGCTGGCTAACGGAGATAAGATACCAGATTACAAGTACACTTGGGTCTTTTCTTCACATTTATAATATAGTTGAAACACACACTGCCTAAAGCTTTATTTAACTCCTTGGTTGCTAAGAAGGTCTCCTTCTCACAGATTCACTAGTTTAACTCTGCTGATGTAATCAGAGGCTGCGCTTTAGGGTGTGCACTAGAACATATGATCATAGTCTCCGCCATCATGAATATTAGCAAGTCCTGTACTTGTAGGCAGAAAAAGAACCAATTTATGGAGGAATTGCATCACATTCACCCCCCTCAGATGTACTAAGGAGAGCTTGAGTAATTCTGGGGAAAACCAAATGCGTTGCAGGTGACAATTTAAGAAAAAAAAAGCCCATTGATTTAAATGAGGCAGTAAAGTTACATCGTGTTAAATCACATAAGATGTGCTGTAGTACTATGTATAGCCTAATTCTGTAAAACATTTATATTTAATCTCTGTTTCATTGGTGGCTTCGCCGCAGCCATTAGATGGAGCATGTTGCACTATGGGAGAGATTGTGAAGTGGGGGGAAACCACAGAGCTCTGTGTGTGGCCTCACCCTCAGATGATATCAGCACTTGACACCCTCATACCCTGTTGTCTGTTTCCTATCCCCCATTTAGACTGTAAGATCCTTGGGGCGGGGACCTCTCTCCTATTGTTTCAATGAATGTGATACCTACTTTATCCCCTTTTACTTATTGTAACATACTTCTATTGTAAGGAGTTGCTTACACTGTGTGGCGCAATATTAATAAAGATATACATACATACAATGTGCTTGTATTCCAGCCTCACTCTCCTTGCAAAAGATGTTAAAATGGCTGATCTCTTCTGCACCATTGTTTGGTATGTGCAAGGTGCATGATGTCATCTGTGGAGTTGGGTTTCCTGAAAAGACACCAGTGAGGGCACAATGACTATATCCTCGCTGGTGTCCGTGTCCAGTAGCTGGGGATATTAATGTTCCCTATCTCTAGGAAGACTCACATTAGAGTAGAATACACATCACAAGACAGTACTGCTGGCTGTGTGGCAGGCATAGCTTTAATACTAGCTTATGTTGTGTGGAGGTGGAAGTGTCCTTTTAAGTAAGGACACAGGTTTGGGAGCCAATGCTCTATATTTTACATGTACTTAAAGGGATAGTAATGTTTGACAAAAACAGCAGCTCCAATTAATCTTCATAGTATTTGGGCCACAGAGAGTGTTATTTCAATACAGTCAGAGCTGTAGTTCAAGAGTAATTGAATGATAAAGTATCCCCCTCCTGCCCCTTTTACCTAGGGTAAGTCACCTCCCCTCAGATGTGGAATCTGGTCCACAGACTAGACAGCTCACAGCAAGGCACAATCTTCTTACTGTAAGAACAATGAAAACCCTGCACCCATTGACAGGTTTTTCAGATTTTCCCCTTATGCTAATTGAAGATTGTCCCTCTCTGCAAGCCATCCGGGCACCACCTTTCTGTTCTGAGGTGAACAGTGTTACATCAGTAAAAGGGATGGGAGGGGGATACTTTATCATCCAATTACTCTTGAACTATAGCTCTGACAATATTGAAATAACACTCTCCATGGCCCAAATACTTTGAAGATTGATTGGAGCTGCTTTTATTGTGAAACATTACTATCCCTTTAAGTACACGTAAAATATAGAGCATTGGCTCCCAAACCTGTGTCCTTACTTAAAAGGACACTTCCACCTCCACACAACATAAGCTAGTATTAAAGCTATGCCTGCCACACAGCCAGCAGTACATTACTATCACTTTAATATAAGTTGCATTGTATCTTCAGGTCTACGCAATTCTTTGTGAAGAGGTTTCTCTTTCGTCCCTGGAAGAGCTGATTATAGGTGGACACCCATCTTCTTCTATTTCTCCATTTATTTGTAGTATTTATTAATCCATAGAATTTGTGGCTCTGTTACTTAATGGGAAGAATTAACTAAGACAGCAGAGCAGGTAGAGCAAACCAATAAAACCATGGGGGTAAAATGAAATGTCCATTAATTTAAATGGGTCTTTTAACCCCTTGAATGTAAGAGAGGTCTCCAATGCAATGCCTTGCAATGGGTTACAGATTTCTCTTGCATGCCAGTGGATAAAAAACCCATTTAACCCTTTGATCAATAGGTATATTGGAATTTTTGTCTCTTACTGTGTATTTGGTGTGCCCCAGAATTGCTCTAATCATAGCTGGGAACTATCCAGATAAGTGAGACCCCTGGTAACCCCGTCCATTCCCTCACCTGTTCTGGCCACTCCTCACCCCATCACATCCCCTTTCCAGGTAAACCCTGCCTTTTCTCCAATCCCACCCACTCCCATTAAGCCCTGCCCACACCGACTCCACATCATTTAGACACTCCCATCCTCGGCTCCAGATGCCACTCTGGGGACTTCAAGGTTCCTAGAAATGGAGCTAATTCTTCATAGAAAATCAGCCTCATTGAGACTTATGGGTAAAGGCCATAGTGGTGCAGTTCTAGGATAAATTTCACCACAAATAAAAATTCACAGAGACTCATTTTGGGATTTTAAAATCTCGGATACTAGAGAGATCATATACATTTTGATCTTGTGCCTTTGTTCAAGAGCTAACCTCTTCAATCAGTCCCGGATATCATGTCCGTGGAAGCAGACATTACAGTTGATGACAGTTTTTTTTTCAACTGAAGCAGGAAGAGTACATGAGCTTACATAACCCTTTAACCCTTTCAGTGCCAGAGGGGTACGCAACTCATTGCTTTGCAATGCTTTGCGTACCCCTCTGACACTGAAAGGGTTAAGGACCAGAAGGGTGCAGAACACATTACAAAGCAATGCACTGCACACCCCTCTGGTTCTAAGAGATAAGATTGCCAGGTGCAGTGGGCAGAGATTGAGGTTCCTACTAGCACCTCTCATGTCCGCCTCCATGGACATGACAACCCACGACTGACTGAAGATGATGAGCAGGATGCACTAAGGCGTGATAAAGAGATGATAAAGTGGAGATTATGTCTCCAGTGATATCACTTCTCCAGTCCTGTGTTATTCTATGGATCCATTGTACTAAGATCTCTCCAGCTTTGGGTACCTTAGTGCATAGGCTATAGAATAATATAGGAACTGGAGAAGTGATATCACTGGAGAAGTCATCTCTACTTTATCACCTCTGTATCACAACTTCGTGTATAACCCAAGTTATTGGGGGAGATGCAATAAAGAGTGATAAGGAGGTGATAAAGTGATATCACTTCTCCAGTTCCTATGTTATTCTATGGAGCCATTGCATTAAGATCTCCAAAGTTAAAGCAATGTTAGTGCATTGGCTCCATAGAATAACATGGGAACTGGAGAAGTGATATCACTGTATAAGTTCTCTCTGCTTTATCACCTCTTTATCACTCCTTTGTGCATCTCCCACGATATTTCTGGTATCAAGGAGCAAGAAGAAAAATCATGAGAACCATTCAGAATATCTACCTGCAGCATGGTAAGTGGGGGTTATCATAAGTGGTGTTACTTCCCCTTTATCACTTTGAATGCCTGAGGGGTATGCAATGCATTGCACACCCCTCTGGCATTTAAAGGGACAGTAATATGTAAAAAAATGTATATTATTTAGTTTACCCTCCTGAGTACAAAAAGGGTATTCCCACTAAAACATTACTGCAGCTCAGAAGTGAATTTGTTTAGGTGCTGTATCTCAATGACCTGGAATTGTACAGGGGCGCTGTTGCTACACTGTCCTATGGACATTTCTGGTCAATTGATCATAAACTTCCAAAGGATGGTGTAGCAACAGCGCCCCTGTAAAAATTCAGGCCATTGAGATTTTAATCTAAAAAAGTCAAATTTGACCTGCAACTCAGCAGTGGGAATACCCTTGTTGTACTCGGGAGGATAAACCTTACAATATACATTTTAATATGTATTAAGTGTTACTATCCCTTTAACTCAAAGGGAACTCTCTGAATTTTTATTTGGTCCCTGTGGTGCGGCTGGTTTGTCCCACAACTGATTCCTTTTTGCATATGTTTCTTAGGTAATGTGTGGTCTATTGTAACAGAAACATAAAGGCCGTTAAATCTCCCCACCCCCACCTTTTGTCCCATTGATGATCACAAGGCATTTCCCAGCATGTGAATCGGTACCAGCAGCCTCTTGTACTGTACGCCTGTCATTTTCCAACATCACCTGCAGCTGTGACCGTGGGGACCGCTCTGTTTGCAGCAAAGATCATTAGGAAGGCAATGATTAACAAAATGTGCTTAATTACTAGAAGGGAAAAGAAAATGTCAGCAGAGTGGGAAAAAAACAAGACATGTATTCTCCTCTTATCTGGGAGCTGAGAAAAGAAACCAGGATTTGACATCAGATGTGTTGCAATCTCTGTTAAATTGTTACATTAGTGCCATTTAGTTGATTGAAAATCCTCTGTTGTTGTCACTTTAGAAAGTGGACACTGTTATCCCATACTGATCGTGTTGCGATTACACCTTTCTATCCTATCTAATCATTCGCTAGGATGTTTGTCAGAATCAGTCATTCGCAGTAGAGACTACCCGAGCGCACAGCATGCTGGGAGGAGTAGGAATGCTGCGAGCACGGAATGCTGCGAGGTGTAGGAATGATGGGAGTTCTGTGCTGGGAGCATTCTGTGCTTTCGGGCAATCTCTACAGTGCATGACTGCGTTGGCGGCAGGACGCACTGCTGGACTGGCCTCTTGCGTACCCCACTGGCACTCAAAGGGTTAACATCACCTGGACCTTGTCCTGTGTACATGGGCTGTTACACTAGTTGTGTTATAAATTAATCTGCAGAAGTAGTTACAGTTCTGTTCTGTCATATAGAAAACAAGAGAATACAAATAATACATTTGAACTTTTTACGTTAAAAAACTTGCGACATTTCTAAAAAAATAATATTTTCTTTAACACCTTAGATGGTAGAGACATCTCTGACATTTCTTCAGCATCCAAAGGGTTAGTGCTTTGAGTGCTGGAGTGGTATCTGAGTTGGATACCACTCTCTGGCATTCAAATGTTTAAACACTTCTTACAAAAAACAAACTCCCACTTAACTTGATTTGCACTAAAAATCCTAATGGCTACTACTGGCCTTATTCATCAGGCTAAAGATTTATAGTTCTGGAGTAAGCCCACTTCACTGTAAGAGACAACTTAAAGTAATAGTAATGTTTCACAAAAATGCAGCTCCGATTAATCTTCTTGGTGAATGATAAAGTATCCCCCTCCTGCCTTAATTTTTAATAAATACAAAAGCTTGCACTTCCTATAAGAACCCAGCTCAAAGACTGGTATGGGTAATTGTTATAATAGTTTTTCCTTCAGATATGTGGAATTCTATGTGCTGATCGGTAAGTTAGTAGTAGTTTCCATATGTCTTGAACTGCCCCGAATGCTTACATTTTTGGACTTAATTTTAATTGCTGATGTGGCTGTCAATTGTTTGTTATATACACATATAGAAATATAATAGCATATGTTCATTTCACCTCATTTCTTTAATACAGTTTACTTATAAAAGATAAATACCACAGCACTGTGTACAAACTATCGCAGTCTTAGACCAGGTTGGCAACATGCAGCTGTTATTGGTCTAAAATTCCAATAATCCTCAAACAAGTCCTGTCCAAAGGTGTAAATGCAGAGGGTGCAGCTGCTCCCAGGCTCTGGCCGTTCCAGGGGGCTTGCTCTGTCTCTGCACCTTAATATGGGTCTCTTCATTGAATAATTATTTTTGTGCCTTGAAGACCTGTACGTAAGGCAGAGCACATTGTGTGTTCTTACTGGTTTGGCTAGCCAGCCAGTTGGAAGTATTGAGCAGGGATGGTTGGGCCAGTAACCTCCCTGTCAACTCTAACTCTAACTTGTTACACAAAGCGGTGATGAGAGAGCAGCGTGTGTTCAGTGGAGAGGACACAGGTAACAGTAAAGACACAGGAGCTCCACTTCCACACCCAGACTTGTGTATGTAGACCGTAATCTTCTTCTCTTCTCTCTAACTGCTGGGGGGGGGGCAGAGTCATGTGTTTATAAATACTCTGAGAGCTGCCATTATTGGGGAACTTAGAGAACTATTGGCACAGGTGAGAAGGGGATCTGGGCCCTGTGTGTGTGTTAGACTGATATACATTGCTTGTATGTGGTTTGACTGGGTGCTCTCGCAACATAGGAGTCCTTCTGTTACACACAGTAATTATATAGATATACCTGACTGCTGTATGATGGACTCCTACCTAGGTAAGTGCTTCTGTCACACACAGTAATTATATAGATACACCTGACTCCTGTATGATGGACTCCTACCTAGGTAAGTGCTTCTGTCACACACAGTAATTATATAGATCTAACTGACCACTGTATGATGGACTCCTACCTAGGTAAGTGCTTCTGTCACACACAGTAATTATATAGATCTAACTGACTGCTGTATGATGGACTCCTACCTAGGTAAGTGCTTCTGTTACACACAGTAATTATCTTGATACACCTGACTGCTGTATGATGGACTCCTACCTAGGTAAGTGCTTCTGTCATACAGTAATTATATAGATCTAACTGACCACTGTATGATGGACTCCTACCTAGGTAAGTGCTTCTGTCACACACAGTAATTATATAGATCTAACTGACCACTGTATGATGGACTACTACCTAGGTAAGTGCTTCTGTCACACACAGTAATTATATAGATCTAACTGACCGCTGTATGATGGACTACTACCTAGGTAAGTGCTTCTGTCACACACAGTAATTATATAGATATACCTGACTCCTGTATGATGGACTCCTACCTAGGTAAGTGCTTCTGTCACACAGTAATTATAGAGATCTAACTGACCGCTGTATGATGGACTCCTACCTAGGAGGTATAACAGGAGGTCAGTGATCAGCAGAAGTTTGTGTGTGTGTGATATAAATGTGTGTGTTTCAAGCTGCGTCCCTGGGCCTGTCCTTAATGCTATTGCTGGTCCCAAAGATCCTAATATGAGTTGTAGTCCAACAACAGCTGGTTATCACTGCTCTATGTCTGCACAGCACTGCACTATGACTCTAAAAAAGAGACTGATATTAAAGGAGTAATAACATCCCACCACTTAACTTACTGTGGACAGAAAATCCTTATGGCCCCTATGAATTTGTCCTTTAGTTTGAAGAGCTAACAGTGTGTCCTCATATTGTGACAAATCGGGATCACCACGACTGAGTGGTGGTGGGTTGATAATGGAAGGTGGGGAGTGAGGAAAAAAAGACAGCTACATACAGAGAAGAAATGGTAAAGATAAACAGGCAGCCGTGTAAAACCTCTCATTTGTCATGCAGGAGCAGAGCTGTGTGACAGGTAAATGTAGCTTACACTAATCCCGGGTGTATTATAGTTCCGCTCAGCAGCACAGATAAAGAAATCTGCAGAGCTAAGGGGAGAGAGAGAGAGAAAGGGGAAGAAAGAAAGAAGTATTAACTTCCCCATCTATGTCAGTGCACAGGCCTGTGTGTGTGTGTGTAGGGGGGTGCCGGCACTAGCAGTGTTAGATTTTTAGGGATCGTATGTATGTACTGTAAAATCTCACGTATAATACTCACAGTTTTGCCCCTTTTCACCTTATGTGAAGTGGGTTGTGTGCATTATACACAAGAAAATAAAAATAATATATCTCCACATGTCTGTTTCCCTTCCTCCATTCACCTCAATAAGCTGCCACCATCTACTCCCTCTACTGTCTCCCTCCGGAGGCATCTGGGATGTCTGCATATCAGGCGGCATGCTTGCATTTGGAGCCCTCTTCCTGTATCCCCCTGTGAGGACCTGTGTTAATTCAAAATAATGGTAGTGTCCTTTGAGGACCTGAAGGTCCTGGCAGGGCACTACTGTAGTTTCAGTGTTCATATGTCTATGCATTGGATATGCTAATGTTTTGTTTTTTTTTGGTGGGTAGAGGGAGGGAAAACAAGCTATACATAGGCACTTTTGTTTTCCCTTTAAATCTTGGGTTAAATTTACATCTGCGTATATATACAGGTGTGTAAATCCTACATTTTCCAGATACTAGCTGGAAGTAGGGTTGCCACCTTTTCTTCAAAAAAATACCAGCCATGGCATTCGCTCCATAGACTTACCATTTGACAGAAGCCAATTGTTTACCAGCCTGCCGGTAAAATACCAGCTGGGTGGCAACCCTAGCTGGAAGTACCTGATATTTACAACTACATTGCATTTAAATGTTTGGAATTTTGGGAATTTTCTTAATTGAAGGATAAGGTTCTAGGAGCTATTAATTTTTATTGATACATTTCTGTTGATATTGTTAACCTTTAATACGAAAGACAAACCATTTGTATCCGAGATGTGTGTAAAAGGAGGATTCATGAAACATAGGAACTCGCGCACTGCCATCATAAGAACAAAGAACTCAAAAAGTAAAAACAATAATCTTTATTTTGTTACATTTTTAATGCCAAAATAAAGATTATCTCATCGCTATCTAGCCAATGAGACCACTCCATCTTACAGACAGCCTCCATCACAGGAGGAGGCTGGGTAGTGGGAAGGGAGCAGAGGCAGAGTGACAAGCTGTGGCAAGAGTAGTATTTGTGGAAGTAGGGTGCAGGACACTCTGTAAGCAATAATTTTAGCCCAAACAGCATTTTTTTTTTTTTTTTTTAAATAAATAACATTTTAAACATTATCACTATATACTCTGCCTAATAAGCCTAACTTGTATAGGGGCGAGAGATCCCCTTTAAATTGACCTTTTCATTCGTTGAATGCCAGAGAGGCCTCAGCTGCGTGCTGTGGGCCCAAATGCTTAACCCCTTGAGTGCCAGAGGTGCACTGGGTTAAAGCAAAAGTAGAGTGATTCTGGGGCCAACTAAAACTGCTCTTAGGAAAGTAAAATTTCCCATGGATTCAAATTGAACTTTTTAACCCCTTGAATGATATAGGGGTCTCCAATGCATTGCAAAGCAATATGTCAGAGACCTCTCTAGCATTCAAGTAGTTAAAATACCCATATAAATGAAGGTTTTTTTTCCCCTGGTTTACTCCAGAATTGCTTCACTTACTTTGTGCATATGGCCATTTGTATCATCAAGCTGAATGATTTCTTAGGGAGATGATTAAAATGATATTTGGACTGTTTTCTTCTTCCACCCGTGATAAATAAGCCTTACTGAGGTGCAGAGTAATAATGAGATGGGAGTCACTGAACCATAATTCTCTGTTCCTCACCAGAAATAATCGAAACCCATAACTCTGCCTGTTCCTGCTTTATCAATGCATCAAAAATGACATCTCTGGTCTTTCCTGTGACCTCATCCGACAAAGACTGCTTGGCATCTATGATTGAATAATAAAACATTATGGAGTATATTTCGGTCTGACCCTGCACTTTGCTTAAACTTGCTGGAATGGCCTTTTCTATTCTTTTTTCCTTTGATCAAATGGAATATATAAATCGTTCTGAGTTATACACTTCCTCACACAGAGGACAGTGCGCTGGTTCACTGAGCGATTATTACCATCATATGTATAAAAACAAATTGAAAGGGTCTGATATACTAAGAAAAATCGGTTCAGTTCTGGAACAAACCAACTGTGTCACAAGGGAGAAACAAATTCCTCAAATTCTTATTACTCTAAATAAGACTTTTAACTCTTTGAAAGCTAGAGAGGTCTCCAGCACGTTACTTGCTTCAGAGAATTCATGTTTTTGTTAAAGGGTTAGTAATGCCATATTTAAGTTGAAGCAATATGGTAATTAAAAAAAAAATAAAGTATCTGGAGAAAGTCCTATCTCTCAAACCTTTGTGGTTTGAGAGAAATTCACAGCTAAACTTCCCCTCTCCCTCATGTCAGCTGTAAACCTGACAGAAGGAGATCCGTGTCACCCGAGAGCTGAAATAGTGATATTTAAAAAGAACGACTTCATTGTAACGGTCTACAAAGTGTGCTTGCAAACCAGGCACACTTTGTAGACCGTTCCAATGAAGTAATTATTTTTAAAGATCGCTATTTTGGCTCTGCTGAAGAGCTGCCGTCTGGTCCCAGGACCAGGATCTCCTGCTGTCAGTAGAGCGCTGAAGTCAGGAGAAGGGGGGTGGGTGACTTTAGAGATGAATATCTCTAAAACCATAAAGGTTTGAGAGATAGAACTTTCTCCAAATACTTTATTTTTTAAAAATCTACCATATTGCATCAACTTAAATACGGCATTACTAACCCTTTAACATTTTTATACAAAAACATGGAAACCTTAAGTGGATTTCACTTAATTGTTAAAATTCTATTTTAGTTAATGGCAATGCTTATGTGTTCCACATGGTGGAGTTAGTTTGGTCCAGATTCATTCACTTTTCTTTATGCCTGAGATCCACAAAGCCCCATTTATTGGAGCTTAGCTTAAACTTTTGAATGCCAGAGCCCTTCTGACACTCACAAGGTTCAGGGGAAGGCTACACTGTGTATAATCAGTCTTTACATCTGTTTTCTTATCCACTGATCTGTTTGTGTTTTGTTACTTCTAGAGACCTTAATGGACACTCGGACAGCCACAGCGGAGCTGGGATGGACAGCCAATCCTTCCTCTGGGGTGAGTTCCTATGTATATGCAGTGTATGTTTGTATGTTCGTGGTACCAGTGTGAGTAACTGATAAAGAGAGTAGGGACAGTGAGAGAATATAACGTAGGAAACTCCGTAACATACCAACTGCACCATAGGGGACAAAACATTCAGCTCACAGATGTTCCACAAAGTAAAATAAAATATAAATTGTATTCCATATTCTATATAAAAACATTGGTGGATGAGATAGCAAATCTTAAAACATTAAATACAGGTTAGTGTTTGGATGTGGATAATTCTGCACACTCCTCTTGTAATAGTAATATGACAGAAAAGGGGAGATTGCAAATGCTTACAGAATATTGGAAATGTAATTGTCAGATGTTCCTTGCCATGTATCCTGCAGCTTACTGTTCTTGGGGTGGTGGTGGTAGGTTATATAAAATATTGGTTTTTCTATGCTTTTTGAGGGAGTTTATGTTTTCGTATTGCTGTCCTTGGTATTACTGCAGTAAATACAGTAATACTTCTTGGTGTCTGTGCAGGGACGGATTTATATCTGAAGAGCCCCAGGCAATATTACCCATGATCCTCTTACTCCACCCATGACTATACACCCCACCCCATAGCCCTATCCACTGTTGCCTGATACAGAAAATACTCTTACTCTGTAAAGAACAAACAGAAAGGAAAGCTCTTAAACCAATTGTTGCTTGAGAGGTCCCCAACACATTGCTTCACAATGTTTTGGAGACCTCTCTAGCATCCAGTGGGTTAAATAATGGCAAATAAAGGGGTCTGTAAACTGGTATATAAAGCAGCTTCCATAAACCAGCAGCATTGGGATTGTTCTAGCCACACCCACAACTCAGAATATAGGTGTGACCAGCACAGGTGAGGTACCCCTTAGAATTTGGAGCTCTAGACAGTTGCCTACTGGAAATCTGGCCCTGTGTCTGTGCCACTCTTGGTAAACGCTGAGAATGTATCATCATAATTCCTAGCCAGCCACATGACGGGGACTGTAGTCCAACAAAGCTGAATGGTTGCAGATTTCCAGCCCTTGAGCTGTATATTATATTGCCACTGCAGATAGAGCAGTGGTGGGCAACAGGTGGCCCTGAAGCCTCTTGCAGCACTCAGAGGCTTATACTGTGGCTATTCCATTGAACTTCAGGGTTCAACTCACACACATCTTATTTCCACCACAAAAACACACAATTTTCTCTTCCACCTTATCATAACTCCCTTTAGATCTTGTTCACACTGTTAATTTGAATGCTGTATGATGCAGAGCTTGCTTACCTTCGATGTTCCTACGTTCCTCTTGATATCCAAGTGCTATAAGGGACAATAGTGAAGGAGTGGCATAAGTGTGACATGGCAACCGACTCACGTTTTTGCTATATATCATTGACTGATACCTACATGGCTCAGCCATGTACCGGCATTGTAATGCGCTTCACAACACCCAGATTGCTAGCAAGAATCTGTGCAGATCAGCTGTGTTGAACTCTTGTGTGTACAATGCATGGACACAGGAAAGGTTCAGCTAGCTGTGTTATCTTGAGGCAAGACTACGATTTGTTCCAATGTGAGCAGCTTCATTGGGGCCAATATGTTGAGTTCACTGGCGAATAGCACAGAATTATAGCAATTTGCACTAGTCACCAGTGTGAACAAGGTTTTAGGCTTAATTTACATGGGTGTCTGCTGCATTAATGTGAGCTATCCCTTAAAAACCAATGATTTCTATCTTTTTTTTGCAACTGTCACCCACGTGAAATAGTAATTTCACCATTCCACCTTAACCCTTTGAGTGCCAGAAGGGTACGCAATGCATTGCTTTGCATTGCATTGCATACCCCTCTGGCACTCAGAGGGTTAAAACTTGAAGGGCCAGAGAGGTGAGCAACACATTGCAATGCGTTGCACACTTATCTGGTTCTTAAAGGGTTAATGCCTTGGGTTGTGCTAGAGAGATTTCCAAGACATTTGACACCTCTATAGAATCCATAGCATCAATGTAATTTTACCAAACTGTCTTTGGAATTTTTAACCAAAATGATTTTCCCTTGCGTGGACTTGAGAGCCAGATGTGCGGCCCTTGTTTTGAATCTGGTTGCCTTTCAAGGTAGAGGTTTAGTCATCTCAGAATCCCATTAGCTAAGAGCCTTCTGAAGCCTCAACCTTTGCCCACTTCTTAGTATTATAACAGGCTTTAAAGCACTGACATGCATTTGATATATTGAGCTCTCCCAGGGCCTTGACCTGAGCAGATTTTATGTTATTAGCGGTTGTGTGTGTACAGTCATTGCGGGCTCCAGTGGCTGCGCTGCAAGCTGCCATTTCACAGGTCCGCACCTCCGCAGGTCAGCTTCCCAATGGATTCTTTCCTACGCTCCATGAAATTTTAGTGAGGTTTTTATGATGGACATTAATGCAGAAGCTAATATTCACTTTAATAGCACTGTTGTGTGCAAAGGATCGTGGGACAGGAAACTTAATCCTGGCAGATGGATGGACATTAGAGAACAGATGCCATAAACTGCTCTTTAGCTCCTTTGGTTAGAGGCACTGCAAAGGAAGAGCCCCAGAGGAAGACTAAGCTAGAGGGGGTGATAGACCGGTTAACCCTCCAAATTCCAGCAGTGGAATACATTGCACACACACGGGTAAATTACTCAAGGTAAAAGTCTTCATGAAAAGTATTTAAAGGGAAGCTATGCCTATAGGAATAATTGAAGTTTAGAACTGTATTAGAAATACTGAATTAAAGCCCCTGCACCATAAGGGACTTTTAACTCGATAAATGCTAGAGAGGTTGCCACCAAATTTCAAAGTGGGTTTGAGCAGTTGGTTTGATCCAGTATTGTTTCATTATAGCTTATTGAATGTGACCCATAATCAGTGTAACAGCAGAATTAAGATAGCTCATTTGGATAACCCTTTGTGTGCCAGAGAGAAATCCAATGCCTTTCTGGCACTCAAAGGGTTAATTCACTAGTTGTAGAATCTGTTCAAACCTCAGTCACAGGTTCTAGTCCCTGCAAGGAAAATTCAGTCTTTCACTATTGTAAGGTAGATAAAATGAGGGTATCCTAATGAAATGTCTCCCTGTATTTGGAGACCAGCAAACGGATTACATCATAATGTCACCTGAATGAAAAGGGCAACATCAGAATGGTTGCAAAGTAATTGAAAAAGTTAAAACAGAAGGTTTACGCATTTTGAATAACTTAGCCAGAAAACTTGAACTATATTAAAGAATTTATGCATAACATATGTGAAGAAAGCAATGCTCGAGCCACTTCTTAACATCATGCTCATGAATGTTCAGTCACCAGGGCGGAAGGATGGACTTAAAGTTATAGGCACCATTGACTTCCACAGAGATAAGAAATGCAGCCTTACTTTTGATGAGTTACCAGCTACATTTTTAGAACACTATAGTGGTTTTCAGAAAGTGATTCAATTCTGTCCAGCTATAGACTGTAAGAGAGTTCAAATGCATAAGGAAAAAATATATAACACTATCTAACTGGTGCATAGTAACATAGTAAATATAGTTGATAAAGACGCAAGTAGATCCAGTTCAACCCTTGCCACAATATAACCCAGAAAATGAGAATTATATCAGCCTTCCTGACTTCTGAAATGGGCACTAGTCTGTCTACCAAAACTTCCCCTTACCAACTAATAAACAGCATAATCCTGTATGTTCCCTTCTGCTATAAATGCATCTAATCTTATCTTAAATATATCCATTGTATCTGCCATTGCCACTTCCTTGGGTAAGCAATTCCACAATTGTACAGACCATACTGTAAAAAAAAAAAAACAAAACCTAAAAAAGAGAGATCCTTGTATTGACCTCACATTTAATTAACCCCTTAACGACCCTTGACGGTTCTGGTATGTCATGGGTAAAAGTGACTGAACGACCCATGACGTACCATTCATGGATTTCAGTGCTCCCCGCGTGGCTGCACGCCATTTGGGGAGCCCTGAGTCGGATCGGCAAATAAAAAAAAATGTTCCCTGGTCCTTTAATGATCGCTGTGTGCCTGCACGGCCGGTAGTTGAGGGGCTAAACCAAGTTTGACTAGAAGCTCTTCATACTTCAAATACTCCATTCTCTTTATTTATTTTGTTGCTCTTCTCCGTACTCTCTCCAGTTCTAGAATATCCTTTTTTTCAGAACTAGTGCCCAAAACTGCACTTCATTTTCAAGGTGAGCTCTCACCAATGATTTGGACAGTGGCAAAATTATGTTATCCCCTCTTACTTCAATACTCACCCGTTCATGCAAGACAGGAATTTGTTTGCTTTTGTTAATACCTTTTGACACTGATAACTGATTCAAGTGTTCAATTTACAAGGACCCCCAGATCTTTCTGTAGCAATGAGTCTTGTAGAATGAGTCCATTAAGTTTATAACTAGCATGACAATTTGTTTGTCCCAAATTTATGACTTTTCACTCTCCTACATTACATTACCAATTCCATTTGTTGGTTTTGGGTTGGGTTGGTTTTGGTGGTCTTTTGGTTGGATTTGGGTTGGTTTTGGTGGGTTTTGGGTTGTTTTTTGGTTGGGTTTTGGGTTGGTTTTTGTGGGTTTTGGGTTGGTTTTTGGTTGGGTTTTGGGTTGGTTTTCATGGGTTTTGGGATGGATTTGGGTTGGATTTGGATAGGTTTTTGGGTGGGTTTTTGATTGGATTTGGGTTGGTTTTGGTGGGTTTTGGGTTGGGTTTGGTGGGGTTTGGTTGGATTTGGGTTGCACCCATACTGCATCCTTAATGCACCCATATTGCACCCATACTGCATCCTTAATGCACCCATACTGCACACATATTGTGTCCTTAATGCACCCCTATTGCACCCATAATGCGTCAATATACTGCACCCATATTGTCATTATTGCACCCATATTGCGTACTTAATGCACCCATATTGCGTCCTTAATGCACCCCTATTGCACCCATAATGCGTCGATATTGCACCCATACTGCATCATTATTGCACCCATATTGCGACACTATAACGCACAAAATGGTGAATGCACCATTTGGAGCGACGCAAAATGTAGAATCTGCATCACTTTATGACGCAAAACTTTAAATGCGACACTTCAAATGACACGTCAAAAAAATGCGTCATTTTATGACACAAAGCTTTACATGCAACAGTTCAATAGTAAACCGAATTTATTACCCTGCGTAATTTAGGGTTATCTGCAAATATTGAAATTTTGCTTTCTTTACCTATTTCCGGGTCATTTATAAACAGGTTAAAAAGCAGTGGACCAAGTACTGAACCATGAGGTACTCCACTGTCAACTTTAACTGTATTGGAGAGTTTTCCCATTTACAACAATAGACTATCTATCCATCAACACATTTTCTATCCAGTTGTAAAGGTTATCCCCAGACCCAATTTCCTTATTTTATACACAGCCTCTTGTGTAGCACTGTATCAAAGGCCTTTGCAAAATCTAGGTATACTACATATACTGCTTTGCCACTATCTACATTCTACTTAGATCTTCATAGAAGTTAAAAAAAAAGTTGTTTGGCAAGATCTGTTCCTCATAAAACTATGTTTTTTCCTGCTAATATTTTTTTTCGCAGTAATCCTGAATATATTCCCTTATTATGCCTTCAAGCAGTTTTCTCACTACCAAGGTCAAACTCACAGGTGCATAATTGCCAGGTTCTCTTTCAGTTCCTTTCTTAAATAAAGGTGCAACGCTGGCTTTACTCCAGTCTTATGGCACCGAGCCTGTGGAGACTGAAACTTTAAGATTAAAAAGATTTGGTCTTGATATCACTTCACTGAGTTCCCGAAGAACATTTAGATGTATGCCATTAAGCCCAGGGGGGTTATGCACTAAAGTGTAATAAAGAGGAGAAGACTTATCCAGATAAATCAATTCTTGTTCCCTGATATATACCTTTGACAACAATGTGTTCAGAACATCAGTCTATTCCTTATCCTCCCTAATCAACTTGCCCATATCATTTTTGAAAGGTCCAGTGCATTGTCTCTTAATTTTTTTGTTATTTATTTATTTGAAAAACTTTCTTGGCACTAGTCTTACTCTCCCGTTCGAGTTTCATTTTCTGTTTTTGTTAACCTAGTTGCCTTTTTGCAATCTTTGTTGCACTCAGTGCATTTCAAGAAAGGAATTATCTGTTCCTTAAGACTTAAATAGTATAAATTCATGAAGGACACCTACCTGGGTAAGTCCATCTATTAAACAAGTTAAAGCTACTTCTCCCTACATGTATTTCTCCACTTTAAGCCATAATTAACCTTTTAAGGACCAGATGAATGTGAAGTACATTGTGATGCAATGTGTTGCATATCCCCTCTGGTCCTTAAAAGTGATCTATCACCCCTTTACAACTCTGCCTAAATCGTTTTGTTATATATCGTATATAATGAAAAGTGTATAAATTAAAAAAAAAAAAAAAAACTTGTTTGATGAAATTAAAAGAATGAATACAGCCCTGTACCTACTTCAGGGAAGACTGCGGTTAACTGATCTGTACCACAATCTGCCGCTCTGCCTCTGCGCCCCTCCCTCTACGATGGAGGGTTTCTGTCTGTAAGCTGGAGTGCTCTCATTGGCAGAGATCGATTTCTGGTCAATGAGAGTTCTCCAGCTTACAGACAGAAAACCTCCGTCATCTGAGGAGGCTGGCTAGAGAGAGGCAGAGCGGCAGATTACGGCACAGATCAGCTATCCGCAGTCTGCCCGGAAGTAGGTACAGGGCTGGATTTATTCTTTGAATTTCGCCAAAAATGTATACACTTTTCATTATATAGGATACATAACAAAAAGATTTAGGCAAAGTTGTAAAGGGGTGTTAGATCCCCTTTAAATGGTTAAGAAGCAAAGATTTTGGGATCTTACAGGTCAGGCCTAATACTTTGATTGCATTGCAATGTGTTGGACACCTCACTGGCACTCAGTGGGTTAATGTGAAAAAATATATATTTCACTGCTGAGGGAAGAGAAAATTACTTCCTTTGCTTGGAGATACCTCATTCCAAAATTGGTAGGAAGAAAGTCTGGGTTCAGTATAGTTCATGGTCTGTCCATTATGGGGTACTGTTACTGTTGCTAACTAGTATGAATGTCTTTAGTATACTGATGTTAGAAATATGCAGATTTGCTCTGGTAACTGCAAGTGTACTAGTACTGCTTCACAGTTGAAGACCTCTATAGCATCCAACAGGTTAAAGGGTTAGTAACGCCCCCAAAAATGTTGATGCTATATGGTAAATTTTACGAAAATAACGTATCTGGAAAAAGTCCTCTCTCTCAAACCATAAAGGTATCCTTCACTAAAGTTCCCCCCTCCCTGATGTCAGCTGTAAAGCTGACAGAAGGAGATCCATGTTGGTCGGCATGAGGAGGCTCTACAGCAGAGTGAGCTTGTAACCAGCCACATTTTGTAAACCGTGCCAAAGACTTATTTCATTTTAAGTCGCGCTATTGCAGCTCAGCTGACGCCAGGGGAAGGGGAGGATTGAGAGATAGGACTTTTTCCAAATATGTTATTTTTGTAAAATCTAACATATAGCATCAACTTTATTTTGGGCATTACTTACCCTTTAAAGGAACACTAGCACCTAAACAAAAAACAAACAAATTCCCTGTACTTGATGCAGTATCTGGAAAAGTTCTCTGTTTTCTGAGACTCATAATCGAGTCTTCCATATGCTTTGAGGGTGCAGTTATTCCTCCTTCTTCCTGAACTCCCATTAATGGTATCTGTAAATGGGCGGAGCTATGACAGCAATACAAGACAACTGAGCACGAATCACAACTGACTTTAGATATAATCTCACAAAGAGCACAAACAACTTTACAACCAAAAAAGAGGGAAAAAAAGAAAAAATCCTCAAGTAGCACCAAAACCCAACCTATTACGATACTTATTTGAACCACCTGCTCAGATGTGTGTAATGATACATACGTGTTCCCATATGCACACAGATAATTAAAGCAGGGCTTAAAATATGAAGTCCTTTGCTACTAGCCAGACATGAAAAGTTACTCGCCACTGCAAGCCATAGCATACCCACCAGGGCTGAATTTCTACTCGCCAGGGTTAAATTTTCACTCGCCATTGGCTAGTATAACCTTTGTTTACATATATGTAAAACCAGACAAATTATAAAAACCTAACTGTTCTCTCGGCTTACTGCTAATCTTTCCTGAAATCCCTAAACCGCCATTAAGCGTACGGTGCTCTCTGACAACATTCATCATTTAGGGATCAGAGGGATCAATGCCTTGCACACACATCTCATCCTTAACCCATTAAGGGCCAGCGGTCCAGGCAAGTTACCTTCCCTTAAGGACCGCTTTGATCCTTGCTGACATGCCGGTACACGTGACCTGTTACACGTACCGACGCTCCGCTTTGGGGCCTAAGAGAGATCGCTCCAATCTTGGAGCGGTCAATTTTAGGCCCCATTTTTACTTACAGCTCCCCCAGTAGAGCTCTGTAAGTAGAAAGTACATGACGTGCTATGACCATCACCGGTCCTTAAGGGTATAAGGACCATGACGGTCATAGCATGTCGTCTGTTCCTTAAGGGGTTAAACAGTTAAATAAATATTCTTCAAACAGGACAGTTTGCATGAGTTAAAAAAAAAACAAGTTTACGATTATATTTTTGGTATGGAACATATGTATATACAATTATTTTTTTATATGTGCTCGCTGTAAGTATGTCATATTTAAAGTTATAGCAATTGGGGACTGTGATCCTTTAATTGTGTAATCAGTACTATACATCTGTCACATAAAATACTTGTGCACAAATCTCCCAAGTGTCCCTCTTAAGGAAGAACAGTCCCTCTGTCCCTCTTTCCCACCCTGTTGTCCCTCTTTTTAGGAGATCAGACTGTGTGGTGTGTGTGTATGTGTGTGTGTATATATATATATATATATATATATATATATATATATATATATATATATATAAATCTCTCTCTCTCTCTCTCTCTCTCTCTCTCTATATATATATATATATATATATATATATATATATATATATATATTAGGGGTGCACCGAAATGAAAATTTTGAACCGAAACCGAAACGTCAGGATGCACTTGGCCGAAAACCGAAACCGAAAATGACTTTAATGCATATTTTAAAACCGTAACCCTGACTTTTAAAAAGTTTTCATAAACTTAGCCTGTTATATTAGGTTTGTGTTTGTAAAAAGGAAAAAAAATATTTTGACCAGGGTTGGGCAAACATAAGAATCTCATTTCTGGTAGTGGAGAAATGAGATTCTTATGACTGCCCAGCAATGGCCAAGATGTTTCTATTTTACAAACAAAAACAAGTTTTACAAGATAATTTTGTCAACACTGGTTCAAAGTCAGAGATAGGGTTTTAAAATATGCATTATGAATGTATTTAAACCTTGACTTTGAAAAAGGTTTTTATAAAATTATCCTTTTACATCTAGTGTGGCTTTTTAGTATTATTATTTATTTTTTCTATAGCTTTTAGTTCTTCTAAACATTTTTGGTATTTTGGATGTGTATTACCAATACCTCTTCTATGGTCCAGCAGAGGAATGCAGGCTGGGCATCAACAGCAGCCACTCAGGGTCTCCTGTCACTCTCGGCACGGAAAATGTCCAAAAGCAGCAGCAGGGGAGCACTGTGGTAACAGCTTACCACCTAGCTGTTTTTTTTGTGTCTGTTGATTTTAAGCAGCCCGCTCTAGCTACATTGTGACGTAGCGCGGCTGCTCAGTACTAGGATTACTAGGGCTGCAACTAACGATTATTTTGATAAACGATTAGTTGGCCGATTATTTTTTCGATTAATCGGATAAAAAAAAACAATATGCTAATTTTTCATTATTTAATGAACAAACTGAGTGTTAAAAACAAACAGTAGAATAAAAAACTTTACACATTTAACATGCATCATTGTTATTATTTTACTATGGGGTCTATGCACCTCTCTTTCTCCCCCATGTACTTCTTTCTCCTCCCTTGTGCCTCTCTTTCTCCCCCCTTGTACCTTTCACCCCTTGCGCCTCTCTTTCTCCCCCATGTACTTATTTCTCCCCTTGTGCCTCACTTTCTCCCCCATGTATTTCTTTATGCCTCTCTTCTCCCCCATGAGCCTCTTTCTCCCCCATGAGCCTCTCTCCCCCTTGTGCCTCTCTTTCTCCCCCATGAGCCTCTTTCTCCCCCATGTGCCTCTTTCTCCCCCATGTACTTCTTTCTCCCCTTGTGCCTCACTTTCTCCCCCATGTATTTCTTTATGCCTCTCTTTCTCCCCCATGAGCCTCTCTCCCCCTTGTGCCTCTCTTTCTCCCCCATGAGCCTCTTTCTCCCCCATGTACTTCTTTCTCCCCCATGTATTTCTTTATGCCTCTCTTCTCCCCCATGAGCCTCTTTCTCCCCCATGAGCCTCTCTCCCCCTTGTGCCTCTCTTTCTCCCCCATGAGCCTCTCTCCCCCTTGTGCCTCTCTTTCTCCCCCATGAGCCTCTTTCTCCCCCATGTGTCTCTTTCTCCCCCATGTACTTATTTCTCCCCTTGTGCCTCACTTTCTCCCCCATGTATTTCTTTATGCCTCTCTTCTCCCCCATGAGCCTCTTTCTCCCCCATGAGCCTCTCTCCCCCTTGTGCCTCTCTTTCTCCCCCATGTGCCTCTTTCTCCCCCATGTACTTCTTTCTCTCCCTTGTGCCTCTCTTTCTCCCCCATGTACTTCTTTATGTCTCTCTTTCTCCCCCTTGTGCCTCTCTTTCTCCCCATGTACTTTTCTCTCCCTTGTGCCTCACTTTCTCCCCCTTGTGCCTCACTTTCTCCCCCTTGTACTTCTTTCTACCCCTTGTGCCTCTCTTTCTCCCCCATGTACTTCTTTCTCCCACTTGTGCATCTCTTTCTCCCCTATGTACTTTCTCTCCCTTTGTACCTCTCTTTCTCCCCCTTTGTACCTCTCTTTCTCCCCTTTGTACCTCTCTTTCTCCCGGTCCCCTGCGGCTGGCTGGCTCTGAGTTCCCTCCTGCCCGCCCGCATCATCACTCGCCCCTGCGGGCAGTGATGACATACATACAGAGAAGAGGGCAGAGGCACCGGAAGAGAAGCGCTTGCTGCCAGACAGTAACGATCAGTCTGCTGGCAACAAGCGCTTCTCTTCCGGTGCCTCTGCCCTCTTCTCTGTATGTCATCACGGCCCGCAGGGGCGCGTGATGATGTGGGCTGACAACATCTAATCCAGTGCCAAGGATTTTCAGCCATTTTTTTTATTTCGGCTTTTTGCCGAAAAGGCCATTTTCGACCGAAACATTTCGGCCACCGAAATTTCGGTGCACCCCTAATATATATATATATATATATATATATATATATATATATATATATAATTTTTTATAATGAAAAATATATATTGTAGTGTGTTTCCTGTTGAGTAAAATAAGCGTACTCTCATTGCTGATAGGTGCATATTTCCAGAGTTTTTACTGTTTAAAGCGGAACTTTAAGCTATTACTAAGTTGCCATGCATTCAGTAAGCGCATGGCAACTAGCTTGGAAATCCATCTCTTACCTTTAAAAAAGCACAGATTCTAAAGAAATCTTTGCCATTTGGAGAGTGACGGGCAGGTTAGTACGGTCTGCGTGCCTGCGCCATCAGTCCCTTCCAGTTACCATGTGTTATGCTGCAATGCTACTCAATGGAGACCGGGACTGACAACGCAGGCAAGATGTCTGCACTGTAGCCTGGGTTCTGGTCTCCAAACTGCAAGGATTTCTTTAGAATCTGCGATTTTTTTTATAGGTAAGAGATGGATTTCTAAGCTAGTCGACATGCGCTTAATGAATGCATGGCAACTTGGTAATAGCTGAAAGTTCTGCTTTAAACCTGCGTTTTTTTACATTAGCAGTGCCCTCTACTCTTCAAATTCCAATTAGTTATTCGGTTACATTCTAATGGAGATGAAAGTCAGTGACTTACAGTTCTCCATAGAATGTGATAGAAACTGCAGAGTCACTTCCTGTCAGTTAGAACTATCAGTAAAAGCAGTAAATTCACTTCCTGATCATCTGAACTGTTATAACATTTAAATAAAATAACTGACAGCAGTGGGAGTGACCTTGTTAAACTCCGCAGGAAAATCTCTTTAACATATAGATTTTCATAAAAAAAGTTTACTGCTCCTCAATTCATAGTAATGCACGGCCCACGAGCCACACCCCACAGAAACACCCCTAAAACAAGTGTTCCACTCTCAACATTTGAAACGTTGGGAGGTATGCATGCACATGTCACTATCATGCACTATCAGAGATAGGTAACCTGTAAGGCTGACATATTAAGAACTGGCAGACCAACTGCACTTTAGGGGATTAACACACATTTGCATTGAATTAATTGGGATCTTTAACTCATCAAGTACTAGAGAGGTCTCCAATGCATTGCTTTGCAATGCATTGGGGACCTCTCTAGCATTCAAGAGGTTAAAAGCCACATTTAGATCAATGAGAATTTGTGGAATCGTTCATTTGTTTTCTGTGGTACATTGGTTTATTATAGAATTACTCCATTTCTTCATAGTACTAGCCTCTCTTTCATCCTATGCAACAAAGGACTGTTGGCTCCCCGGGGCATTGGCACAATGCCCTAATAAAGCAGACACTTAATAACTGTATTTAGCAGTGTGACTTGGTGTGTGCGTGCTACACCTCATTCCTTTTGCCTTTCTATTGCTGTTCCCTCCCTATCCACCCTTTATGTCTCCTCCTTTTGCTCTCGCTTTCTCTCCTCAATTCTCTCGTGCACTCTCCCCTCTCTAGCTCTCTGTCTCTTTTTACAGTTGAGATCTGTAATTAGGGAACATTAACAGCCTGAAAGCAGCTTTCATACCTGAAACATCGGCAGTAAATGCACTCAGCAGTTCTCTACCATGGCTATTAATGTCATTTTTATGAAGTAATGAAGAACAAAACACCCTTAGGCACTTTAAACCGTTGTTTTTTTAATACAGCGCAAGCCTTTTCACTACCAAACAATCTCCTTGTTTGCACGCAAAAGACAAGCATTCTAACAATCTGTGTGAAGGGACCCCTGTGAGGAGTGACCAGACTGGTCTTATATTTTTAAATGGAATCATGTGACCAAATACCAGGCTGATCCTCTCTCACCATAAACAGGTACCAGACTGATCCTCTCACCATAAACAGGTACCAAACTGATCCTCTCTCACCATATAAACAGGTACCAGACTGAGCCTCTATCACCATATGAGCAGGTACCAGACTGATCCTCTCTCACCATATAAACAGGTACCAGACTGATCTTTTATCACCATATAAACAGGTACCAGACTGATCCTCTATCACCATATAAACAGGTACCAGACTGATCCTCTATCACCATATAAACAGGTACCAGACTGATCTTTTATCACCATATAAACAGGTACCAGACTGAGCCTCTCTCACCATATGAGCAGGTACCAAACTGAGCCCCTCTCATCATATAAACAGGTACCAGACTGATCCTCTCTCACCATATAAACAGGTACCAGACTGATCTTTTATCACCATATAAACAGGTACCAGACTGAGCCTCTCTCACCATATGAGCAGGTACCAAACTGAGCCCCTCTCATCATATAAACAGGTACCAGACTGATCCTCTATCACCATATAAACAGGTACCAGACTGATCCTCTATCACCATATAAACAGGTACCAGACTGAGCCTCTCTCACCATATAAACAGGTACCAGACTGATCCTCTATCACCATATAAACAGGTACCAGACTGATCCTCTATCACCATATAAACAGGTACCAGACTGATCCTCTCTCACCATATAAACAGGTACCAGACTGATCCTCTGTCACCTTATAAACAGGTACCAGACTGATCCTCTCTCACCATATAAACAGGTACCAGACTGATCCTCTATCACCATATAAACAGGTACCAGACTGATCCTCTGTCACCATATAAACAGGTACCAGACTGATCCTCTCTCACCATATAAACAGGTACCAGACTGATCCTCTGTCACCATATAAACAGGTACCAGACTGAGCCTCTCTCACCATATAAACAGGTACCAGACTGATCCTCTCTCACCATATAAACAGGTACCAGACTGATCCTCTGTCACCATATAAACAGGTACCAGACTGATCCTCTCTCACCATATAAACAGGTACCAGACTGATTCTCTCTCACCATATAAACAGGTACCAGACTGATCCTCTATCACCATATAAACAGGTACCAGACTGATCCTCTCTCACCATATAAACAGGTACCAGACTGATCCTCTGTCACCTTATAAACAGGTACCAGACTGATCCTCTCTCACCATATAAACAGGTACCAGACTGATTCTCTCTCACCATATAAACAGGTACCAGACTGATCCTCTCTCACCATATAAACAGGTACCAGACTGATCTTCTCTCACCATATGAGCAGGGCCAGACTCATTTCATCTTTCTGTAACAGCATGTACCAGACTGGCCCTCTCCCACCAATAGAGCAGGTACCAGGCTGAACTACTCCTTCCATAGTAGCAAGTACCAGACTGGTCTTTTCCCACTGGATCTATATCATTATAAGAGCAGGTATCAAGCTTGTACTTTCCAGGCTTGTACATGACAGAGGGGTGTGAAACTCATTGAAAAACCATGTGAGACAAATATGTCCTACCCATGCTCTAAGGCTACAATGGTTCCTGTTCAGCACAACAATATGCACCTTTCATAAGCAGCTGGTATTAACACTTTGAGTGCCGGAGGGCTACTCAATGCATTGCTTTGATAAGGTGCCATCCCCTATAATGAGTCTCCTTTCCCTGTAGGCGGGTTCATATTTCCAACCCTGGACCGTATGTATAAAGGCAAAATTGAGCCAAAGTGGGGTGAACCAACTATACCATAAGGAGGAATAAAAGTTTGCATTGAAGTAATTCATTGATAATGTCTCTAGCATGCAAGGGGTTAAAAATCTCAATGTACATTAAAAGGAATTTGGGAAATGTCTATATGTCCCCTGCAATGCTCTTGGCTTGCTCTGGAATATATAAGGTCCTTTGAGTCATGTGCTAAATGCAGAAGATGCATAAGATGCTCTGGATTCGCTCATCCTTGGCTTGGACTATATGTGTAGAAATAAACCGGAGTTATCCTATATAATAATTCGCTAGAATGTTTGTCAGAAGCTGTCATGCGCAGTAGAGACTGCCCGAATGCACAGAATGCTGGGACGTTTAGGAATGCTGGGAGCACGGAATGCTGGGAGCATTCTATGCTTTCGGGCAGTCTCTACAGTTCATGACTGCGTCAGCGGCAGGACGCAGGCAGGACCGGCCTCTTAACATCGCCCGGACCTTGGCCCGTGTACACGGGCTTTTACACTAGTTCTAGAATAAACCAACTGCATCACATAAACATATAAAAATACCTAATTCCCAAACACGTCTGCTTTTTAAACCCCTTGAATGCATTGCAATGCACTGGAGATCTCACTAGCATTCAAGGAGTTAAAAACCCAATTTAATTTAACAGAAATTTTTGTGTCCCCTATAGTGCAGTTGGTTTATGACAGAATAACTCCAGTTTGCACTTTTAACTATGGACCATTGTATCAGATTCCGTGGGTTTCCTGCATATGAAATGTATGTATTGTTTGAAACAACTTTATTTCGTAGGGTCTGTGACATTAACATTGGGATTCCTGCTGAGATTAAACAAGTATTTCCCAGCTAGATTGTACATCAGAGAGAGAGATAACTTTATAATCAGAAGAGGTAGGATACATATAATTCTTTTAGAGCTTATGAGGGTAATTAGGATTAGAGTGACATTTAGAAAGACATGCAGACATCCTCCCCCACAGTCTGAAAACATAACCTCACTCATTAATGGGATGCAGGGGCATTTTAAAGCATGGATGTACCTAACTGTCCCTGGAGGTCTGCTGTCGCAAGAAAAAAAAAAAAAGTAGCTAGCAGACCATAAAATACACGTATAAAATATATACAAAAATATGAATCCAAGTGAATAAGGATGCAGACCAGCAAGCAGGGGAGGGCTGGCCTGGGGGTCAGATATACCCTGGGCTGGTCATATATCTGGGTTGGTGTGCCACTGCCACACTCAATCTCTAGGGTGACCACATTTCCAATCTGCCATTCCGGGACATGTGGTCACCCTACTTTAGTCTCCCAACAAAATAAATAAAAAAATAGAAATTAAAAACAATTAAGCACACAAACCAGTGCACATATATTTATATACAGGACTAGGTAGGCCTTTTGTTGTGGTGAGCGCTGTGCCGCACACACAAAACTACCTTTGGCTCCAGTTTGTAATGGCAGTCAGTGCCACTGCCACACTGCTCCTACGTTCAGCATCCTCTCTTCCCCACGCTATTCTTCCGTTCAGCATCCTCTCTACCCGTGGGGAGTTCCTCCCGATATGTGGATGCCGGCTGTTGACGTCAGATGCAGCAGCAGGCCAGCACTTAATTACATTGATGCTGCACAACTCAGCACCCAGCCGGCAGCCATATGTACGTATCCCATGTCAGTAGGCTCAGCAGAGACACAGCAGCCAGGCAGGGAGTCCTCTCTAATGTGGAAATTGTGGAGAGACTGTCAGTTATGTGGGTGGCACAGGTTTTGCTTCATTCTGGGACTCTTTATTGTCCCGGGGGGGGGGGGGGTGACCCGGGACACGAGACCCAGACCTCAAATAAGGGACAGTTCCGGGCATTCCAGGACACGTGGTCACCCTATCAATCTCTCACTTGCTGCTGTAAATGGAGCTACACTTGTGATACCACAGAGCTTACAACTGAAATGGAACTATATAAATTATACCATAGAGCTACAATCCAAATGCAGCTACAATAGGATCATAATCAATTTCCCTTGTAAGCTCACTAATATAGCTTTAGTTGAATTGTAAGCTCTGTAGTATCATTAGTGTAGCTCTATTTCAATTGTAAGCTCTGTGATATCATTTGCCTTACCTTACAACATAAACTCCAATTTTTAAATTAACAAAAGGGGTGAGCTGAGACAATGGGCTCAAACAATAGTAGAAACGGGCCACTTGATTGTATTTGCCCCCAGACCACATGCTGCCAGCCCTCCTCTGCCAGCAAGTAATGCAGGGATTCTCCAAGTCCTCAAATTAGGAACAAAAGCAAAATACAAATAGCAATCCTGCACTCCTACATACAAAGAAATTGTAAAGTATATATTATACCAATGTAATTTATTTATTTAAAAAAATGAGGGTTTTGTTGCATAGTTTGGCCAAAGTATGTTCAAGCTCGCTTACCTCGCCAAGGTACCCCATTATAAGCCTGTCCTATCCAATACATATTGTCATCGTTATGGATTGCAGAAATAGTTTAGCATACCCCTCTGGCACGCAATGTGTTAAATGAAAAACTCTTAAATTTAAAAATGAGCCCTGAGGAAATTGCTTCTGAGGAAATGTGTGGGCTTTAGAAACACCTAAAGACATAAGAGGGGGATGCACTAAGGTGTGATAAAGCAATGATAAAGTGGAGATAACTTTCCAGTCATATCACTTCTGCAATACCTATGTTATTCTATGGGGTCTATTCACATGAGAAACCTTAGTGCATAGAATAACATGGGAATTGGAGAAGTGATATCAATCTCTTTATCACCTCTTTATCACACCTTAGTGCATCTCCCCCATACATCTAATGCCCACTTGATTGGACTGACATGCTTTCAAACAGAAATCATGAGCAGGATCCCAAAAGGACTAGAACACTTCCACTGTTCCCTTTTATAGTCTATCACATCCACCTCTACAAATTCCACACAGTTTGTATGATTACAGGCAAACCAATCAAAACAAGACCATGGACTATACCTTTAAAAAAAAACAAAACAAAAAAAAAACGTACATTACCAATTGTGAATATTTGAACCTTAAGTGCATGAGAAAATATCTGCAATAATTACAGTCCTTACTGTAAAGATTTCTTTTAAAAGGCCTTGTTTTGATTGGCATAACTGGCCTGGGTTTGCCTTTAATCATGTGTTATACAGACTTTATTAGTTTGTAGTGGTTGGTGTGATAGACATATAAAAGGGAACTGGTGAAAGTGATCCATTCCGTTTGGGCTTCTGTCCATTTACAGCAAATGATTCCAGTTTGAATTCAGGTCAGTCTAATTGTGAGGATATTAGATATCTTATGTCTTTAGGTGTAATGTTTTGATGTTTTTAACTAGCTGTTTCTAAAGCTCACACGTTTCCTCAGAAGCAGTTTCCTTAGGGATAATGTTTACATTTAAGAGCTTTTAATTTAAAGTATTTCTTTAAGTCATAAGGATGGCACTATGTATTGGATAGGACTCACTTAAAATGGGGTACCTTTACCTTCCTTCCTCTCCTCTTTTCTTGGCTGGTCTTTATTTCATCTTCATAGTCTCCCTATAGTTCAGTGGAACTCTTATTTTGTCTAAAAGGATATGATCTGTACGCTTTCGCTTTTGTGTATGCATCTTCCACAGGCTGTTGTACATTTAATTCTCCTGTGATCTCATTTGTGTTTTGTGTAAGGTATATCTAATGTCTTTTTCTCATGTTTTTCATACGGTACATACTATGTATTCTGATGATTTGTGATGTGATTTGTCCTTTTCTTTATATGTAATGTTGTATCTGCTTATTCTTCAATAAAGAATATAAAATGGAAAAAAAAAACATGGGGTACCTTTGTGAGGTAAGCGAGTCTGAGCATATTTTGACCAAACTATGTAACAAAACCCTCACTTTTTCATATAAGAAATTGGTATGATATATGCGTTACACAAGATTAACATTTGGAAAATGTGTATGGATCAACACACACACACAAACACACACACAGATACACCTATACACACAAACACACAGATACACACACACAGATACACCTGTACAACCAAACACGCACACACACATACTTATATACAAACATATGTCTATACATATATATACATACACAGGTAAGCCTATACATAAATACAGAGAAACACCTGACACAATATACTGTACTATACATGTCTCTGGCAATGCAGTGGTTAAAGAAATTTGGTGAAAAAAGTCTGTTTTATGGCCCTCACAAAATACATCATACTATTGCCTTGGGAAGAGGACCGGCGGACTGTGGCTTTCAATCACACATGCTGTACCCAGACCTGACAACTTAACAGCAGTGGCTGCTGTTACCTTGGTAACCAGAGGAGCTGGTATGGGAGTTGTCCCTTCACCATGGGGTTAGCAGGGTTGGGGTGTTTGGAATTTATCATGTCTTGGAGCAGAGGGGAGATTATCGTCCGCCAGTGTAGGAAAAAGATAACAGTAACACACAATCTGTAGAGATTCACTTCTGAAATCAATGGGAATAAGTGGTCCCCGCCTTTTTTGGTGCTGTTTTTAAACATTTAAGGACCAGAGGTTTGCTCAATACATTGTGAAGTATACATTTTACACCCTTCAGTTCTTTAAAGGGTTAAGGAGAGCTACTGCCTCTTAATAACCTCTTTCTCCACTTACCAAACTATGGCCTGAAAATCTAATGGCCCCTATGAATTCTGTCCTTGTGCCTTTCATCAAGAGATAACCTCTTCAGTCAGTCCTGGAGGTCACATCTACAGAGGCGGACATGACAGTCACTGGCAGTTTTTTCAATCTTAAGCAGGAAGAGTGCAGGATCCGATTTAACCCTTTTGAGGCCAGAGGGGTGCACAACGCATTGACAAGCAATATGTTGCACCCCTCTTTTCCTTAAAGGGTTAAGATTACCATATGCAGTTTGTGGTCCTACTAGCAACTGTCATGTCCGCCTTCACGGATATGACATCCAGGACTGATTGAAGACATTGGGGGGATGCACTAAGGTGCGATAAACAGGTGATAAAGTGGAGGTGATATCACTTTTCCAGTTCCTATGTTATTCTATGGAGCCAATACACTAAGATCTCCAGATTTGGAGCTATTAGTGCACAGGCTCTATATAATAATGTAGAGAAGGAACATCACTGGAGATGTTCTCTCCAGGTCATCACCTCTTTATTACACCTTAGTGCACAACCCCCAATCTCTCTTGAGCAAATACACAAAGGCAGAATTCATAGGGGCCATTAGAATTTTCTGGCCATAGTAAGGTAACTAGGGATTATTATTAGGAGATAAACTGGGTTCAGGGCACTCTTGTGAGTAGGTCATTTGTTATATGTATAATAAAATATACAATACATGAGTATATAGTTTTTCTTAGTTCTTACAATCTGAATGATAAAAAAATTAGAATATTGGCCGAATTGCATCAAGAGACAAATTATATAATCCGCAAGAAAATCAGAGTAGTACCTTGCCCGTTAGTCGTTCCCCTGTTAAGCAATGTTAGCATGGCATCCGGCCCTCAGTCATTCATCACTGAGTTAGGGGGAAGCCGATCTGCCAGTTCATCCAGCAGCTTTAGGCTGACGGATCCCACAGAATTCTTTTGGTGCAGGCATATGCATACTCATACACTGCATGTGTCTGTATAAGTGATATGGCAGCATTTATGCCATTCTGCATTGCATTTCTCTGCTGTGTGTATAAATACAATTGTTCACTGAAGGTATTGATCAATGATCCCGGCGATGAGCTGCCTCTTATTGCAGTTTGACGAATCCCAACCTTTGTGAAATGCAAATTCCAGACATATATTCTTTGAACCTCAGCATTCAGATAATACCATAATCTGGTGCTCAGAGCACATCAAAGTGCAACTGCACTGTGGTTGAGAACCATTGCACTGGAGTTCTGGTAAGACAAAGGGCCCTACATTAAAACTGGAGTCATTCTGGGTCAATCCAACGTTAACATAGGGGACAAATTCAAATTTGCGAGGATTTAAATAGATTGTTTTCCACATTGAATGCCAGAGCCTACCTCCCTAGTGTCCATCTATACCAGGGACAGTTCATCTTTGGGACGCAAATCCCTCTGTCCCTCTTTCCCACCCTGGTGTTAGGAGATCAGACTGTGTGGTGTGTATATAAGTGGATCACATTGTCCACAGCAATAAAATCATTGTTTAACCCCTTAACGACCGCCCGATCCAGCATGGGGTGGCCATTATGGACCATAGTGCTTTTTTCGTGTGCAATTAATTAGATGGCAGAGTGGTGTGCAGGCACGCTGCCGTGCCAGAACTCCATGATGTGCCAGGACTGTCACCAGTCCTTAACATTGGGACCGGTGTGATGGACCAGGCACGCCATGTGTCACTAAGGGGTTAATCTTCAGTATATGTGTTTATTATTTATCCTGTGTAAATAAAATACTTTGGTCTTGCTTAAAATTGTGTATCCAGTTGCACAAAGTGGTAGCAGTAGTTCATGAAATAATCTAAAAATTATTGATAATGCCCCGCCCATCAGCCACGTCCCCAGCACCCTCCCCCCCAAAACAAAAGTGTCCATCTTTGGCCATTTGAATGTTGGGAGGTATGCTGTGTTCTCTCTGGGCCAGGAAGTATCTCAGAATTAGTTTTTTTGGCTTAGTGTCCTAAGTGGGTTATTTACCAATGAGCAGAGAAATAGTTATATAAGATGCGCTGCTATTGGCCACTTTTCTCCTTAATCTTTGATAAAAGCCTTAGGGTAGTGATAGTCAACTGTTGGACCTTCAGATGTTGGAGACTACAACTCCCATCTTCCTCAGCCAGCCATGACAATGATGGTATTGTAATCCCTTACAGCTAGAGGTGCCTAGTTCTCCATTACAATCATGAGAGTCTTTACCATCAGCTTCTCAGTCTGGAATAACATCCCACTACTTATATCAGGAAAAATAAAATTGTCTTTGTTGTGGTTTGTGGACTGTTACATTCAGAAAGAAAGAATAAGGGATATATGAAAATCAGTTACTTTTTTATAATGCAAACCTGGTTGTTTGATAGTTTTCCAAAAGCCCCGGGGATTGAGCCAACCTATTGCAGTATTAGTGCATTGTGCAGCCAGGTTGCACAGTTACTGGCAGGTAGATTAACACCATTACATGCCCAAGCTAGAAACAAGATGCATGGCTTTAACACTGTGTGTGCTAGAGGGGTGTCTGACGAAGCACTCAAAGGGTTCAAGGAACACTAACACCAAAAACATGATCTGGGGTTAAACATACTTAAATACTCTAAAATTGGTTAAAATTCTCTATTTATTTTTCGGAGTCCTAAAACTATTCTTGCGTATTCTCGGAGATAGCAGCCTTTGCTTCCTTTGCCAGGGCTCCCTGATTTCCTTTAGCACAGGATTGTCTGTAAATGGTCTGGGGCCATTTAACACACTTCCTGAATAGAAGAGCAGTGGTTTCTAATCTCAATACATTGCATTAGCTATTTTTTTTATTACAAAGAGCAAAAATATAATTAACCACATTGTGTCTAAACAAGACAATCTACACATGATCCGGTCAACTCAGTACGCTGCCTTGGGGCCATATTTGATTTCTCTCTTTCCTTCTCCCTTCACATTAACTCCGTGACTAGATCATCTTGTTTCTTTCTCCAAAACATTGCTAAAATCCACTCGTTCCTCTCCCAACAAACTACTAAAACTCTTATACATGCCCTCATTCTGTCCCGCTTAGACTATTGCAATATCCTACTAACTGGCCTCCCTGCTACTCATCTTTCACCTATACAATCTGTTTTAAACTCAGCTGCACGAATCACCACACTCTCCCCAAAAACTGAACCTGCCCACATAATTCTCAGACATCTGTCATGGTTCCCAATGCAGAAGCACATCAATTACAAAGTCCTTCTTCTGACCTTTAATGCTCTCCACACTGCTACCCCTTCTTACATCTCTTCCCTCATCTCCTATTATGTTCCTGGCCACTTCCTTCGCTCAGCACACAACGCACTTCTTGTTGCACCATCCACACCCTCTGCTCTCTCCCGTCTCAAACCTTTCTCGCTTTCTGCTCCATACCTATGGAACTCCTTATCTCTCTCCTTACGGCTTGAAAAATCCCCCTCTGTCTTTAAGTCTACCCTGATATCTTATCTTCCGGAGCACTAGGACCATGCACTGCCTTTGGCCAAACTCAGCACTTGTAATCTCAGCACTTAACACCCTCTTACCCCATTGTATGTCTCCTTTTACCCATTTAGACTGTAAGTTCCTTGGGGCAGGGACCTCTCTCCCATTATTTCTATGAATGTCGCACTTATTTCATCCCCTCTTATTTATTGTAACATATGCCTATTGTAAGGCGCTGCGTACATTGTGTGGCCCCATATAAATAAAGATATACATACATACACATGCAGTAAGATGTGAACTTAGAATTCAATTTTATTTAATTATGATGCAGTCAATTACAGTTTTTAGGTGATAGTCTTCCTTTAACCCAGGGGCTTCCAAGTTTTTTCATCCCTGGGCCACTTGATCAGAAACGTATATGTCCTTGGGTTGCATTCTGTTTTATAGATAACAATGGTGTCATACAACCGTTTAGCTATCTAAAAATATGGATTTCTTTTTAACAGTAGTACCAAAGTAGTATTAAAAAAAGTCTAATTAATTTTATTCACACAAAAGTACACAGTTACATATTTGGTGCTAGTCACTTCATTTTTCATCAAGTTAATGAGAATCTGGGTTTTAACAGACTGAACTATCATGGAGAGCTGCAGGGTGTCAGTTACGCAATGTCAATGTTGTTAGTGGAGCAGTGCTATAGTTGATATATGACTCCAGACCACACACTGACAAAATATAGTATATCACTCTCCTGGTGTAACACCGCAAGAGATATTCTGGTTGAATCAATTTACACAGTTAATTCTACTTATACCAATATAATGAATGTAAGCAATTCCATATTGTAGAGAAAAAAAATAAACATTCATCTCACTGCTTCATCTTGACATCTCCTCCACTAGGTAACTTTCTTTGGTCTAAATGATTGTGGAGTGGAACACCTCCATTTATATGTATCTGCTCTTCCTGTAGTATAATCCTCCAAATCTGAGGAAGACAGGTAGGTGAGATTCATTCTGAGAACAGACTGGTTTCAGCCCACGGGCCGCATGTTTGACACACACATGCTTTAAGACTTCCAGAACCAGGGTGACAAGATATGCATCAGAAGCAATGCATTGCAAACTCTCTTAACACTTTGATTGCCAGAGAGGTACGCAATGCATTTCAAAGGAACGCGTTGCATATCCCTCTGGCATTCAAAGGGTTAAAGGGATAAACATGAGATCTGGGGCTTTAGCACCTTATCGGTGTCTAGCAATATCTGAAAAAATAAATATTTGCCTTATTCCTTTGTTCTTATAAACATGAAAAGCTAATGGTAAAGGTCTTCCATGTTTTCTGCATATCATAACACACTTTTAAAAGGGGCGCTATGGGGCTGTATTCAGTAATCTAAAGAGGTGCTATTCTGGAGCAAACAAGGTACACCACAGGGGGATTATAAACATTTCCATTTATTTAAATGTCCTTTTTTAAACCCTTCAGTGACTCCTTTAAAGGGACAGTAATGTAATACTTAAAATGTAAAAAAAAAATATGTTGTAGGGTTTATCCCCCTGAGTAAAACAAGTACTCCCCCTGCTGAAAGGTGTTTCATTCAAAAGTTATTAATTGTCAAACTTGAAATTTTTAGGTGCAATATCACAGTGTCCCGGGACCATAAATCTCCATAGGATGGTGTAGCAACAGCGCCACTGTACAATTTCAGGCCACTGTGATATTGCACCTAAAAAAATTCAACTTTGAAAATTAATAACTTTTGAATGAAACACCTTTCAGCAGTGGGAGTAGTCTTGCTTTACTCAGGCGGATAAACCCTACAACATATTTTTTTTTTACATTTTAAGTATTACTATCCCTTTAATTGCATAAAAAGTAATATTGTAGACCATAAAATAAGAAATCCATCAATGCAGTTCCTATGGTTTGAGAGATATCCTCCGCTAAAGTTCTTCCCTCACTGATGTCAGCTGTAAAACTTACAGGAGATCTATGTCAGACGACACAAGGAGGCTCTTTAGCAGAGCCGCAATAGTGCGATTTAAAAAGAAATACTTCGTTGGAATGGTCTAAATAGTGTGCTTGCAAACCAGGCACACTTTATAGACCGTTCCATTGAAGCATTTCTTTTTAAATTGTGCTGTTTCGGCTCTGCTTAAGAGCTGTCTGTCGGTCCCTGGACCAGGAACTCCTGCTGTTAACTTACAGCTGACGTCAGGAGAAGGGGAGGGAGAGGGGAACTTTAAAGGAGCATATCTCTCAAACCATAAAGGTTTGAGAGATAGGAATTGCATTGATGTATTTCTTATATTATGGTCTACAATATTACTTTTCGTATAATTAAGACATTGCTATCCCTTTAAATCAATGATAACTGGGAATTTGTATTTGTCCCCACTAGAACAGTTAGTTTGCTCCAGAACTGCACCTTTCTAGTTAACTGAAAATGGCCCTATGTAGCTGCAGCCCCAGAGTTCCCCTGAAAGCAATTTTGAGGGTTACAATTCGGATACCAGGAGTCTGCTATAGAGCTCTGAAGAGGCATTTTGGGGAGCTGCATGTGGCCTAGACACATGTCCAGCTGAACTCAATAGAACACTTGGTGCATCTCTTGTCTTGTGGTCTAATTCACCTCTGTGGACATCACATTCAGGACTGTTTGAATGTGTTAAATAAACAAAGGCAAAATTCTTAGTGGACATTAGGATTTGCTGTTCATAGTATGATAAGTGGGGGTTGATGTTATTATCAGGTGTTAGTTCTCCTTTAATGCGTTCCTCATTGGTGCAGACATAGACTCAGCTAGTCTAAAGGGAAATGTTCTCCTGTACAGTGTGCTTGTGAAATAGTGATATTGTCCATCTTCCTATAGTGCCAGTCAGGTGATTTATGTACCCTATAACGGCTTACTAGGACAGTCTAAACTCATTTTAAGAAACACCTTTACCTTTTAATAATAAGTCCTCACTTACATTGCTATGGCCAGAAAATCCTAATGGCCCCTATGAATTTTACCTTTTGCCTTTGTTCAAGAGATAACGTCTTCAATCTGTGCTGGATGTCATGTCCACGGAGGCAGCCATGACAGTTGCAAGAAGGGCCATGGGATACATCAAACTTTGCTCACTGCACATCATAATCTTAAATAGGCTCATGTACTCTTCATGATTCAGTTTCACAAAAAACTACCAGCAACTGCATTGTCCGCCACAATAGACGTGATATCCAGGACTGACTGAAGGTGCTACTTTTTGAACAAAGGAACCAGGCCAAAATTCATAGGAGCCATTAGGATTTTCTGCCCATAGTAAGTTTAGTGGGGTAATTGTTATTATTTGTGGTGAGTTGTCCTGTAGTGTTAGATGACCTTCAACCCTTTGAATGCCCCATTAAATATGGGGATCCTTTTTTGGAAGTGGGGGAGCTGAGAGTGAGTGTGAGTGTGTGTGTGTGTGTGTGTGATGAAAACATTGACATTGGTATCTGTGGATTTGGGGATCTGCATTCTCTCTTTAATACTGACATCCCTTTATTAATTCTCTTTTAAGAAAAAAAAAAACTAAACTTCAGGGTGCCAGAGAGTGCAAAGCAATACACACTCCTCTGACATTCTGAGGGTTAATCTTTTCAATCCCTTGAAGACCAGAGGCATGCACATCCCTCTGGTCATCAAGGTGTTAAAAGAATTTATGTAGAATTAGATGCTCAATAAAAAGTTCTGAACATTATACCATTAATTAATGGACACAGCTTTGTGATATTCTTCATAAAGCAAGCAAATATAAAGCAACTGATAACATTCCAAGAGAAGGTGTTGCAGGGCTAAGTGCTTTCATTGCCTATACATTATTGATGATGGTTTGAGATGCTGTTAATCTGTGAATTATTGTTGACAGGAAATTAAAGCTCTGTTTCCTCCATTGCATCTCCACACGCACCTTATCCTCTCTCATCTCCTGTTTATTTCATTATCAGAACAATAACATTGCTTTTTAAGATGGGGTTTTAATTAGTAGCCGCGGTGGCTTCCTCCCCGGAGTTCGCACAGTGCAAATTTCTAAAGTACCGTGAAGTGCTATCCAGCCAAATTAATCTTTGTGATTAATATCACTTACCTTTTGTGTGATGCAAGACAAGCAGAAATGGAGATAATGAGAGGTACAGATAAGATGATGCAGCATGAGGGTGGGGGGGGGACCTGCTGTATGCAAAATAAGATTGCAGAGCTAAGGCAAGATCTACTTCTGTGGTAGACGATGCCCTGCCATGTACACAAAGGTGAAGATGTACTAACGAGAACCAAATGCATCATAAGGCACAAATAATAAAGGGTAGGAAAAAAAACAGGATGTCTGGCAACCAGTTCTTTATAATTTTGTTCATTCACAAATAATAATTTAGTCCAGGTTTTGTTAAGCACATTCAAAGCAAAATGATATATACATTTAAGTACAACCAATTTATCCAAACTAGCTAACAGCAAAAACACTATAGGGGCATGTTCTAAAAACAGACAGATCAAGTCTGTACACATTATATGGCATCAGTTTGACTGTTCAAAGCACCATGCCACATCATGTGCCTGTGTACTGCAGGTTCTCTTTGTACCCAGGAAGATATTCTGATTAGGGCCAGCTCTGCCTCTTCCTTAGAGGTACAACCAGTCCTGTTTTGTGTATGAATATCTTTATTTATATGGCGTCACACACACTAAGCAGCGCCTTACAGACATATGTTACAATAAATAAAAGGAGATAAAATAAGTGTCACATTCATGTAAACAATATGAGAGAGGTTCCTGCCACAAGGAGCTTACAGTCTAAATGTTTTTGTGAATCAGGTGCAAGGGAAGCAAGTGGAACATACAACTGTTCTCGATCATACTCTGGATCAGGGGTGTCCATCATGTAGCTTGTGATCTACAAGTAGCTCTTCAGCTACTAGTGAGTACCCCTCTCCAGTCCCATCAAGCTAGCTGGCTTGCTCAGAGACAGGTCTATTGGTTGAAATCTGCACTTCAGTTGGTTGCGACCAATCTCGGAACCACTTTGATTCATGGTACCCAGCAGTGGTCAGCCAAAGAGCTGATAGCTATTCAGATAGGGCTCATGGTTTTCCTGCCCTGCTGTCGTAAGTGCTGCTTACAGATTATTCTGCATGCTTTGTAAAGATGACTTGTATAGTAAGTGTTGTAAGAAATAAGTGGATAAGAGCCTAAGTGTGAATCCATATTACTCACCCATTGTAACAAAAGTTGCCACCTTTCTGTTATATGCATTATATATTTTATTAAATCACTCTAATAACTTTAAACAGGCATAGTAATATGGGTTAGTGTTGTAAGGATGGGAAGACGGACAGCCACAGGTTTTATATTCTATAGTGAATCTTGATTTTTTTTTTTTCTGCTACAAATTATACATCTTGTAGCAGAATTGTATCACCTTGAGCTGTTACTTGTTTTCTATGCAGCACTTTGTCATTGGAAGGTGTGGGAATGAATGAAGAGTAGGGAAGATCATCTATACATACAACTATACAGTTATACATTCATATATTTTCAATATGTGTTTTAGTGTAGCACATCGATTAATAATAACTTCCATCAAAGAAGGGGACGGAGACCCCTGCTCTAGATGATATAGGGTAAGGAGCCCCCAAGTACTTATCTGATCCTTCAGTGAACCTACAGGGACCTGTTGATTGCAGTGCATTTAACAGCAATGTTTCAAGTTGTCCCAGCAACAAATGGGTTAAGTCAAATGGAAAACACTACACTATTCCCCCCCAAATCCTAACCTGGCCACAGACTCTTCCATTGCCAGATAGGTTCATATTAGCTGATCCGGAAACAGAGAGGTTAATAACTTAAAAAAAGAAAGCATTCAATGTTATTTAAGATCAAAATGGCCTACAATAAAATGTGTGTATATGCGTGTGTGTGTGTGTGGGGGGGGGGGTAAAATTATCCCCACCTCTACATCCTGATTGGATCAGGATGAAGAATGCGTTCTAAATAATATGGTGTCCTGAGGACCCAGACTTTCGTTCCCTCCCTCAAATAATTAAGAAATAGGTACATTTACGCCATCATTTTTTTTTAACCCTTTGAGTGCCAGAGGGGTATGCGGCACATTGCAAGGTAATACAATGCACACCCCTCTGGCACTCAAAGGATCAAACAGAAGCAAATAAAATAAATTAAAATGGGATCCATATTCCAGGAGTTAAAATCCCCATTTAGGTCAATGGGAGTTTGTGGAATTTTAATTTCATCCATGTGGTGCAGCTGGTTTGCTCTAGAATTGCAGCTTTTTAGCTTAATATAAATATAATGTTACCTTAGTATGCTAAGCTTGCCACCACTGAGGTATTCTAGTATAGGCAACTCACATCTTAGGTTTGGGTTGTAGCTGACAGACCCACTGCTAGCACTAACCACAAACACACCCATAAATGTCAATAGGACTCTGTGGGACTCTATGGCCAATCTGTGTGACTAAAATATCAAGTTTAATTTTATCTGCAGGCAATATGCATTAACATTTATGGACCTTATGGACCTTTACATGTTTGAAAACTTCATTAAAAATTGCCTGTGTGTCATATTAGCCAAAAAAGACCAGCAAATGTAAAGTTAAGGAGGTATTCATACTTGTTTCCATATGCTAATGTATCTCTAATTGCAGTACCTGTTCGGTACCAATGAAGTATCATATGCTAATGGAGGATTTAAGTGATGTTTCATATTCTAATGAAGCTCTTTGCTGTACCAGGAGATCGTCGCTTTCACTTTTTCACAGAAATAAAATATCCCCTATAGTATAAATCTGCTGGAATTTTGGCTAGAACAACACATTGGCAGTTTTGCATGATGTTTTCAAATATGTAAACCAAAAAATCCTGGTGATACATCTGTAGCGCTTACTCATAGACACATATATATTTTTATCACCACGCCATTTGATTTCGGTAGTGCCACCGAGACCTTTTCTATTTGATATTTTTGGAATTTGTATATATCCCCTGTGGTGCAGATGGTTTGTCCTATAATTACTCTGATGTTCTTTGGCCTTGTGTGTGTGTGTGTGTGTGTGTGTGTGTGTGTGTGTAAATGGCTGACACCAGGAGCATAACACATCTCAAAGTATATGGCATTTCCATTCTCTTGTATGTATGGGTGATGGGGTTGTGATGATTTGTGGAAATTCTCTTGTCATATACTGTAGCCTAATTCTCTGTTTTTCTGCAGTGGGAAGAGGTGAGTGGTTATGATGAAAATCTCAACACAATACGCACTTACCAAGTGTGCAACGTCTTTGAGCCTAACCAGAACAACTGGCTCCTCACCACCTTTATCCCACGGCGTGGGGCCCATCGCATCTATGTGGAGATGCGCTTTACTGTCCGAGACTGTAGCAGCCTCCCAAATGTGCCAGGCTCCTGCAAGGAGACATTCAATCTGTACTACTATGAGACAGACTCTAATGTTGCTAATAAGATCTCTACCTTTTGGAATGAGTCCCCTTATCTTAAGGTGGACACCATAGCTGCTGATGAGAGCTTCTCACAGGTGGACTTTGGTGGGAGACTAATGAAGGTCAACACAGAAGTGCGTAGCTTTGGCCCGCTCACCCGAAGTGGTTTCTACTTGGCCTTTCAGGATTATGGAGCATGCATGTCACTCCTGTCTGTACGGGTTTTCTTCAAGAAGTGCCCCAGCGTGGTACAGAATTTTGCAGTCTTCCCTGAAACCATGACTGGGGCTGAGAGCACATCCTTGGTGATATCTCGAGGAACGTGCATACCTAACGCTGAGGAAGTGGATGTACCAATTAAACTCTACTGCAATGGTGATGGGGAATGGATGGTCCCCATTGGGAGGTGTACATGCAAAGCTGGATATGAACCTGAAAATCACACTGTCTGCAAAGGTATGGGATTCTTATTCTGCATCTGCTATGATGTCATCAACCTATTCATTTGTATTTTGAAGTGGAAAGCCATGTTTAATCCCTTGGACATGTACTGCAGTGTGTTTGAAATTTGTTTGGTGCTGAAGGGATTAAAATGGCCCTACTCTAACATCATAACAGATTATGTTATGTCATATACGTTGTATTAGCCATTTTTTATGTAAAAGAAGCAATAAAGGGTCAGAACAGGATCCTTTGAAACTATTGGCTGTGCCCTCACAGCTTTGGGAACAGAGTATCTATAGTTCCACGATTACACGTTCTCTCACCTCATTCTGTGTTTTTGGGAGATTTTTTTTATCTGCTCTCCATAGAAAACCATTGACAGCAGATTTGTTGACATGAGACTTCTATGGAGATGATATAAATGTTGCTTCCTCTTCCATTAACGCTGAATGAGTCCCTGAAATCATCCAGATCTCTGTGATCTGCAAAGGTAAAGGAGATAGAATGGGTGAGTTCTAAGCTATGGGAGCTCTGTTTATATAGCTGCAACAGCACTTTTAAAAGTTTCAAAGGGTTTTATAGTTATCCTTTACTTCTCCTGTAAAGTTGACCTTAATTCAAGTTTGTATATTTGAAAACTGAATTAAAATCTGCCTGCGTGTCATGTTAACCTAAAGACTAGCAAATGTACAGTTAAGGAGATGTTCATACTCATTATTGTATGCTATTTGTGGTGCCTTGTGGTACCAGTGGCATTGCATATGCTAATTAAGCACTTTCAGTGACATGTCATATGCTAATGAAGCTTTATGCAATACCAGGACATTTTCACTTTCACTATTCCCAGAAATAAAAGTGTGAGCATCCCCTAAACTATACATCTTCTGGAATTATGGGTAACAAGACAGTTTTGAATGGAATTTTCAAATATGGAAATAAACATTCCAGGTGATGGGTCCACTTTAAAACAATAATTTATGACATTTTCAGCTTTATTTGTTTGCATATTTATGCATGGAATGCCAATCAGATACTAATATTCCAAACCACCGTCCCTTCCACATGCCCTTCCCTGCTGGCGTGTACTAGCATAAAGTAACAAAGGCATAAATTGTACCATTTCATAAACGAAAATGGCTAATATAACATAAGGTGATTTTGAAAGCTATTTTAAAATCCCCTAAATTGTTAGAATGTGTTAGTCTAAAAGAACATATATGGTTTGAGAGATATTCACATCTAAAGTTTCCCCCCTTGCTCCCCTTCTTGTGACGTCAGCTCTCTGATGACAGCAGGAGATCCCGGTCCAGGGACCTGTCAGTGGCTCTGCAGCAGAGCCGAAATAGCGATATTGGAAAATAAATACGTAATTGGAAAGGTCTACAAAGTGTGCCTGATTTGCAAGCACACTTTGTAGACCGTTCCAATGAAGTAATTCTTTAAAATAAGACTATTTCGGCTCTGCTGAAGAGCCTCCTTGAGTCAGCCGACTCGAATCTCCTGCTGTCAGCTTTACAGTTGACATCAGGGAGGGGGAACTTCACATGCGAATATCTCTCAAACCATAAAGGTGAGAGAGCGGATTTGTGCCACATAGTTTATTTTTTTAAACTCTACAAAAGAAGAATTTTTTTTACGGGACATTACATTACATCAAGCCCCTTATTGTATACTGAATCCGCCTTTACCCATCTTACATAACCCTGAACAGTTCTCACTTTCACCCCCTAAACCTTTCTGTTTAACCCTATGGGTTCCAGAGGGGTATCAATGCATTCTATGCAATGCATTGGATACTCCTCTGGCACTCATGGGGTTAATCTCAGCTGTTGTTGGACTACAGGTCCCATCATCCTCATAGTGGTTGTTAGAGGACAGTGGTACTTGTAGAAGGTATAAATGTATTAAAGGATGGATGGCTTAACCCTTTGAGTGTACTGGCACTCGGTTAAAGCTATGTGTTTTTACACATTCAGAACCTCAATCAATAAGCTAAACAGGTACAGTTATCGTGCTAACAAAGAGCACCATAAGAGACAAAGAAACATTCTCAAAATTCCTGTTATATAAATGGGACTATTAACCCCTTGAATGCTAGAGAAGACTTCAAGCCTTGGATCCTCTCTAGCATTCATGACAACCCCATTTAAATCATACATTTTTGTTCATTCCCTACAGTGCAACTGGTTTGCTGCAGAATTGTGCCTCCTTAGCTTATTGAATGCGGCCTCTGAAGCGGAACTATCACCCCAAATAAAGTCCCCTCCCAATAATTATTCTTATAGCAATAAGCACAGAAACAGTAGTCGTATTCAGAATAAATCCAGCATAATTAAGAAATCCTACTTGATCTGAGACTGACGGGCAGGCTTCTTGTTTTAGAGGCATCTGTGCGCCTGTGGTGTCAGTCCTTTCCTTTTACCTTAAGGTACAATACAGCACCCCCTAGAGGAGACCAGGATGGACAGCTGGTGTGCAGATGTGTCTAAGGCAAGATGTTTGGGCTGATGCTTGCCTGTTTGTCTCAGATGAAGTAGGATTTCCTTAATAACGCTGTACTTATGCTGGATAATGCTGCTATTTCTATGCTTATTGCTATATGAATAATTATTGGGGGGGGGCTTTATTTGGGGTTATAGCTCTGCTTTATTTCCTTGTGTTTGCCACTTGCAAACTGTACTTGTTGATTTATAAGTGTGCGAGGTGGAGGATACACTACACCAGCAGGTCAGGCCTGTCCTCAGCCCACCCAACAGTGTATGCTTATACAATTAAACACAAGTCAATGTAGTTAACTCAACACTGATTGTACCACTGATTGATTCACCTGTATTCATGTGAGCAAATCATTATACATGTTAATTCATTTACCTTGCTAATATACAATATATAATCATCAAAATACACATGGTCAGTCATAAATCCTTATGCTTTTATGAATGTGAATATTGGTGATGAGTTGTATAATCACTACTCTGCTACAGTTATTCATTGTTAATATTTCATTTGAAACACAGCTCAGTTTGTTCATCATAGGGGATAGTACTGCTGCCTGATGCTCTTATTCTTCAAAACTGTACAGTTGTGATGTCATTTTATTCTGAAGTTGAAGCCTCACCCGACATCAATATTTCAGGCTGAGATCCGACAGCGGTTCACGAGGGACAATCTTCAGTTAGTGTTAGGAAAAAACTGCCCTCCTTCATTTCTTAAAAAACTATTTATTTCACAGAAAAATGGATATAGGCAGATGTTAATTATCTGTAAAAATGTTTAAGTAGAGAAATGAGTTGCACTTTTGGTTTGCCCCCCCCCCCAATGTGTTGCATGCCCCTTGCAGGGCCACTTTATTGAATGGACAAAGGGCCTGCCATCAACAGGGGGCCCTCCGATACATGCCCTTGTTCAGGACCCGATTAACATAAGTGCTGATGGAGCTGAAGCTCCAGGCCCCATGCATGTGATCCCCCCTCCAGGCCGTTTCACAGAAGTCTGCCCTCTTGCTGACAGCAGGAGATTCAGGTCCTAGGACCGGCCAGCGGCTCTTCAGCAGAGGCAAAATAATGCGATCTAGAAACAAATACTTCATTGAAGCAGTCTACAATGTGTGCTTGCAAACCAGGCAATGAAGTATTTGTTTTTAGATTGCACTATTTCTGCTCTGCTGAAGAGCCACCGGCTGGTCAAATGACTGGAATCTGCTGCTGTAAGCTAGAGCGCTGACTTCTGTGAAACGGCCTGGAGGGGGTAACTTTGTAATCATATATCTTTCAAACTATAGATGTTTGAGAGATTGGACTGGCATCAATGCACTTATTTTTTTAATATCTACAATATTACATTTAGTTAAAATGATTCATTACTATCTCTGTAACATCTGCTTTAAGATTTGCAGTGTTCCTGTAACTATATGAGGTAAACCAGTTGCAGCACAGGAGACAAATAAACATTCCCCAGAGATTGCATTTGATATAAATTGGTGTATTTAACCGATTGAATGCTCAAGAGGTCTCTGACTAATTGTTATGCACTGTGTTGAAGACTTCTCTGGTGCTCAGGGGTTAAAAGTTCCTTATAGAATTACTGTATACATGTAATTACAAATGAAAAATGTTCTTGTTACATTGCATTTTGCGTGGTATTTTGTGCTTTTTTTTTTTTTACTAGTGGGATTGCAGGGTGGGTGGGGAGCTTTGCCCAGAGCCTACCAGCATCTTAAAGCGGTCCTTACCCCTTGTGAAATAAAACAGGTTATAGTCTTTCCATTTCCTGAACTAATCAACCAATAGCTTTCTTCCATGTTAACCTCTTGTGTGCAAGGGAACCCCAAAGTCGTTAAAGGGATATTAATGTGTCACAATAACAGAAGCTCCAGTTAATCTTCATAGTATTTGGACCATGGAGAGTATTATTTTGATACTGTCAGAGTTGTAGTTCAAGAATAATTGAATGATAAAATATCCCCCTTCTGCCCCTTTTACTGATGTGATACTGCTCACCTCAGATCAGCAGGACTGCTGGATGGATCGCAGAGAGGGACAATCTTCAGGAAAAACCTGGAAAACCTGTAAAGGGGGCAGGGTTTTCCTTATGCTCACAGTAAGAAGATTGTCACTTGCTGTGATCTGTCTGGTTCCAGGACCAGATTCCACATCTGAGGGGAGGTGGCTTACACTAGGTAAAAAGGGAGGGAGTGGGAACATTTATCATTCAATTACTCTTGAACTACAACTTTGACAATACTGAAATAACACTCTACATGGCCCAAATACTATGAAGATTAATTGGAGCTGCTTTTTTGGGAAACATTACAATCCCTTTAAAAGGGATGGTAGACCTTGAGTTGATTAGTTCTGCAGCACACTGGCACCAAACCGGTTATTCTCTTGGGATCAGAAGAAGAAAAAAAGTATTTCCCATTTGTAACACTGTCTGCTGTAGTGTGAGTTCAGCATAATGTAAAGTGGTACTTTATTTTCGTGCTAAATGCACCTCGGCCTTTTGGGAAAAAACAGCCAATTACTCATGGAGAGGATTAAAGAGTAGCATAAAATGGTGAGAAAGCATTTAGACAAGGTCAATACTACAGCTTCCCGGCTCTGAAGGAGGATGGCCTGGTCTCTGCCTACTAAGTAGTGCTATTCTAGAATCCTCATTTTGGTTCTTCTGTAAAGTTAGTAAGGAGTGTTTCTATGAATCACAATGCAAAATCAGCCCAATAAACCCTTTCAGTGATAGAGAGTACTGTAACACGTTGAAACCCTCTCCACCCTCCAGTGTTTTAACTCAGTGATTCTCATTGTTAATCCTCAGGACAACCCAACAGGTCACGTCTTCAATATATTAAACTGACCAGACCTTAGTGCATAGGAACTGGGCATATTTCAGGGCAGTAATGAAATCAGCGCCACCCTGCAGTATACATTTTTCATGTGCCCCTGTTTTAGAGAGCAGGTGTGTTCCGCATGCACAACACACCTGAGTGATCATTGGCACAGTCATTGTGATTGCACTACATTTGCTTTAAGGGGATAGTAATGTTTCAAAATCAAACCAGCTCCAATTAGCATAAGGGAAAAAACTGAAAACCCTGTCAAGGGGTGCGGGGTTTTCCTTATGTTCACAGTAAGAAGATTGTCCCTTGCTGTGATCTGTCCTGTCAAGAGACCAGATTCCACATCTGAGGGGAGGTGACTTACACTAGGTAAAAGGGGTGGGAGGTGGATACTTTATCATTCAATTACTCTTGAACTACAACTCTGACAGTATTGAAATAACACTCTCTATGGCCCAAGTACTATGGAGATTAATTGAAGCTGCTGTATTTGTGAAATAATACTTTAATTAGGCATATCCTTAAAACCTGACCCGTGGCATGTTCAAAGGACTGAAGCTGAGAACCACTGGTTTAACATCTCCAGTTCCAGAGGGGTTTTGGTGGATTATAACTGTATTCTTTATAGGCAGCCTTTTTTCTTTGTTCTGGTTGTCAGTGCAATTCACTGGACATCACTGACTCTTTAGGAGGGACAGTCATTCCTTTAGACCCAAATCCCTCTGTCCCTTCTTTCCCACCCTGGTGTCCCTCTTTTTTTCAGGAGATTGGACTGCATTATGTTTATATAAGTGTGTCACATTGCTCCACATCAATAAAACTCACATTAATATTAGGGTAGCTCTTTGAATGCCAGAAGGGAATCCAACGCATTGCAGTGCAATGCATTGGATACCCTTCTGGCACTCAAAGCGTTAAACTTCAGTATATGTGTTCCTCTATTAGTCTGTGTAAATAAAATACTTTGTTCTTGCTCGAAATCATTTATTCAGTTAAACAAATAGGTGTTAGTAGGTCAATAAATAACCAAAAAATTCCCAAAATCATGATCCGCCCACCAGCCACGCCTACAGCAGGATCACCTAAAAGAAAAGTGCCCCTCTTTGGCTATTTGAAATGTTGGAAGGTATGAAGCCTTGGGCCTTGTTACCAGGATGGGGCATGTAATGGTGCTAATCTCCCTACTAGTTATGGTTCATTTGGGCTGCACAGTGCACTAATAATGCATTAGGTTGTCCCAAGCCGCCAATCCTTTGGGGTCCTAGTGACTCCCCAGTGCTTGCTTAAACAACATTATATTCATTGACAGCCACTTATTCCTATAGTTAACCGCTAAGGTAGAAGGGTGCAGCATTACAGACTGATATGCATTGGGTCTTCTGCATGAAAAAAGAGGTACAATTCTTGAGCAAACCAACTCTGCCGTAGTAGTCAAATAAGCAATATGTTGGAGGTCTCACTAGCATTGAAGAGGTTAAAAGCCCCATTTGAATCAATGGAAATTGCTTTAGTGCCTTTGGATTGCCCCATATTTGCTAGTTTTCTTTTGTGAGTAAAGCCCATTGAGTAAACCAGTTTTCATGTTGTAAACCCTTTAACTGCCAGAGAGGTGTGTTGGATACTTCTCTGGCACTTAAAGTGTTAATTGCAAGCAGGGACTTGAATATGTAACGCGGTGACTAAATCTGCATAAAGCCGTACAGCAGATTATCTCTGTGTATAGGGAGCATTAATTGGATAAATGACTCTGTATTTGGAATTCGGCAGTGTTGGAACCACAGAATAAATAGCTGGACAGCACTGAGGCATTGAAAGTACAGCCTGCACAGCAGTGATTGTGCACAGCAAATAGCGACAGGCAGAATAACCAGGCTTGGAATTCAATCCACTGATAAAAGCTGCATGTGAGGAGAGGCTCCCCACTCATTCTACTCCTCCAAATAAGATGAATTTCCAGTCTCTGGCAGGAGGAATTGAACTCAGCAGGTCTACAGACACTCAATGCTGAAAACAACACAACGTGATCAATTTAATAAGAGTAAACATTGCAGTAGATTCTGCCACACTGCCTCAGTGATGTCCGATCCAGAGCCCAGTGAAGCGCACAGCATAGTGAGCTCTCATAACCGTGGTGTCAGGAGGGGGTTTATTAAGAATTGATTCATTCTTTGGTGATGATGCCAAGGAAGAGAAGGGGTCTCAGATCAGGAAGCATGCTCAGGTCTGAGGCTCTCATTGTGCAGGGACCAGAGCGAGGTCAGAGGAAGAGAGGCCAGACACGGAAAGGACATCTGTCATGTAATCGCTGTATCGGCTTGTAACAATGGCAGGAAGACCAGGCGTGTGCATTCCAGCTTTAATCATGATCATCATTCACTCTGTACACATGACCAGGAATCATTGTCATCATAACTCCTTGTTCAACCCATGGCTGCTGCTTTCACCCCTGAATTCACTCATTCATCATGTCACATCTTCCAGTCACATTCAGTTTCAACATCTTAAGGGCCAGAGCAATGTGTTGTGCATGCTTCTGGTGCTTAAAGGGTTAACAGCTTGAGTGCCATTGGGATGTGTAAAAAAATTGCTCTGCAATGCATTATATACCACTTTAGCACTCAAAAGATTGACACTTTGACTGCCAGAGGGGTATGCAACGCATTGCAGAACAATGCGTTGCGTACCTCTTTGGCACTCAAAGTGTTAAAGTGGAACTATGGGTAATAAACAGGTAATTTTGAAATAGCTTTCAAAATCATCTATATATCATGTTAGCCATTTTTTAATTTTAAATAATACTTTGAGATAGTTATCCCTTCAGGCTAGTACTGTCTAATTTCCACACAATGAAAAATAAAAATAAATATCTCATGAAGTGGAACTGTCATTTTGTAACAAATAGGTAATTTTGATCTTTCACCATTATTTATGTTAGCCAATTTTATTTAACCCTTTTATTACCTGAGATATATCCAACTCTTTGCATGTAAACCTGTATTCCGTATTTTTTCCTGTGATGTATCTGATCATATCTAAACATATCTACTGTATCTGCTATCACCAAATCCTGACAACCCCTTCTACTCAACCTTAAATCTCCATATGTCATTTTTATTCTTATATAAAACAAAATGTAGTAATGTTCACAGATGTATATTTAAAGGTTTCCACATAGTCATAGAATTTAGTATATATTATACCACGCTTGTTATTTTTAAGCATACTGGGGGTGAGGGTCTATTTACCTTCCACTCCTTATTTCCTGATGTATTCTACATAGAGAACTGGATTTCCCATAGGGCAGAGTAGGCAATTGTCCAGTTTAGAACCACATTCAGAGCTGTAGGTGTGGCCTTCATAATCCTAATTCCTTTGGACAAGACATCTGTTCCTGGTTTACAGAAGCTGGTTTATTTACCAGTGTGTACAGTGCTGTAATTCCCTGTTTACATACTGTACTGGCAAGTTTATTTACATGTTTATATACTGCGGTTATGCCCAGTTTATTTAAGATTGTTGTTGTGTTAAACACGGAAGATATTTTCAGTGCCAAGAATGGGTAAACAGAGCTGAGTCAGAAGTCATGTGATGAGCACCTAAACTGCATTGACGAGGGGTGTCTGAGATCTAAATCCGGCCCTGCTTGCATAGTAAATTGTGGTCTCCAGACCAGGAGGTGAGGAGTGCAATGAAACAAACCTTCCCCCATTCAGATAAAAAAAAATCACAGCATATGGAGTCTAATGTATCTTATAGTCTATCAAGGTATGACAATCTACATTCCTGTGTGAATGTTAAAGGGGAACTACCACCCCACAAAAACTTTATCTGAATCCAGTCCCATCTGGTGACTAGCTGCTTAGTAGCGCTAGTCACCAGAATTATTACCTGGTTTAACAGATTTTAAACTTGTTCCGAGGCTGACAGTAGCAGGAAACACAGACATCTAAAGGGACTGACAGCGCAGGCGCACGGACGTCACTATGGCAAGATGTCTGTGCTTCCTGCTACTGTCAGCCTCCGAATAAGTCGAAAATCTGTTAAACCAGGTAATAATTCTGGCGACTAGCGCTACTAAGCAGCTAGTCGCCAGATGGGGACTGGATTCAAATAAAGTTTTTGTGGGGTGGTAGTTCCCCTGTTTCATATAAGATAAATTAAACTGACATTTTAAAATTAAGGTTTCCATAATGGTGCATTCAAATCAATGTATCTCAAACCATCTCCTCTGCTTCACATCCACCAAGACCTAATACTGCTCCCTAGCTCTTCCCATTGCACTTCTTCCTAACACATACATATGCTGTCCTTCAGCAATCCCCCCACACAGTCTTCCCCCCTGACATCTGATCTAGCTGTACTGTAACATTTTCTCTGCTCTTTCTCTATCCAAAAAACTTTACTTGACACTGTACAGCAGTGAACGCTCCCCGCCAGCCTGTGCAGTGCTGGACTAAATCTCTACTAGTCAAGGCCGTCTCCCCTAACACCTCCTCTTCTTACCACATCCACTCTGTCCAGCCAAGGAAAACACATAGATAAAAGAGACCAACAGCACTGGGCTCTATGGGCCATATGTTCAAAGGAAAAGTAGAAGAGTTCTGGCACAAACCATTTGCACTTTAGAGGAGAACTAAAAAAAATCTAAAAGCTCCCATTGATTTAAATGGGGATTTAACCCGTTGAATGCTAGCAAGGTCTCCTCATTGGAGATCTCTTTAGCATTAAAGGGGTTAAAATCCAAAATCCCCATTTAAATCAATGAGAATTTTTAGTTTTCCCCTATAATGCAAATGGTTTGCCCCAGAACTCTTCCACTTTTCTTTTTGAACCTATGGGCCTATGTGACTTCACTGACCCCCTTGTAACTCTAAGGTTCCTACCTTAACCCTTCGGATGCTAGAAAGGTCTCCAATGTGATGTAAAGCAGTGTTGCAGGGACCTATCTAGCACTCAAGGGGTTAATCTCTCTGTTGTACATAGTTATATCTGTAATGCCTATCTGCGCCATATAACATTATGCTGTCATGTTATGTAGGCAACGTGAAAGACTATGGCGGTTCTGTGTACATTAACACTACTGGTATTTCCCTATAGACAGCCCCCCCCAAGTCTTTGTCTGATCTGATTGACACAATATGGCCATTTTCATAGCTACACTTAAAACGTAGGATTTATCCCCCTGAGTAAAACAAGGGTACTCCCACTGCTGAAAGGTGTTTTATTCAAAAGTTATTACAGCTCAAAGCTGAATTTCTTAGGTGCAATATCACAGTGGCCTGAAATTTTACAGTGGCGCTGTTGCTACACCATCCTATGGACTGCTCTGGTCCCGGGACCATAAATCTCCATAGGATGGTGTAGCAACAGCGCCACTGTACAATTTCAGGCCACTGTGATATTGCACATAAAAAAATCAGCTTTGAGCTATAATAACTTTTGAATAAAACATCTTTCAGCAGTGGGAGTACCCTTGTTTTACTCTGGAGGATAAACCCTACAGCATTTTTTTTTACATTTTAAGTATTACTATCCCTTTAACATATTGTCTGAGGCCAAGCTGAACATTTACCTCCCAACTCTCTGAGTGCTAGAGAGATGTTCAGCGTATTGCTTTGCAGAGTTTTGCATACTTTAACCCCTTAAGGACCATCCGAGTGCATATACGACTACCACTTAAGGACCACAGACCATTTTTTTTCTGACCCGGTTCAGGGCTCCACGAGCAGCGTGCAGCCACTTGGGGAGCCCTGAAATCCATGACGGTCCTGACACTTCATAGGTTCTTATCGCATGTTCGACCCATGACATGACAGGACCATCATAGGTCCTTAAGAGGTTAAAGTGGAACTACCACCCCGCCTAAACTTGCCCCTAAAGAATTACCCATCTGGCGACTACCTGCTCAATAGTGCTAGTCACCAGAATTATTACCTCCTTTTAGAGAATTCCTACTGCTCCCGGGACTGACAGCCAGGAAACTGCTCAGACATCTTTGCACTGTGATGTCTGCGTGCCTGCTCTAGTCCCAGTCTGCTCTAGGAGGCAAACTAGTAGCCGCACGTTACCGGAAGGGACTGACAGTGCAGGCGCACAGACGTCACTATGCAAAGATGTCTGAGCTGTTTCCTGGTTGTCAGTCCCTGGAGCAGTAGGAATTCTCTAAAAGGAGGTAATAATTCTGGCGACTAGCACTATTGAGCAGCTAGTTGCCAGATGGGTAATTCTTTAGGGGCAAGTTTAGGCAGGGTGGTAGTTCCGCTTTAAGCGGAAGTATTGTTTATAAGTTCCCTCTTTGCAAATCTGCTTCTCTGGGAACTGACAGGCCAAGCTAGCAGGGACTTCAGTGTGTGCACTGCCTGATCAGCTGTACAGATTATTTGGGATCAGAATACTGACCCCCTTCCATCCCTTATAGAAGAGTTGGGTTGGGGACAGTAATAGAGCAAGTGAAACCTTTGGCTTAAACCAGTGAGGGGTTAGTTTTCTGGCTAGTTTGTAACTGTCCAACATTACTTTCCCATACTGTACTGATCCAGAAGCTGTTGGCCTTATTCATATACCCCTGTACTCACTCTTACACCAACTGTCTTTACCAGTGGATGCCACTCATTTTGCTATGGCGGAGCCCTTTTAATGTCAAATGAATCGGAACCCTAACAAACCCTTTTAGTCACTGAATGCTAAAGGCTTCCATTCCATGCAGATACTTATTTGTCTTGCTCTACTTAGCTTTGTGCATATTGCCAACTGTATCAATCCTGTGACTATCCATCCTTCTCGTTCCTGGCCAATTAAACGTAGACATGAAAGAGTTGTAGTATCCCTTTGAAGTGAGAAAATTCTCGCCTAAGCTGATGGAGCAGCTGCCGGCAGACTTATCTGCATCCTTGATTTTTTCATGTTACTGTAATTTTTTTTTTTTTTTTTTTTAACTGCAAACAATGGAACGGATGGCAGCTTAATCTGCATGGTTTAGTGGTGTGGTGCATGAATTATATATTTAGTCTGTGACCATCTTTCTACGTCCTGTGGAATCTGCCAGCAGGAGATATCATTTCCGTCCAACCCATATATTCACTTATTAACAGAGACCTATCATGCCCCAATAACCCCCATTTACCTTACTATGACCAGAAAATCCTAATTGCCTCTAAGAATTTTCCCTTGTGCTTCTGTTGAAGTGATCTTAATGTCATGCCCATGGAGGCAAACATGACATTTGCTGGCAACTTTCCAAACTGAAGCATACAGAGTGTATAAGCCTTCTTAACCCTTTGGGTGTCAGAAGGGTACGCAATGCATTGCAAAGCAATGCGTTGCATACCCCTCTGGCACTCAAAGGGCTAATCCTAACAATTTGGGTGCCAGAGCATTCCCCTCTGCCATTCAAAGGGGTTAAGTCCTAGGGGGTGCGTAATGTATTGCGAAGCAATTCTTTGTGCACCTCTCTGGTCCTTAAAAGGTTAAGATTACTAAGTGTAGTCAGTGGAGATTGTGTCCTGTAGTCCTTCTATGAACTGTCATGTCTGCCTCCATGGACATGATATCCACGATTGATTTGAACAGGTTATCTCATGAACAAAGGCACAAGTACAAAATTCATAGGGGTCATTAGGATTTTCCTGCTATAGTAAGATAAACGTGAGAAGACTGTTATTAGGAGAATGTCCTTGGGTCTATATAAATGTGGTGTGACATTCTATAGTGTTATTAATCCCATAGATGCTATAAATATTCCTAACCAATTGCCTTATTAACCCTTCTCTACAAATAACTAGATCATTGATTCGCAGCCCTGGGGCACACCATCAGGTCATACAACACTGGCACTCAAAGGGTTACAATATCCATAATTAAACACAGGTTGATCAGTCACACTGATCACACCACTAATTACTCACCTGCGATTAAGCAATTAATACCCGAAAGTCTGCCCCACTGGTGTGCAGTTGGTGTGGCTGTAAGATGGTTGCTGGTAGTTATAAAAGTATTAAGGACAGTTTAGGATATAACTCCATTTAGTACGTTTTTGTATAAAATGGAGTAAGGAATTTTGGAAAAGTGACTCAGCAAATTTATAAAGAAATACCACTATTTGCGACAGTTTAGAAACAGAATTTACTCCACATATTTAAGGCCATGTCTGATCTGTTCTTATTCTTTACTGTCACCACATTTATAAATGTAACTAGAATACATTGTAAATACCAACGCTCTTAATAAGGACATTTTAACCCCTTAAGGACCCATGATGGTCCTGGCACGTCATGGATTGGTGAGCAATAAGGACCCATGACCATTCCTGGGAAATTTCAATTGTTCTCTCCGGAGAGGAGTCTTCTGGTGCAGTAGGGGTTGAGAAAAATGATGTGAATCGTGCCAAAAAGGGGCGGGGCTTGATGTGAGTTGTGGGCAGGGCTTAAAAGTGTGACACAGATATTAAAAGAAGGCTGGGGAAGGAGGAACACAGGGGGAAAGAGCTGAAGAGGGCAGAGTTTAAATAGGAACTCCCCACATCCAGAGGAATCCGCTTCTGCCATGAAGACCCAGTAAAGCAGTGTCAAAAGAGTCTCCGGGGCAAATCCAGATTGTTCCCAGATATGCCTATGACGTGCCAGGACCGTCATGGATTTCAGGGTCATTAAGGGGTTAAAGGGAATATATCACACCTTTACAACTTTGCCTAAATAATTTTGTTAAATGTAGTATATAATGAAGAGTGTATAAATTAAAAAAAAAAAAAAAATCGCTTGTTTGATGAAATTAAAAGAATGAATACAGCCCTGTACCTACTTCCGGGAAGACTGCGGTTAACTGATCTGTACCACAATCTGCCGCTCTGCCTCTGCTCCCCTCCCTCTATGATGGAGGGTTTCTGTCTGTAAGCTGGAGTGCTCTCATTGGCAGAGATCGATTTCTGGTTAATGAGAGTTCTCCAGCTTACAGACAGAAAGCCTCTGTCATCGGAAGAGGCTGGATAGAGAGAGGCAGAGCGGCAGATTACGGCACAGATAGCTATCCGCGGTCTTCCCGGAAGTAGGTACAGGGCCGGATTTATTCTTTTAATTTCGCCAAAAATGTATATACTTTTCATTATATAGGATACATAACAAAAAGATTTATGCAAAGTTGTAAAGGGGTGTTAGATCCCCTTTAAGGATCCTTTTACAAAAAACAAACAAGAACACTTTTTTTTATAAATCTCCCCAAAGTATTTTAGTCACACAGACTAAGTTATACACACATATACTGAAGTCTAAATAAACATTAATGTGAGTTTTATTGCTGTGGAGCAATGTGATACACTATATATACACCGCACAGTCTAATCACCTAAAAAGAGGGACACCAGTGTGTAAAAGAGGGACAGAGAGATTTGGGTCTCAAAGAGGGTCTGTCCCTCCTAAAGAGGGACACTTGGGAGGTATGTAAATATGGACAAGAGGGACTGCAGCAATTCTTTGGCAAACTTCACCATAGGGGCTAGATAAAAACTCATCAAATTCCCCTCGATTGAAATGAGTCTTTTAACCCCATATGATAGAGAGGTATCTACCACATTGCTTTGCAATGTCTTGTAGAGATATCTAGCATTCAATGGGTTAAAAGCCCAATTTAAAGCAATGGGGATTTAGGAAATATTTTATGTCCCCTGTTTTGGATTTGGTTTACCCTGGAATTGCTACTTTGTACTTCTATGAGTTGATTGGTTTGATTATCAAAATGCCCCCCCACCTGCAATGTGGTGTTCACATTTGGCACTCACAGGGTTAATATAACAACAGTTGTGTAAGATAAACAGATCCGCCATTTCTCTCAGAGCAGTTGACAGTAAAACAGTGTTGGTTACAGGCTCAGAGCAATAGAGAATGACAGGAGCTATTACAAGTCAAGTAGACCCCATATTATTATTGTTATTACTATTTTACAGACCCCCTGCTTGCTGGTGTTATATTTATATATATATATATATATATATATATATATATATAATACTGATGGAATTTATTTAGTGTAACCTGTGTTAAAGAAACAGTCTTTCAGAGCTGAACCTCTAAACACAAGTATTTTGAGCACCATTTAAAGCTGGAAGGTGATTGAGGAATTAAATTGCTGTTGGCAATAGAAGAGTGAGCATTTAGACGGTCCACAGGGGACGTGAACCCAGCAGGCTGCTGTGCGAATCACTGTGTGAACACGTGTTAATGCACATACAGAGCAAAGCACTGCAGCCATCTGCACATCACATGGACTGGTCTCCATCCTCTCCTGCATCCTAGAGCTGGGAAGGGGGTATGGGCAATGGCTCAAGGCTCTGGAACATACCTGGGAACCCTCAGGATTTGGACACGCGTGACAGTCCTGACACTTCGTTAAGGGGTTAAAGGTTAATACTTCAAAGATATCAGGGTCAGCTAATTTTGAAAGTACCCAGGTGTGTTCCCTGATTATTCCTCTAACCATCTGAGTGCCAGAGAGGTATCCAACGCATTGGGTTAATGCTCTGACCTCTGAGTGACAGAGAGATATCCAATGTGCTGGAATCTCTCTAGAATCCAAGGGGTTAAATAATATCCTGTAAAGGGGTATAAAACTGGCACAGGGACATTGAGATTGATGTGGCCACACCCACAATTCAGAATGTGGGTGTGGCCAGCACAGCTGAGGTGCCCCTAAAATCTTGAAGCTCTAGATAGGTGACTACTCTGCTCTGGTCCTCAAGCTCTCTCTGCTCTATTCTCACTCTCTCTGCATTATTTTCACTCTCTCTCTGCTATATTCTCACTATTTCTCTGCTCTATTCTCACTCTCTCTCCCTACTCTATTCTCACTCTCTCTCCCTACTCTATTCTCACTATTTCTTTGCTCTATTCTCACTCTCTCTCCCTACTATATTCTCACTATTTCTTTGCTCTATTCTCACTCTTTCTACTCTATTCTCTCTCTCTGCTCTATCCTCACTTTCTCGCTTTGCTCTATCCAGAGACAAATTAAGGCTCCATAGGGCCCTAGGCAAGGTAGCATTTTGGGGCCCCACATCTTTTGATCTGGTGCTTTTGACATAGAGTGCTGTTAGCAGGTACGGTTTTTTTGGCTATAACAGAATTGGGAGCAACTGGATGGTGCTGGTCTCTTTCAACTAAAAGGGCATCTAACACAAGATGTTTGTGGCAGCAACAGCAGGGTCTCTGTCTGTGATTCCTCTCTTGCAACCAGGGCCCCTCATATTGCCCTGGGCCCTAGGCAGTAGCCTAGGTTGCCCTAATGGATGATCTGGCTCTGGCTCTATCACATTCTTACTCTGATGTATCCTCTTACCCTCTCTGCTCTGTCCTCGCTGTCTTTGTTTTATCCTCGTGCTCTCTCTCTCTCTCTCTGCTTTATCCTCACTTTCTGATGTATCCTTGCTGTCTGCTTTAGTCTCTCTCTCCTTTGTCCTTGCTCTCACTCTCTCCTCTCTATCCTTGTTCTCTCTCTGCTCTATTCTCACACAATGTCAATATTCTCTCTCACTCTCTGCTCTATCCTCGCTCACTCTCTGCTCTATCCTCACTCACTCTCTGCTCTATCCTCGCTCACTCTCTGCTCTATCCTCACTCACTCTCTGCTCTATCCTCGCTCACTCTGTGCTCTATCCTCGCTTACTCTGTGCTCTATTCTCTCTCACTCTGTGCTCTATCCTCTCTCACTCTCTGCTCTATCCTCGCTTACTCTCTGCTCTATCCTCGCTTACTCTCTGCTCTATCCTCTCTCACTCTCTGCTCTATCCTCGCTCACTCTCTGCTCTATCCTCTCTCACTCTCTGCTCTATTCTCTCTCACTCTCTGCTCTATCCTCGCTCACTCTCTGCTCTGTCCTCGCTCACTCTCTGCTCTATCCTCGCTCACTCTCTGCTCTATCCTCTCTCACTCTCTGCTCTGTCCTCGCTCACTCTCTGCTCTGTCCTCGCTCACTCTCTGCTCTATCCTCGCTCACTCTCTGCTCTATCCTCTCTCACTCTCTGCTCTGTCCTCGCTCACTCTCTGCTCTGTCCTCGCTCACTCTCTGCTCTGTCCTCGCTCACTCTCTGCTCTGTCCTCGCTCACTCTCTGCTCTGTCCTCGCTCACTCTCTGCTCTATCCTCGCTCACTCTCTGCTCTATCCTCGCTCACTCTCTGCTCTATCCTCGCTCACTCTCTGCTCTATCCTCGCTCACTCTCTGCTCTATCCTCGCTCACTCTCTGCTCTATCCTCGCTCACTCTCTGCTCTATCCTCTCTCACTCTGTGCTCTATCCTCTCTCACTCTCTGCTCTATCCTCGCTCACTTTCTGCTCTATCCTCGCTTACTCTGTGCTCTATCCTCTGACTCTGTGCTCTATCCTCTCTCACTCTGTACTCTATCCTCGCTCACTCTCTGCTCTATCCTCTTTCACTCTCTGCTCTATCCTCTTTCACTCTCTGCTCTATCCTCGCTCACTCTCTGCTCTATCCTCGCTCACTCTCTGCTCTATCCTCGCTCACTCTCTGCTCTATCCTCGCTTACTCTGTGCTCTATCCTCTCTCACTCTGTGCTCTATCCTCGCTCACTCTCTGCTCTATCCTCGCTCACTCTCTGCTCTATCCTCTTTCACTCTCTGCTCTATCCTCTTTCACTCTCTGCTCTATCCTCGCTCACTCTCTGCTCTATCCTCGCTCACTCTCTGCTCTATCCTCGCTTACTCTGTGCTCTATCCTCTCTCACTCTGTGCTCTATCCTCGCTCACTCTCTGCTCTATCCTCTTTCACTCTCTGCTCTATCCTCTTTCACTCTCTGCTCTATCCTCTTTCACTCTCTGCTCTATCCTCGCTTACTCTCTGCTCTATCCTCGCTTACTCTCTGCTCTATCCTCGCTTACTCTGTGCTCTATCCTCTCTCACTCTGTGCTCTATCCTCTCTCACTCTCTGCTCTATCCTCTCTCACTCTCTGCTCTATCCTCGCTCACTCTCTGCTCTATCCTCGCTTACTCTGTGCTCTATCCTCTCTCACTCTGTGCTCTATCCTCTCTCACTCTGTGCTCTATCCTCTCTCACTCTGTGCTCTATCCTCTCTCACTCTGTGCTCTATCCTCTCTCACTCTGTGCTCTATCCTCGCTCACTCTCTGCTCTATCCTCGCTTACTCTCTGCTCTATCCTCTCTCACTCTCTGCTCTATCCTCTCTCACTCTCTGCTCTATTCTCTCTCACTCTCTGCTCTATCCTCTCTCACTCTCTGCTCTATCCTCGCTCACTCTCTGCTCTATCCTCTCTCACTCTCTGCTCTATCCTCGCTCACTCTCTGCTCTGTCCTCGCTCACTCTCTGCTCTGTCCTCGCTCACTCTCTGCTGCTCTGTCCTCGCTCACTCTCTGCTCTGTCCTCGCTCACTCTCTGCTCTGTCCTCGCTCACTCTCTGCTCTGTCCTCGCTCACTCTCTGCTCTGTCCTCGCTCACTCTCTGCTCTGTCCTCGCTCACTCTCTGCTCTGTCCTCGCTCACTCTCTGCTCTGTCCTCGCTCACTCTCTGCTCTATCCTCGCTCACTCTCTGCTCTGTCCTCGCTCACTCTCTGCTCTGTCCTGTCCTCGCTCACTCTCTGCTCTATCCTCGCTCACTCTCTGCTCTATCCTCTCTCACTCTCTGCTGTATCCTCGCTCTTTCTCCCTGCTCTACCATCTCTCATTGCTTTATCCTTGCTTGCTGTCTCTGCTATATCTGCACTCTCTCGCTCTCTCTCTGCTCCATCTGTGCTCTCTTTCTCTCTCTGCTTTATTTCCTCTCACTTTCTCTTTATCGTTGCTCTTTCTCTCTCTTTTCTATCCTGTCTCTCTCTTCTCTATCCTGTCTCTCTCTCTACTCTATCCGCCCTCTCTCTCTCTCTCTCTGCCCTATCCTTCCTCTCTCTCTGCCCTATCTGCCCTATCCTTCCTCTCTCTCTGCCCTATCTGCCCTATCCTTCCTCTCTCTCTGCCCTATCTGCCCTATCCTTCCTCTCTCTCTGCCCTATCTGCCCTATCCTTCCTCTCTCTCTGCCCTATCTGCTCTATCCTTCCTCTCTCTCTCTCTGCCCTATCCTTCCTCTCTCTCTCTGCTGTATCCTTCCTCCCTCTCTCTCTACTCTATCCTCTCACTCTCTCTCTCTCTCTGCTGTACCCTCACCCTCTTTCACTCTGTCTGTGCTCACTCTTTGCTTTGTCCTTAGGGTCTTTCTGCACTGTCCTCTCTCTCTCCCTGGTCTATCCTCACTCTTTACCCATAATACTTATTTTAACCCCTCCTCTAATTGTAAACAAATGTCCCCTGATTTAATTAAAAAAAATGTTCAGCTTGGTTTAAAATGCAACCCTGTGGGTCTTTAAGTGGACAGGTGTTTAGGGCAATACACACAAAACCAACTGGTTAATTACCTGTTAATGAAATAATGATTCAGAATTTGGTCTGTAGAAGCCCTCAAGGACTTAACCGTGGTTTTTTCTAGCTTAGACAAATGCTTTATCCTTAGTTACTTGTAGATGTTAAATCAAACTGAATATTATCTTCTACCTAATATCCTTTAATAGAAGGTAATGTTCTAACTTCCCTTTAGACCATGTCAGCTGAAAGTAAAATATACCCTTTTAAATATCATGAGTTCGTAGTTTGCACTTTGAAAATGATGTATTTGATACATGATCCCTAAAATCAGTGAAAAGTCTGCTCTGTATACTTCCCCATTGGACACTTATTTGCTTATGCAAATTTCTGATGACTGATGATTGTAATGTATGTCACAATTAAGGTAAATATATCATTCCTCCCTTTATTTCAGGACATGAATAGAAAATACATACGTCATGCTTTGAATCCCTGAGCAATATTTTTCATGGGTGTCCTGAATTAAATTTGAGAACTTCAAAGTTGAAGAAATCTTAGTGAATAGGCTCTATAGAATAACATAGGAACTGGAGAAGTAATCTCCGCTTCATCACCTCTTTATCGCTGCTTAGTGAAAACCCCCCCCTCCCCGGTTATTTAAAGGGGAACTATCACCCCTCCGGAAAGAAGGCTTAGGATCATATGTAAATGTTTAATTTCGGCCAAACAACAAATTAAAAAAAAAAAAAAAATGACATTAGTATTCCAGCTAGTTGCTCTATAAAGTTACTTTTTAGCCAGACTTGCATAGGGGTGACAGTTCCCCTTTAACCCCAGCAGGGTTGAATTGTTGGGCCTCCAGCAGTTGGGAGCTACAACTCTTATCTCCGCTAACCAGCCAATGTTTGAGGATGGTGTATTACCACACTGCTGACGGTCCAACAATTTACAACTCCTGCCTTAACCCTCTGAGGACCAGATGTGTTGACACCTCTGTGGTCTCTGAGTCTATGTAAAAAGGAGGGGTACATTTCTAATCTCATTGTAACTGCTTTTGGTTTTATCAGTGTTCTAACAACCTTCATCAAACCTGCAAAATGGCTGCCTGCATATTCATGAAAAGAGCACTGATGACAGATTTTAGAGCACCTGTGCGCAAGCCAGATATTCCTGCAAGTCCTGCCTGGGAATACACGTTATATATAAATAGATAAGAACTCTTTGCATTGTTAGGTTATACTATCTTCATTTAGTCAATCTGAAATTCTGAATATGTTTGAGATATCCATATCCATCATATTTATATCTGACATGTATTAGAGACTCCTGAAGTCATGTAGCCCAGCCTTCAAGGGGTTAAATCTATTGACCTTAATTTAAAAGCTACAGTGAGAAAAACAAAAGCCCAGAATGGGGATCTTCATGTCCGAGTCAGAGGTGATGTTGACTTTATTCATTTTCATCCATTCAGCATTGCGGTCTGCCTTCATTCACTGAGAAATTGAATTATTTATTGATTTATTTCCCTCTACCTCTACAGTAGATCAAAGTAATTGCTCTTTCTTGGCCTGGTCTGCCTCCTCCACTGATCTGCACTTTCTTTCATCTTTTCTTCTGTTTAACTTCTTATTTTTCATTGCCTTGCAGTATACATCTCAGACATTCTCTGGCTACAAACCTGAGCGGAATATGCATTATTAACCCTTAGAGTGCCAGAGGGGTACGCAACGCATTGTACCCCTCTGGCACTCTAAGGGTCAACTTCTTGTATTCTACAGATGTGTTCAGAGCATTACTTCTAAGTACATTAGAGAGGTCTCTAGCAGCTAAGGAGTTAAGAAGAATAAGTCTCTCCAATGAGCCAAATTTCTCCAGTTCCTATCCTATATAATAATTCGCTAGGATATTTGTCAGAAGCGGTCATGCTCAGTAGAGACTGCATGAACGCACGGAATGCTGGGAGGACAGAATGCTGGGAGTTCTGTGCTGGGAACACGGAATGCTGGGAGTTCTGTGCTGGGAGCATTCTGTACTTTCGGCCAGTCTCTACAGTGCACGACTGCATCGGCAGCAGGACGCAGAGCAGGACCAGCCTCTTAAACCTTTGAGTGCCAGAGGGGTACGCAATGCATTGCAAAGCAATGCGTTGCATACACCTCTGGCACTCAAAGGTTTAACATTACCTGGACCTTGGCCCGTGTACATGGGCTGTTACACTAGTTCAATATAGAGGGTGACATTTTTCTAACTTGAAATAGCGGCTCCATAGACTTAAGATGCCCATATACAGGTGGATTAGGTTGTTGAAAACTGTTTGATAGAAGATGACTTGATTGGACGTTAATCACTGTGTGCGGGCACAACCAATTTAATGTAAATTATTAAATCATGATTTTCATCAGTTAGCCATTTTTGAGAGTATTGATCAGCAGATCACGAAGTTTATGGTCTCATCAGTTGAAACCACAGCAATCTTGCCTGGGGCTGTAAGAACATGTCATTCCAATCCAATCTGCACAGTCCTACACATGGGCTGACCAATCAGACTGCCTGGATTAACAAAAATCGACTTGCGTATGGGCATCTTTAGGTTTAGTAATAGTGTGTACTGGAAAATAGGTATTGCTTATCCCACTACGGCACCCTGACTACACCTTGCCTTTAATGGGGACACATGAACAATGCGTACTGCAGGGCTCTTTTTATTTTAGTTCAGCCTTGAAATATGCACATTTCCTATGTGTCGTCAGTTAAATGTCAGGTCAGGTCATACTATGCGGTAGATTTCATTGTATGTTTTATCTACCAGTTTCTCCATAGACTTCAATACTAAGGAAAAAACAATGCAATGGATTCTAGCCCTTAAAGTGGAACTATCACCTTCTTAATATTGTCCCCCAATCCTTTCCTAATGTAACGATTAGTAAAGCCATACTGTTATTATGCTGAAAAAAGTCCACGTTATTAAGTAAAGCCTCTTCTCCTGTAGGCATCCAGCGGACAACAGTGCAGACATCTTAGAGGTAAGGGACCTCTGAGTCTGCGCAGTGTGTCCCGTGCACTGCCTGGATTGGTAATAACTTATTTCCATTACTTTAAGATAACGGAAGATGCTGAAGGCACAGGAGCACAGAGCTTCTCTTGTAACTCTATGCCCTGGATGCCTACAGAAGAAGTTTACTTTCTTTAATAACGAGGACTTTTTCATCATAATAACAGTATGGCTTTACTTATCGTTACATTAGGAAAGGATTGGGGGGCAACATTATAAAGGTGATAGTTCTGCATTAATATGCCATTTTTCTGTCCTAAACCTGAGGTCCTTGTTGAGGCTTAGTCATTTGTTCAGGAGAGACATATCATACTCATCCAGTTCTAATTCCCATGTTTCCTTGCCCTCTACCAAATGTATCCAGAAATAATTTTGTGTGTGTAGTATATTCCCACGCTTTAAGAGGCCTGAGGTGCTAAAGGGGTCAAAATTATCCTTATTGTCCCATGTAGTCCATTTACAAAATGTATCTCAGCACTTCACAGTCAATTAACAAGTCATGCAGCCTTACACTGACTTAATGTTTCTATATGACAAGTCTTATCCCAAAATGAATCTATCGCTGAGGTGCAAATTGCATCTCACTGATCACTGGAAGCAAAAACCAAACACCTCTGTGGAATCACAAGTGTTGCATTATTTATTGTTTGAAAACCATAAACGTATGTGCTATTTGCGATTGCACAGTTAGTCAGACATATGCAAACTACTTTTCTGTATTAGGTACGATCACTAATCCTTGATCAAAATGGTGGCCATTTAGCCACACCCACTTTTCAAAATACATTAGCTCTAAAAACACACATATGCTAAGTCATTAAAAAATGCTCAATTCAGTAACATTTTGCTGCTAATAATGTTTCAGTCAAAAGAACATTGTAAATTTCTTACATTTTGCCCACCATGCATCAACAACTGCTTTGCTAACCCTTTGAGTCCCTGAGTGGCTCCTGACACATTGCAATGCAATACGTTGGCCACCCCTCTGGCACACAAAGGGTTAAATATTCTTGAACTTGCAGAACAGTGTATAAAACCAAGGCTGAGCAATGCTTTTGAGACCGCGCTTCCATTCTAGGGGTTAAAACACCCATTTAAGCCAAAGGGAACATCAATGTGTGCTCAGTGCACTGGATTTACATAAGAATAGCTCCACTTTACAAAATGCTTGCTGTTTTGAAAGCTGTGTCTTTAAAACTTTTTCTTTCAATAATCTTTATTACACCTTACAAAACCGTTCTACAAAATCTCTGCAATGTTGGAACTGGATACAAGTTAATAGAACACAGCAATGAACAATTACAAAAATAAGAGCAATAATGAAATATATTGAATGGATTGTTTATTTTCATATGTCATTATTGTCCCCTTTATATTTCTATAGAATAGCAACTGGTCCTTTACACCACCCCTAAATTATTAACTGTTTGAGTGCCAGAGAGGTATCCATCGCAGTGCAACAATATGCGTTGTATAGCTCTCAGGCACTCAAAGGGATTTAATATTAACAAGAGAAACGTAATAGACATTTTTTGCCTACACTTGGACCCACTCCAGCAAATTAACATGAATCATTGCAATTAAAAGTATTAAACCTCAGAGAGGTTAATATCTAATTTGAATTAAGCCGCTAATATTATTATGTCCACTAAAGGAGATGTGCGTTTATTATATTAATTAAATAATGATGGGTTTTTGTTCACTTCTTTGCCACATTCGCTAAATAGATCACTGAATTCATGGAAATGAAAAGCTAATAAGGTCATATTATTAAAAAAAATAGATATATATCTATTTGCCATGCATTGCAGTGTTTAACCCTTACGCAGTCAGGAGTTATTCTTATCAGTGTAACCAGTGTTGCCATTACAGAGCAGCTGTACCCTTGAAATAAGTGGTTCTTCATTTCTTTCATTTAAAGGGATAGTAATACTTTGTTTTAAGCCTTTCTAATATTGTAGATATTAACGATAAAAGTACAATAACCTACCTCCCATCTCTCAAACCTTTACAGTTTGAGCGTTCGTAGCATTTAAAGTCCCCTCCCCGCCCCTTTCAGAGACGTCAGCTCTCTATGGGACAGAAGTAGATCCTGGTCATTTTACCAGCCGGCAGCTCTTCAGCAGAGCCAAGATAGCACTATTTAAAATTAAATACTTCATTAGAATGGTCTACAAAGTGTGCCTGGTTTGCAAGCACACTTTGTAGACCGTTTCAATTAGTATTTCATTCTAAATAGTTCTATCTCGGCTCTGCTGAAGAGCCATCAGCTGGTCAAATGACCAGGATCCGCTTCTGTCCCATAGAGCGCTGACTTCTCCGAAAGGGGCGGGGGGGGACTTTAAATGCTATGATCACACAAACTGTAAAGGTTTTAGAGATGGGAGGTAGGTTATTCTACTTTTATCGTTAATATCTACAGTATTAGAAAATGTTAAAACAAAGTATTACTATCCCTCATGCATATAGGAGTCAGATACATGTCTTAGGCAAGGGGTAATGGTTCAAGTAAAACACACAGACAGCATATATGGGTATAAAATCAGGCCACGGCTTTATTGAATACACTTTACAACAAATTCAAAAACCCAACTTTAAGCCCTTGCCAATCCACCAAACTTGGTAGGCCAGAATCTGCCTACCCCCCGAGCCTTAAACTCAAACTTGATCTTAGCTCCACCCATACCGCACTCTATGCAGCTTAATGGGGCCAGTGACTAAACCCGTGACCTCAGTCCAGGGGGGTCCTTGTCCATAGGCCCCTGGCCTGCCATCTTCCTTCAAAATTCTCAACCAATTAGTGACCATATTTACCCATTGGCAATGGCCCAAAGCACCCCAGGCTGTGACAATGAAGAAGACAGTTGCAAACACAAGCAAACATGCCCCCAACCAACCAAAACAGGGATGGAGGGCCTCTGCTCAAGAGGTGTTGATCCCAAAAGCAAGTAGCTCAGCACCTACGTCCCTATATACACACTTCCCCCTTCTCAGCCTACCCCAACTTCCTGTCCTCATACTCACCCCCTAACTTTACTTGCCATCCCCCAGTTCAGACATGCCTCCCCTTCCGAGTTCCTCACAGGGAGTTCTTATATTACCTTTTTTTTTAATTCATTTGAACAGGGACATATGATTACTTTAGGAACATTCTTGTGTCCTATTGGAATGATGGGTGGTGCTTTCTCTCTATTGCTATTCTCATTTAAACTGACAATTCCTTACCCTCCAACATTTCACAAATGAAAAAAGGTATTCTCACAGTCACTGCCTCCATATAACTGTTAAAGCACACATTCTGTGGGTATACTGGTCTGTGAAAGGGAAGACACAACACAGGAACGATGTGCATGAATTGTCATAGACTTAGTAATGAGATTTTCTGTACATGGTATGATGTTTTTCAGTCCTGTAAATTAATTCTCATTACAGTGTATGTATTTGATCAATCCTGTGGCTGTTTCTCTCTATTGCTCTCAGACTAACCCAAGCAGAGCTCTGTTTTCCTTCTATTATGGAAATATGTACAAACATGTTTTTGCTGTTTTATGAGCTACAAGCGCACAAAAATGTCCTGCACCTGCTAAAAAGGTACAGATGGATGGTATGAATGTCTATCATTTATTGTGTGGAGATGAAAGCTTAATACAGACAACTACAGATACTATGCTAAACATATATAAATAGAAATCGCTAAGTGCTGTATGAAGACAACCTTGCTAGGTAAGTGCTACTATCAAGCACATTATGCGCCACTTTTTGCTACAGGGATAGTTCCCCTTTAACTGTCCGTACATATACTTGGGATCTCTTAGGGTTTGACCCAGGGATGCAGGGTTTTGAAAGAGGAACTACCACCTAAAACCAAAGTTTTACCATGAGTTTTAATGTTTAACCCGACATTAGTGCTGTGTGTGTTTGTTCTTCAAGTCGCCTGGTAGTAGAGATATTTGCCCTGTAAAATCGGGCACTTCCGCGTTCTACGGTACACTGTACCGTCTCAGGACTTCCCAGCTACCCCAGGGAGCGCGTTCACACTGCCCTTTGAAGCTGGATTTCTGTGATGTAGTATTACAGCAAACTCCGTTTACAATGCTACTGAGGTTGCAACCTGTAATACAACTATATATAACCTCAGTAGCATTGTAAACTGAGTTTGTCGTAACGCTACATCACAGAAATCCAATTTCGAAGGGGAGCATGAACACGCTCCCTGGGGCAGTTGGGAAGTCCTGAGATGTCATGGAGTCCCGCAGAACGCGGAAGCGCCTGATTTTGCAGGGCAAATATCTCCACTACCAGGCAACTTGAAGAATGCACACACAGCACGAATATCGGGTTAAACATTAAAATGCGTGGTAAAAATTTGGATTTTAGGTGATAGTTCCGCTTTAACCAAATTTCAGGGTTTCAGACTGAAGAGACAAACTCCAGAGTCCAGTGCTACCTATTATATATACTGCTCCAGTTATTTGCTCCTTTAATCTTTAAATTGGTGCCAGTTGTATCAGGAAGGTAGAGGAAGAAGTCCTGCTTGTCTTGTGTTTGTTCATGTTTTGTTATATTTAAGGTTTGTATATTAATGGTTCCTTGATGACTGACTGGAGCACCTCTCGATTGCAATGAGAAGGTAAGTATTGCAATTAATCTATGTTATGGGAACTTTAAGGGTTAATATTTTAACCCTTGAAAGTTCCCAGGTATGCCCACACACAGTTTTAACACTTTGAGTGGCAGAGGGGTGTGCAACATACTTGATGTGTTCCATTATGTAACCCTTTACTGAAAACTATCTAGGACATACTTGAAAACAAGAGAAATCTCAATGTATTCTTCCTGGTAATACATTTTCTAAATAAATAAATCAATTGCTAAAATGTGGCTAGTCATAAAAAAGGTAATGTTGTAACACTGGCTGATAGGCCTTTTCATGTTTTGTAACATAAATGAAAAAAAAATAGGAAGTTGAAAAACAAAAAATACATGCATCCATCTAGCACACCCTTTACCATATTAGCCTTGTTCTTGATGACCCAGAGGAAGGAAAAGAAACAAAGTAGACCCATTGAAGCCAAGTGAGTGAAAAATAAGTTCCTGTTTCAAGAAGGCTTCCATATCTTTAAACCTTTGAGTGCCACAGGGGTATAAAACACATTGTAAAGCACTGACACTCATAGGGTTACTGCCCTTATTTGGGAAAATATAAAAAAACAAAACACCTGCTTTTAATGTAGACAATTTAATCTGACACTTTTCAGTCAGGAGATATCAGAGCAGCCATCTTGCATTCAATCAATGGTCTCTATTTACTAGGTGGCTAATGGGTCTTGTACGTAGGATAGGAAAGATAATCAGGTCACATAATAAAAAAAGAAAATGATAGTATCTATTTGCCACGCAGTCGAGTGTTCAAACAATTTTCAATCTGGCATGCAATCTGTATTTTCTCATGAGGCTGCTCAAAATGGTACTAGACCAGCCCCAGGGGAAAATATTTATAAACTGCAGGAGACCCCATCCCCTCAGGTCAAGGGAATCAATTCGCTGACCCTGAAACATAAATATTATCAAACTCAATGTGTGCCTTCAAGCAGTCGTACCCTTCCCCTTTCACATCCATTCAAGGAAGGGTGAATTTTCTCTCTCTTTCTATGTATCCAACCATGCCAGGTATCCCGTTGTGTTTTCCATGTGTTGATAAGATCCCATATGGCTGTATTCACACTTTTTATGCTGCTACTTTGGCTCGTGGGGTTGTATTCAGGAAATTATAGATGTGCGGTTCTGGAGACAATGGAACACTTTAAACTGAGCTTCTAATTCTACAAATGCTAGAAAAGTCGCCAACACATTGTGAAGCAATGTGTCGGAGACTTCACTAATGTTCAAGTGGTTCAAAAAATAAATGGGAATTTGGGGAATTTTTGTCCTCTATTGTAGGAATATTTGGGAATTTTTGTCCCCTATTGTGCAGTTGGTTTACTCCAGAAACATACCTCTTCCACAGAATATTATCAGTTCTAATTGTGCTGCATAATGACCTCTAATTAGGGGCCTATGTAAAAAAAGAAAAGTTGAGGATTTTTGGGACAAATCCCATTGAGTTAAATGGGGATTTTAATCCCTTGCAATGCACTGGAAACCTCTCTAAAATTCAAGGAGTTAAAATTCCTATTTAAATCACTGGGAGTTTTGTGGGATTTTTAATATCCCCTGTAGCACAGTTGGTTTGTCCCAGAAATCCTCCTCTTTTCTTTCAACACACAGCCCTGTTGAGAGTGTTGCCCAACATATCTAACACCCTTCTGGCACTCAAAAGGTTACAAGAAAGTTAATATTAAAAAGTGTGGATTGATTCCATAACCTTTTAAGGGCTATAGGTGTGCGATGCTTTGCGAACAATGCATTGAACATTCCTCTGATCCTTAAAGGGTTAACACTTTAGATTCAATGCATTGGAAATGTCTCTCTCATTCTAGAGCTTAATGGAAATTCCGTATCATTTCGATTATGGTGCACTGCCCACCACTGAGGCCTGGGTGGCGCTCCATCAATGCAGTCCTCTGGTGCAAAAGTGGGGGCTGAAAGGGTGCTGGTCCGATTCCATGACCCCTTTGATGTCTGGCAATGAAGCCCCACAGGGAAGCACAATAAACAGTTGGCAGAGAAACGTGGAGTTAAATGAGAGGGGGAAAAAAGAATTGGTGTAAGATTTTTTTTAATTAAGATTTCCATTAACTGCTGTCATAATTTCACGAGGCAAGCGTCCAAGAATAAACCTTACTTTTTTTTTTTTTTTTTTTTTACCAGTTTCAGGCGAGCGCAATGAACTTTTAATGGAGGTTTTTAATTACCAATTATGGGCAGAAACGCAGGCAGGTTTTAGCAGATGTCCTAATGCGGGCTTTTAACCCTTCCGTGGCTTTGTAACACATTGCTGGCACCTCGGTTTGCCATGTGTTTAAACAAATAACTGTCCCCATTATGTTTCCGTTGCTGTAGTGTCTGGGGTTTTAATGATATAACAGCCAGGGAGATGGCACTGGCGTTTGGATCAGAGTATGTTCTACTGTATTCTTCTTTCTGGCTCGGTTTTCCTCCTCTATTGAGAAAGATTGCTTGCTGCTATAGCCCTTTAATCCTTAAAGGGATAGTAATGTTTAATTTTAAGATTCTTTAATATTGTAGGCATTAAAAAAAGAATTACATCGATGTAAGTCCTGTCTCTCAAACCTTTATGGTTTGAGAGATATAAATGGCTAAAGTTCCCCCACCAGGCTGTTTCAGAGAAGTTAGCACTCTAGCTGACAGCAGCAGAGCTGAAATCATGCTATTTAGAAATAAATACTTCATTGGAACAGTCTATAAAGTGTGCTTGCAAACCAGGCCAGTTCTGGGACTGCAATCCCCTGCTGTCAGCTAGAGGGCAGACTTTTCTGAAACAACCTGGAGGGGGGATCTTTAGCCAGCTCTGGGCCAGATTCTATTGCAGGTGCTAAATGTTAACACCCTTTTTATCAAATATTTTCCCATTGAGTCTATGGGGAAAACTGGAGATAAAAGCAGAGATAAAATTAGCACCTCTAATAGAATCTAGCCTTATATCTCTCAAACAATAAAGGTCTGAGGGACAGGACTTACATTGATGTAATTCTTTTTTTAATGCCTACAATATTAAAGAATCTTAAATTAATCATTACTATCCCTTTAATAATATAATAATCACTCTCCACTTACTTTACTATGGACAGAAAATCATAATGGCCTCTATGAGTCTTGGCCTTGTGCATTTTTTCAAGAGATAACATCTTCTGTCAGCACTGAATGTCATGTTCCTGGAGGCAGCCATGACAGTTGCTGTCAGGACCCCAGGATCTTAAAGGGATAGTAATGTTTCATAATAAAAGCAGCTCTAATTAATCATCATAGTATTTGGACCTTGGAGAGTGTTATTTCAGTACTGTCAGAGTTGTAGTTCCATAGTAATTCAATGGCAAAATGTCCCCCTCCCACCCCTTTTACTGATGTAACACTGTTCAGCCAGAGCAGAAGGGAGGTGCCCAGGTAGACTGCAGAGAGGGACAATCTTCAATTAAGATAAGGGAAAACCTGAAAAGCTTGTCAAGGGGGGCAGGGCTTTCATTGTTTTCATAGGAAGAAGATTGTCCCCTACTGTTATCCGTCTGGTCTTACAACTAGATTCACATCTGAGAAGAGATGGCTTACACTAGGTAAAAGGCGCGGGAGGGGAAACTTTGGTCCTTAATTTTAGTAGGCATGCATTCTGCCTGCTACAGTTTGAGGATGTTATCCCTTAAAGGGAAAAACACAAAATTCAGTGGGGCCATTAGAGTTTTCTGAAAGGACAACTGTACCTATAGAAATGATTGGTTTTTAAAGGAAAACTATTTCCTTTAAAAAAGTGTCATACATACGTATTTACCAAGGTGTATGTATTTCAGTTGGTAGTCAGGTTTACATATATATTATTTCTGTAACTCTGCTATAGTATAGCTGGAGACTAACATTTGAATATCTTATCATGTTTATATGACCCTAAGGTAGGCTGACCAGATCTCACTTTTAACCGGGGACACATAGGAAATAGGTATATTTCAGTACTTCACTGAAATCAAAGCAGTCCTGCAGTATGCGTTTTTCCTATGCGTCCCTGGTTAAAGGTGAGGTCTGGTCAGCCTACCCTAAAGGCCACAAGTGGGACTTACTCTATAGCTAATATAATTCTGAACAAAATACAGGCCTAAAATGATGCACGTCAGACAGGTAACTGTGGATACTATGCAAAAAAATACATACCTAGAGCAGGCCTGACTTATGAAGGACTCCTACCTAGGTATGGGGTTCTGTTAACCCTTTGAGCCCCAGAGGGGTACACAATGCATTGCAAAATGATGCATTGCATTCCCCTCTGGCACTTAAAGGGTTATACACATCAAGAACCACTTATTTTTATAGGTATGGTTTCCCTTTAAAATATAATTTACTGTAACCCAAGATCTGTAAACAGGGGGGTTTGTGTACAAAGACAATAGTAAAATAGATGAGACTTCTACTTAAACAAGTTCTGTAGGTTTAGTTCTCTGATTTCTTCAATGCGTTAAAGGCAAAATACTGTAAAAAGACTGTGAAGAACCATGCTAAAGGATTTTCCCTATCCTATCCAGACTGAGTATACTTACCATACGCCAGGGGTGGGCAACCTGAGGCTCTCCAGCTGTTCAGGGGTGCAACTTTCATCATCCCCAGCCAATCATGGAGGACCTAAGATCATCCATTTCTGCAATCAACAACATTCTTAACCCTTTGAGTGCCAGTGGGGTACGCAACACATTGCAGAGCACTCAAAGGGTCAAATCGCTGAGGAGTCCTGAAGGAGTTAAACTAAACACAGGCTTAAAGGAACCATGAACCCTCTTGACCTAAATGAAACTGACTGCTAAGGAGGCACCAATCCAAACCAAAACATCCAAAAACCCTCTCCCCTCCCAATAAGACAGACTACCAAGTGTTAAGGAAAAAGGCCACAACATTGATTAACTCTCTGAGTGCCAGAGGGGTACAGAACAAGTGGCTAAGTAATGCATTGCATACCCCTTTGGCACTCAAGGGTTAACTATTTACAAGCATAAAAATAACAGCATACCTGCTTCACAGCACATATCTGGAGGTACAATGGTATACACCAATTCCCATGAGTCTCTGCTCCCACTCATGCTGTTAGCCTGTGGGAGATCCCAAACCTGTGAGGGCAACTTACCAACAAAACTTCCTGTTAGACAGCAATAGGAAAAACAAAATGCTGTGATTAAAATAACTAAATCTAGGATAAAAAAAAAACTATGAAAGAAAAGGGACTGGAGGGCTCTTCTGCTGCCGAATAGAGAAGTACTTGGGGAATATTTATCAACAGACCAAACCACCCCGCAGCCCCCCAATAACAAAATAGTCATACAGGCCCAGTTAAACTAAAAATATTATAAAAGGACATGAGTCAGTTCCCCCCAGCAGGCATGCCCTCCCTTTCCTTGTAGTCCAAGGAAGGGTCTCTAAAATTCCATCTATTTGCCCCTACCACTAACCTGCTGCAGTGGCTCAGGGGTTAATACTTGCAGAGTGTTGTGCCTGATCTTGTGGTGGAGGAGGAGCCTCCACTCTCTGCTCATGATCAGTAATCTGTGGCGGCTGGGATTGAAGTCTCAAGTCCCCACTGAGCCACTGCACTTGCACAGACCCCAAATCTCATGGCATTTTAGCTCTGTACAATGGTTCTTTGAGGGCTTGCGACGGCAGTCCCAGCAGCCACAGTGACTGTTGCTGATAAGGCCAGTAAATGGAGACCCCTTCTTTAAGAGGGTTTACAGTTACTTTAACCCTTTGAGTGCCAAAGCAATGCGGTGCATACCCCTCTGGCACTCAAAGGGTTAAACAGCGTTTGGTAAATAGAGGCAGCAACAGATCCAATGCAGAAAATGCGTGATCAGGTGTCCATGCAATGCGCTGGACACCTCTCCGGCACTCAAAGGATTAAACCCCAATCTGCTGAATTGATGTGCTATTCTCAATACATTAGAGACCTCTCTGGCAATTAAATGCTCTAAAGACCCTTTTAAATCAATGGGAATTCTTTAAATTCTTCCCTGCAATGCAGTTGGCTGACCCCAGAATTGCTCTTCTTTATCTTTGTGCATATGGGCCAGTGAAGGCTATGGTATTTTCAGTGCCCTACAGGGACATCTCTAAAATCCGCCCACACACATTAACTTCCGATTAATCTCCAGAGCCTGGCAGTGGGGTCTCCTGGCGGGATGGACCTTGATGACCAGGCACTCCCAGTTCTCCTTCTGTAACTCCCACCCTGGAGCTATTCACATTAATCAGTCGATGCGTTAATGAATTATTGACCCTGTGCCCTGATGTCACTGCATTGAAATGTTAAATAGGTGGCAGGCTGATAGAAGGGCTAGTATATGAATGAGAGGAAGGCCCAGTAGCTGGGAAGTGTGTGGTGTGTGTGTGTGTGGGGTGTAGTGTTCCTATGTTTTCCTTGGAATAAAAGAAAAGGTCATGCTAGGATGTGTGTACCTGTGAGACTTGCAGCTTTATTGCTACAGTAACAATGGGTCCAATCTGGCCTCTCTGCATGCCAAATCAACTGTTAGGCATTTTTCACATAGACAACACTGTCACAGTCACTTCAACACATGGAAAACCACGAGTTGTGTATCACTATGTCCTATGGAGCATTTCAATCAGGCAACATGTGCTGCGATTGTCGCAGAGGGACGCAGCATGCTGCCATGTTCCTCTGACAGCATGATAATGCAGCTACACATTTGTAGTATGGGCTTCAATGGAATCCTATTGCAATCACACTATTGTCACAGGTGGCTGCACTCTACCTGAGATTGTGTCACTTCTGTTTCTACTGAGACAGTGGAATGCTGGGAAATCCTAGCTAGACTGTAGCACTAAAATCACACTCCAGCATTTCAACTTGCTACAAAATATCCTGTGTTAAAGATAGACTACCCCTTACATGGGATTGTGCCTTAAGTCCCATGGTCTGCTAACCCTTTAAGGACCAGAGAAGTGTGCACCCCTTTGGTCCTCAAATAATTAAAGGCCTGGGATAGATCTTCATGGAAAGGTTTGTGGAAGAGGTTTTGCTTCATAAGCACAAAGGAGACAATCACCTTCCTACTTATCTATTGCTGGACAAAGTAACCACCACTAATTAGCCCATTACTATGTATACAAAGATTATTAGTTGATTTCCTCCAAAAGTTATATACTAGTTAGCTGCCTGTCTTGTACAGTGGCAGATTACAAACTGAAAGTATTAGATAGATGGCAGCAGAACAGCTCATCAAAGACTGTCGTCTAATAGAGTAGTAACGGCCAATGTGAGGCCCTCCAGCTGCTGCCAGGTTACAACTCCCCCCCCCCCCCAGATGTTGTACTCCATCAGCAGCTGGAGAGCCTCCTGTTGACCCCCCACTGTAATAGAAGAGGACAAGGAGGTGACACAATACATCAGTGTGTGCACGTGTATTTCTATATATATAAATCTATATATATATATCCTGTTTATTTGGAGTATGTAGTAGTTTTATGTCCAAGTATAATCATTGTCCATATAGGCAAAGTAGTTGAAATTCTGGAGCAAACCAACTGCATCATAAGGGACAGACAAAAATACTCCAAATTTCCACTGATTTAAATGGGGGTTTAATTAAATGCTAGAAAGGTCCCCAAAACACTGAGAAGCAGTGCTTTGGAGACAAGAGGTCAAAAGTGCCATTTAAATCAGTGGGAATGTTTGTCTCGTTTGGTGCAATTGGTTTGCCCCAGAATTGCTCCATGTTGCCTTTATACATAAGGGATCACAGATGTTAAATTGGCATCACGAGGTGATAACATTTAGAGGCGTATGTGCAAAAGAAAAGAGGGGCAATTCTGGGGCAAACCAGCTGCTCCATGGAGGAAACATATACATTCCCCAAAGTCACATTGATTTAATTCCTGGACTGCAACATGTTTAGTTAATTGGAGATTTCTGGGTGATCATTAATGCACAGAGCAGTACTTTGCACCCTTAGTAAAACCCAGCTAATAGTATTCCAAGTCTTCCACCAGACGATGGTCTAATATAAGCATGTCCTGTCCCTACTTATTGTATTAAGCCTTTATAATGGACACACACACTCCGACCAGCAAAATACAGAGACCTGGGCTGTATTCCTGCTGCTTAACCCATTGAGTGCCTAAGGGGTATGCAACACATTGCGAACACCCCTCTGGCACTCCAAGGGTTAATAGGATGTGTTTTGGAGCAAACCAACTGCACCTTGGGGGGGTTCAAACATTCTTCTGGATTTAAAAGTCCTAATATTCTAGGAATACATTGCTTCTTGATGTGTTGGAAACCAGTTTAATACTCTAGAGCTTAAAAGTTCCCTTTCAATCAATTGGAATTTACAGACTTTTCATTCCCCCCTATAGTGCAGATGGTTTGCTCCAGAGTTTCTCCTGTTGATGAATACTGTGTTCCATATGCACAAACCAAAAGAGAACCGTAAGGAGCAAATAAACGTCCCCACTGATTTAAATGGGGCTTTTAATGAATTCTAGAGAAGTCTTCAGTGCATTATGAAGAAATGTGTTTGAGATGTCTCTTGATTCATAGAGTTAAAAGCTATTGTATAAAGTAAAAGTCAGATGTATGTTTGTCCGATGCAGTCATGCGCGGTAGAGACTGCCTGAACTCAGGAACGCAGGTGGTGGGAGGCCTGTGTACACGGGCTTTTACACTAGTTTTTTATAGAAATGGATATTTTGGGGAATGTTTATAGTGCAGGTGTTTACACCATATTTGTATCACTTTATACATAATTCTCCTAGAGACCTTTAACCTGGGGGTGGCAGGAGGGATTCCAGCAGAGTATGATGGGAGTTAAAGTCCAACAAGAAAGAGCTGGAGGGCTGGTTGAAGATAATGGGTTTGTAATCAAATGTTACCCATCCCTGTGGTTCTGGTACAGCCCTGAAGCATGTATTTTTTATAATTGGACAGTATTTATAGGATGAGATGGCAGCTGTAATGATAAGACTGTTATGGAATAGACACATATAAAATAGGTAAAATGAAAGGTCCATTTCTAATGAGATAGAACAAACGGTAACTCACTGTTGTTAATCCGTCAAGTTCAAATATTAGTGCACTATGTCTTCATGTCACTGAGTGAGAATAGGAGAAGTGCACTGTATGGAGGGCTGGAGGAATAAATCAAACTGTGCTCATGTTTAGGGTGGGTCACTGCCCCCTGCAAAGTCCCATTAAACCTGTTAATTGGCGTCACTGTGACAGGAAGAAGAACTGTCAGCATTTGGGGGAGAAGTTAAGTGGAGAGCAGCTGGTCAGCAGGGAGACAAGACTGGATACCATATGTAGGCTGCCAGCTGATAACATGGTACTCATGACCCTCACAGTTCTTCGCTGTCCCATCTGATCCCAGATCTGTCACATCATATCCATCTATCAGAATTGCCATGGCACCCAACACTTAAGAGAAAAAAAAAGACATTTACCAATTCAGAGAATGGTGACCTATGTTCTGAGTCAGTGATCAGAGGACTGGGCCGAGTCAGACACCAATCTTGGTGCAGAATTATAAGAGATATAGATGTATGGGACACTCCGTAAGGCTGATGTACTAAGGAAAACTGGGAGGAGATGAACTAAGGGGTGACAAAGTGGAGATGACTTGTCTGTTGATATCACTTCTCCATTTCTTATGTTATTCTATGGCACCTATTCACTAAAATTTCTCAAGTGGTAGAGATCTTAGTGTATAGGCTCAACAGAGTAACATAGAAACTGGATAAGTCATATCATTAGGAAGTCGTCTCCACATTATCACCTCTTTATCTCCCCTTAGTACATAACCCCCCTGTTTCTGAGGAAACCATAGGGGAAATAATACCCGTTTAGCCCTTTGAATGCTAACAAAGTCTTCAGTGTATTGCATTGCATTGGAGACCTCACTGGCATTCAAAAGGTTTATATCGCAGGGCCCTCTGATCCTTCTGTTCTCCTCATCTGATTGTACTATTTAATACCTCTGTATGTCTATTCCCAATTGTACAGCGCTGCGGAATTAGTTGGCGCTATATAAATAAAGAATAATTATAATATCCCCATTTAAATCAACAAATTTGAGAATTTGTCTTTGTCCCTTGAAGTGCAGTTGGTTTACTCCAGAGTTACACCCATTCTTAGTACATAAGCATCAGTGTGATTGGAACTGCGTGCTGCAGTGGGACCCTTTAGCGCCATATTAAATCACAGCGGAACAGTCATCCTCTTTTCTTACTTTTACACGTCCCTGGCAAAGAACTCTTCACATTTGCTTTTGTCTGGAGCTGTGACAGCAGAGTGAGTGCAACAATGTAAAGAAGATATGATGTAAACTGGACAGTGAAACAATGTAGAAAAATCTGCCTCTAAAGCATACAGATCACTCAGAGCTGCAGAATGACTTCATCATTGTATAAATATCCCTGCTTTCACAGTCCTAGACAGAAGCAAATGTGTTAGATATCCCTCTGGCACTCCAAGGATTTGGAATGCCAGAGGAGTGTGCAATGTATTGCTCTGCAATGTGTTGTGTCCCCTCTAGCACTCAAGGGGTTAACACCTTAGATGTTAGAGAGGTCTTGCTATGTGTTAGGCACATCTCTGCATCCATGGAGATTGCACAGTATCAATATCAAATGTGTGTGAACACTAATTGGTGAAGGGACTATACGACTGAATTAATATGCTAAAATGTATCAGGTAACAGTTACCAGGTAACTGGATCTGAAATATTTATTTTTCCTTAGAGGCTCCTAGGCTATAAAACTTATTAAAAGATAAATCTGTCAGATAACAAGATTGCAGTGTGAAATGTTTCAATCTTTCCCGTGTCAGCTGTTAGTCCCAGAGCATCACATACCATTGTCTCTCCCTTTTTTGTCCATCATTATTTAAGAGCACTAAAGCTCAATATAAGACTTTTAAACTATAGGCAGTGGACTCACAGCCGAGTTCTCATAGCTTGCACGGCTGGGTGATGTCAGGGACTTGCTTGTTTCTTATGGGAGAGGAATCTGCTGTCCCCTCCATAGAAGCCCTATTTCAGCAAATCGTCCATCAATGGTCTTCTAAGATCGAGATAGAAATCTCCAGTAAGCTCTGATCTAGGCTCTGACGTCCCCTGGGCCCTGTGAGGGAACAGGTGAACTTTAATCTATGGGGACTTTGTTCCCATACCTGTTTGCACATAGCTTATAGTATAAGTGGGTCATGTCTTGACACTTTTGTGTCCTATTAAATTTTTAACCCCTCTGGCACTCAAAGGGTTAAACACCAGTTTATTAGATATTTAATTTTGTTTGTCAGTCAGGCATGACTGTAGATATAATTCAAAATTGGATAGGCACTAGAATCAATATCATTGCTACATCAAGTGTATATTCACCAAATGATGGGGTGCACTCAAAAGCCAAAAAAATTACTACTCACTCAATTAATAGAAAACCCTGGGGAAGAAAAGGAGAGAATATCCCCCCAGAGTAACTACAAAAAGTAGCTTTTCAATGAGGCACTCAGTAGCCAAAAAAATACAATCAGATACAAAAAATATGAAAGTTTATTTAGATACAAGAAATATACCAATTACATAAAATCATTTAAAACCACACTGATCCGAATATGAGACCCTGATATATTAGATCCCTTATAAATATATTGAAATGTGCAAGCCTAGATAAATAATATCAATTATGTAATATATTCTAAGCAGCACATCAAAAATAATGCCTAGTATATAATAAATCTTATGTCCATACAGAGTCTATCATACGTCTAAAGATAATATATGCATCAAACAAATAACATGATAAGGTACAATATAACATATCATAAAAAAAGAAAAAGTACTAATCATAAACACCCATATAGACAAAACTCTGAGCAGGACATCCAGGTAGGGACTGTAAATCAGTAGATTCTATCCGGACCAGCTGACCTTCCCCACGCGTATCACCATATTGGCTTCGTCAGTGCCTCATTGAAAAGCTACTTTTTGTAGTTACTCTGGGGGGATATTCTCTCCTTTTCTTCCCCAAGGTTTTCCACTAATTGAATGAGTAGGCATGACCGTAGGACTCAAACGTTCCACATTACCAACTGCCACTTCCTACCAGGATTACTACCTAATTTGCATAACCTGACAAATAAATCAACATAGCTCAGAAAGTATGGCTTGAAATTCAGAATGACCAACATAAATCTGGGTGATCTTAGAAATCTATTTGTTACAAAGTGACAGTTCCACCTTAAAGTACGGACCCAACCAAACTGTGTTTGATGTCAGCGAATTCAGGAATATATGAGATTATAAAGAGGTTAACCATTGAGCCCCAGAGGGTTGTACAGTGCATTGCTTTGCAATACATTGGACGCCCCCTAGCAATCAAGGGTTAATAAGGAGAAGTAGAAATGGTAAGTGCCAGAGAGTGTCCTCACATGAGAGAATCCAGAAGGTCAGCAGTGCGATGCAGAATTGCTCCAACACATCGTCTCGTAGAAGCAATATCAGTTCTAGAGCTGATATGGCTGTGGGAAGGAGAGAGAGAAATAAATCTAAACACACTGGAGAATGTGTATCATCTAGATAGACCATACAGAATAAAATAAGGAAGGAACCCACAGTGGGAATACAAGGTTATAATCATTAATCCTCCTAACACTGTGAAACGAATTGTGGTGATTTTAGGTGCCTCTTCACCGCCTTCATTCCACCTGTCATGTCCTGTCTCTCATGGCGCAGTCTGCAGCCTCCTCCTCTCAGCCCCAGTGGCCCAGATGAGAGGTGTTTATTCAGTAGGTAGGAGCTTGCAGGAACTGCTTTGGTATCCATTTGAAGTGACGCATGTATTCGGCCGCGTCATTTAAAGTGTCGCAGTTAAAGTTATGCACAAATTCTACAATATTGCACCCATATTGCGTCCTTAATGCACCCCTATTGCACCCATAATGCATCAGTATTGCACCCATATTGTGTACTTAATGCACCCATATTGCACCCCTATTGCGTCCTTAATGCACCCCTATTGCACTCATATTGCGTACTTAATGCACCCATATTGCATCCTTAATGCACCCCTATTGCACTCATATTGCGTACTTAATGCACCCATACTGCATCATTATTGCACCCATATTGCACCCCTATTGCATCCTTAATGCACCCCTATTGCATCCATATTGCGTACTTAATGCACCCATATTGCATCCTTAATGCACCCCTGTTGCACCCATAATGCGTCAATATTGCACCCATATTGCATCATTATTGCACCCATATTGCGACACGTTAACGCATGAAATGGTTAATGCGCCATTCGGAGCAACGCAAAATTTAGAACGTGCTTCACTTTGTGAAGAAAATCTTTAAATGCGACATTTCAAATGACGCGGCAAAACACATGCATCATTTTATGACGTAAAACTTTACATGCAACAGTTCAATAGTAAACCAAGTGATTTATAGGCAGGGGAGCTTCAGTGAGTGCAGCCTGAGATTTATAGCTGTGGGCTGGGGAAGAGGGAAAGGAAGAGATCTGGGCCAGGTCTCTGGTTATATCTGATGATCAGAATCTGTGTTATCATATAGAGCCTTATCATATCTGGTAACTCTCAGATTGACCCTGACACTCAACATTTTAACCCAAATCTCAGAATCTCAGTGGCTAAACTTTAGGAGCGAGGGAGTTCAGGGTCACCTGTTTATATGATCTCCACCAATTTACTGCTTTGTTAGACTCTAAATAGGTACCATTTATAGCAGAGAGGCAGAGGGAGTAGTTCTACTAGTCTGTGTGGGACAATGGGGTTAATTAATGCTCATTAACCCATTGAATGCCGTAGAGGTATCCAAGGCAATGCTTTGGATACCTCTTTGTTGCTCAAAGGGTTAACCCTTTGAGTGCCAGAGGGGTACGGAACCCATTGCTTTGCAATGTGTTCCGTACCCCTCTGGCACTCAAAGGGTTAAGGCCTCCTTATGGACTGACTGGAGTATCCCTGGGAAACAGCATAGTGATGTATTGATCAGCTTCTACTGCCCTGCCCAGATTTGATAAGTCTTAACTCTTTCAGCGCTGTCACTTTTTTCTCACCTCAGAGGGAACAATGCTTACCCCACTGACAGTCAAAGGGTTAAGGCATGAAACTTGGTGCTTTATACTTACCCTGAGACACCTCTAGTGGAACATGTTTTTATATTGCTCTGTGTATTGTGTGTGTAGGTACTGTACATCACTGGTATCCATAGTCTGATAAACAATCCTCTGTAACAAGCAGGAGTCTCTCCAGACTCTCTACCATAAAAAGAGATGTATTTCATGTTCTCCTCTGCTTCCTTCAGGGATGAGCTTGTTGAAAGCAAACAATAGAATCTTTGTCACACTGAATCTCAAGCTGGGAAAACATTGCTTACACTCTGTTTATGTATAAATGTAGGCCTCCCAGCTAGGAATCATAGGCATCATTGTGACCCAAAATCTTTATTCAATATACCTGAAGACTGAAGACTTTCATAAGGAGGCTCCCACTGCGCACAAAATGAAAAAAATAAATCTAGAGAAAGTAAATGTCTGTTTGCTGGTACTCGTTCGTATGTGTATAGAATCAGGAGATTATTGTGTACATTTCTATTTAGATCTACAAACATATTTAATCAAATAAATCATTGCACACGAAAGAGTTTTTGGCTGAGTAGCACATGTATATGATCTGTCACATCTGTGCCCTGCAGGCTGGGCACACTGACACTTCATCTTGTTTTCTGTCCCCTGGCTGACATCTGAAAAGGTTGCAGGCTTTGGCTGCATCGGAAGCAAGCTTACTTCAGCCGACCTTTCTTTTACAACAGTGTCACTTACTTTCCAGCCTGCTTGGGCCTCCTGGGCTTTAACAGGACTGTGATGGTTTGATGGCTAGTGTCATCTAGCTTGGAACAAAGCAGAGAATATTAACCCAATCACAGACAGGGGAGTCAGACTTGCAGGGAAAGATTTACATGGCAGGGAATTGATATTATTATTAAATATTTATTTATTTATAAGGAGCAAGCATTATTTACAGAACTGTACTATTGGGAGCAGATCAGCCAGCAGTTTTAAAAAGACACAGAGGTCGATATACTAGAAAGAAATGGAGTAGTTCTGAAGCAAACCAGCTGTACCTTAGAGGACAAATCAAAATTCTCAATGTTTTCATGGGCTTTTAATTCCTTCATAATGCATTGCATACCCCTCTAGCACTCAAAGGGTTAAAAGCCCCATTTTGATAAATGTGATGTTAATATGGTTTGCTCCAGAAATGCTGCATTTTGAATGCACAAGGCCTATCGTGATCTGGAAGTTTTCCAACTGACGAGACTCACTTCAAGTTAGGTGACTTCTAGACCTGGAATGTCCAATTTCAGTCCTCAAGGGCCATCAAGAGGCCAGTATGTAAGTATTTCCCTGATTAAAGTGGAACTACCACCCCTTTTAAAGATGGACCCAAATAATTACCCATCTTGCGACTAGATGCTCAATAGCGCTAGTCACCAGAATTATTACCGCGTTATCGAGAATTCATATTGCTCCGGGGAATAAGAGCCAGGAAACAACACAGACATCTTTCCATAGTGACGTCTGCGCACCCATGCTGTCTGTCTCAGCTGGCTCTAGGAGGCGTAGCTAAGAGCCGTTCGGCACCAAAAGGGAATGATAGCGCACGTGTGCAGACGTCACTATGGATAGATGTCTGCACTGTTTCCTGGCTGTCAGTACCAGGAGCAAGATGAATTCTTGATAACGTGGTAATAATTCTGACGACTAGCACTACTGAGCAGCTAGTTGCCAGATAGGTAATTATTTGGGGCCATGTTTAACCCCTTAAGGACCGGAGGTTATGGGACATTTCCGTCCCATAACGACCGCATAGGGGCAGTTTGACGCGCCGGTACACGTGACCTGGGGCTTGAAAGAGATTGCTCCGATCTTGGAGCGGTCTATTTCATGCCCTATTTTTACTTACAGCGCTCCCGGTAGAGCGCTGTAAGTAAAAAGTACGTGACGTACCATGACTGTCATCGGTCCTTGAGTAGTTCAAGGACCGTGACGGTCCTGGTACGTCAAGGGTCCCTATGGGGTTAAAAAGGGTGGTAGTTCCGCTTTAAGCACAGGTGAGTCAATCAGTGACTCATTCATTTTGATTGGCCCTCCTGTGCTTAATCAGGGAAATCCTTACATCCTGGCCTCTTGGTGGCCCTTGAGGACTGAACTGAGACAGCTCTGGTCTAGAAGACAAGTTTCTTTTCTCATGGAGGTAACTGATTCAATGAAATAAGACAGTATACATGGCTGTGATGTAAAACATTGGAGAGGTCCTTTCTAAAATATTTTTCACAACCAGCTCCTTTCAATAAAGGGTTTAACAACACATGGGGATACAGTAGCCTGAGGATATTTAATTTCTCCAAGCAGTCTGCGGTCTAGCTATTAAATGACTTTTCATGACACCTGGAGAGGGATATGCAATGTTTATGCACCTCAGTGATTTTACTCATGATTAGGAGTGAAGATTGCTCTATCGATTCAGACACTAGTCCTTTTTCTTCAGTACCACAGTTGGGTGCTTCTACAGTTTGTTGGAAAGAGATGCTCCTTCATCAACGCTTTGAAACTTTTCCCAGTTGGGTGTCTTCCAAACCCACTAATTGGCCATTTTCCCAATCAACCAGCAAGTGGCTTTTCCCATTCTGTAGGCGAGTGCCTTCATTGTTCAGTATCTGGGAGTTGTCCAGGCTCAATATCATTAACATAATTATATAATAATACCATAGAATAACATGTGTTCATGCAGTGCAAACAGCCATGCACAGGACAGTCAGCTTCTAAATTGTATGTATGATTCTGAATGCAGACTTCTAACAAATGTTACAATACATCATTCACATTGCACAAGTGCCTTCTAGGTTAACATTTAGATAAGTACATTAGAATGTTAAGGGTAGCAAATAAAGCATTTTAGTGTTGCTGCTTTTTGTCCTTGTATCTCTTAGTTACATAAAATGTTTAAAAATGTAACCAGCTTCTTGTTTTGTTGCAGCAATGGGGAGAGATTTACTGACAATTTTGTCTATGCTGGTGGTGTCATTTGCACAAATCCCGTTCAGATATCATTCAGTGGGGCTGGCATTTTAACATCAGTTGGAAGTTTAACCCTTTCAGTTCCAGAGAGGTAGCCAATGCATTGCAATACAATGTGTTGGCTACCTCTCTGCCTCCTAGCGGGTTAATCCTTAGAATGCCAGGGGCGATATAAAGAACATTGCTTAGCAATGCGTTGCCCACCCTTCTGACACTCAAAGAGTTTAAGCAGTGTTTCTCTGTCTTTTCTAGATTTATGGGGGGGCACCCCAACACATATTTCATTTGTCAAGGATGTTATAAAGAGTACACATAAGTAATAGTTATTAGATATCACAATCAGAGAAACAACATCTATAAATAAACAGTTGAAACTCAACATTCACATTTTTCAAAACCTCTTAGTGTAAAAGCCAGTGTATATGGGCCAAGGTCCAGGTAATGTTAACCCTTTGAGTGCCAGAGGGGTACGCAACACATTGCTTGGCTTGACAAAGATCCCGTGTAGTGGATCAAAATATTACTGATTGTGCTGCAAATTGTCAAAGAAGATGTTATGAAATTGTTTTAATACATTGACGTTTTGTATCCTAAACTGTGAGTGTGTCCAGTGTTTCATATTTATGATATATATATATATATATATATATATATATATATATATATATATATATATATATGTGTGTAAAATAACAAACAAAATAAGTATCTTGTAATACCTTTTTTATTGGACTAACAGAATTTTGGATTGACAAGCTTTCGGGAGAACCTCCCTTTCTCAAGTCTAATGCTTTGTTTGTTATTTTACATCTACATCACTGGACTAATACGGCTACAATCTCCACTATATATATATATATATATATATATATATATATATATATATATATATGTAAAGTACTCTTCACTTTTATTAATTTGTTCTGTTCAAGGCCAAACTTCTTGCTTTCTGTGCTATTAGAAATGTCAGCACATTGGCTATCATTCAAAATATAGTGTAATCCAGGAAAGTAATTAGCATAAAGCGTCAGTCTGTGCCGCCGAAATATGGTTAATTTTTCAAAAAACTATTTCTAACAAATGGCTAAACTTCTCGACGACTGGTCAATTTGTATGGATGTTGCTGTCATTTTTTATAGTGTTGCTTCTGTAGCTGAAGAGTGAGCTTGCGGCATTGGATTGTATTTTCAGATGTGTGTTGTGATCAATAATGAAGGGCATATAGAGGTTATTTTCATAGGAGAAGGGTCTCTGCAGTGTCAAGAAATAAAGACTTGAATTACTTTTAGAAGCAAGACGTTGTCAGTAAAGACACTCTGCCTCATCATGTCATTGATTACTTATGGCGCAAGACTGACTGTGTCGATTCTCTGCGGTCTGTGTTTATAAAAACAATATTAGATCAATTTTATTGTAATAATAGTGACAATTGGGCCTTATGTATTAAAGGCACAATGGTACAAGTCTGGGCCATACCGACCTCCAACAGGGCAGAAATCAAATCCTCATCAATTTAAATAGGGTTTTTAATCCCTTGAATGCTAAAGAGGTATTTAACCCAGTTAAATCAGTGTGATTTGGGGGACTTTAATTTGTTCTCCATTCTAAGATGCTTTGCCCAGAAATGATCCGATTCTGAGTTTCAGTGAACTGGACTTGATGGGTTCTAGTCTCAAAACAATCATCTCTGTTCCTGTTTTATTTTTTGTTTTTAACCCTTTGAGTGCCAGAGGGGTACGCAACGCATTGCAAAGCAATGCGTTGCGTACCCCTCTGGCACGCAAAGGGTTAATAAGTCTGATCACTTTTTAGCCTCTTTCCAACTTTATTTTAAAAATGTTCGACGTTATGCTCCAAAGAGGGGAAACAAAAACTGCTGAAAACATAATATTATTAATGCACATGAAACCTGTTCATTTTTTAGTGATGTCTCTTTAAACAGAGGCATGATACTGGTCACTAGTAATTGCTATAATGATCAGATATATAGCAGTATAAGAGGAGTTATAAGGAAAAAAGGCAGGTTTTCTATCAATTCCAGTTTTCTCTGGACAGTATCAGTTATTTGTAGTTTGTCCCATTGCACAAATAACTGATACTGTCCAGAGAAAACTGGACACTTTGCAGAGAAAATGCTGTGCATTGCATTGCGTACCACTCTGGCAGTCAGAGGGTTAAATGTTCTGGATTTCTGCCTTGTGAGATCACAGTCACATCCCATAGCAAAATCAGGGAGACACCAATGCAATGTAGTCTGTATAGATGCGAGAGAGGGTGCACACTGCAGCTTTCACACTATGGGTTAAGGCTCTAGGAAGTAGCCTTGGGAGGTGAGGGCAGGTGTCAGGTGGAATTTAAATGTGTTTCCTATGGTGCAGTTGGTATGCTTGAAAATTGTTCAATTTCATTATTACATCAGCCACACTACATCTAATAAAATATCACGTTTTATTTTACCCATTAAAAATCTTTGGTAGTGTGGGACGGCGTTGACCATATATATTTTTTATGGTTCTATTTAGTAATGTAAAATGAAATGTTCTGCACATATATAGATACACACACATACATAAACACACCACAGATACATAGATACATACTTAATACATACAGATAGACATAGACACACACACATACATGCATAGAGACGCACACACACACACACACACACACACACATACACAGACATACCTACCTACCTACCATTGTCACCATGGGCTGATATGAAGGGGGAAGGTGGGAGGATACAAAGAGGACATGTGTTGCACAGTGAGTGTAAAGAGGACATGTGTATCGGTTGTGGAGGGTGGTAAGGGACAAAGAGACACAATCAGTGACACTATGAAAGGGCCGTGAGGCATAGAGGTGGGAACCCATAGCAACCACAACAGTTCGCCATATAAACGTGAAAGTGAACCCATTCTATGGCAGAGGGGCACACAACACATTGCAAAGCAATGCGCGACATACACCTATGTAACCTAAAGGGTTAATAGTGTAAACAGCAATTGAATTAAAAGGATAGTAATGTTTCACAAAAACAGCAGCTCCAATTAATCTTGATAGTATTTGAGCCATAGAGCGTTTTATTTCAATACTGTCAGAGTTGTAGTTCAAGAGTAATTGAATGACAAAGTTTCCCCCTCCCGTCCCTTTGTAAGCCACCTCCCCTTATATGTGGAATGTGGTCCACAGACCAGACAGCTCACAGCAAGGGACAATCTTCTTACTGTGAGAACAATGAAAGCCCTGCCCCCATTTACAGGTTTTTCAAGTTTTTCCCTTATGTTAATTGAAGATTGTCCCTCTCTGCAATCCACTTGGACACCGCCATGCTGCTCTAAACTGAGCAGTGTTACATTAGTAAAAGGGGTGTTAGGGGGATATTTTATCATCCAATTACTCTTGAACTACAACTCTGACAGTACTGAAATAACACTCTCCATGACCCAAATACTATGATGATTAATTGGAGCTGCTTTTATTATGAAACATTACTATTCCTTTAAGATGATAGGGTCCTATAAGTTTAGCACTAAACTAAATAACAATGGAGAGATACAAATGTATGGTTCAGGGTGATATAAACATGCTAAATAACTGAAACATCTGCTAATGTACAGACCTGGTACAGAATATAACTCCTCCAGTGCTTTCATGTAAATGCACAACCTGGTCACAGCACGTCTGAACTAAGCACAAGAAAAGTGGATCTCTGAACCTATTTCCTCTGCTCACAAGTTATATATAGCCTGAAGGTAGAGGTAGAGGAATAGTTCACCCTGAAACACGCTCACCCTCCCACAATGTGTACCTCTTTTCATACGTGATGGAAAGCACACATTTAAAAGTGCAAAGAACTTTGTACGTAGGAACTAAGCAAGGCACACTTAGTGGCTATCACTGACGTTTTGTTTATATTTAGGCCTAGCTCACCTTAACAGCTTTGTGCAACAACAAATTCCATCGAGGGAAGAGAGGCAGGTAGGCAATAGACCGAGTCGCATTGCAGACCAATGTGTTGCGTATGATTGTGGCACTCAAAGGGTTAATTGTCATGTGACAGTAATGTTGTAGTGTGGCAAACTTGAGTGCAGTTGGCAGTAAGGGACAGTTAAGGAGCAGAGGCGGAGTAAGAATCGAACAGGTGGTGTAAGAAGTGGAGCATCAGATTTGCGAATAATAGCTGGATGAGAGCAGAAAAAGAAGAGAAGAGGCAGGGCGTGTGAAAGTCAGGTTAGGACACTGCGAGATGGATCATTCACAGTAGTTGTAAACAGTTCTGGAATTAAATGAGTGGTAAAGGGGAGGGTGCAAGTGGGGCAGAGAAATAGGCAAGGAGACAGAGCAGTACCTGCAGCAGAGTTAGGATGCCCCCCCATTGCTGCACGTTCTGCCTGTTGGGCGAAGGGCAGGTCTAGCTGTGAGAGTGTGTGTCAGCCATGTTTGTTTTTTCTTCAGGCAGATGTTGAGAAAGGACAAAATCCTTCCCCTCTGTATCTCCTGGACAGGCAGTATGGAGGAGATTTAAATATTTCCTCCATACTGTCCTCCTTAGCGTCTGTGTGCCAGGTACAGAGGTTTCTTCTTTTATATAGATACTAGATGAACAGCCCGTTACACGGGCCACAGTGCCTCTGGCAGCTGGTCGCGAGGCAGTCACGCGCAGCAGAGACTGCCCGCGCCACTGCTGAAACAGAGCTGGACGCTCCTTCGGAGCGCCCAGCTCTGTATCAGCCGCAGCGCGGGCAGTCTGTAGTGCGCATGACTGCCGCACGCGCAGCAGTGTCTACTGCGCATGTCGGGCGTTACACACAACTTAGCGAATTATTATATAGGATATATGGTTACAGAGATAAGTAAGGAACATTTAATTTTCAACATAACAAAAAGAGATGGAAAAACTTGTTCAGATTCGTCAACAAAAATCTATGACGTCATTGAAAGAGTAAAGCACCTAAAACAGGAATGGGCAGGCCACACAGTAAGAAGACTTGATATTAGATGGACCAAACACATTTTGCAATGGATTCCACTTGATACTAAATGACCAAGAAGACCAGAGACAAGATGGGTAGATGAAATTGGCAAATTTGGTTGTACACAGTGGCAACAAAAAGCACAGGACAGAATCTGTTGGAAGCTTGCTGAGGAGGCCTTCATCCTACAGCTGATTGACTATGCCAGATGCACATCTCCACAGCATTGACCCATAGTGCACCCCCACCATGGAGGCTGAAGCATGCTCCGAATTACTCCATATTTTCTTGACAAAAAAATTGCACCATAAAGACAAATTAAAATCCCGCTGATTAAATTAAGCTTTTAACTCCTTGAATGCTAGAAAGGTCTCATTCACAATGTGTTGGAGACCTTTCTAGCGTTTAAGCATTAAAAGTCTAATTTAAATATACATTTTGGGGATTTCATTTGTTCCCTACGGTGCAATTATTTTACAGTTCAGCCATTCTGTTGCATTCTGTGTGCTTTGTGACAATCTGTACTGTTAAAACATTTGAATAAAACAACTACCAGCAATGTGAAAGGAATAGAAAAAGTAATAAAAAGTAATATTGTAGACCATAAAATAAGAAATCCATCGATGCAGTTCCTATCTCTCAGACCTTTATGGTTTGAGAGATAGAGTGTTCTAAATTTCCTCCCCTTCTCCTGACGTCAGCTGTAAGCTGACAGCAGGAGATCCTGGTCCGGCGACTGGCAGGTGGCTCTTCAGCAGAGCCTCAATAGCCCGATTTTAAAAGAAATACTTAATTGGAATGGTCTACAAAATGTGCTTGGTTTGAAAGCACACTTTTTAGACCATTCCAAAGAAGTATTTATTTTTTATTTTGTGCTATTGCGGATCTGCTGAAGAGCCTCCTCGTGTCGGCTGACACGGATCTCCTTCTATCAGCTTTTTAGATGACATCAAGGAGAGGGGGAACTTTAGAGTGCTCTATCTCTCAAATCATAAAGGTTTGAGAGATAGGAACTGCATTGATGGATTTCTTATCTTATGGTCTACAATATAACTTTTTATATAATTAAGACATTACTATCCCTTGAATCCCTTTGTCTTAATCAACATGAAAAGCCTTATAACATATTTGTTTTCATACTGCCACTTTAACGTATCAGTATATGAAAATGCCTAGACCAAATTCTGACTAACTATGATTAAAGTATAACTTTTATTAAATATATTTATAAACTTTTTTTTTCCTCTTGATGTTTTTAGTACTTTAATAAAACCTTCCATTCCCAGACTGTTTTAGCACTGTAATAAAAGGTATGTTTTAGCCTTAGCCAGCCATAATTTGGTCTATGAATGTCCCTCTGCACCTGTTTTTGAAATGTAATAACTGAGGGTTTTTTCAGAACAAGGTCACACTCACAAGTATATTGTTTTTCACTTTCTGGATATTCTTAATTTGCGGTTTGCAGGCAGCTAACCACTGCCTCTAAATCAGGAATTTAATATAAAGTTGTAGCAACATACTAATCAAATAGGTGCACAAAGTTACAGAGTAACGAATGACAATTTCATGTTTTTATTGAAATTGATTTTTTCATTCGTTCACACAAATTCAGCTGGGTAAGTGGGAAGAGACTGGCTAGCCAATAGAATCGTGGCAGGAAATGGAGAGACGGTCACCTTGGTTATGGTTGTGATTAATTGTTGCAACAGTTTGAAAATCTCTATTTTATCTGTGATGTCATTTATACTCTGACCAATCCTGATTTTCTAGAGGATGGGCCTTCAAACTAACATAATTTTGGATGCAGCACGTTTTCCTTTCTCGCAGTTTAGCAGCCAGAAGATAAGTGGTATAACAGTATTCCTACACTCTGATGTTAACTTCTGGAATGGTTGAGAACACCTTATACCTGTCATCAACCTTCTGGCAAATATAATGTCGCTAAGTTATCACAGTTAATGACATTTCTTTATAAAATTTGCTGCGCAAGAATTTTTCTGGCTTTACCATTACTTATTCAGAAACACAAATTAGTTGTGTTAAGGCTTCCAAATCTGCTATAAGCATCTTTTTAAATGCCAATCTTCAGTTATAGGCAACTTTTAGTCCATATTTTTTATAACACCAGGTCTATAAGTCATCCCACTATGTGACCACCACAACATTATAAGTAGGAGTCAGCGTGGTTTTATGAAGAATAGATCATAGTCAAAAGAATATCTTGCTTTCTGTAAAAGGGTAACTTGAATAAAAGTATTGTTGATGATATTTGGATTTTGCAAAAGGTCTTTGTTGCTGTGATTCACAACCAGGGCTGGATTTACATGCCAGGCACCCTAGGCAAGACACTGAAGTTGCCTTAGCTCCACCCCTTATCACACCCCTGTTCTTCACACGGCCCCACCATCAGACCTATCTACTATTTCCTGGAACAGAAAATACCCTTGGCCTATAACAAGCAAGGACAAAAAAAATAGGCTTTAAAGGGTCAGTAATGGCCCCTAAAAAATATCTAGCATTAGGTAGAGGTTCAAAAAAGAAACTAATTGCCACAAACCTTATCTTTCAAACCACTATAGTATGAGAGAAATAGGCACTGAAAGTTTCCCCCTCCCTCCCCTTCTCCTGACGGTCAGCGCTGTGCTGACAGCAGGAGATCCTGCTCTGGGGACCAGCCGGAGGCTCTGCAGCAGAGCCGAAATCGCGTTATTTCAAAAGAATTACTTCACTGGAAAGGTCTACAAAGTGTGCCTGGTTTGCAAGCACACTTTGTAGACTGTTCCAATGAATTAATTCTTTTTCAGTAACACAATTTCAGCTCTGCTGAAGAGCCTCCGCGAGTCGCACGACTCAAATTGTCTGATGTCAGCTGTAAAGCTGGAGGAACTTTCAGCTCCTACATCTCTCAAACCATAGCGGTTTTAGAGAGAGGATTTGTGGCAATTAGTTTATTTTTTTAACCTCTACCTAACGCTAAATATTTTTTATGGGACATTACTGTCCCTTTAACCCCCTGGTTGCTAGAGAGATCTCTAACGCATTGTGGAGCAATGCTTTAGAGATCTCGCTAACATCCAGAGGATTAAATAATAGCTTGCAAAGGGGGTATTAAACTGGACCAGTGACACTGAGATTGATCTGACCACACCCACAATTCAGAATGTGGGTGTGGCCAGCATAATTGAGGTGCTCCCACAAAATTTCGAGGCAGTTGCCTAGTTTTCCTATAGGATTAAAGGATTTGGCATGGAATGTGATATATCTGCATGGATAGAAAACTGGTTATATGATAGATTACCGAGAGCTGTAAATGGAACATTTCCAAGTTATAAGTGAGGTGCCGCAGGGTTCAGTCTTGGGCACTGAGTAGGTGGGTGGAAAAGTGGCAAATTAAGATTAGTATAGATAAATATAAGGTTATGCGTTTGGGTTGCAGAAACAAACACTTCACTTCTACACTAAGTAGAAAACTACTTGGGGAATCCTTGTAAGAGAAAGATTTAGGAGTACTTATAGACAATAGACTTCACAAATTGGGGTTATAGGGTTTGGTTTGTAGGGTTCCACAATGACTGTGTGGTTCCTTCTACCAATGAGATGTGTGTGAGAACCTTGTGTAATGAACTTCAGTTGTCTGAATTACAAAATACAGAGAAAAAAGCCCCACGTGTGGTCCTTCAGAGTCCTTCTTTCTCTGCAGTTCTGGAGCAAACCAGTTGCACTATAGGGGACAGATACGGAAGTGGAAAATTGTTACGTGCCAGACAGGTCTCCAAAGCATTACTTCATAATGTGTCTAGAGGTCTATGTGTCATTCAAGGGGTTAAACCCCGATTTAACTCTTAGGGACATATGGAGGAGTTCTGGGATAAACTATTTTCACTATAGGGGAGATCGAAAAATAAAAAACATTCCCACTGATTTAATGCGTTGGAGACCTCTCTAGTATTCAAAGGATTCAAATCCCCATGTAAATAAATTGGAATGTTTAGCTCTCCTCTATAGTGCAAATAGTTTGCCCAACAACCTCATACCCCCCAAGTGTCCCTCTTTAGGTGGGACAGTACCCCTTTTAGACCCAAATCCCTCTGTTCAGCTTTCCCACCCTAGTGTCCTTCTTTTTAGGAGATCAGGCTGTGTGCTGTGTATATAAGTGTATCACATTGCTCTGCAGCCATAAAACTCACATTAATGTTTGTATAAACATCCTTATATGTGTCTATACATCTGTTTGTGTAAATTAACCCCTTAAGGACCCATGACGGTCCAGGACCGTCATGGCTTGTTTTCACTTAAGGACCGATGACAGTCCTGGACTGTCATGGAATTCTGGGCTCCCCGCTCGGCTGAATGCTGCTCAGGGAGTCTGGAATCAGATTATGAAAAGAAAAAAAATAAATGGTCCCTAGTCCTTAAAGAGATAGTAATGTGTCACAATAACAGACGCTCCAGTTAATCATCATAGCATTTGGACTTTGGAGAGTATTATTTCAGTACTGTCAGAGTTATAGTTCAAGAGTAATTCAATGACAAAGTGTCCCCCTCCCGCCCCTTTTACTGATGTAACACTGCTCAACCAGAGCAGAAGGGAGGTGCCCAGTTAGATTGCACAGAGGGACAATCTTCAATTAAGATAAGGGAAAAAAATGAAAAGCTTGTCAAGGGTGGCAGGGCTTTCATTGTTCTGATAGGAAGAATATTGTCCCTTGCTGTTATCTGTCTGGTCTATGGACTGGATTCCACATCTGAGAAGAGATGGCTTGCACTAGGTAAAAGAGGCGGGAGGGGGAAACTTTGCTTGTGAATATCTCTTAAACCATAAAGGTTTGAAAGACAAGACTTATATCGTTTTTAATGCCTACAAAATAAAATAAAGATAAAACAAAGTATTACTATCCCTTTAAGTGACCGCTCCGCGCGTGTACGGCCGGTCCTAAGGGGTTAAATACTTTGGTCTTTCTCTAAATCATTTATTCAGTTACCAAAGAGGTGTCAGTCATGAAATAACCTAAAATTAACTGTAATGCCTGCCCAACAGCCACGCCTCCAGCATCACCACCTAAACTATAAATGTCCCTCTTTGGCCTTTTGAAATGTTGGGAGATATGGAACCCTTACACTTTTCTTATGAACGTATTGCATTTTGAGTTCCGTAGATATGTATGTGTAACACATTGCTCTGCAATGCGTTGTATCCCCCATGGCACGCAAAGGGTTATAGCATTGTAAATTTGTATTTTGCTATATATGTTGCAGTTGGTTTGCTTCTCTTTCTCCCCCCCATTTCTTTCTCTGTTCGTCTCTCTTCTTATGTCTCTTAATTAACCTCTACCATTCTCTTTCATTAATATTCTTCCCCCTCTCTTCCTATTTAACTGTTGCTCCATCACATTCATTATGGAAATGACAAATTGATAGCCCAGTAATTTAGTGTGTTTGTGTGTGTGTGGGTGGGAGAGGTGAAGCCATTCCCCAATTACTGCCTCAAATCCATAATCAAGCAGAACTCTGTGAATAATATAGAGTTAAACCTCCACACAGTGTTAATTAGACACTGTATGCCGCATTAATTTATTTCTTAGTTAAAGCCTTGAAACCCATCTATTCTTTGCATTATGTATTTTTTTCCCAATTATCTAGCATCTGAAATATGCAAACAAGTAATATCTAAGCATGATATCTTCCCAGTATTATGTATAGACATTCAATTAAAGAATGTTATAACCAGTGTAAGAATATTCAGTGCACTTAAAGCCATTATTTATATTTTTTGTGCTCTGCTGCTCCATAATAGTTATTGTTGGGAGAGGACTTCAAGATGCAAGTGTAAAATGAGTCAAATGTTCCATATTTTGTTGGCATATAATGACAAGTTTTTTTTTAAAAAAAACTCTATTAGAGCTATTTAAACCTATGTGTGCCAGAGAGGTATCCAGCTTACTGCAATGCAATGTTTTGGAAACCTCTCTGGTGCTCAAAGGGTTAATCTCTGTGAGTATGAAGAACCATCTTGTAGTTCAGTCACTCTGCAAACAGACACAATTGTCAAAAGGAAAACCATCTTAACACTCAGAAGACGTAAGGAAACATATAAAAGCAGCTAAAAAGGAGGTCTCTGGAGGCTTTATAACACCAGATTCAGGTCCAACAGAGTAGTTAGCATAAGAAAGAGCTACCCCTGAACAAAGGTCTTGATGTCAGAGAGAAAGGCAATCTGCTACTGAACCTTAAGATAACTCATACCGAGACTCTTGTTGACACCATCCTGTAGAAAGGCCAGAATAGTAGGAAGATTGAAAGAATGTGGGTTCATGTCCACTGGTAAAACAGAGACCAGATTCTGTGATAGGCCTTAGACGAAACAGGCTTCCTAGCTTGAACCATAGTGGAAATGACAATGTCGGAGAGACCTTTCTACTTCAAGATGTTGCAGTGAAGAGCCATGACATCAAAGCCAGCCTTTCCACCTAATGGTAACAAAGTGGACCTTGAGTCAGGAGATCTGGCCTCAGAGGAAGGCTAAATGGTTCTGTGATGGACAGATTGAGAAGATCTGTGAATCAAACCCGGCGGGGCCAAAAGCAGACAATCAGAATTACTTAAACCCTCTCCATATTGATCTTTCTCAGCACCCTGCGAAATACATAAGCTCACCCCAGATACCCATTGCTCTAGTGACCCACTGTAGTTAAAATGGGTCACAGAGTCCCTAAAGAGGGACGCTTTAGAGGTATGTGAAGGGCGGGAGTAACTGGAAGGGAAGAAGGAAGTCTCCTTCTCAAAGGCCTTGCCTTTTTTTTTTAAAGTGCCCTACTTTCTGAAGGAGGGAACTTTATCTAATGGTTCATGTGTTCAACATTGGATGTAAAAGAAAAACATACGCAGGTAACTGCAAATACATATTTCAAACTGCTGTATGAAGTGCACCACTTAAACAGAGTTGGTCTTTTCTAGATGATTAAAGCAAAGAAATTCTCGCTGCTGGGAAATGCTTTGTTGAGAAGTAATTACATCACAACATTTTGCTTTGTGAGAGTTTAACACTTTTTATGGCCACTTTTTTATGGTGGTGATTGCAGATGATGATGCTATTGCTGTCAATGGAGAGCTATCATCAGCATTAAAATAGTTATTCCACTGCAGATTAACTGTGATATTCTGTTGCAGTGGCAAATACCCTTTATCTCTGGTAGTGACTGGTTTCTAACACTGAACATATATATACAAGAGGCTCTTGGTGCATGCAGTTTATAATATGTTTCTTAATGTATCCAGTTAATGGCCAGTTGAGTATTATAGGTGTTGTAGTCCAACAACAGCTGGAGGACTAAAGTTTTCCAGTCCTGTTATAAATGAACCAGGCTAACGTCACAGAGAAACATTCCACTTAGTCTACATTGTAGCCGTATCTTCAGACCATCCCATGGAACAATTAGTGTGAGCCAGTTGTACTGAACATAGGAATTGTTAGCCTAGATGATGCATTGCTAAACGTTCCCAATTTATTGCGTATCCTGTGGCTGTTGCTAAGCATGACTCCAACCAGTGCTTGAGGAAGGAGTTCAGCTGATTGCGGAGTTGTGAGGTGCCACGGTGATGGGGTTAAGTGTCGAGTGTTTATGTGTTGCTGATTAGGATAAAGCAGCGAGGCTCCACTCCCCATCTGCTCTGTGCCAGGATATGAGTCTCCTTGAGCTAGCCAGGAGAAAGGAAATTAATAGAAGCTAGAGGAATAACCACTTTTCCCTGCAATTTCCTTTGGAGATACGGTCTCTGTAATCTTTATTGAAGCCCTTTAACCTGCCACTCTCCGCTTCTCTCTAGATATTAACGGGAGATGATGAGGAGAAATTGATTGTGCTGTTAGGGAATGGTTGTGGATCATTTTATTTTTTTTTTCTTGTTATATTTAACCCCTTGAGTGCCAGAGGGGTACGCAACCCATTGCAAAGCAATGAGCTGTCTGCCCCTCTGGTGCTCAAAGGGTTAACCCTTTGAGTGCCAGGGAGGTATGCAACACATTGCGTTGCAATGCATTGGATACCTTCCAGGCACTCAAAGGGTTAAAACCTTTGCATGCCAGAGGGGGTAGCGCAATGTGTTGAATATACCCCTCTGTCACTGTAAGGGTTAACCATCCAGGATGAAAGACATAGGGATTTATGTAGAAAGCAAAAGACGAGCAATTTTAGAACAAACCAATAATAAAAATCCCTCATTGTACTGCTTCTCGATACGTTTGAGAACTCTCTATTGTTTAATGGTTCAAATCTCTATTTAAATCAATAAGAGTTTTTATATTCCCCCCCCCCCCCGGTGCATTTGGTTTGCTCCAGAATTGATAATCTTTGATTTCTGGATAAGGGCCTAAATGCCTTTTAAATAGCGAGGAAATGATTACAAGACGCTGTGAAATGAGGATAGATGCATTTGTCCTTATATACCTCTGATTGCACGCCAGCCGTATGTTCACTGTTTATCCTTGCTCATCACAGACTATGCCGTAACCATAAACACATTTAGGTCCATATGTGCACAGCAAAGAGCGTATCCACTCTGGGGCAAATCAACTGCAATATAGGGGAGAAATAACAATTCTCCAAATTTCTGCTGATTTAAATGTGGCTTTAAACCCCTTGAATGCCAGAAGCACTGGTTTTCAACACGTGTCATCAGGGGCACCTAACAGTTTTGGGGGAGATGCACTAAGGATCAATGCAATGGCAAAGTGTGTCTAGCGATTGTGTGGCAATCACTTCACCATGGACATGGAGAATACAGTACACTTTGCTATATGCGCTAAGAATTAGGGAGGGGCATAGACTCTGATTATTACAGTATGAGGTTGGAATAAAGCTGATGTGGGGGGAGCAGAGAGGATGTGCTCAGATTTCAGCACCAAGAATATCAGCAGCCCTCCCATAATCCACTGAGTGTGATAGGGATTTGCAGCACATTGTTCTGCATGCATTACATAGTACTGTAGCACTCAAAAGATTATAACAAACACAGTCTCCTTCCCCAGCTGCTTTAACATCTGATTCAGGAAATTCAGAATCATCAGATCAGCTGTTACATGTGGACAGCGAACTGGCTGCCAATCAGCGGATTCATGTAAAAACAAGATTCAGCGAGGCAAATGGTGTTACTCCTGTTAGGAGCCAGGAAAGGCAAGCCTGGGGTGTTTCAGACAGTGACTTGGAAACAGCTGAGGCTTGTTTCGTTCCCTTGACATTATGGTCCATATGTATAAAGCAAACCAACCGCCCCATTGGATAAGCTGACCATACCTCGCACAGGAAATAAACATATTTCAGGGCTGCACTGAAAGCAGCTCTGTACTGTGTATGTTTCATTTGTGTTCCAGCTTAAAGGCGAGGTATGGTCAAATAAAAATCCCCCAAATTTCTCTTGATTTATGAGGAGCTTTTTAACCCCTTGAATGCTAGTGAGGCTTCAAACGCATTGCTCCACAATGCAATGGAGGCCACTCTATCATTCAAGGGATTAAAAGCCCAATGTAAATCAATGAGAAGTTTTATTTGCCATTTACAATGTCACTGGTTTGCCCCAGAATTGCTCCACTTTGGCTTTAGGCATAATGCCTCATGCGTCACATACATGGAACCATGCTAAGTTGCAGGATGTGCTCTGGTGGCGTTCTCATGTTGACACAACCAGTGAAGCGGAAATCAATATAAACACAAAGTAAACATTCCGGGGGCTCAGCCTTTCAGATGCACCTGCACTCCAGTCTGATGATGTCAATTAATGGAGATCACAAGCACACTGGTTTACTCTATTCAGAAGACACCACTTTAGTTTTAGTTCACAATTATCATCTAGCCCATTTAAAATAGAAGTGTCACTTTGTAACAAATAGCACCTATAATTTTGTTAGATATATTTTATTTGAAACACTAGTTTGAGATATTTAACTTATCATGTTTGTTTATGCAAATAAGCTAATACTTCCTGGTAGGAAGTGGCAGTTGGGATGCAGAGCAGTGTGGCAGTGCCTGACATATATGCACTAACTAGCAAATCAATAAACAAACTGTATCTTAATCCCTTAAGGTCCGGCCGCACACGCACACAGCCGTCACTTAAGGACCACAGACCTTTTTTCTTGAATCCGATGTCACACTTCCCAAATGGCGTGTAGCCACTCAGGGAGCCCGGAAGTCATGACGGTCCTGGAACTGCACCATAGGGGGCACATAAAAAGTCCTGTTAACTTAAAGGAGAACAAACACCTTCTAATAATAACCTCCCACTGTGGTAAGCACATCCCAGTGGTTCCTATGAGTGTTGCCCTTTTGTCTTTCTTCAAGGGATACTATCTTCAGTCATTCTTGAATGTCATGTCCATGGAGGCGGACATGATTGTTGCTAGCAGGACCACGGGACCCTAGGTTCTCTTCACTGCACATAGTAATCTTAACCCATTAAAGACCAGATGTGTACGCAACATATTGCTTCTCAATGTGTTGCACACAGGGGAGGGAGGCCTGGGGGGCAGGAGGGCAATTGCCCCCTGGGCTGGTCATATGTCTGGGCTGGTGGGCCACTGCTCCTCACTAAACCTCCCAATTGCTGCTTTAAATGGTGCTACACTAGTGATAACATAGAGCTTACAATTGAAATGGAGCTACGCAAACGACACCACAGAAGAACAATCCAAATGGAGCTACACTAGTAGTATAACCCATTCCCTTATAAGCTCTATAGAATAACTAGTGTAGCATTACTTACATTGTAAGCTTTGTAGGAGCGCACTAGTGTAGCCTCGTTTCAGCTGTAAGCTCTGTGGTATCACTTGCCTTACTTCACAACATTAATGCCAATTTTAAAATTAACAAAAGGGGGTGGGCTCGGACAGTGGGCTTGAGTGATATAGAAATGGGTCACTTGACTGAATTTGCCCCCTGGGCCACAAGTTGCCAGCCCTCCCCTGGTTGCACAACAATCTGGTACTGAAAGGGTTAAGCAGGCTGATGAAATCTGCCAACTTCAGTTAAAAAAAAAACAATGATTCCTGGCAGCTCTCATGGCTGCCTCCATGGTCATAACATCTGGAACTGATTGTATTACTGTACATTCAGAGAGGCTGATGTATTATAAGAAGAAATGGAACAGATCTGGGATGAACCAACTTCATAACAGGGGATAAACCAAATTTCACATTAATTTAAGTGGGACTTTTAACTCCCTAGTTTGCATTACAACTCAGTGTTTTGCTTTTAATAACACTGCAGTTTTGTGTTGTGGTCACCAGATGGTGCTGTTCCTATCATTTACCCTGGTGAGATGTAGTCGAGCTCTCCCACACTGTAAATTATTGAAAAAAAGGTCTTTTGGACACCAGTTGATGCTGTTGCTAACACATTTTTAAATGTTAAAAAAGAGTTATAAATTAACTTTTGAATGAAGCATCTTCAAGCAGTGGGAGGTCCTTTTTTATTCAGCATTCTTATTATATTTCCAAAATAATAGTTTACTACTTTAAGGACCGAGAGATTCAGCTCACAGGACACAGTAACTTAATGTTAGGACTTGCCTGCAATGGGTAACTTGGCATGGTGGCAAGTTTGGCATACTGTGCCATATTATGTGACTAAAAGAATAACTTTAAAGGCGTGATTATGTGCAGGTAATATGACTCAGTATAAAGGGTTAATACTAAGTAAAGATGGCTGTGTATCAATATTCTGTGTCTTTAATGCAGTGATGGTGTACCTAAGGCTATCATCCACCTGTTTTGGTCTGTCATCACCTCTAGCTAGCCAGCAATTGGCTGGGGATGATGGGAGTTCTAATCCAGCAACAGTAGGAGCGCCACGCGATTGGCTGGGGATGATGGGAGTTGTAATGCAATAACAATAGGATTGCCACACAGCTGGGGGATGATAGGAGTTGTAATCCAACAACAGTAGGAGCGCCACGTAATTGGCTGGGGATGATGGGAGTTGTAATCCAACAACAGTAGGAGCGCCACGCGATTGGCTGGGGATGATGGGCGTTGTAACGCAATAACAATAGGATTGCCACATAATTAGCTGGGGATGATGGGAGTTGTAATCCAACAACAGTAAGAGCGCCACATGGTTGGCTGGGTGTGATGGGAGCTGTAATCCAACAACAGTAGGAGCGCCACATGATTGGCTGGGTGTGATGGGAGTTGTAATTCAACAAGAGTAGAGCTCCTCAATTTGCAGTCGTCCCTCTACTTTGGGGGAACTTTCGCTCTAATAATTAATTTGTAGAGCAATGTATTAGGATATTCACACCTGCACCATGAAATACAGTGAGGAATGCTTGTAGTAACGTGGTTTGTCTTCTGTTTTTTTCCAGCCTGCCCAGCTGCCATGTTTAAGGCTAACCAGGGTATGGGGGTTTGTGCACCTTGTCCTGCCAACAGTCGCTCCACTGCTGAGGCTTCTCCCATCTGCATCTGTCGCAACGGGTATTACCGGGCTGACTTCGATCCACCAGAGGCTACTTGCACCAGTAAGTGAAGGGACACCTTCTCCAGCTCATGGCTGCTGCTGGGAGAATAGATTGTATGGCTATACCACTGTGATTACATGTAAATCAATCAAAATGGATGAGTCAGTCATTGGTCGCCCCCTAACCATTAGCTCTGTATGAGGAGCAAAGTTTCTTCCATCTGCCTGCTGCAGACCCCCCCCCAAAAAAAAATATTGAAGGGTTTTAAACCTTTGAGTGCCAGAGGTGTATGCACTGCTTTAAGGCAATGCAGTGTATACCACTCTGCTACGCAAAGGGTTAATCTATTGGCTGTTACAGATGTCTGTAAAATAAATATTAGAGGCTCCTCTAGGATTCAAGCTGTTTGTTCAGGTAGAAGTGAGAGAAGAGACCGCATCATATAATTTTTGCACGTTATCCCAAGGGGTATAGCACCAGTAATGTCAGGAAGGTGAGGGTCTTTTAACCTTTTGAGCACCACAGGGGTATGCAACATATAACAAAACAGTGTGTTGCACACCCCTCTGACACTCATTTTTATTTTATTAAATTACAGGAGAATTCCATTTCTTCATGAAAATATATATATTATATGTCTTTCCCTGTTGTGTAAAACCAGGGCAATCCCACTGTTGAGAAATGCATATTTACATAGTTATTGCAGTTTAAGCTCTTGTTTTTCTTATTAGCAGTGCCCTCTAGTGGTCAGGTTCCAGATAGAAAGCACTGAGTCATGCTGTCAGGACTTTATGGAAGTAAATGTGCTGTAGTTCACTTCCTGACAATCTCAACTATTTGAATAAAACAACTGACAGCAGTGAGAGTGCCTTAGTTTTACTCAGCAGGAAAAGACCTATAATATATATCGTTTTTTCTTTGTTTTTTTTTTATAAAAAATATTTTCTGCTCTTTTAAAGGGATAGTAATGGATTATTTTTACTACATTTAATATTGCAGATATTAAAAAAATAAATCAACTGATGGCAGTTCAATCTCTCAGACTTGTATAGTTTGGGAGATATCAGTTTCTAAAGTTCCCCCCTCCCGCCCCTTTCATAGACATCAGCCTATGAGGACATGTATGAATGAGGCAGACACAGCTGAAGGCACTAAGCAGGTTCTGTGCTTGCGGAGCATCTATGTGTAAAGGTCCTTTTGCTCTGAGTCAGGTCCGGATTTCCTAATAGATAGAGTAGGCAACTGCCTAGAGCTCCAGATTTTTAGGAGTGCCTAAGCTGTGCTGGCCATACCCACATTCTGGATTGTGGGTGTGCCCAGAGAAATGTCAGTGCTCCTGCATCAATTTTATACCCCTTCATAGGCTATTATTTAACCCCTTGGATTCTAAAGTGATCTCTCTATCAACCAAGGGGTTACAGATATTTTTTGTCCTTGCTTGTTATAGGCCGAGGATATTTTCTGTGTCAGTAAATAGTGGATGGAACGGAGGTGGTGCCATGTGAGGGATGAGAGTGTGGCCATGGGTGGGGCTAAGAGCACCTAGAGTGCCTTTCCTAGGGCACATTGGATGTAAATCTAGGCCTTTACGCCACATATGTGTGTGAACATTTGAATATGGCAGTTCAGGTGCAGGCTGCGTATGAAGAATTTGTCCCTGAGGAACTACAAACAGAACTCATTGGCATACGTGTGAAACTTCTCGTCCCATCCCCATGGAGTAAGAAGATGGACTGGGGATGGGATTGTCCAAATGGTGCAATTCATGTCATAATGTGGGCAGGACTTTATTGGAGTGGACAGGATTAAGATAAAAGTCGGGGTTTGAGATAAAATGGGCAGGAAGCAGGTAGAACAGGCAGGTAATTATTGGAATATGGAAATGCGCAGCGTTATCTGTGAAACTCACCAAGAATATGCCTCTCTCTGAGACCCAGTAATTAACACAAAAAAATTGAGTGTTCTGGGCAGATCCGGAGATCCTCAGTATGCTCACTGGGTCTTATTTATCACATTAAAGAGGTTACAGGGCGGACCATTTGGTTTGTTTCTAATGGGGAAGTTAGTTTGTCCAGAACTGCACCTCTTTAGCTTGATGAATTTCAGCCCATATTTTGTCAAATTAAACCTGCTCCATTTTTAGAGTAAAAAGGTTTGTTGCTTCCCTGGTATGTGCTGGAGCTGTTGAGCTCCCCCGCTGTATACTGTTTCATGTGTGTATTCCATATGTCTGTACAAGAGCTTAGGTGCAGGTCCTTGTGGTGAGTGCTGTAATATGGGCACGGTATATGCACTGGGCCTGCGTTTCATACACAGGGATGGATTTACATTTCAGCCTCCACTAGGCACCTGTGGCACCTTTAGCACTGCCCATGGCCACACACCACTTCTTTCATGCCTCTGTCCATCAATTACCCCACTGATGCCTGGTGCAGAAAATAGCATCTTATACAGATACAACACCAGTTATTTACTCCTTGGGTGCTAAAGAGGTCACCAACACATTGATTTCTAATGTATCAGAGACTTCTCTAATGCTCAAGGGGCTAAAGAAATGGTCAGTAAAAGAATAGAGAATGTGTTAAAGAAGATGGACACCATAAACCCACATTGGGTCTATAATGCAGGATAATTGAGATTCTTTTGACCACACCCCTACTAACTCAGAATGTAGGAGTGGCCAGCAAAGCTGAGGAACCCCTCAAAATGTGGAGAACAAGGCAGTTGCCTGCTTTGCCCAATGGGAAATCCATACCTGTTCATACATGCACTTCGTTGCTTCTATGACCTCTGTGAGTGAACCCCTCTAAACACTGAAGTGATTGCTGGTGAGAAGATTTCTGTAGCAGCACTGAACTGTGATATATGAGATTGAAGGATTAAACCATTTGAAAGTCAAATGGGCAAGCAACTCATTTCTATACAATTACCCATATGTATAAAAGTGGGGCTATTTTGAGCTGTACATCATAGGGGACAAACAAATGGGGCTTTTGACCCTTATAATGCTAGAGAGGTCTCCAATCACATTTAAAACCATGAGTATTTGGTAAATGTCGATTGGCCCTGTGGTGCAGTTAGTTTGTCCTGAATACCTCAACTTTGTTTGTATACATTTGATCCTGTGTGTTACACACTTATATTGACACACAGAAGGCTAAAATAGCAGCGTTATTGTTTTGCCTGCTATGTATTGTGTGGCAGGGTACTGACGTCCCTCTGGCACTGGAAGGGTTAGAGGTGAGTGATAGTGCGCCCAGGGGAGAGGGAACACGTTATTGCCTTGCAAATGTAAGGAAAATGGTTGGTCGTTTCACAATGAAACCCATTTATTATCTCCCTGAATGCCCCCTCCCTCCTCCCAACCCCTTCTCACATCACACAATGGCCACCCTTTCCTCTTCCATCCCCAAAAGGTTACACTACTGATTTCATGTAATATTAACAATATTATTATTACTTCTGGAGCCGAAGGAGAGAATCTCAGCTTAACTCTGATGGTGCCGGACAGATCATAGAAAATAGGACACCAAAGCAAATGACTGCTTCCAGGTATTAAGGAATGCGTACTCCAAACAATGTAATTGGGTTGTGTACATTTAACTTCTGAAGGATCACAGGGGTGTGCAGTCAGCACCCCTCTGGCACTAACGGGGTTAACATAATCAGTTATGTACATTTAACCTCTGAAGGACCACAGGGCTGTGCAGTCAGCACCCCTCTGGCACTTATGGGCTAACACTTTGTCTGCCTTATGGCTGTCCAAGACATTGCTATTCATTGCTTTGGACACCCCTCTGGTGCTCAAAGGTTAAAATATATTACCAGCTCACACTCACCTGTAGAATCAAGATGGGGATTCTAGTGCCCAGACTCCTCCCCCCAAAACACACACACTCACACTCAAATACAGACGCACACTATCACACACACACACACACACACACACACACACACACATATATACGCACACTCAAATACAGACACACACTATCTCACACACACACACACATATACGCACACTCAAATACAGACACACACTATCTCACACACATACACATATACACGCACACACAAATACAAACACACTATCTCACACAAACACACACATACACCTATACATGCACACACAAATACAGACACACCCCATCACACACACAAACATACACATAAACACACACACACATATACACTTCACACACAAATACAGACACGCACTGTCTCTCTCTCTCTGTCTCACACACACTCATTCTCTCTTTCTCTATAACCTCCATTAGGACATAGATAGGCAAAGCCTTTATACCCTAATAATCTGAAATGTTGGCTTTTGTTATACATGCAGGTATGCCAGGGGTGGGCAGCCTGAAGTCCCTTAGTTGCTGCTGGTGGATGGAAATTGTAGTTCAACAAAGGCTGGAGGCACCACCCCAGTTTAAAAACAGGGACCTACAATCAGGGTTGTAGCTAGTGCTATTAAGCCATTTGAGGAAATCTGCCCCCCCCCCCCCCATGGTCTGGAACAAATCTGGATTACGGGCACTGACAACGAACTTATCTAGTGTCCCAGAGCAAGTCTGAATCAGACCCAAGGTGAAACTCATTACCAGAGAGTCTTCTCATGATCGAGGACAAACAATTTGTTTGCAACATCATGACTCACATGCTGACAGGTAATACTTTTAGTTTTGTTCAACACGTCTTTGGTGCTCCAATGGTTAACCCTTTGAGTGTCAGAGAGGTACACGTTGCATACCCCTCTGGCACTCAAATGGTTAATGAAGAAAAGTGAAGCAGCTCACAACTCTATTCTTATCTTAATTACTGGCAGTAGATATGTGATAATGTCAGTGGCCACCAGCCAAGAGTGCAAACTGCTCTGATGGTTAAGTGTCTCAGGATAGTACAGCTTATGGACCCAGCTGACAGGCCTCATCATAACTCTTTGTAGCCAGGCCTCTGTCTGCAATGATTATGAATGTAACATTACACAAGTATTGCTATTGGGTAACAAAAAATCAGAAAGAAAATGGCGCACATGCACTCAGTGCAGAATGTGTGATTCTTGATATTATCACCTCAATTGTGCTGAACACCTTCTTAAAAGGCAATACTACTCACCCAGTTTTGGTATCTGCTGGATCCCCTGCTCTCGCTCCTTTTGTCTCACTCATTTCTTCTTGGCGGCACTTGGATAATTTGGTGCTTCCTGGTGTCCAGAAGAAACCCTATATTTGGAGTCTAGTGACACTCTGTGTAATAGGAAGATCCTAACCTAAGGGAATGAGCAATTAATAGATCCCTCGTTGGTGCAATATGCTATGCCCAAAAAGAAGACTACATCCTTCTTTAATAACATATATATATATGTATGTATAAAACAGAATATAATAAAAGAGGGACCAACTGCTGCTATTGTAAATATTCTGCCAGTGGTCAGAATCAAATACAAAAAGAAAACAACAACTATATAGAAAAGAGCAAGTGCCTTTAATAAAATTACAATTTATTATACATAATAAAACACACGAATGTATATCAAAATAATAAGGAGTCTCCTATTACATATACACATCTACCTTATATGCTATAGGTACCTTATAGCACTAAAAACAATACAAATTCCGGATATAAAAAAAAAAAATAATAGTCCAGATGGATGCTATAATACGGGACAGATTATATATCATGAACGCCCAATATAGCAATGCCTTGATCTTGTGATAATAGTCATAGAGGGCCAAGCACAGTGAAACAATACCTTAGACTTGTAGTAATCTCAATATCAGCAGATCTAGGTCATGTGATGTCTCTCCCGTCTTTGAGTCAGGGTGGATCCGATGTTTGTTTATGTATAGCCTCCTCCTCTCTCTGAGATATATTCGCCGATTTAATCGAACAACTGTTTATTTCACTTTGCTAGCCTTCACTACGGGTTACAATTATATGACCTCGCTTCCAAGTTGGTGTGTGTTTCCATTTAATTAAGCCAATCCAATAACCATCACTGTTGACTCTCATTCCCTGTAATGTAGTTATTAAGGCAATTTGTGAATGGCTGAACGCTCACGCAATTGTGCGTTTATAAATGGTTGACATTGAATGACACTGGTGGGTCATTCACTTGTTATTTAATGCTTTACCCCGCTTAGATCTGTTGCCTTACATCTTACTACTCAGAAGCTACACAAACGCGTAATCAGTAAGTGATATGGAGAACAGAAGTACAGCTTTCTACATATACTTTTGAAAAGCAAATTTAGTGTAAGGCTAGGTTCACAAGACACTGTGTACAATGCGTGGAGCCATATAAATAAAGATATATATACATACAAGGGTGATTTGAATGCAGTGCATTACAGCAAATTTGACTATGTCAAAGGTACTTACACAGTCAGTTGATTCCTTTGATGGTGCTGTCATCTTGGGCTGTCACCTGTCACTTGTGATGGAACTGAATGCTGATCCATGTGGTTGCCAGTCAGATGTTATGTGGACTAGGCCTTAGGTGTTAGGGATCTAGATTCCGAGGAGATTTACAGATACTGACAGAAGTATAAAACACACCGCAAACTGTAACGTGCACAGAGCACATGCATGGAACAAGCTGGGACACACAGAACTCACTGGAATACAAAAATAGCATACTGAAACACAAATAAAACATACTGGTATATACAAATAACACTGGAACATGCATAAAATACACTAGAATATACCCAAAATAAACTGGAACAAACATAGGACTTAATGAAACACAAAGGGAACACACTGGAGAATGAACAGAATGTAGAGAATGTACACATAAAAACACAAGCAGAACACAGCGGAACTTGCATAGAATATGCTGCAAAACACTAAAAGCACACACGTAGAGCACATGCAGTGCACATGCATAAACCCAGTGGAGTGCACATGTATGAACACAGTAAACCCAGTGGAGTGCACGTGTATGAACCCAGTGGAGTGTGCATGTATGAACCCAGTGGATCGCGCATGTATGAACCCAGTGGAGCGCGCATGTATGAACCCAGTGGAGCGCGCATGTATGAACCCAGTGGAGCGCGCATGTATGTGGAGCACGCATGTATGAACCCAGTGGAGTGTGCGTGTATGAACCCAGTGGAGTGTGCATGTATGAACCCAGTGGAGTGTGCATGTATGAATTCAGTGGAGTGTGCATGTATGAACCCCATGTAGAATACGGTGGAACACACACACACACATGTAGAACATGATGGAACATGCGCACACAAAGGATATGATGGGACACACACACAAAGAGCACGGTGGGAAAATCACACACATAAAATGGTGTAACATGCATACATAGGTAGAATATGATGGAACTAACACTGGACGTATGTAAAACATAGTAGAACACATACAAACAGAGAATACAAAGGAACACACATGTAGAACACGACAGAACACACATAGATGAACACGCATGTAGAACACGGTGAGACTCATTGGATACTATGAGTTTTCTATGTCCCTGCAAAGCAATACATTGGTTTCCTCTCTAGTGGCCGTCAGGTTAAGCATCCCTACAGATTTCCCATTTGATTATATGGCTATGTTCAAATGAAGCCGACCTCTTGAATTTCCTTTTAGCAATATACAATTGCACAAAAACAAATTTCTCTTCTGTCTTTTCACACAAACTCCCTCTTGTCATTTGGCTAGTCATTTGCTGCTTGATAAATTTGGTCCTTCAAGATCCCTCTGGCTATGTTCTCCCTTTGATGAATCTCTCCAGTATTGTACATAGTAAATCATTTGTAGGCACACAGTAGCACATCCATACACACACACACACACACACGCACACACTGGGCCTTATGCACAGAGACAAAGAGGAGTACTTCTGGGGCAAACTATCAGCACCACAGGAGTTTAATGGATATCCCCTTTGATTTAAATAGTGCTTTTAACCCATTGAATGCAATGCATTGGATACCTCTGTCACATTCAACGGGTTGAAAGCCCCATTTAAAGCGACAGTAATAATTTAATATTACTAATCCCCATAATGTAGCTCTTTAAAAAATAATTCAATTGCCCCCAGTGTCATCTCTCAGAGCTTTGTGGTTTGAGAGATCACCGTAAGCAAAGTTCCACCCTCCCTCCCCTGAAGTCCGCGTTGTACTGACTGCAGGGGAAGTCTGTCGTACGACAGGCTTGCGGCTCTGCAGCTGAGCTGAAATTGCGTTAGTAAAAAAGAATTATTTCACTGAAACGGTCTTCTACGTGTGCTTGCAAACCAAGTACAAACCAAGCACATGTAGAAGACTGTTTCAGTGAAATAATTGTCTTTCACTAACGGGATCTCAGCTCAGCTGCAGAGCGACAAGTCTGTCTAACGACAGACTTCCCCTGCAGTCAGTACAACTCTGACTTCAGGGAAGGGGGAGGGAGGGGGGAACTTTGCTTACAGTTATCTCTCAAACCATAAAGGTTTGAGAGATGACATTGGGGGCAATAGAATTATTTTTTAAAGAGATACACTATGGGAATTAGTAATATTAAAGTATTACTATCTCTTTAAATCATCAAGAATTTTGGAAGGTTTTATTTCTGCCCCTGTGGTTCTTTTGATTTGCTCCAGAATTCCTCCTCTTTTGTGTATAAGGCTCTACGTGCACGGAGGATGCACAGGGACACAGGAGCCTCCAAAAGTCTTGTGGATGTAGAGATGTATCCATATTACGGAGTGTGTTTATGTGTGGTGGGCGATGGTGCATTTTAACCCTTTGAGTGCCAGATGTGTGTGGCACTCAAAAGGTTAAAGGGATAGTAATGTTCCACAATAAAAGCAGCTCCAATTAATCTTCATCATATTTGGGACATGGAGAGTGTTATTTCAATGCTGTCAGAGTTGTAGTTCAAGAGAAATTGAATGATAAAGTATCCCCCTCCCACAATGCGTTGCGTAGGGTTAATGCACGCAAAGCCTAGAACGCTTCGCCTGTAGCGCATACAGGAAAAAGAAAAGTCTTACATCAATTTCTTCCTCTCCTTGATAGCACATGGCAAGAAACAACGCAATGAAATGTCCAGAAACATACACACGCTCCAGCACTGCCCTCCTATTGGAGCAATTAGCATAAAGAGAATACTTTTCAGCGTATATCACAATAGGCTGTCGGCAGGCACAGCCCACAAAAATCAGCCTGTGCGCCTATTATAGCTCAGAATCATAATAGTACATTCCAACCAATGACTTGCTTGATTCTTGTTTCTAACAAATGTGTAAAACTAATCCTGCATCAACACTGTGTTGCCTGAACATTCGTAGGACGCAATTGGAACCAATGGTTCTCAACCAGGGTGCTGTGGCACTTTGGTGTGCCCTTGGCACCAGTTTAGGGTCTCATGACTTTTCTATAAAGACTTTGCTGAGAATGTAAATGTTGAGTGTGACATGTATATTTGTGATAACTATGCACAGTATGCTAATTTCTATCATTATGATCGAGAGACCTAAGGAGAACTATATATTTTTTTTGTATTTGTATCTTCTTTACATTTCTGACAAATGTCATATAAGATGTTATGGGCGCCCTGAGTAAAAAAAAAGATTAAGAACCGCTGGTTTAAGTTCTTGAATGCTTAAAGACATTTCCAAGGTATTGTGTAGACGTCTTTAGAAACCAAGGGGTTAAATTGACTCCCTGTTTCCATGGAGTGTAAAAGGAGATACAGATTAGCAAGAAGATGCCTTTTAACATCCATCATCATGGTTAAAGTCAAAGAACATTCTGAACAATGCAGTCAAAGAATCCTTCATCTCCACATGTTGGTGATGAAAGAAATCACAAAAAGCTCAATTTGCCAGTTTCCACTGTAGTGTGAACCATTAAGAAGGCTACTACAAGGGCTGCTTCTTTGTAAGGACAAAAAAAGATTGCTACTACTTGTTATAAGGAAAATATTGCAGGAGGCAAACACAAACCCAGACATTTCATGGCAGTATGACATCATCAAGATAAGTGCTTCTGGCTTATACTGTAGAGCAGAATGTTATATACATTGTTTGTAATAAAAATAAAGAGAAATTTGACACATTGTTTCACTTCTTCTAGGCAGAAAGATAACCTAACACTTTGCGCTATGTTTAATAACTTACTTTTCTGTAGTTCAAATATATTAAAGGGATAGTAATGTCCCTGAACATGTTTTTCTAATTTTGTAGTGCTTAAAAAGTGGAGTTTAACGCAAACAAACATATCATAGTGTGACGTCTCCTGCTGTCATCTGTAAAGCTGTCAGCAGGAGATCCACGTCGGCTTGCACAGAGGCTCTGCAGCAGAGCTGGAATCACGTTTTTTAACCAGAATGACTGCATTGCAATGATCTACTAAGTGTGCTTACAAACCAGGCACGCTTGGTAGATCATTGCAATGCAGTCAGTCTGTTTAAAAAAACTCAATTGCGGCTCTGCTGCAGAGCCTCTGTGTTGGCCAACACGGATCTCCTGCTGATAGCTTTACAGCTGACAGCAGGAGACTTCAAATTTTGAATGAAGATATCTCTCAAACCATTGCGCTTTGAGAGATACAGATTTTGCATTAAACTCCACTTTTTAAGCACTACAAAATTAGAAAAACATGTTCAGGGACATTTTCTATCCCTTTACATGTAAAAAGATCACCCTCCCACCCCTTATGGCCATGTCACGCTTCCTCTAACCGTGGTCCAGATGGAGAGCGGCGGAGAGACAAACTTCAGTAAGCAAAAGGAAAATCCTGTCCTCCTTCATCAAGGGGGCAGGGTTTTCCTTACACTTACTCACTTGAGTTTGTCCCTCACTGTATCCGTCCGGTCCCATGACCAGATTGCAGCTCTAATGGGAGGTGGCTAGAAGAGATTGGAGGGGGATCTTTCTACATTTAATATCTTTTGAACTACATAAAAGTAAGTTATTAAACATAGCACAATGTGTTAGGTTTACAATACAGAAGACTCGGAGATCTACTTTGTTGCAGACATTACTATCCCTTTAAAATGACAGTCAACCTGTTTTTTCTTTACTTTGCATACTGTTCACTTATAGAATATGTAAAGTCAATGTGCCTAGTATTCTTGTACTGGTGCATATAGTGGGGTTTTGTTCTAGTGGTCTCATGTATGGTGTTGGTGGTATGTATTTGTGTAGTGCTCTGCTGATGGCATGTATTAATGTATTGTTTTCCTGGTCTCATGTAATGGTATATTGATCTGCTGATCTTTTGTAATCCTGCTTTGCTCAGCTGGTCTCAGGTGATACCAAGTAAGAAAGGTCCAGGGTTATTGACTCATCACAAACCTCTCTCCCTCATTCATATTTGGCACATTTCTTTGTTATTAGCGCTGTACTTTGAATATGCCAGTGTCCTATAGAACATTTTTGAACCTAAATATGTTTTTTCCCAAATCTACTACAAAAATGGGTACAGAAACAAAAAGAATCAGTGTTAATGATTCGCCATAACAATTCCCTGACCTCAATCCAACAGACATTTTTGGTTTGAACTCAAGAATGCATTTAAGAATGGAAACCCAAGAAATGGAATAATCTGGAGGATTTCACTCAGGAGGAAAGGAAAATATCCCCAAAGAGAAGTCCAGAACCTAACTAAACACTACATGAAGCCTTTACCCAGTGTCAGTAAGGCTAAGGCGGATGTGTAAAATACTGAATGCAGGGATTTGCATTATTATGATCATTAGGTTATTTTCTTTTTTTTCTGAAAACATGCAATTAACCGGTTGAGTACCAGAGAGGTGTTCAATGTATGCATTGTATGTATTGGTACTTAAAGGGCTGAACTTGTTCGATTTATGTCTTTTGTCAACCCCAGTTGCTGTATAGCTGTACAGAAGTGTAATCAGTGAGCTGTTTGAAGCTGAACTGTGTGTTGTCTGATTACTCCTGGGATTTCTTGGTTCCTGACATATTTATTGTTTTTAGATGATCTGTATCTACCCGCGTACATGGAGATGAATTGGGCTCTGTTCATCAGGAATTTTCAGTTTATTTTCATCTGAAAATAGCTGCCCAAAATATATTCATATCTGGAAAGCCTCAGAGTTTTACCCTGAAACTCAGGATTTGGACCCAGATGTCAAGATCTCGGGGTGAAGGGCCAAATTCTCAGGGTGAGAGATGCCAGTGTTATCGTACTAAAATTTCTTCAGAAACTGACTGCTGCTTTAGTCTGCAAAATTGGTACCCTTTGTACCAGGAAGGGAAAGGGTGAAGTCCTGCTTGTCTTGTCTATGCTGAAGAAGGGAAATCTCTAAGTAGTACCATGTTAAAGGTTCTTTGAGAGCTGATTGGTTCTCCTCAGGGTTAGAGCTGGTGGGGACATATCACTTTCACCTTTTGGGATACTTTAACCCTTTGCGTGCCAGGGAGGTGCACAACGCAAAGGGTTAAGACTTAAAATCTCAAAAACTTCAGTGTCCCTTTCCAAATTTTTCGGGTAAGAACATATCGTAACATTCCACCAATCTGCCATGTTGCTCTCTAGAGATCTGACCACGTCCTGTTTGGTTTTATAAAAGAAAAGTCTAGTGGAGCAGTCGTTATTAACCCTTTGAGTGCCAGAGGGATAAGCAACGCATTGCATACTCCTCTGGCACTCAAAAGGTTATTAAATCAGCGGTAGGCAAGCTGCTGCCCTCCAGCTGTTGTGGGATACATAATAGAAATCAAAGCAGCACTGGAGCCATCTGTTACATGGATGAACGCTGTAGGAGACATAGTAAAAGCAACATCTTTACTCAGTCTTCATTAGAAACAGGATAAAGCACAGGAACACAACAAAAGCAAATAGCAATACACATTTCATACAATGAAGCAGCATCCAGTGCATTGTGGAGCCGTACTTTACACACACATCTGGCACGCAGAGGGGTTAATAACAAACAAATAGAACATACAGGCAGGTTTCAAAATGTTTCGTATCAGACATACCTCCAACCACAATGAAAGAGGCAGAGGCTAATCATTAAAATGATATCCTCAGCATGGTGCTGCTACCGTAATTAACCCTATTAGTGCCAGTAGATACTAAACCTAAAAAGGTACCGTGACAAAAAAGTGCAATAATTACACAATATGCACATCTAAATTAAGTATTAAATCACTATTACAGTACATAGAAGGCTCATAAACATTAATATAGAGTTTGACCTAAACATAGTAGCTTACATCATATTCTGAGTTTAACCCTTTGGGTACTCTTGTATCCAGGTCAGAGAATTCATTAATCTTCAGTATGAAATAATAAAGGAAACCCTTCACCCCTTCTTACCGGGAGAACTGCTGTCTCTATGGTCTTAAAGCAGAAGTACTCAGTATTCCCATTATTGACTTGAAGAAGGTGCTTACCACAGGACTGCTAGGATCTTTGTTTCGTACCATTGTCAGTTGTCCCCAGACCCTGCATCCTAGCAGTCTGGTCAGAATCACTGTAAAAACTTGAAAATAGATGGATCAGCCGCACAAAAGATCTCCCATAAAATCACTTTTTTATTTGGAAAAACATACAGAACACTGAGACGGGATAGTCTTACATGTTTTGGATTAACTGTGCTTAATCATAGACTCAGTCTATACATATATATGGATATACTGACAACATAGTTATAACACACACATTGTCTTGAACCACATGGTAGCATTTATTTTGTTCTGAGCCATGCATGTCTATGTTGGGTACACTAAAAAGTGGTGGAAAGCCTATTGCCTTGGTTGCATGACCTTCTAATAATACTTTTACAACCAAGGTGGTCTGTATTTAATGACTTACTATCATTGTACAGGATAGGCAAATTTAGAGGCTATGTCATGAAATTGATTACTATAATCTATGATAAATAGGGTATATCAGTAGTATCCTTCTCCGTAGATATATGATCTATAGTCATATGATGTCTGTCTGATCTCCAGGCAAGGATATGAATATTCTTTTGATAAAATACCATCTCTTATAACTACTGACTGATTGAAACTTTTCTACTGACACTGAATTTTTTTAATGTAAAAGCAGGAACTGCCCTATCGGAATTGAGTTTACCAGATGTGCAGGATATAAAGACTTATCATATAATAATGCATTACCAGCACATTCCTTTCTAAACAGAGATGTCTCAACATGACCATTTACTGCACATATCTTAACATCAAGACAGTGAATTTACTCTGAAATTACAATTTCTAAGAACCGCACAGCAATTTTATGATTGTCATCCCAGATGAGTAATAGATCATTTATATAATGCACACATATTGCTATAAAGGATGGAAACAGATTATCTCCAAAGACATGGATTTCCTCCCATCCCCGCATAAATATGTTAGCATAGGAGTGGGTAAAATGGGAATCCACTGAGATACCATATCATTGAAGTTAATACATAGAGTCAAACATGTTATAATTAGTAGACAAAATACATTTTTGTGTGCTAAGGAAAAACAGATTCAGATCACCTGAATACATGGTATAACGATTCAGATGATAACTTAAAGCCTCTACTCAATCGACTGAGGATAGCAGAATAGAGAAAAGTCATGTCCATGCTCATTCAGTTCTGTGACTACTCCAAAATTCTCCCCACAAGCTTACACTCTAACTTGCAATTACATAATATATGTGGCAATGAAAATTTGCCCCACAGAGACGTTAAGAGTAGGGCTAGTGTTAAAATAAATAAACGTTTAAAACGCTTTGTTTATTTAGAAGTGACATTCCTCTATGTAAAAAGAGAGGAGACATTGACCTCCAGACCTTAAGACTAATAGACAGTCACTGTGTTAAGCCCAGCGACTTTTGGTTTTCTACTGGTTTGTGGTCTGTAAGCAGAAGGCACAAGACTAGCAGTACTGGAACAAACCAACTGTACCATGGTGGTGGGGGGGATTACAATTTCAATTGATTGAAATAGGACTTTTAACACCTTTAGTGCCAGATAGGTTTGCATCACTTTTATTCACAATGTTTCTGAGATCTCTGTTGCATTCAAGAGGTTAAAAGCCCTAAATCAAAGTGAATTGAGGGATATTTTATTGTACTCTAGGGTACAGCTTGTGTGTCCCAGAATTGTTCATCTTTAGTTTAGTTAAAACTAATTCACACAAGCTAACGAGGTCCAGTTCTGGGGCAAACCACCACAGAGCGCACATAGAAATTCTCCAAATCCCCATGGTTTACATCTTGGTTTTAACCCCTTTTATATTAACCGTTTGAGTTAATATGTGTTCTGTACCCCTCTGGCACTAAAAGGGTTAAAAAGATCTCCAATGTATTTTGAAGCAATGTATTGGTGACCGCTCTAGTATTCATGGTTAAAAACCAAATTTCAAACAAAAATTATTTCCATTTGCCCCCTATGGTGCAGTTGGTTTGCTCCAGAACAGCACCACTTTAGCCCGCTGAATTAGGCCCTTACTGTGCAGAGCAGACTGGGAGAGCCGCGCAGATATTGAGCTCTCTCAAGGGGAAAGAAAGATATAGGATGTTAACGTGTGCGGCCTCTCAAACGGCGGGGATGCGACTCTCTAGTACTTGGTAACTGTGGAAACGGATTCAAGAGGGGCTCACAAAGTGGCTGTCATAATGTGATTAAGTGACATTGTACTCGATTGGCATAACTGTGTTTAACCCTTGGCAGGCCTTCCTGGTAGATCCAGTGGTAACAGAGTCTGATGTAGAAAGAGGAAATGGATGGAGCAATTTGGGAACAAGCCAACAGCACTGTAGTGCTAAATTGGCCCTGGATTTAAATGGGGTCGCAATGTGTTGGCAACCTCTCTAGCATTCAAGGGGTTAAAAAAGCCATTTAAATCCATGGGAATATGTATTTATTCCCTTCAGAATTGTTCCAGTTCTTAGTGCCTAAGCTTCATTCAGGGGAATGTACGAATAGGATTCTGCTCTATAATAGAAGGTGTTAACTGGTTTATGTGCTGCACCTGCCTATTTACTAACCTACTTATATAAAATGATCCTCCTTATGATTACTGTACCAAGGGGAGAGCAGTGGGGGAGTTCATGGGTATTTCGGGGTGTTGTGTTACTCAGTGCCTTGATTCTTGCTATGAACTAACATCACTCAGATTTTCCTGTACCTACAGTAGTGTTGGTATTCGGAGCACACTCCCATTAAAATCCTAATGATTTTGGATAGTGTCCATATGTACTATTACATACATGCTTGTACATACCCCAGAGTGCAGAGCAGGGTATTTATCTATATTTAAGAGTAGAAAATAAGCTACACTGGGCGGTTTGTACATTCTGCTTCAGAGTCTTTTTCATGCATATGTTTGTGTGTGTATTCACTGGACCGAATAGGACACTGGACAATAATCTCACATGCATAGTGTATGTATAAATGTATGTGTGCGTGTGTGTGTGTGTGTGTGTATTCACTGGACCGAATAGGACACTGGACAATAATCTCACATGCATAGTGTATGTATATATGTATGTGTGTGTGTGTGTGTGTGTGTGTATTCACTGGACCGAATAGGACACTGGACAATAATCTCACATGCATAGTGTATGTATATATGTATGTGTGCGTGTGTGTGTGTGTGTATGTATGTATGTAGATAGATAGATAGATAGATAGATAGATAGATAGATAGATAGATAGAGAGACAGAGGGATTTAGGGCTCAAAGAGGAACACGTGGGAGGTATGATTTTATATCATGAGCAAAGTATAAAGAAGCATGCCCTCATTACCCTTTCAGTGCTAGAAAGGACACTAACCACCCAGGCATCCGAGGGGGTTACAGGAAAACTACACATGATTTCCTATTGTTAAATATGAACACTCAAATGTGTAACTTGACTCAATTTTGAACTTTCTTTAAATCTGATTTAACGTATGTTGCAATCAAACCTAGGTTAACACAGTGGTAAGTCCTGGAGTTTAAGAAATAATGTATTTTCACACATATCTGCATATAATGCAGAGTTCTCATACTTTGCTACACCCACTGCGCATACTGTATTGAGTCCCCGAGATCATCAGGAGGGAGGGAAGATAAGAATGGGATTAGAGACGAGTGGGGTGGAAGCCTGGGAAGTGGGACATTGATTCAGCTTTGCAGGTCAGCGGGATTAGGCCCCAAAATCAGGACTGTCCCATGTAAATTGGGAGCTATGTGAAGGCCACCATGTGACACAAATGCCGTGTCTGTGCCAGCTACACTCAGCGGCTTCAGTAAGGAGGTATGATAATTGCCTCCATACTGACACAGGTACAGGTACAGATGTTATGATTTTGACAGGAGTGGTCAGGGGGGCTGTCCAAATCTTTGCAAGGAATAAAAAGTAATTCTCCCACCCACCTGCTGTCATGTTTGCGGCTCCATTGCCCCATGGGTTCACCTTGCTCCAAACTTGCAAGCTCACAAAGGGTCATGTGCACAAGCTGCATCAGCATGTGGCAGACCCTCTGCCTAAAGGATAGGAGAGGCAAAGAAAAGCTACAGCCACTGGGGCATGTCATCATCCCACCACAGGGGAGAAGCTGTGACCAGGGAAGCACCTAGGAGCAGGGGTGACACTTTAAAGTACACACAGAAGCTTATTAAATGGTTAACCTTATGGGGAACAGGCTGTGGGCATTAGCAGACAATCTATGGTCAATGGGGGACAAGATGTGCCAGTGGCAACAATCCTGGCACATGTCTGGGTTAACAACATGGGGGCAGGTGGGACAGTCTGGGAGCACTAGCAGACAAGCTAGGGACAATGGGTACAAGATGTGGGAGTGGCTACAATCCGGCTACATATGTCTCTGTCCCTGTAGTGGCATTGCTGTGCTTTTCCTTGTAATATGTATGTATATATGTATTGTTCTTTGACAGGCACACCCAGGGGAGGCAGTAGGGATAGTTATGAAAATGCCTCCCTGTTGTCACCTATCCAATGACTGAAGGTGGTGATTTTGTCCCCACCTGCCTACTCCTGTCAGAATCACCTCAGAAATTCTGGGACAAACTAATGGCTCCATAGGAAGCAGATATACATTCCCATTGATTTAAATTTTATTGTAATACGGCGACCAGATATACCTTTAAAGGGATAGTAATGTTTCATAATAAAAGCAGCTCTAATTAATCATTATAGTATTTGGACCTTGGAGAGTGTTATTTCAATTCTGTCAGATTTATAGATCAAGAGTAATTCAATGACAAAGTATCCCCCTCCCGTCCCTTTTTACTGATATAACACTGCTCAGCCAGAGTAGAAGGGAGGTCCCCAGGTAGATTGCAGAGAGGGACAATCTTCACTTAAGATAAGGGAAAAAGGGGGCAGGGTTTTCATTGTTCTCATAGGAAGAAGATTGTCTCTTGCTGTTATCTGTGTGGTCTAGCAACCAGATTCCACATCTGAGGAGAGCAGTGTTACACTAGGTAAAAGGGGTGGAAGGGGGAAATTTTATCATTCAATTACTCTTGAACTACAACTTTGACAGTATTGAAATAACACTCTCTATGGCTTATATACTATGAAGATTAATTGGAGCTGCTGTTTTTGTGAAACATTACTATCCCTTTAAATGCAGGAAGTCTATAAGAAACACACACTGCTGGGTTGCATTGATTCCTGTGCAGTCCTACAGAAAAATTTTTGTAAGCATCCTGCATTTACAGTGATATACAATGATTAGATGTTAACACTTTGAAGGCTAGATATGTCTCCAAGACAATGAGAAGCAATCAGTTGGCATTTTTATATGCATATGGCCCTAAATTCTCTTTCATATTTTTTCTCTCCAATAAGAGGTGCTGTATAATATTAGAACTGCGTGAGATTTATTAAAGTCCATATGGTTTGTTTCCAGGTGTTCCCTCTGGTCCACGCAACGTGATCTCTATAGTCAACGAGACGTCCATCACCTTGGAGTGGCACCCACCACGGGAAACTGGAGGCAGGGAAGATGTTACCTACAATATAATCTGCAAGAAGTGCCAGTCTAATCGGCGCAGTTGCTCCCGATGTGACGACAATGTGGACTTTGTCCCAAGGCAGATGGGCCTTACTGACACCAGAGTCTTCATTAGCAACTTGTGGGCTCACACACCTTATACTTTTGAAATCCAGGCTGTCAATGGGGTCACGAACAAGAGCCCCTTTCCTCCACAGCATGTGTCAGTCAACATCACTACAAACCAAGCAGGTGGGTTCATTTGCATAGGTCAATGAGAGTCAACCACTGATGTCAGACCAACTAGTTACCCTGCAACTGTTGCATAAACATTATGATGCATAATATTGCCCTGTTATAGATTAAGCACTTGGATGCTTGATAGTTCTCCAGCATTTTGATCTACAATATGTTTGAGATCTCTCTAGCATCTAAAGGGGTTTAAACAGAAGGGACTTCATTGGAATGATTTGGAGACATGATTAGTTTAGAATTGCTTAACTGGTTCCTTTCTACAATGGTTTGTTGGATCCTGTGTCAGCAGAAGCATTTCAATAAGAACACCAAGGCTTCCATAATGGTATTTTTTAAGCACTCTTCTCATCATCTCTGGCATATTCATATTCTTCAGTCCTCCTCCGCCTCCGCCCCATCCATTCTCCATCTCTCCAGTCATGTGTTTCATTCTGCCATCCATCCATATTAGTTTGGCTGTATCGTCATACATTCTGTTTGTGTCAGATATATAACTAGCTTCAATATCCATTAATGCACATGAATCCATCATGCCTACTCAATGCATCTCCATGTAACCATTTATCTACAGCCTATTTGTAGTCTTATAGACTGCACAGTCTACTTGCCCATTGTTTAGCATATAAATGCATTTGTTAATTAAACTCCGCCTCATCGCTATCAGCCCACTCACATCTGATTCACGTTAAATCTCCCATTATTCTTTGGAACCAGCAATTATGGTAATGTTCATCTAACTGATCTGCACCGAGGCAGAATTGTTTTGGAACAGATATTTACCCCTTAGGTACCATAAGGTTCATCAGAACATGGCATTAGAGTGAGGCATATGTACAAATAAAAAGTGGGGAAATTCTGGAGCAAACCAACTGCACAGTGGAGGACAAATAAACATTTCCATTAATTGAAATTGGGAGTTTAACCCCTTGAATGCTAGAGAGACCTCTAGTGAATGCTTGTGGGATTTTTATTTGTTGCAGTTTTGGTTTGTTCCAGGACGACATCAGCCTCAATATCATGGTGACACCTCTGTTACCCGTGAATGTTAACCCTTTGAGTGCAAGAGAGGTGTCCATTGCATTGCAGTGCAATGTGTTGGAATACCCCTCTGGCATTCAAAAAGTTAACCCATTGCATGCCAGAGGGGTACGCAACGCATTGCATACCCCTCTGGCGCTCAAAGGGTTAAAGTATGTTAAATCTTTAGCTGTCATTCTTACATATTTATTTCTCGATATTTCTGCCTGTTTCAGCTTTTTGATTTGATTGTTCAAGTTTATTAACCCATTGAATGCACTGCAAAGCAATGAGTAGTGTACCTTTCTGGGACTCAAAGTGCTAAATTGTTTTGTTGACCTTGGGACACTGTTAGACTTCAGAGATTATTATCTGTGCAGGGAGTGTTTTGGCAAGTCTTTTAACCCGTTGAGTGCCAGAAGGATATCCAAAGCATTGCTTTGGATATTATAAATGTCATCAGTGCATTGCAATGCAGTGTGCTGGAGATGTCTCTATTATCTAAGGGGTTAAAGAAGCAGTGTCCAGATCTGTCTGCAGGCCAGGATTTAAGGATGTCTCTGATTTAAGCTTTGCAGCACCAGTACTTCCAATGAGGTAAGCGATCCAGCACTAAAAGAGTTAAGAGTAATTAAAGCATTGGGGCTGTATGGTACATCTGTTATTTCAATGCAGCCCCACACAATGTATTTTTCTTAAATAGTGCTACCTCCCTGCCTCCTCCTCCTGAGACAAATGACATTGTCTGTTTGGCTGAGGAGGCGGGGCAGCCAAGTCAAACCCCGCCTTTGGCTTGCCACTGCAGCAAGCCCGCCCAGAGGTATGGCTGCCACCAATTCAGAAACCTTTTTTTATTTCACAGGCAAAGCTTTAGGGTTAATATGACCATTTCACCTGGACATTGTTAATGTTTTCCCTAATGAAGGTGTCATCTCCGCTCCAGAACATTGACACTGAAATATGGGAATTGATTTGTCCATTGTAAATGTACTTTTGGAGCACAGCAATTGCATCCTTTTTCACAAATAAAAAGTCCAAAAATTCAAATGATTTCAGTGCTATAGTGGTTTCCATAACATTGATTTGTACCTCAAAATAAAAATTCCCACTTACATATTATGTCCAAAAACTCACTTTATCCACAGATAGTCTCAGTGTGCTATGGCTTCGGAGAAAAGTTGTTGTAGTTTTCCACATTGAGGCAGATTCAACATTTCCACATTGTCATTTCAAAAGAGGTAGTTTTCACATTTCCATATTGTCATTTCAATAGAAGCAGATTCCACATTTCCACATTGTCATTTCCATAGAGGCAGATTCCACATTTCCACATTGTCATTTCAATAGAAGCAGATTCCACATTTCCACATTGTCATTTCCATAGAGGCAGATTCCACATTTACACATTGTAATTTCAATCGAAGCAGATTCCACATTTCCACATTGTCATTTCCAGCAGATTCCATATTTCCACTTTGTCATTTCCAGAGAGGCAGATTCCACATTTCCACATTGTCATTCCCAGAGAGGCAGACTCCACATTTCCACATTGTCATTTCCAGAGAGGCAGATTCCACATTTCCACATTGTCATTCCCAGAGAGGCAGATTCCACATTTCCACATTGTCATTCCCAGAGAGGCAGATTCCACATTTCCACATTGTCATTTCCAGAGACATAGTTTTCACATTTCCACATTGTCATTTTCAGAGAGGCAGATTCCACATTTCCACATTGTCATTCCCAGAGAGGCAGATTCCACATTGTCATTTCCAGAGAGGCAGATTCCACATTGTCATTTCCAGAGAGGCAGTCTCCACATTTCCACATTGTCATTTCCAGAGACATAGTTTTCACATTTCCACATTGTCATTTCCAGAGAGGCAGATTCCACATTTCCACACTGTCATTTCCAGAGAGGCAGATTCCACATTTCCACATTGTCATTTCCAGAGAGGCAGATTCCACATTTCCACATTGTCATTTCCAGAGAGGCAGACTCCACATTTCCACATTGTCATTTCCAGAGAGGCAGATTCCACATTTCCACACTGTCATTTCCAGAGAGGCAGATTCCACATTTCCACATTGTCATTTCCAGAGAGGCAGATTCCACATTTCCACATTGTCATTCCCAGAGAGGCAGACTCCACATTTCCACATTGTCATTTCCAGAGAGGCAGATTCCACATTTCCACATTGTCATTTCCAGAGAGGCAGACTCCACATTTCCACATTGTCATTCCCAGAGAGGCAGATTCCACATTGTCATTTCCAGAGAGGCAGATTCCACATTTCCACATTGTCATTTCCAGAGAGGCAGGTTTGATGCCTATTTGCTGTGCTCCCAGATGTCAAAAATGCATGTATTAAGCTCCCACTACTGTGCAGCATTAGTTCCCATCCGTTCCCATTCATGAAACAAAAGAAGTAGAAGAGAGCAGAACAGTTTCACTATGTTGTATAATTGATCCATCCAGTGTCGTAACTGTGTAGGGCCCTGGTGCAAACATTTTTTGGCTGCTAAATATTTCAGAAATGCAGATGGAGCCCCCTTGGATGTTGGGCACTGGCACAACTGCACCCTCTACATCCTTTATAGTTATGCCCCTGGATCCGATCCTCCTCTCCTTTATTTACTTTAAAAATGTGAGCATGAGAACCAGTATTGCAGGGTAGGGAGACCATGGGGACAGTAATGGAGGCCAGATTCAAACCTCCAGTTCTTGGTGACTGGAGGTTTCAAGGCATGGGGTGCACAAGTTTTTTTTCTACTCAAAAGAGATAGGTGGCATTAAAAATAGCTCCCATTTCTTTTACTGCTGGAGGTGTCAGTGGATTTCTAATTGAGGAGTCTTCCTGAAAAAAATCCCTTCACCCATGTGGGTTTGCGAAGCATTATAAGGTAAGGGAGGGATTTAGTGTATTCAGCTGTTCCTTTAAATCAGTGGGGAGGTTTATTTAATCCCCTATAATGCAGCTGGTTTTGCCTCAAAATCACTTTTCTGCATAAGGTCCTATATTTTCATAATCTGATTGTCTGTTGTGAATGTGATAACTCCTGCTTCAGTAGTCAATGTGTCATATCTACACCATGAACTACTGAAGTGGGACAAGTGACATGGTTTGACATGGCTTTAATATGGGTGTTAGGCCCTTTAAGATGTTGAAGTATCTCCTTGAGGACCAGATGGGTATGCTACACATTGCAAAGCAATAGGTTACACACCCCTCTGGTTATCAAGGGGATATGAGTAAAGGAAACATTAAAATAAAGGAATACTCCACTTCCACGGTATATAAAAAGTAGTGGTACCTGGCATTGATGCCAGCATGCGGAGCTTCCCTGATTCACACTACATTATCCATGCTAATCATGCAACAGTGCCAGAGCTATGAAGCCTGCAATTAACAAAACAGCAATCAAGTTAAGTGCTTAATTTCAGGAAATTAACATCCTCCTCCAAAAGGATGGGAATAGAAAACAAAAAAAGGCGGATTAGAAAAGTGATGGGTAAACAGAAGAAGCGTCAGCTTTCTGCCTTCTGTGTGCACTTGAGATAGAGACCCGGCATCAGGGAGGTAAACACAACTGACCTCTAGAATGAAGCATTATGCAAAGCAGAGAGGGATGGTACTGGGGGGGCCTTTATGTACGAGAAGAAGCTACATGCTATAAGACTTAATTACTTCTTGTCATTCCGTTTTAGAACCAATAATGTGCTGTGCAGAGTGGCTAAAAAGACTGCACTACAGCTGGGAAGTTTCAGCAGGAAACATTTATATGTATCTGTGTGTATACAGAGACGTGTTCCCCATTAGGCACCCTAGGCAATCACCTAAGGAGCCTAATTATTGGGGGTGTGCAGCTGTACCGACTGCACTCTCTGGGCCTTATATATAATGGCAAAGTGGAGTAATTCTGGGGTAAACCATTAGCACTGTAGGGGACAAAATATTCCACAAATTCCCATTGATTTAAATGGGGCTTTTAAACCATTGAATGCTACGAAGGCAGAACCGGATCATCCATTATGGCATCCTAGGCTATTTCCATGGCAATATGAGGGGCCCTGGCTGCAAGTGATGGGTCACAGAAAAATGCCCTGCTGTTGCTGCCGCTAACATCTTGTGTCCGATGCCCTTTTGTTGAAAGAGGCCAGAATCAACCAGCTGCTCCCATTTCCTTTAGAGTTACAATGTAGTACCTGCTAGCAGCACTCTGTTTTGGATCAAGAGATGTGGGGCCACAAACTGGTCTCATGCCTGATGGAGCCTTAATCAGTCTGTGTAGGAAGGTCTCACGATGGAGATCACCCTGGCATTCAAAGGTTAAAATCCTCTAATTTGGGAATATTTATTTCTTCCCTGTGGTGCTGTTGGTATGCCACAGAATAGGTCAACTGTGTCTTTATACAAGAGGCCCTCAGTGTCTTTTATGTGGCAAAATGTAAGGTAACCTACCACCCTAGATGTGGATTAAGTCAATGGTGTCCATGTTTTTGCAATTGTGGGTCACAAATCCATTTGTGTAAGGGCCACATTTATTTATTTCTTAGTAACAGTGGTAATTTATAGCCTGTCAGCTATTGAAAAAAAGTATATTTTTAGCTGTAATGTGAAAGCAGTGCAAAAACTGTTTCATATAAAACTGCAGTTATAGGCCTAGTACTAGTTATTGATCAAGTCAATGAGAATGTGTACACACACACACATATATATATATATATATATATATATATATATATATATACAGGGCTCAAAATTTCCACTCGCCACTAGCCAATGGCGAGTGAAAATTTAGCCCTGGCGAGTAGAAATTCAGCCCTGGTGGGTATTTTTTGGCTTGCATTGGTGAGTAACTTTTCAGGTCTGGCTAGTAGCAAAGGACTTAAAATTATAAGCCCTGATATATATATATATATATATATATATTCTAATTGTTTCTAGCTTGCTCTCTGCCCCAGGACTCTCTGGGGCAGCAGGGGGGCAGAGATAGGTGGCAGGCAACAAATCAAGGGCTGCTAATTTCACAGTAGTAGGCAGGGGAAGACTCCTCTGATAATATCTGAAGTGCTTCAGCGGGTCCCCAAAATGCACAGCGAGCCCACCAGTCATGAAGCTTACTGGCCTACTAGTTTTTGTGCTAACTAATTAGATTAAAAAAAAAGTTGTGTTAAAAATATTAGGTGGGCTAATAAGATACCTCTCATCTAGATCAAGGCTAGTCAGTTTTTGAACTGCAGTCAAGCCAATTAGAGTACCATGTTCAAAAATCTGTATTGTGATCTCCTTTTCCCAGATCTCTGTGGCATTACCAGGGAAACACAGAAGACAAAAACTTTATTTTCCTGTGTGGTCATAGTATTGCCACAAGGATCCAGACAAAAAAAGCGGATTGAACCAAGGTTCACTGGTTGACTAGCCTGCATCTAGACTGTATGTACTCAAGAGCCCTTTTTCCATTTGTGCAGGTCTTTATGTCATAGTATTTATTACTCTCCTTATGTGCAGAACTCTGGAAGAGTTTGAAGTTCTATAAATAAAAGATAAGAATAATTTGCTTGACCGGTGAAGAGAAAAAAAAAGTAATGCAGGTTGTGTTTGTCTTTCCTGGTAAAGGGAATAAGAGAGTAATGTAGTAAATAGAGTGTAATTGGATACTTCTATTGTGGGGATGACAGCGTGCTACACATATAAATGAGCTCTGAAGAACATGGTCCTGCATCTATTAAACTTGATGTGTACATAGACCTTTGTCCCTGTCATTGAATAGAGAGAATACAGAAGAAGCAGAAAGACTGATTAACCCCTTGGATGCTAGAATGGTCTCCAAAGCTTTGCGAAGCAACGCATTAGAAATACTGCTAACATTGAGCAGGTTAAAGGAGAACAAACACTTCCTAATCCTCTACTTACCGTACTATGACCAGAAAATTGTGATGGCCCTGTCTTTCATCTAGATCTACAATCATTCCTGGATGTCATGTTGAAGGAAGTGGAAATGACAGTTGGTAGCAGAATCACAAGACTCTAAATTCTGCTCATTGCACATGGTAATGTTTAGTCTTTAAGCACCCCCCCCCACACACACACACACACACAGTGCTTAATGGGTTAAGTAGGCTCATGCAGTCTGCCTGCTTCAGTCTGATAAAACTGCCAGCAACTGTCATGTCTGCCTTCATTGACATGACATCCAGGACTGATTTGAAGATGTTATCTCTTGAACAAAGACACAATGGCAAAATTCATAAAGGTCATTAGGATGTTTTAGCCATAGTAATGTAAGTGGGTGTTATTATTAACCCTATGAGTGCCAGACAGGTATCCGATAACTCTTTGGTACTCAAAGGGTTAAGAGGTGTTTGTTCTTCTTTAAAAAGTTTAGTAGGTAATTGTTGGTTGCTCTGTAATGTCACAAAGGGCAATGGATTATGGTATATCAGTATATATGAATTTATCAATAAAAATATTGACCAGAATACACAGCAAGGACACATTACATTTACCACCTTCATTCATTCTCACTAATAGTAATGGTTTTATTAACCCTTTGTCTTTGCAGCGCCCTCTACTGTTCCCATCATGCACCAGGTCAGAGCTACTATGAAGAGCATCACGTTATCCTGGCCTCAGCCAGAGCAGCCAAATGGGATTATCCTGGATTATGAAATCCGATACTATGAGAAGGTAAGGCTGCCAGTAGACATACAGTCACTTAGACCAGAACATTCTCTATTAATTAAAGGAACATTAGCAACTCCTAATAAAGAATTTTGATTTACTTTAATGTGGGCAAAGCAACATAATGCCCACAATGAATCAATTCTGTGGATTGGTTTGACAAAATTAAGCTTTCATTAGTAATTGATTTCATATCCACAGAGGCAGGCATGATCCTTTTTTCAGGATTCAGGGACCCCAGACTACTTCAGCTGAAGGGAAACCAGTGGGAGGCATTCGGGGTCCTAGAGTCCTACAAAAGTAAATCATGGGCAGAACCAATCCAGAAGAACTAATCCAGAGAATGGCTTCATATTGTTTTAAGAATATTCTGCAAAAATGAAGGAGTGTAGGGATTATTAAACAAAAAGAGATAAGGTAACGCACAAAATCCCCAGTTTAAAAATAAATAAATGGATAACCACCCCATCCTTCAAGACATACGGCGGACCCAGTTACCACAGTCGAGAGAGGACTATATTGTTGGAAGGTGGTAAGGACAGTTAATCCCAGCATATCTTCACTGATATCACCTATAATCATCTATTTCAGTCATCTATATTCCACATTACAATCAGCTATATATATCATCTTTATATTCCACCTGGACAATATATATCTGTTTGGACATTGTTCTTGGAACATTAACTACAAATATGGATTAGATTTTTGTCCATTATACCACTGATTTCAAGCATTGTATATTGTATGTTTACTTCATTATGAAGGGTACCCTCTATAACACTTGTAATAACACTTGTATATTTTATTGTTAATAAATTGTTCACTATATATTACACTGCACTCTTCCCTTTATACCCGTTTTAGGGTTTATTCCTTGTCCTATAGGGGATTATTATTCAACATGTTTTTTGTTCCTTTATAGAGAAACTGTTATCTCATAATTTTTTGATCTGTTTTTATATTATGTCCTAAGAGATCCCAATACAAGTATGCTGAACTGCATTCCTGATGGGGAGGGACAGTGGGCTTTGTTGGGATATTCCTAATTTTTCACATGTGTTGTAGTCGAAAGGACTAATGATTTCAGTGTTTGCGCAGAACTGGGGATATTGCAAAACCCTGCATTGTCTTGGTCCTTTATGAATGAAGTTTGATGCCCATCTCCTAAAAATGTGTGAATATAATAGGTATTACTACTTTTTTAAAATAAGCATGTGTACTTGCTTGCTTTTGTTTTTTATCAGTCTCATTTTTGTATAATATATTGACATGAATAGCATCCCCATATATGTTTATAATATTTTATTATTACTATTCTGAAAACTCCTTCTCTGTGTGATAGCCTATGTGTCAGGCTGTGACCCACAGACTAGCTACACAGGTCTGAGCTAGCGTATCTTCCGACTGTCAGAATTTCACATGCTTAAGTAAATTACAACAGAAATTTAACTCTCGATTCTAGAGGAGTGCTGTGTTGGAATCCTCTTGGGCATCCAAGATCCACATGCAGAAAAAAAGTGGATTAAGCCAACCCCATGAGGAAAGGGGGGATAACATTTTCCATTAATTTAAATGGGTAGAAGCTCTCTGCATATGACTTAAGTGTGTTTCCAATATAATTTCAATTATTTTTGTCAGTATTATTGGTTTAATAAATGTCATTCTTATTACCAGGATCACAATGAATTCAACTCTTCTATGGCCAAAAGCCAAACGAACACAGCTAGTATAGAAGGACTGAGGCCTGGTGTGGTGTATGTGGTACAGGTCAGAGCTCGTACTGTGGCAGGTTATGGGAAATACAGTGGCAAGATGTGCTTTCAGACTCTGACAGATGGTAAGTGAGGGGTCGGTAGAAACGGAACTTTGATGGGACACACAGGAGATTCTGTGATCATGACTGCAATTCTAGAAGGATAGATTTTACTTTTATCCTATGGCAGTGGTAGTCAATTGCTGGACCTCCAGTTGTTGGGAATTAGAGGGTTGCAGTCCCAGTAGCTAGAAGTACAGCAACTGACTGCATGTGTCTAAACCCCTTGAGTGCCAGAGAGGTATCCAACATATTGAAACGCAATGCGTTGGATACTTCTCTGACACTCAAAGGATTAATGGGTGATTCTTCAGAGCCATCAGTAATACATAAAATCTGTGTTACAGAGGTCAATGATTGTTGTTAATAGGAACTATAATTATAGGAATTACTGGCTCTTAATGTTTAATTGAAGTACTTTAGTAATAGTTTGTCATACAGAACTAAAACATTTTTTCATTGAACTCTATTGTGGTCTATATCTGAACGTGCTATTTCACTATCTGAAAATGCTTGCATGTTCCTGTAGAATGCGAGTGGGGTAGTTCTCTTGGGTTTATCACTTTTAGAAAGTGAATGCCTGTTATCTATTGGTATACATTTCGTTTTATGTGAGATTATAATTGGAACTTCTTGGTAGCAAACACCACAGTGACCGAAAAGATCAGCTCTTACTAGGAACGAGGGAAAAATTGTGTAAGTTCGGATTTCATAGGAAACAAGACTCAAACCATGGCAGCTTTTTCTTTTTTGGTTTCATATATATTTTTTTTTTTTTTTAAAGCCAATCAGAATTCTGGAAATGTGATCATTGCGAAACAAAAAAGTTCACTTCTGTCTGAAGACAATCACTATGAGTTCCTGTCCAGGGCAATCATCTGAACAAGGGGGGAATTTATTTTGGCAGCTATGCCTCCTCATTCTCTCTTCCCATTTTCCCTTATCTCTCCCCATCCTTCTGTCTGCTCTTTTCTAGATACGATCTTCCTGCTACTTTCATCTCTTGCATCTGGTCTTACTCACTCTCCCTTCCACTCACACTTTCCTTTCCAGATTGGTCTCCTGTCTCCTCTAGCCCATTCTTGTTCCCTCCCATTAGACACCTCCCCTTGACCTTCTACTGCTTCCACCCTTTGGCCTTTTTCACTCTCATCCCCTTTTTCTGTCCTGTTCTCCCACTATTAAACTATTAAATTTCCTCTACTCCCTTTTCCCTCCCTCACCTTGTCCCCCCTCCCCCCACTGTCCTTGCACAGTTTGTTCCAGATCACTTCAGAAGGACCTGTCATTTTTTTCAATGTCCTTCAAGTCAATCTGCATAACAAATTGTGGATAACTGTCTGATTTATATTTCTTAGGAGCAATCACATGACCATATAAGAGGTTCCATGAGCATGTGCAGAATTACATTGTCCACACACTCTGTGAAAGTAAGATTTTAACCTTTGAGTACCAAAGGTGTGAATAACACTTTCGAAATTACCCTTCAGTCACTCAGATCTGTTACTTGTGAGTGGAACTTGACCCTTATCTGGTTGTTTTTCTGTTACCTTTTAAGGACCACAAGGCTGTGCAATGCATTGTAAAGAGTTCATTTTAGGTCATTTTGCTATACAGTGAGCTGAGACGTGAGGGCTGCTGTATTCATTTTCCTCAAATGAGATCAACATGTGGCTCTTCTGCATTTATTGAACTATAACATTCATCATCCCCAGGTATCATATGGACTTGTAGTCCCACAACACCTGGAGAGTTGCAGATTTTGGCCCATACTTAAAGTACCTCCCCATTCAAAGGACACTGATAATGCAGAGATGATAATAGATCAGAATATTTTGTACACAAATATGCCTTGTGCAATGTCATTGCTGTATGTGTTAATAATCTACTCTGGACCCGTGAGGCTAGTGGCAATTTGCCCTGTACTATCCACTCATCCCTCCTGCTACATAATTGAATTCTGACACATCTGTCGCTGCTTTACTGACTAGTGGGTTCTCTTCTATGAACGGAAACATTCTGCCCACAATGGCACATGGCCCATTGCCAGAAAATTGCATGTGCATCTCTGCTGGGCATCTCTCCTTACTTAGTCTGGAGCAGGAGATGCCAAACCTATGGCATTACAAAACTCTTAACTGCTTCATTTCCTTGGGCTCTGCATTATGTATGGATGATATATATGGTTTCCAAAAGTCCAAGGGCAAAAAGAGTGCTGAATGGTTGACTGTTCTTATTGGTTGGACATTCAGATGAAGAGAGCATTGCTGATTGCTTACTGGCTGTAACATTTAAGTCAGACACGATATCTGGATCAAGCACCTTAGGCTGTATGCACAACTGAAAAAGAAGGTCTATTCTGGAGCAAACCAACAGCATCATAAGGGACAAATGAAATTCCCCATTGAATTAAATTGAGTAGGACAACAGGTGCAAAGTATGAGAGTACAGGCGACATTAGGGGAACATTACTGCTAAAAACTGAAAATGGCTAGGGTTTTCATTAGCTAGCAAATAACTGGGGCACATAACTGATCTTGTACCAGGCCCCTCATTCACTATATCAACCACTGATTTACAACTGGCTTTTAATCTCTTGAATTCTAGAGAGGGATTCAACATTTTCAATGCAATGGAGACCTCTCTAGTCATCAAGGGCTTAAAAGCCGTGTTTAAAATCAGTGGGAATTTTGGATATATTTGTTTTCCATCACTTCTTTTTGTTCATTCAGCCCCTTGTTTCTTTAATTCTCCCAGTAGGTGCAGATTTTTCTGGTTCTTTTTGGGCTAGTGCACATTGTCAGTTCTCTATGGTGAGATCAAATGACTGTACTGTAATTTAATTTGTACATGCATTTGCCTCTATTTCTACCTGATTAAGTATATGCTCACCAGGAGTGGGAATAGTCCATGTTGCTCCACCCCTTTGTATCAATGATGCCTTTGAGAACACATGGAAGCACAATTCTGTTCCAGATGCTTGTGACTTATTTTTAGAATTAACCAGCTTAACCCTTTGTATGAAGGGTAATTATCCAACAAATGGCATAACACTCCAAGGGGGAGATGTTCAGAAAGTGTGGTAACTGAAATTGTCTGTAATCAGATAAAAAATAAAAAAGTTCTTACCATGATGCGTCAATTCTCAAACATGTTTCCGTCATTTTTTTGCATCCAATTCCGCCATCTCCGTCAAAGGGAAAAAGCAGTCTTAAAAGTGGATGTGGTTTAATCTTCCATCATAATGTAAGGTATTTTCAGAAAAAAATATTCGTTTGAATGTCATTTTTTTGTCTGCTTAACGTAATTTTTTCCCAACATAATAAAAATGGTCTAAACTTGGAAAAGAAAAATTTGTCTCAAAGACAAAAAAAGTTACTTTGAAAATTTTCGTTTCAAAGACAAACTCAAAGACAATTTTTAAGATCCGAATTTTTAACGGCAATGTTCATTGAGATCTTCTTACCATCATTTTTAATTCTTTAGATGAATTTTCAAATGTGGTTTACTCTGAAAATATTGTCCTTCTATTACCACCAACTCATAATCCGACAAGTTTTTCATTATGACGACTTTTTGAACATCTCGCCCCAAGGTTTATTGTTTCGTTCCTATATTGAGCTCCCAGTGGGAGGAAAATAAATAAATAAAAGTGAGCAACATCAGCAGGATTGCGTTTTGTGCCTGTCAATAAACACATTCTGATGCAAAGCAGTAAAGGAACATTGAGCAGCAAGCAAGAACGTGGATCATTTGTGTTCTTTTTTTTTTTTTTTTTTAAACCAATAAATTTAGGCTCTGTATTAGAGATTGCATGTGTTTTAATAACAAACAAACTAACGACTTCATATTGAATAGCACATGTTCCTGGATTAACGTGACAGGCAGACACTTGAAAACAAGTGCTAATTATTATGTGCAAACACTAATCCTCTCACAATAGTGTTCATTTTAATCACTCCCACTTTCTGAAACACCTCACCAATAAAAGCAAAAGTTCATAATTCACAAAATATGTGCACAATTAGCAACATTTTGGTGCTAATCATTTTGCATCAAAACTACCTGCTAAATAGAGAATAGGCTGCATTCATTAAGCAAAACTTGTGCCTAAGGGACAAATGAAAATCCCCATTAATTTAAATGGGCATTTTAGTTAAATGAAGTCTAAAGAGATCTCCAATTACAATACCGTAGAAGGCCCTTCTTGAACTCAAGGGCTAAACCCCACTTTAAATCAATGGAAATTTGAATAAATTGTACCCCCCCATCCACTATGATACAGTTGGCTTGTTCTAAATTGCACCTCTTCCTGAATATGGTCCTTGGACTTTGTCCTATTTTAGTGTGCCCAGTGGGACCTTGGCTATGTGGGAAAGGCACAAAGAGTGACATAGTGCAATGGTGTATCAGAGCACCTTGGAATATCTAAAAATATAACTGTTTCCATTTTTTTCCCCTTTTAATGATACATCTGCCTATTCAAAGCGTTTATGAACTTTTCCATTCTTCAGCTTTCTGATTCAGTTATCAGTATGGACAATAGGTTATCCGAAATATATTTGTAGTTGTGACCTTTATTTGACAGCTGAAGCCTGAACTAACAGTATATGTGGGTCCTTCTATCCTATTTCTTGATAACAAGGGCTTGAGCTAGTATAAAGCAGGTCAGATTAACTTGGCCTTGTCTCTCCTCAGGAAAGGTTAGTCATTTAGTCAATAATAAGTGGACTCATCCGATGGAAAGTTAAATAAAAGGAAGGGTAAAAGGGAAATGAGAGAAGACAGGAAGTGAATATGATAGGAACAGGAAGTTAAGTAAGGTTTGGGGTGGAAGGTCAGAAATGGGCAACTTGTGGTTTTCCTCCTGTTTTAGACTACAGTTTATATCACTCTCATCTGGCCAATGGGAATGTAGCTGTAGACCAATAACTTGCCTACGTTTATCAAGCTTTGAGAAAAATCATCAGTGAGAAGAAGCGTGCCACCTCTGTACTAGGCAATCTAGCATTAAGCTTTTAGATGTTAGACACACACTGTACAATAAAGAATGGTCAGGTTTTTTTCTGACTGAAAGGGTAACTATCACAATTGTTTTTAACCACATGGATGCTAGAGATGTGGGAAAGCAATGGATAATTTTTAGATTCTATAAACCCTTAAAGGTATACAGGGAAAAGCAAAGCATGGTTTCTTTAAGGGTGGATCAAAGGATTTTAACATTTATTCTGAGTTGTTTTCATGTTTCTTCTTTTCTCTAGCTCTGTTCAGAACAAACCCCATTGACAACCAATAAACATTTGATGCATCTTGTGTCTTTTTTTTCTATCCTTTGGAATGTTCAATCTTAAGTAATCCTGACATTAGACATGTGTCTATGCCTAGTATTTTATAACATGAGATCTGAAAGGAGACCCCAGATGCTTCCCTGGTGCATCTGTGCTGCCTTGAGCAGGCCGATTTCCTGTCCTGAGTGATATATAGACCTGTGTATCAGGTCTATGGGGAACATGCTCCAACCAAGGAGATTGTGGCAAGCAAACGAGGTACGTTTTTTTGACCTCCTGAATGCCTGGTAGGATCTATTTTGGGGTTGCAAAGTGCACATTGTAGCAAACATTATAGAATGTGATAATTGCCCTTTAGAGTACCTAACTATAATGGTGTAATATTTATGCTCCTTACCTCTGAGTCTTCCACCATCCTTCTTAAGATCAATGGTAGGCAATCTTTTGCTCTAAAGCTGCTGTAGTTCCCAGAAGCTAGAGAGACAAAGTTGCCTAACTCTGCATTTTAGATCCTTCTAGTATTCCTCTTTTTCTGAAAAATGCTTCTTTACTCAACTTTATTAAGTACCTTGATACAGTGGAAATCTGCTGTTGGGGCCCCTAACACTAATCATCCCAGCAAGCTGTAATCTATAAATTTGACATCCAGTGCTTATCGTTAAAAACTCAATGCAAATAAATTGTGCCTGGTGTCAGTATTCAATATTAGCATTCACATTGTGTTAAGGTTAACATTCAGAGATCATTGCTATTTGGGTCTTCTGATTACTGTGGTGGTTCATTTTTTTTAATCTGTCTTTAACAGGTCTTTTATTTTACTGGTGGACTTGAATAAAATTTATGTTATAGGTATTTTGCAGTTGCCTCTTTGTACAATATTGGTTGATGTTTTGATCATTGGAATTGAAGGACTTATAAATAGGGATTTCCTTTTCTCTCCAGTGGTGCTTTAGATATTTACCAAAGCATCCAATTACACTAGTCACTGGTCTGTCTTTGTATTCTGTCTTCTGGTAGTGCATCTGACTCTATCCTTCTGTATAGTAACTCTAATCACTGGATGATGGGACCTCTACTTACAATCAGCTAAAGGTCTAAACTGGCAACCCCTGCATTAATATCTTGGAACACACGGGCACGGTCTGTAATTTGAAGCTGGAAAACCAAGTTGAAATACTGGAACATTTTAATTAAATTAAAGGGTAACAGATATACAGATTTGCCTCCCAACACATGTGGTAAGGGTTAAACTGTAAATAGTATAAACAGGCACAAATATTTGTGAACGGTAGAGGCATCCATTTTTTTCTTCGAGTTTATACCTAGTTTAACCTGTTGAGTGTCAGAGGGGTGTCCAAAGCAGAAACCTCTCTGGCAGTCATAGGGCTCAGGAACAGGAGACTATTACACTAATGTTTAGACACAGAGGGTCTTATGTATAAAGGCAACATCCCCATTGGTTACAAGAAGGCTTTTAACCTGCTCAATGCCAAACAGGTCTCCATTGCGTCACAAAGCTTTTAACAGAAAAGGTGTGTCAAGGGTAAAATACAGATGTGCCAATGGAGCTTCATGGCACATATTTATAAAGAAATCTGGAGTTAATTCTGGAGTAAACAAACTGCACCATAGGGGACAGATAAAAATCCCTGTTAAATCAAATTGGGCTTTTTAACTTCTTAAATACTAGAGATTGGAGACCTCTCTAGCATTCAAGGGGTTAAACAGCTCTATTCAAATGCATGGGAATTTAGGAATTTTTATTTGTCCCCTATGGTGCAGTTTGTTTACTCCAGAATTAACTCCAGATTTCTTTATAAATATGAACACGTCACTTAGCAATGCATCGGAGACTTCTCTAGCTAGCATTCAAGGGGTTAAAAGTGTCATTAAAATCATTGGAAGTTGTTTTTTTAATTGTCCCCCATGGTGCAGTTGGTAGGTCCCAGACTTGCTCCTCTTTTCTTTATGCATAAGCCTGCAGTTCCCCAGCTTCTGGGCTGATTTGGCTGTAGTAACCCTCCCTCAGTGTAGTTTTCAATGTCTTTGCTGCCTCTTCAGTCTCGGCATCTGGCCTGTTTTTCGGGTCCCCGATGAGTTCAGCTGGTAAGCCGCGGCTGTTATGAATACACCACTTTTTCCACAGTCCTGTCTCAGATGCTCTGCCTTGAAGTGTCTGCTGTTTTCCGTCCTCGTCCTTGAGCTGCCACTTGTGAATTGATCATTTTTCTAGACTTAAATGCTCCCAAAAAAGACTGGAAAAAAAAACAATCTTCTGTAGATCAAACCTGACTCTGGCCCAGCAGAGCATGATTGAAGTGTTTTTATTCTTTCACTGCAGGGCTAGCAAGCATTTAAGAACATTGCATTTTCTTCCCTTACATAGCAATGTGTTCTTTACCCTTCAGCTGCTGGAGAGGTCAGCAGTCTGTGCCATTGCCAAGAAAAAGCGTTACATCTGGAATCCATAAATTGAAAATAAATTACCCTTGATTATGTTTAACCCCTCGAATATCAGAGTGGTGTGTGAAGCTTCACCTCTGGTCCTCAAGAATATATATCCTATTTAATAATTAGGATGTTTGTCACGATGCAGTCATGCGCACATGGCCAGTCTCTACTGCGCATGCTTGCATTGCGTGGGTGAGGCGACACAAGACTGCATCGCGTGGAGCAGTGAGGTAGCAGTCTCTTAACATTACCCGGACCTTGCCCGTGTACACCGGCTTTTACACTAGTGTGTATATATATATATATATATATATATATATATATATATATATATATATACTAAAACAAATATAGGGAGAGTGAATATTTCTGATAATCTGCACTCAAAATAGTCATAAAAATCTGTGAATTCACATAAAAAATCAAATAGCGAGCATGAGGGACTATGAGGGACTAAATAAACATAGCGCTATATATAATGTTTTGAGTGCAGATTATCATGAATATTTTTATTATATTTTCCCTGAAGAAGGCTATGCATTTAACAGCCAAAATGTTGTATCAATTAAACACTTGCTGTATCACATCCCTTTGAAGTCCTGCGAGTGTTACATTCTTGGATATATATATATATATAGATAGATAGATAGATATATTTTTTCACCAGAAATATTCGCTCTCCCTATATTTGTTTCAGTTATTTTATTCTGTCCACTATCAGAATCTTAGAATCTTTTTGGGTGATTAGTTATATATATATATATATATATATATATATATATATATATACTAATTTGTATAGGTGGGATTGGTCGTTTGAGTCTTTTCTCTATATATATGTTGGTTTGATATATATATATATATATATATATATATATATATATATATGTATATAAAAAAATATAAACAGATCCATACCTAAAGGGGATTTCAGATATTACGGTTTAAACCTTTGGGTGCATACGGTATTGGATAACCCCCTGACACTGAAACTGTTAACCCCTTAAGGATGTAGCCAGCAGTTTTTGTTTTTTTTGGGCATTGAATTCAGTGGGCCACGGGCGGTGTGCAGGACAGCAGTAATGGTTAGTTCCTGTGAAAGTTCAGCTCGAGAAATTAAAGTTTATGTTTGGTGGCATAGTCTGGAATTTTATGCCAATTACCTGATCAGTATACTAATTCTTTCTGTGTTAGGCAGCATTTATCACACTTAGTGCTATTAGAGATTCCCACATGAATGGACTTTCATTAGATTCCTTTGTAGCACAGCATATGCTAATAGTATTTCAGCACTTAAACTAATTAGCATAAAGTGCCGCACTGTGCAGCAACAAATAAAGGATAATTTCTCCAGAACTATTTCTATTACAAACAAATGGCTAGCACAACATTTAGAGAGTTCTTAATTCTTTTTAAAAATTACCAAACTTATCTTAAGGGGACTCTAATTTTGAATTAAGGCCTGTGAGTGCCTAGTATTTTTACTTTATATATAAAGAGAGAGAGGTCCATTACCAAATGGGATATGGAATATAATTAACCCACTGAGTGCCTGAGGGCTTTTCCTATTCCCCAGTCACTCAGATTATTAAAGACAAACAATAGTAACATAGTTGACGAGGCTGAAAAAAGACATGGGTCCATCAAGTCCAGCCCATGCCAAAGCAACCCTGTTGATCCAGAGGAATGCAGAAAACAAACAAACCCTGAAGCCATTTCCAATTTAGCCCCAAATGAGTCAAAAAAATTCCTTCCAGACTCCAAATGGCAGTCAGGTATTTCCCTGGATCAACAACCTGTCTGCATTGAAGCAAACTGTTATAATTCTCAATAATGTTCTGTGCTAGACAGGCTTCCATTGCTTTTTAGAAATCACTTACAGTATCTACAAGTACAATATCCCGAAGCAAAGAATTCCATAGTTTTACCCCCTTACTGTAAAAAATCCATGCCTTTGTTTTAATCGAAATCGCCTTTCCTCTAGTGTTAATGGATGACCTCTCTTTCTTAGCTCAGCTCTTTGCCTAAATAATTAATTGGAGAGTTCTAGGATATAATTGTATTTACCCAGTCTGAGCCCTTGATACAGCAGTTGGTATCTGTTTATATATTTTTTCAGCTGGATTCATCTACTGAGCTTCAGTTTAGTTTAACCATCTGAGTACCAATGTGCTGGATACCTCTCTGGTGCTCAAAGAGTTAAACCTCCTGACAATAATCAATAGGCAGTACAACCTGCAACACCCTACCCATGCTTCTTTAGAGCACTGTAAGCATTTTCAGATAATGTAATGTGACTGTCTAACAATACTCTGCAGCAGGGTTACAATGCAATACAAATATTCAGATACACAGTACTGAAGGACACCCACCTAGGTACGTTATTCTGTTAAATTAATCCTTTGAGTGCCAGAAGGGATTGAGAACCATTTATTCTGATATGTGCAATGTGTTGAATACCTCTCTGGCTCTCACAGGGTTAACCTTTTAAGCGCCAGAGGGGTGTGCAACGTTTTGCTTTTTCCATGTCTATTATCTCTGTTGTTTACATGGAATATATGAGTGATAAGCTGGGCATCTGTGTACTATCTGGTTTACACCGTCCCTCTCTTTTAGAGGATTACAAGTCAGAGCTGAGGGAGCAACTTCCACTGATCGCTGGATCGGCTGCTGCAGGCGTGGTCTTCATTGTGTCTTTGGTGGCCATCTCCATTGTATGCAGCAGGTGAGTGCTGGATATCTGTCGTCTTGTTATGTGTTGGAGATACCCTTCAGACAAAGCCTTGAATTTGCATATTGACACATACGACATGGAAGAGTTAACATGATGAATATGATGAAGCTTGACTTGTCTTTTATAGTTTACAGTTAAGTGGTTTAAATTACCCCAGACTCGATTGTTATAAAATGAAGAAGTGACAGCCTTGTGTTTAATACAGTCCATTATTATCTATTCCTCTTCTCAACCTGCATGTATATCTGCTCCTTATAAATACTCCTATTTGTCCATATCTCCTTTCCCTATAAACTCATTCTTGTAACCCCTTACCAATAAACCCTCCTATTAGTCCATATAATCCCTCACTGTAACATCTTATATTATACCATATAACTTCTCCCCCTAATGGTTCCTATTGTGCCATATAACACTCTTCCAATAATGTATCCTATTAGTCCATATAACATTTTCCCCATAACATCTCCTATTAGTCCATGTTACCCCTCCCCATAACGTCTCATATTACTCCATGTAACCCCACCCCATAAAGTCTCATATTAGTCCATGTAACCCCTCCCCATAACGTCTCCTATTAGTCCATGTAACCCCTCCCCATAATGTCTCCTATTGGTCCATGTAACCCCTCCCCATAACGTCTCCTATTGGTCCATGTTACCCCTCCCCATAACGTCTCCTATTAGTCCATGTTACCCCTCCCCATAATGTCTCCTATTGGTCCATGTTACACCTCCCCATAACGTCTCCTATTAGTCCATGTAACCCCTCCCCATAATGTCTCCTATTGGTCCATGTAACCCCTCCCCATAACGTCTCCTATTGGTCCATGTTACACCTCCCCATAACGTCTCCTATTAGTCCATGTTACCCCTCCCCATAATGTCTCCTATTGGTCCATGTTACTCCTCCCCATAACGTCTCCTATTAGTCCATGTTACCCCTACCCATAACGTCTCCTATTAGTCCATGTTACCCCTCCCCATAACGTCTCCTATTAGTCCATGTTACCCCTCCCCATAACGTCTCCTATTAGTCCATGTAACCCCTCCCCATAACGTCTCCTATTGGTCCATGTTACCCCTCCCCATAACGTCTCCTATTGGTCCATGTTACCCCTCCCCATAATGTATCCTATTGGTCCATGTTACCCCTCCCCATAACGTCTCCTATTAGTCCATGTTACCCCTCCCCATAACGTCTCCTATTAGTCCATATAACATTTTCCCCATAATGTCTCCTATTGGTCCATGTAAACCCTCCCCATAACGTCTCCTATTAGTCCATGTAACCCCTCCCCATAACATCTCCTATTAGGCCATAAAACTACCTCCCCTTAATGTTTCCTGTTAGTCCATATAACCCCTCCTCATAACTTATTGTATTAGACCTTATAGCCCATCCCTATAATGTCTTCTATAAGTCCCTATAGCCCTTCCCCATAATGTCTCCTATAAGTCCATATAACTTTTCCCTGTAACTTCTTCTATTAGTCCTCATAACCCTCCCCATAATTCCTCCTATTAGTCCATATAACTACCTCCCCATCATTTTTGCTATTGGTCCATATAACCCCCTCCCCATAACATCATCTATTAGTCATAATAAGCCCCTCCCCATAATGTCTCCTGTTAGTCCACGTAAGCCCCTTTCCATAATTTCTGCTATTAGTCCATGTAAACCTTTCTTATCTTTCTTAGAATGTCTCCTATTGCTGCATTTAACCCCCCTTTCTCTTATTACTGCCTTTAAATCTTTCCCATATCTGCTTCTATTGGGCCATGCAAGCCCCCCCCCTCTCTTTCTCTCTCTCCCTCTCTCTCTATATATATATATATACACTCCTCCTTCCAATCCATGTAACTACTCCCTATTATTTCCATATACCTCTTCCTCTTTCTACATTGCACTACATTCAGTAACTTGAGAAACTCTTTATAGCTCACATTCCTCTAACTTTCCAACTATCATTTTGTGGGACACATTTTGTTTTGCTTCACATACTGGTTAGTTGGAACCTATTAAAAATGTATACCATAAAGTTATGTAGTTCATACGAAGCTACAGTCTATTAGATGCCCTGTGGGGGTGTCTGTTTTCTCATTCTGTTGTGCCACATGACCTCTCCTTATAACGTCCTACTGTTGCTTGGTGAGACCTCTCCTACTAAATCCTTTTCCCTTATATTGCTCACACCAAATGCTTCTATTTGACTTTGTTTGAAGCTCAGAATTTACATTAATTATAAATTGCTCATGTTAAAATTAAAATCACTATGTTATTGTAATTGATGGCCTTTCTTGTGTATATTAAGTAGGGCAAAGTAAAGGTGACATCAGTGGTTTCTTGCATGTTGAATTTCTATATTTCAGGAAGAGAACCTACAGTAAAGAAGCTGTGTACAGTGATAAACTGCAGCACTACAGCACTGGCAGAGGTAAGAGAGGCACACAATATCCTGTCTAGGCTCTCCTCCACCATCTAACACCTTGGCTGCCATTTTTACATTATGCTTTCTTCTGTCAGGCCAAATATATTGAGAGTGGAAATGTTTAGAGTAAAACAAGTTGTTTGGCATGACGGTGCAGAGTTGCAGACAACTATGTGGTTTAGTCTTTGAGATACCATTGAGATGCATTCTCTCTGTCTCTGGTGTTTTCATTATCTATATAATATAATTGTGTGTACATATACATGTTGGAACAGCTCTCGAAATCTATTCCCAGCAAATAATCCAAAGCTTACAATGGTCCCACTGCATTCCCAGAATTCCATTTGGCAACATGAATCAACATTCACTTTTTTTATTCCAAACACATATAAGTATGGATCCTTTAGCTTATGCTTTCTGTTTTCACATCTTATACCACAAAGCACAGGTTTGGAATTCATGAGTCAATCAATCTAATCAGCTTTACTATATTTACTAGACTGTGTTACTAGATTTCTAGCATGTCAATCAACTAGCCTTACAGAGATGAGACTCAGTAAGATGAAACATTTGTCTATGAGTAGCTTCATTGGCTCATGCATTTTGAACCTGTGTTTTGCTTTAGAATCTCTATTAAAATAACCCATATTTATAAGAATTTTGAATCTAAAACGTGACTGCCCTGTGGGCTCTGGGAGTGGAATTGAAACATTTTAAGCTTTGGATTCTTTCCTGGGGATGGGTTGTCTGATCTGTTTCAGTCATGAAAATGTACATGCAAGTGGATTACATAGTTACTGTATTCTGGAGGGATTTGTATCATTTTTGCTCACCATAACCTATACCTCTCTGTTACATAAACCTTCCCATTTCTTTTCATTTTTATATATTTTTTCTGTTTAGTTGTCTATTGGGTCACCAGTGCCACATAGCTTGTATTTGAATGGCATGATCTTAAAAATTGTGCTTGCACTAAATAATAAATACATGCCAGCAATAGAATGGCCTAGGGTGACCACATGTCCCTGATTGCCAAGGACAGTCCTGGAATTAATGTGTCCCATGTCCAGGGCAGCCCTGTTCAGGGACAATACAAAGTCCCTGAATAAAGAACCTAAACACTAGAAGTAGAACTGCCCATTGCCTACTGTGACACAATGATGGCTCTGCTGGGCTACAAGAAAATGGCTTCTAGACAGAGCTCTAAGCAATAGAGACAGAACTGAGTCTTGATCCTGACATTAAACAGGAGCTGCAGTGCAACTTTATTGTATCACTTCCTGTCACAGTAGTCAATGGACAGTTCTCTCTATAGTGTTTAGAACTCTGTGGTATGCCAGATAAAGAGCAATTTGAACAATGATGTCCAGTGATGTATACTGACCCCTCCAGCAAAGCTGCACTAGAGCTGGAGAGAAGTACTCTCATCACCAATGTCCCTGAATTGCAGAATGGAAATGTGGTCACCCTAGAGTGGCCTTTTTTTCTTTCCAGAAAAGGTGATATCCCTAGTTGTCTATCTCTCCCGCTTTACTCTCTCCCTGCCATTGTTTTTAGCAGTTTCTTCTTTTTTTTCTTACCTTCCTAAACCTCCTCCATCCCCCCATCTCCATTTCTCTTCCTCAGCTGTCTACCATTCTGTCTATCATTTTGTGTGTTTATACTGTACGTCTTATTTCACTAAATGATAGTTATTCATTTAAAAAGCATTTAACTGACAATTAACACAACTGATAAAATTTAATGGGCTATTAGCTTGTTCTTAATGCTACTTAGGTGGAAAAAAAGGTAGGTGTTAACCACTCACACATTTTAGGGATTGAATAACACTTTTTTATTTAACTCTTTGAGTGCCAGAGTGGTGTCGCAATGTATTGGATCTCTCTCTGATACTCAGAGGGTTAAATTAGGTCTTACCTATCCTAAATGCTAGCAGTTTTTAAAGATACTTACGGTGCAATTCAGAAAGGTAAAGAGGTGCAGTTCAGGATCAAACCAAAAACACCACTGAGGTGAAATAAAAACTCCCCAAATTCCCATTGATTTAAAGGGATAGTAATGTTTTAAAATAAAAGCAGCTCCAATCAACCTTCATAGTATTTGAGCCATAGAGAGTGTTATTTCAGTACTGTCAGAGTTGTAGTTCAAGAGTAATTGAATGATAAAGTATCCATCTCCCGCCCCTTTTACCTAGCGTAACACTGCTGTCCTCAGATGTGGAATCTGGTTGCTAGACCAGACAGATAACAGCAAGGGACAATCTTCTTACTGTGAGAACAATGAAAACCCTGCCCCCCTTGACAGGTTTTTCAGGCTTTTCCTTATGCTAATTGAAGATTGTCCCTCTCTGAGATCCACCTGGACACCACCTTTCTGTTCTTAGGTGAGCAGTGTTACATCAGTAAAAGGTGCGGGAAGGGGATACTTTATCATTCAGTTACTCTTGAACTACAATTCTGACAGTATTGAAATAACACTCTCCATGGCCCAATACTATGATGGTTAATTAGAGCTGCTTTTATTGTGAAACATTACTATACATTTAAATAGAGCTTGTTACTCTTTGGATGCTTCACAATGTGTTAGATACCTAACTGGCTTTCAGTGGGTTAAAAGCCACATTTATAGCACTAGGATTTTCATTTCATCTCTGGGAGACAGGTTGCTCCAGAATTGCTCCTTTTTCTTCTATGGATAATGCCATTAGACATCAGGGGGCAATGCTGGAGCAAACATACTGCAAATACACATTCCCAGTGTTCCCATTGATTAATATGTTGGAGACCTCTCTAGCAGGGCATAACTAATGTGCCAACATACTATACTTGTGTCAGAGAGGAATCCAGCTCATTGTGTAGTGCATTGTATACCTCTATAGCACTTTAGAAGAAGCTGGAGGGAGAGAGAAAGGATAAAGATGAAGATCGAAGGTAGATGATGTTGAGAGGGAGTGGCAGGGGCAGGTAGGGGGTTAGGGAGGAAGGAATAAAGAAGATAGTGGGATTGAGGAGGAAACAAGGTGGAAAGGAATGATGGAGCTAGAGGAATGAAGACGGAAAAAGCGGAAGTGAATCGAGGAATGCGGGAGGGAAGGAAGTAATGAGGTGGAGGGATGACGTAGACAGTGGGATAGAGGAAGAATATGGAGGGAAGAAGAAGATGGAAGGATGGTGGGAAAAAGAAGATGGAAGGATGGTGGGAGGAAGAAGAGGGAAGGATGGTAGAAGGAAGAAACTGGCAGGAGGAAGAAGATGAAAGGAGGAGGAAGAAAGGAACAGAAATATGTGGACACAATAGGTAGTACATGGGGCTGAGAGAGAACAAAGGCTGGACTGCAACTGCAGAGCATGCTAGCAGGAAGGTGCAGAGAAAAGGGCTGTGTGGCACAATGGATAATATTCTGTAGGGCATTGGGAGTAAAACCAGTAGGATGGGAGGACATTTATATGACTCTGCTCTGATTTAATGCAGATTAAATAATGCAGACTTTGTGTGTGTGTGTGTAGGGGGGTGTATCCTTTAAATCCCCAAGCCTTCTGCTCTTTGTCCTATAGTTTATTCATCCTAGACCTTCCTTTTTTCCTTTCTCCTCTCTCATCCATTGTTCCTGCTCTCTTGGATTTCATTATTTCTCTCTGATATGAATAATTTGGGGATGATGGGTATTGATAAAAGAGTGTGGAGGTAACTAACTGCGAGGCAGCTTAAACCTTTGAGTGCCATTGCTTGTCAATGCATCCCCCCCCCCCAGATAGACTAAGTAGACTAAGAAAAGTTTAGTTAATTTTAACTCTTTGATTGTCAGTAGGGTATCCAACACATTGGAAAGATAATTAAAGCTTTCCTATAGGTTCTGTTGGCCTTCAGTTAAAACAGTTTTTAAGATGTTAACCTTTATTTATTGGTGGCACAGTCTGGCATTTTATGTTGATTTCTGCGCCAGGCCAATATTCCCGCAATCTCTGTTGTATGAATGAATGTAGACAGAGCACACTGGGGCCATTTCTAAAAAATAGCAAACAATAAGTTTGACCCTCAAGAGAACTAGTTATCATATTGTGCAGGGAATTAACATAAAGTGCCGCACTGTGCAGCCAACACATTAACCCTTTGCGTGCCAAAGTGCTTTGCAATGTGTTGCGTACCACTCTGGCACTCAAAGGGTTAAGGTTAATTTCTCAAAAACTATTTATTTTACTGGAAAATGGCCAGTACCACCTATAGGCCAGTTTTATTTTCCATAATCTAAACTAAACTTGTCTTAGAAGGACAGGTCCACTTTAAAAGAGAACTAACACCTCCTAATAATAACCCACCCACTTACCTTACTGTGATCAGAAAAATCAAATGGCCCTTATGAATTTTACCATTGTGCTTTTGTCTGAGGTATAACATCTTTCAGTTCTGGATGTCGTGTCCATGTGAGGAGATTATTTCACACCCTTATAGTCCTTACAAGGTTTATACTACCATGTGCATTTTATATGTCTGTCGTTTTTCTCTTTGATCTCAAGAAAGCTTAAAAAAAAAAAAAAAGATTACCATGTGCAGTGGATGGACTTTGTGCCCTGTGGTCCTACCAGCTAGTGTCATGTCTGCCTCTATGGAAATGACACCTGGACTCACTGAAGATTTTATCTCTTGAATAAATACACAAGGACAACATTTATAGGGGTCATTAGGATTTTTTGCCACAATAATTTGTGGTGGAGTTATTATTAGTAATGAGGAGATCTACAGAGAGATAATTTCCTGATAATCTCACATACCCATCTTTCTGTGAATTCTCCTGCTCGTCAACCCCCACCATTTTTCCTTTTTTCCCTTCCCGGCTTATCAGTCCCTACTCCCTTGCCCATTACTCAGAAGCTGCAGCTGCCTGCTCTCACCTTTGCTGTGGCCTCTAATCACAGGCCCATGTCACATGTGATGAATCTTGATTTCTTGGTAGAGTTCTCTTTTCATTTATCTGCTAATAGGTTTCTTATGACACAGTAAATAATAGCCAGGCTGCAGGTTTTAGCCATTGCCACTCTGCCTGTCCCCAATCTGTCAGTCTCAGCACGGTGTCCCACATTCCCACAGCAAACTAGTAGGGCATTCAGAGAGAGAGATGTAACAGGAGAGGCAATGACACACTGGCTGCTGCTGGACAAGGGCTGCAAATTACAGGGCTGGAGAGCACTTGGAACAGCAAGGGTGTATGGGAGGTACAGGAAGCTAAGGAGCTGCCGTTCTACAACAAACCAGTGCACCATAGGGGACATATACAAATTCCAATTGATTTACTACAGACGAGAGACCTCTCTAGCATTCAAGAGGTTAAAAGCCCATTGAATTCAATGGAATATAGTGAATTGTATTTGTCCCCTGTGGTATAGATGGTTTGCTCCAGAACTGCACCACTGTAGCTTCCTATATACGGTCCTGCAATACTTTCTTTTTCCTTTATACTATCACATACAGTACAATCACATATATATATGTAATGGATGTGGTTTGGCACTCGCTCCAAGCAAGCTTTTATCTTGATCAGGTGCAACTGCACTTAGTGCTAAAAGAGAATGCTAGGATGGCACTCATGGGTCTTAGATCAAACTGGATTTTATTTACAGATTGACTTACTGCTCCAGCAGGAGTATTTATCAAGATAAAGGTCTGTATTGGACTGAAATGTCCATTTGTAAATAAAATCAGGTTCGGTCTAACACCTGTCTATATCTATCTATCTGTCTGTCTGTCTATCAATCTATCCATCTCTCTCTCTCGCTGTCTAATCTATCAACACAATCTAGCAGTATTAAAAAAAAGTATATATATTTGTATGTATGTAGATAGATGTGTGTGTAAGTGTGTGTATATATATATATATATATATATATATATATATATATCTATATAGATATATATACATATGTATACATATATATAATACATGTATTTAATCATTTGGGTATTTTGTATGTATGAGTGTGTGTGAATATAATATTCGTGTGTATGTAGATGTGTGTGCATGTTCATATGTTACTATCTATTACTATATAAATAAATATGTGTGTGTATATATATATATATATATATATATATATATATAATATGAAAAGAGATTCAGGCTAAGATGAAGCAAAATAATCTGTGTGATTTATTTCATTACTTTGCAGGTCAACATTTAGACTGAACTCTATTCTTGTCTTGCTAAGGGTCAGAGGTCATAGCTGAAACTTTGGCCTGTACAGTTGATGAAATAAATCACGCTGATTCTTTTTCACTTATCCTGACTACCTATGCTTTCTTTGATATATGTATCTGAACAGATATAATTGGGAGAAGACATTCATTTTTCATGCAGAGGAAGAATTTAGTTTTAGATATAAAGGGGCTATTTCTATTATTTCTATTATCCTCATAATTGTAATAGAAGGATAAGTAGCATTTTTTTTGAAGCTCAATAAAGTGTTACAAGCTTGTGTTTATATGAAGGGACTAGTTAAAAATAAGAAGAGTTAACAAGTCCCCCCACCCAATACTGACACAGGTTTAAATGTCTATGCATTAATGTGCTAGCTAATGCCCAGTGAGTCTGGCTAAGTTCATGACCCCATTAACTCTTTGAGTTCCAGAGCAATGCGTTGCATACGGGTGCGGCTTTGGTAAGGGTTGTGTCCACATTTTAGGTAATGGACCTTTATGTATTCAAGCAGAATAGAACAATTATAGAGCAAACCAACTGCACTATATGGGACAAAAAAAGTCCATTGATTAAACCCCTTGAGTGCTAGAGCGGTCTCCAGCTTATTGCTTGGCAATGTGTTCTAGACCTCTGTAGCATTCCAGGGGTTAAAAGCCCCATATAAAAGAATGTGAATTGCTGCTAGTGTTACAATTGCTTTAGTGTGCTTTATGTGTCCACCAACATCTGCTTAACACCTTGAGAAGCAATGCATTCCACATCCCTCTGGTATATAATGGGTTACTGTAATCTGCCCGGCTTGTCCGCGTATGTTGTTGTGTTTCCCATAGAATTTTAAATATCCATCTCCCTCAGTGTTCCAAATGTATCCGTTAATGGCATCTTACCCTAAAAGTCTCTGTGATGCAAGATACAAATGGAAGTATACTAGGGAACTTTGATGTTCTTAGAGCAAAACAAGAAGAGTTGGGAGTGGGAGTGCCCAAATGACATAATGTGCATAATTGTATGGGTGGGGCCTAATGGCAGTGGGCACAATTGGAAGGAGGAAAGGTGGGATTTGCCCAGAAATGGGCTGGGGTGAGGAAGGGGTTATCAGAACTCTCTAACCTAAGTATTCTCAACCAGGGTGCCTTGGCACTTTGGTGTACCATGGCCTTCAACGTACGGTGTCCCTTGTTTTCTATAAAAATAAGAATGTTGAGTATCTCATGTATATTTATGGACATTTTATGCACAATATGTTTTCTTTGTTATTCTGATTGTGAGACCTAAGAATAAGGGTTACTTTGTATCCTCCATAATGCCAATGGCAAATGAAGCATAACATTTTAGGCCTGCCCCAAAAAATCTAGAATATGTGTTAGGGGCAGCGCTGAATTTCCCAGTAGGCAGAGTAGGCAACTGCCTAGAGCTGCAAGTTTTTGAGGGGCACCTCAGGTGTGTTGGCCACACCCACATTCTGAATTGTAGGTGTGGCCAGAGCAATGTCAATGTCCCTGTGCCAGTTTTATAATCCTTTACAGGCTATTATTTAACTCCTTGGTTGCTGGAGAGATCTCTAATGCCTTGCTTCCCTCTGTCATCCAAGGGGTTAAAGCATTTTTTGTCCTTGCTTGTTATAGGCCAAGGACATTTTCTGTGCCAGGATGAAACTGGGGGCAGGGTCATGTGAGGAATGGAGGTGTGGCTATTACTTATCCTTCCCACAGCAGAAAGTACTGCAAAACCCAACTTTTAACCCCTTGAATGCTAAAGAGGTGTCCAACACATGTGTTGGACACCTCTTTAGCATTCAATGAGTTAAAAGCCCCATTGAAATCAATGAGCATTTTTATTTGTTCTGTGGACAACTGGTTTGTCATCAGGCCCCTCTGGCAGTGAGAAGGTTAAACTGAGTTGAAATGATCTGGCTTGATACACAGATTACAATAAAGTCTTGGAAACAGAACAAAAAAAGTCTAAATTTCATTTTATGTGCCAAATAAGTGCATACTATGGAAAGCACAGTACAGAGAACCTGGGGCACAAGGAACAAACCTGCCCTTACCTAATGACATGGAGATCCGCTGTGTAGCTAATGGATGGGTAATTTCATTATCAGATTCAGATAAAGGCGGGGAGGGAGGGTGATGAGTGACTGAGAGTGAGGGATGGGGATTTTTGTAAAGTGAGAGATGAGATAGCTTGAGAGAGGCGACAGGGGGATGAGATGGTGTTGAGAGGATAGAAAGGTGAGGAGGGAGAGTAGAGTGATTGGTGCAGAGATACTAACCTGGAAGGTTAGTCAGGACTGTGGAGGGGGAGTCCAGGGTCAGCCTGGGATCCGATAACAGCAATATCAGGTCTCCATTTCTTCACTGGACACCATTTCCTGGAGGGCAATCAAAGGGTTAATTAAACATGTACCGTGTGTTCTGCATACATCATTACTCCCGTATTAACTGATTATTACAGGTGGAGGTTTTGTTGGATAGTTTTATTCCATGTCCTGTTGTTCTAGTATTCCTCTTTCTCTGGTAAAGTCTTTCTTCCTGTATCTTATATCCGTGAATTTACATGGAGTTTTCAGTAATACCATCCGACTCCCTTCTGTCCTCTCATTAGGGTCCTGGAGTGTTTCTTGGTATGTCTTGTTATTTAGTCCATGCACCATTTTAACTGCTTTTCTTTTAATTAACCCTATGAATGTCAGAGGGGTATTCAACACATTACTTTTCAATTTGCGTTGACTACCTCATCTGGCATTGAAAGGGTTAATATGTCCTTCTCTTTCTCAGTAATTTGGAAACCTGTTGCAAAATAACTAAATACAAATTCCAAAAGGTTAATGCTTTGGTTTATTGTGTATTAACCCTTTCAGTGCCAGAGATGTGTTGGAAACCTCTCTGGCACTGAAAGGGTTAATATAAAACAACAGTCTTTGCAATGTGTTGAGCTTTTTTTACCCTTAGAATTCTTAATTTATTTCTGTGGCAATCTGTGGAATTTGTATGTGTTCCCTATAGTGTAGTTCAGTTTGTAGTACATAAGGCCCAATGACCTTGCATACAGACATACAATGGCAGGCAACATGGTCTATGGCAGAATGCTTTCAGAGTATTTTTTCCAAAATGCCTTTCAGCTGACCCTATGCCTAGCTCTGGCTTCTCCCACGTTGCAGGCTCCCCGGGGATGAAGATCTACATCGATCCTTTTACGTACGAGGACCCTAACGAGGCAGTGAGAGAGTTTGCCAAGGAGATAGATGTCTCTTTTGTGAAGATCGAAGAAGTGATCGGAGCTGGTGGGTCTCTTGGATGTCTCTACCACTGGTGGGCAACCTGTAGCACTCCAACAGGGGTTGGGACTACAACTCCTGTCATCCTCAGCCAGCCAGAGGCCACCTGAGTATGATGGGAATTGAAGTCCAACACCCACTGAAGTGCCACAAATTGCCCACTTTTGTTCTGTACGTGTTTACGTTATGTGATGTGTCCATTCCAGTTCCTGGTTGTGTATTTCCCTGTCTTTCCTATTAGTCCATTCTACTGTTTCTTCTGTTGCCTTCTGTTAACATTTACTCTATATATACACCCTCTTCAATCTGTTTATCAAAGGGTTAACCCTTTGAGTGCCAGAGCGGTACGCAACGCAGAGGGTTAAGATTATTATATGCTGGGGGTAGGATTTGTCGTGGTTCTGCTAGGAACTATTATGTCTTCTTCCATGGACATGACATCCAGGACTGATTGTAGATAGTATCTCTTGTACAAAGGCAATACTCAAAGGGGCCATTAGTATTTTCAGGCCATAGTAAGATAAGTGTGTGAGGTGTTACTTCCCCTTTAATCCCCCATTCCTCCCACTTAGCATCCTTCCCCTGTACTGCTCCCAGTACCATATGGTAAATGCCCTCTCTGTTGGTTGAGATGATGGCAAGCAATAGTCTTAAAGGGATAGTAATACTTCGTTTTATCTTTATTTTATTTTGTAGGCATTAAAAAAACATGAAGAATGATATAAGTCTTATCTCTCAAACCTTTATGGTTTAAGAGATATTCACAAGCAAAGTTTCCCCTCCCTGATCAGCCAGATCAGAAGGGAGGTGCCCAGGTAGACTGCAGAGAGGGACAATCTTCAATTAAGATAAGGGAAAAAGCTGAAAAACTTGTCAAGGGGGGTAGAGCTTTCATTGTTTTCATAGGAATAAGAGTGTCCCCTTCTGTTATCTGTCTGGTCTATGGACTGGATTCCACATCTGAGAAGAGATGGCTTACACTAGGTAAAAGGGGCGGGAGGGGGAAACTTTGCTTGTAAATATCTCTTAAACCATAAAGGTTTGAGAGACAAGACTTATATCGTTCTTCATATTTTTTTAATGCCTACAAAACAAAATAAAGATAAAACAAAGTATTACTATCCTTTTAATGAAACCAATTCTCGTATTGACTCTTAACGCTCTGAGTGCCAGAGTGGTATCCAACACATTGCAATGCTTTGGCTACCTCCCTGGCACTCACAGGGTTAAGAAGCAAAACATTCCTTCCTGCCTCCACAAATGGTAATCGGTGTGTTTAACAATTTGTGTGCCAGAGAGTTATCCAATGCATTGTAACCCATTGCATTAGATACCTTTCTGGTTAAAGGAATTACCATGACCCCCTGCATTCCTTTCCTGAATAAAAAAAATGCTTTCTGACCCTTTTTGAAAACCTGTGTCGGCTTCTCTTGGTACTAAATCCCGTCTTCAGTAAGGGATCCTTTTCCTGGTTTATTGTGATGCTTTCTCTCATTTACTTTCATTGGATGTCTATGTGTACAGCCCTCTGTGTGTGTCAGTAAGTATGATGATATTCAGATGCTCCATTCACTTGGAATTGTTTGTCATTTTGCCTTTTTACTGTTGAAGATTCCTGGAACAGAACTCCTTTCTAAACACCTTCCTTCACTTAAAATAGAACTATGCCCTTAGACCTAATTTAGGCCATTTAGACTCTGAATAGATAATTATGATCAGACAATAATAATAAATACATTCTGGTTCATTTTTTGACTCAGAAGGGACCAACTGTAAGTTTTCACTGACATGATGGAGTTCATTTTGCCTCTTTCTATGTAGCTTTTGGTGCAGTTTATGTATATTGTTAGACCTATGCATTCATTTTGGAACAAATGCAAAGTGTAACAATTATTGCATGTTTTGTGCCATTTGGATTCAATTAAGAACCGAATTACATGGAAAATGCAATATCAGAAAAACGAATGACACACTCAACTCTTTTGTGCACATTCATTCATTTAATTAGCTCCTTCGTTCATTCACATACATACTCGCAAGCTTACACACATTCAAACCACGTAATAATAAAAAAACACTACCAGCCTGCCTCCATCAGCCACTCCACCGCCACCTATATTAAAGACCCCCCATCCTCCCCAAGCCTTTTCCCAAGACAGAATGAGGGAAATATGAACAGGGAGTGTTTTTTTATGGCTCTTCCTGTTCAAATTAGTTCCTGTACTCCCATTGGCGGGGACTGTGAGGTTATGCAGGGCACAGAATGAACATACCTGGGAACCCTCCGGTTTTGCCCCGGAGACTCCGGATTTCAAAGTGAATTACCGGGTCTCTGGGGCAATGTGTGAATCTCCGGGTGGGCAGAGTGTAAGTAGAAAACCTTCCCACTTGTGCTCCATCCCGCCCGGTTCCTCCCACTCCCTGCCCTCTTACATCCATTTGCAGGGGGGGGTTTGTGGTTTTTTTTGCCCCCCCCCCCGTGACTAAGCCCCGCCCCTTTTATGATGAGATTCGCGTCATTTTCCTCCCCCTGGGCACTGACAGGGTTACCCTCCGGGTAGCCCTGTTTCAAAAGTTCCCAGGTATGAGAATGAACCCCTCAATATCCTCCCCTCCCAGCCAATTAGCATCTAGTTGGAGGGGTCATGGATACGCATAATGTCACCCCTCCAGCTAGCAAATGATTCTGACGAAACAAATTTGTTTGCTGTGCCTGAGTATTGCTTGTTATTACTGGAATTATTTGAACTATGTATTCTATTATAATTTATTCAGAATCTATATGACCTCCGTTATATCTTAGGGAACAGTTCCCCTTTAACGAGTTTCTTTCATTCCTGTCCATAGGAGAGTTTGGGGAGGTATACAAAGGCCGACTAAAACTTCCCGGAAAGAGGGAAATTTATGTTGCTATTAAAACACTGAAGGCTGGGTACTCGGAAAAGCAGAGACGAGACTTTCTCAGTGAAGCGAGCATCATGGGCCAATTTGACCACCCAAACATCATCCGTCTGGAAGGTGTGGTGACCAAAAGCCGTCCTGTCATGATAATCACAGAGTTCATGGAGAATGGCGCTCTGGATTCCTTCCTACGGGTAAGCAGTGCTCATTTCCACCACCCTGCATGTACTAATACACAGGAATCATTTTTACACAGATGGGCACATAGAGGCTGATGTGCTAAGAGGAACTGGGAGGAGGAGGTGCATTAAGGTGTGATAAGGAGGAGATAACTTCTCCTGTGTAATAAACACTGTAATTCTTGTGTTATTCAATGGAGCGTATGTTGGACAGATCATAGTGCATAGGCTCCATTGAATAGAATAGCACTTGGAGAATCACTGGAGAAGTTATCCCCTCTTTATCACACCTTAGTGCATCCCAATGGAGTAATTGTGAGGAAAACCAGCTGATCTCTAGGCCCATCTATAATGTCCCCAAAATTTCCATTGATTTAAATGGGTATTTTAAACCCTTGAATGATAGAGGTCTGCAGTGCATTGCTTTTCAATAGTATTCAAAGGGTTAAAAGATGCATTTACACCTTGAGGGCCAGGGGTGTGTGCAATCTATTGCTTTGTAGTTTTTCTCCCAGGAATTAGTTTATGGGATCAGCTTTGCAAAGCTTTGCTCATCTCTCTGGTTCTCAAAGGGATAAAGTAGGAGTCAACTTTTTAATGAAACAAATATATGTTATGGGGATTCCCTGCCGAATAAAATAGCTGAGAGATTTGCAACTGAAAAACTTATTACAGCTCAGACTTTACATTGGTGTGCAATATTCCATTGTGGTCACTAGGTGGCGCAGTTCCTAAAACTGTATTGAGCCACAGCCTATAACTTTAGCTCTCATGGGGTGCATTCTAAAAAAAAAAAAAATGGACTGTAGTTGGCGTGGTTGAGTATAGTTTGATTATAGAACTTTGATTTGATTTTAACTTTTGAATGAAACATTACTCAGTAGATGGGTGTATCCTTATTTTAATCAGCAGGAGAAGACCTATACCATATTTTTTCTTGAAACAACATTTACTGCGTCTTTAAGTAATTGGGAATTAGTACTTTTCCCTTCCAATGCAGTTGAATTGCTGCATACTTACCCCAGTTCTTATTAGTACATCAGGCATAGATCTGAAGTGTACACGAGAGTCCTTTAAAACTAAAAAGGCTCATCCATGAAGATGAAGTATACTGATTTTCACACTTATATACAGTCGTGATGACTGAACTGACCCCACAGGTCGACAGTCAGGTATGAAAACTGCAGGGTTGGATGCAGTAAGCCTGAATGCAGATGTTAAAAGTCATCACTGATGGGCTCTATGGAATTACATTGTTACTAGTAAGAATTACAGTGCTACAGTCCATAGCCACTGCTCTGTTGGGTTCTGGGTTGTTGGAAGTACAAAAATATGCTGGTAGTCAGGTCTTACATGTTGGATTGATTTTTTGTTAAAACATGTCAGATTTCACTACTATATACATATGTGAGATATTGGGTAATCAGTTGTTGACCTTCAGCTGCTGGGGACTACAACACCCATCATCTGGTTGGAGTTGATGGGAGTTGTATGTTGTCCACAACAGCTGAAGGTCCATCAGTTTTCTACTGCTTCTTCTTTATTAGACTTCCATGCTCAGTCATCACACTATTACACAGTCTGACTAAGCTACTGAAACAGATTGACACTGACATATTTCAATACACACACATCCTTATTTATGCACTATACTAACTATTGGGTGCATTTATTGATGTAGAAGTCAGTTAACTGTAGACAATGCAGTGCAATTGTGCAAACGAAGTAACAACCAAAAGCAAGCAGCAGATGACCTGAAAATGTAATTTCAGCCTTCAGATAAAAATAGGGACATTAATTGGTGCCTCAGTTCCTCCAGAAAGTAGGTTATGGGATCCGGTCCACTGGGACTTCCTGTGTTTGAACAGAAACACAACACAGAGTAAAGTAAGGCCAATGCTATGAGAGCAGAGGGCAGGTCCCTGGACTCGCACACAGCAGGTAGGAGACAAAAGGGATTACCCAGCTCACTTATCTGTCTGCTTTGTTTGTGTTTTCAGGTGTTCAGCCTTTCTTGTTCTACCTTTGTAGTATGTTTCATAATGAAAGCAGCTCTAATTAATGATCATAGTATTTGGGCCTTGGAGACTGTTATTTCAATTCTGTCAGAGTTGTAGTTCAAGAGTACTTGAATGATAAACTAGCCTCCTCCCACCCCTTTTACTGATGTAACACTGTTCAGCTTAGAGCAGCAGGGAGTGTCCAGGTAGACTGCAGAGAGGGACAATCTTCAATTAAGATAAGGGAAAAAGCTGAACAACCTGTCAAGGTGGGCAGGGATTTCATTGTTCTCACAGTAGAATATTGACCCTTGAGCTGTCTGGTCTATGGACTGGATTCCACATCTGAGGAGTGGGGGCTTACACTAGGTAAAAGGGGTGGGAGGGGGAAACTTTATCATTCAATTACTCTTGAACTGCAATGCTCACAGTAATGAAATAACACTCTCTATGGCTCAAATACTATGAAGATTAATTGGGCCTGCTGTTTTTGTGAAACATTACTAACACACACACACACTTACATCCCAGGCTCCCCTAGGAAAGACACTCCAGGCTCTCTTATCCCCACCGTTGGCTACACCCCTATTGACCACATGACCCCTCACTCAGTCCCACCCACTATTCCCTACCTTTGTCCTGTAACACGCAAAGTCAGATAAAATGCTTTAACCCCTTGGATGTTCTGCAATGCATTGGAGATCTCTCTAGCATCCAAGGGGTTAAATATTGGCCTGTAAAGAGGTATAAAACTGGTGCAGGGCATAGAGATTGCTCTGGCCACACCCACAACTCAGAATGTGAGTGTGGTCAGCACAGTTGAGGTGCCTCTTAAAATTTGGAGCTCTAGGCAGTTGCCTCCTGTGCTTATTGGGGAATCCAGCCCTGCACACACTAGAACACTGACACATGCACAAACACACTGAATAGAACACTGGCACAAGTGGTATACTGTGAGACACGCACCCACACAAGAGAACACTGAGGCACAGACCCATACAGTAGGACATTGGTACACATTTCATGCTATACTGTGAGACACACACACACAATAGAACACTATGGGCGGAATACAGGAAACATGAGCAATTGCTATTTCCAATGTAAAAACCACTAGCGAATAGGTTTTGTTGGACTGCACATGAAAAATCAAGATTAGTGAACAGCTGCGCATATTTTCTATGGGCGTGGTCAGAATTAACAAATCTGTCTGAATGGAATAGCAAATGCGCCTAATGCAGTAAGTGCTTTTGCGAACGATTTTATACATCGGTGTAGTTTTGTCGTAAATCTAATCTTTTATGCGCAATTCTAGAAGCGTTTGGTATATGGCTTCCTGCATCAGAACATGCACAATATCTATATGCACATGAAAAATGGCTTCAGCGCATGCACGCATTTCTTGCATTTTGCCCTAAGACCCACACAATATAACACTGAGACACACCCATAGAACAGAACACTCTATCCGGATCTCCTGTTGATTTTTTTGCACACTGTTATACACACACAACTTTTTATTAAAGGGATTGTAATGTCCCCCAAAAAAGTATCTTCTAAATGGTAGCTGCAATAAAAAAACATTTAACGCGCTTAATCCTAATAACGGTTTGAGAGATGTAAGAAAATAAAGACCTCCGCTCCTTCCCCCTTCTCATGCGTCCGCTGTACAGAGGATGTCATGAGATCCTGCTTACGGGACCAGACGGCGGCTCTTCAGGAGTGCTGTCATCTAGATATCTAAGTATAATTACTTCATTGGAATGGTCCACAATGCGTGCTTGCTTGCAAGCCAGGCACACGTTGTAGACCATACCGATGAAATAATTATAGTTAGATATCCCAATGATAGCACTCCTGAAGATGACAGCGCTCCTGAAGATGACAGCACTCCTGAAGATGACAGCGCTCCTGAAGAGCCGCCTACAGTCGGGCGACCGGATTCTGCCTCTGACAGCTTTACAGCTCGTCAGGCAGAAAGGGGAGGGAACGGAGGACTTTATTTTCTTATATCTCTTAAACCATAATGATTTGAGAGAAAGGATTAAGCGCATTAAGTGTTTATTTTATTGCAGCTACCATTTACAGGATACTTTTTTGGGGACTTTAGTATCCCTTTAACATGATGGTAAATAAGAAGATTCTGTGCAGCTACTCTTTGTACTTCAAGAGAAGAATACATAGATAGAGCTGATTTTTTTTTTTTTTACTGTAAATAGCAGCTATTAACTGATGCAGTTAAAGACGGTTTTAGCAACAGACATAAAGAGAACCCTGACACACACACACACACACACACACACACACACACACACACACACACACACACACACACACACTGACACACACACACACACTGATATTCACTATAACTGATACACTTAATAACTACATTAGTAACATATAACCATAGTAACACCTTGTAACACACAGATAAGCATAAACAATGAGGCTGATGTACTAAAAGGAATAGAGTAATTCTGGGGCAAACCAACAGCATCACAGGGGACAAACAAAAATTCACAAAATCCCCATTGACTTAATTTGGGCTTTAAAAAATAATCCTTTGTCCATATATTTGCACTGAACTATTTTAGTTCACCCCACAGTAGTAAACTGAATTGAGGATTAGACTTTGGGGATCCACAGTAATAAATATACATCTCTCTCTCTCTCTCGCTATATATAATATACTAGCGAATGGTGCATGGCGTCACCCATTTGATTGTGAGCACCATGCACATCATGGACCTGCTGGACAGCTGCTGTTGTTTTGCTGCAGTGATTTTTACAGAAATGGACATGTGGGCTTCACCCCCCCCACCCCAATCCCCCCCCCTTCACAGCATGCTGCCAATCTATGCCCCCCCCCACACACACACACACTGCACTGGGTTGCGGCGGAAAGCAAACCAGAAACCACATATATATATATATATATATATATATATCCTATATAATAATTTGCTAAATCGTGTGTAACGCCTGACATGCGCAGTAGACACTGCTGCGCATGTGGCAGTCATGCGCAGTAGAGACTGCCCGCGCCGCAGCTGATACAGAGCTGGGCACTCCGAAGGGCACTGTGGCCCGTGTAACGGGCTGTTCAACTAGTATATATATATATATATATATATATATATATATATATATATATATATATATATATAAGATAGTTGTATGCAATGTTTGTTTTTGTATATGTGTGTGATATCTATATGTATACGAAGTATATTTTTCACTGTTAGTGTTCCTTTAATAATTCAGCCTTTGCTGTCTGCTGCTTGTCTCAAATTAAATCTATGTATAATGCATTTAATTAATTTAATCCCTAGAATGTTAGAGAGATCTCTAATGCTTTGCTTCTGTGTTAAATATACATTTAGAGAGATATATTTGCTTACTTGATTATTAGCATAATGTCTTAGTATTTGCTGCATATTTAGGGCTGTATGTTCAGAAGAAAAATGGAGGAATTCTGGGGCACACCATTTGCATTGTAGGAGAGAACCAAATATTCCCATTCATTTAAACAGGGATTTTAACCCCTTGAATGCTAGCAAGGTCTCCAGCGCATTGCAAGGCATTCAAGGGATTAAAATCTGAATGTAAATCAATGGGAATTTTTGGAATTATTAATTCTTCCCTGTAGTACAGTTGGTTTGTCCCAGAAAAACACATTTTTTTTAATGTATGTGTAAAGACGATTCTAGCATACACTGGTATACTGGATGGGGTAGACCTATTTCTTGTTATTTTAATCTGTGATATATACAGTGTTCATTTATTTTATTTGACCCAAAATAATTTTGTGTGAGTATAGAATAGAACCTCCCTTACTATTATAACATTGTCCTGTACTTATCAAGGGGTAACATGTTCCTTTACGCCAGTTTCCTATCTGGTGTTATTTTCTCTTCCTATTACAAGAGAGGCCTGGAGAGCTTCTGCAGATTTTCGTTCATGACACAGGTCTCCTACGTAATCCTGTGTTATTCAGTGGGAGCCTGGCTTCTGTTCACACAGGGCTGTACGTTCTAAAGAAAACTGTCATTCTGGATTAAACAATTGCACCATAGGGGTACAGATACAAATTCCTATTAATTTAAATGGAGCTTTTAACCTCTTTATTGCAAGAAAGGTCCTAACACATTGCTGGCCACTGGTCCCCTATGGTACAGTTGGGTTGAGACAGAATTAGCTCACCTTTCTTTTGGGTGTACGCTCATAGAATCCATGGTGGTGAGGCCTCCAAGAAACTTAATTGACAAACAAAATACCCCAATCACTTTTATGGTCATTGATCTATGTTTTTGGAAAATAAAAGATTTTTGTGGTGCAGTATTGGAGACTTAGGTTTTAGCAGCTGATTACTGGGTCTCCAGGGGCAGACAAGGATTCTGCAGTGGTGGGGAGTTTCATAAGAAACTCTGCCCACTTCTGCTCCTTCCCATTTTGCTCCTCCCATTTCCTGCCCTCTTCTCCTCTTCCCCACCCAGTTCCTCTCACTTTCCGCCCACTTTTGGAACATGTCTGTTAAGCCCCACCCCCACTTGTGAGTAAGCCCTACTGCTTTTTGACACAAATCACTTAATTTATATCCCCTAGCGGCACCACAGGAGTTCCCAGAAGACAAAGTTCCCAGGTATGAGTATTTAGCTAAGGAACATTATCAGCTATATAATTTCCACAGGTAGCCATGTGTTACATAAATATCTTGTAACAAATTTGCTGCAACAAAGTCAGTAAAAGATCGGTAATGTTTTACATATATTGTAGGGCTTTTACTGGTGAGTAAAACAAGGGTGCTCGCACTTCTGCTAGTTGCTTTATTCAAAAGTGTTAGAGCTGTTACTCTCCATAGAACACTGTATAATAACCTTCTAGACACTGGGGGTGGGGGGAGATGTACCAAAGTGTGATAAAGTGGAGAGGACTTCTCCAGGGACATCTCTTCTCCAATTCCTATGCCATTCCATGGAGCCAATGCACTAAGATTTATCCAGCTTGAGAGATCTTAGTGCACTGGCTCCATAGAATAGCATAGACACTGGAAAAAATTCCAAAATGGAGAAAACATCTCCACTTTTATTACCTCTTTATTACACCTTAGTGCCTAACCCCCTGGTGAAGTGTAGGAGAACTGTCTGGACAGCAGGTGGCACTATTAATGTAAAACAAAATATCAACTGTCTAAACTGTAATAGCAAGTCAGAATACTATTGTTTTGCTCAGTAGGAAAAGATCTACAGTGTATTTGCCTTTTTCATAATAAATGCTTAATATACTGATTGGACTTTTTTCCTTTCCTGTTCAGCAAAATGATGGGCAGTTCACAGTGATTCAGCTTGTAGGGATGCTTCGAGGGATTGCAGCTGGTATGAAGTACCTATCTGAAATGAACTACGTGCATCGGGACCTGGCGGCCAGGAATATCCTAGTGAACAGCAACTTGGTCTGTAAAGTGTCAGACTTTGGACTGTCTCGCTATCTGCAAGATGACACCTCAGACCCTACATACACCAGCTCTCTGGTAAGAATGATTGTGTCTGTATAAATCAGGGATAGGAAATATTTGGTTCTCCGTCTGTTGGCTGGTTGGGGATGAGTTGAGCTGTATTATCCAACAGCTGGAGAACCAAAGACTGCCTATGCCTGTATGCCTATGCCTGTCTAATCTAACAGGACCGTTCAGAATAAATAGGTCTCCTTTACAATTTCAGAGGAGTGCAAACCAAATGTTGTATTCGGAGAGATAAAGAGGAGTAAGTTTTAAAGCACCGTTTAGTTCACTGAGAGTTTCCATGAACACATATCCCTTTAGATCAGGGACTCTTATTAAATGCACAAATTGCAGGGGTGCGCTATTTCCAATGGGTACCCTTTTGAAATGTTGCATGCAAAACAGTGTGTGACAAAATGGCTAATTTAGCATGATTGTAATGGCAACATGAGAATCTTACACTGCAGGAAAGAGTGAGATTCTCATGTCGCAGCATGCAAGGCCATTTTCACCCTTACAAGGATGATATCAAACTGCTTCCCCAGCTCTCTATCAAATGGCTGCATATTGTACTTCAACTCCCATCATCCTTACCAAGATGATATCAGATGGCTGCCGCAGCTCTCTCCCCTTCTCTGCTGCTCGTGTATACTTACCTCCCGTCTCTTGCGTTCTCCTGACAACCCTGAGAGCTGCCCCGGCTCTCGCTCCCCTTCACTATGTTCACAATGGCATAGTGCATGCATAGAAAGGGGAGAACAAGCCAGCGCAGCGCTTAGGATTGTCAGGTGAATGCATGAGATGGGAGGTAAGTATACAAGAGCAGCAGAGAAGGGGAGAGAGCCGCGGCAGCCCTTTGATATCATCCTGGTAAGGATAATGGGTGTTGAAGTCCAATATGCAGCCGATATCATCCTGGTAAGGGTGAAGGCAACCTTGTATTCTGCGACATGAGAATCTTGTGCTTAACTGAATTGCGAGATTCTCATGTCGCCCTTTTAATCATGGCGACATGCTAAATGAGCCCTGTTGTCGCATGCTGTTTTGCATGCGACATTTCAAAAGTAAACCATTCTTGTGGAGCCCAGAAGAATGGCATTTTCATGCATAGCCCTGATTTAAAGGGACAGTTGGTCACCCACTTTCCTTAATCCTTTGCGTGCGAGACGGGTAAAGAATGCTTTGCTTTGCAATGCGTTGTACCCCTCTTGCACTCAAAGGGTTAAGCAAGTTGTTTTTCCTTCTGTTAAGCCCTTGGGTGTTGGAAACGTCTACAAAGCATTACTTCCTAAGCATCACTAGGAGCAGTCAAACTTTTTAATATTTTATAATGTAATTGAAAAAGTGGTCCATTACTATCTAAGTCCAGGAGACTCCTAGCCAAAATAGAAAACATTTACCTAGTTACCCAGTAACACAGACTGGGGCTGGAAAACGATGTGTCCTTCAAGTACAACTTTGCAGTGTCACCCCTGATATTTTTGTTGATCCAGAGGAAGGGAAAAAAAACCCTATAGGAGCTATTTCCAATTATGCCTCAACTGGGTAAAAAAAACATCCTTCTTGACTCCAAGGGCGAGATGTTCAGAAAGTGGTGGTAACTGAAATTGTCTGTAATCCAAATAAAAAGTTTTTACGCCATGATTTTTTGCATCCAATCCCGCCATCTCCATCAAAGGGAAAAAGCCGTCTTAAAAGTGGGCGTGGTTTAATCTACTGTCATATTGTAAGGTATTATCAGAAAAAAATATTCATTTCAACGTCACTTTTTTGTCTGATTAACGTCATATTTTACCGACCAAATAAAAATGGTCTAAGCTTGGAGAAGACAAATTAAAGTACTGTTATCAGGAGTGAGAAGCAATTTGTCGTTTCAAAGTGAAAAATGTCACTATATATGTCATTATTATCAATCTATGCATTGGGGATGTGCACTGATTAATCTATTTTGATACCACACAGATTACAATGTTGAATTGAATTATAGTATTGGTTGAGGTATTTGTGTGCCTCATTTAATGGGGTTTATCTTTAGTGGAGCGATTCCTTTTGTCCCTCTTTTTTCTGGTATATCCATTACATAGCCCCAGAATGCATCTGACTATTTAAGCCATTTATTATTTACCTCGGCCCTTTACATGCCTGTGCTAACCTGTTTTTTGAGCTTTCGTAAGTTTCTCTTACCGTCATCTTGAATTCTTTAGATGCATTTTCAAACGTGACAGATTTACTTCTGAAAATATTGTCCTTCTTTTACCACCAACTCATGATCCGACAATTTTTCATTATGACAACTTTTTGAACATCTTGCCCCAAAAGGCAGTTGGATGTCTCCCTGGATCAGTGTCTTGTCTGCATTGTGACCAACTGTCATAATCCTCAATATTGTTCTGACCTAGAATGGAATTCAATATGTTTTAAATTGTCTACAGTGCCTTCCAACATAGAGGAGGGAGCAGTGCAAATGGATGTGCACTCATTCTGACATTCAGGGGTTAAAGCCAGAAAATGTATTTTTTTAACCCCTTGTGTGCCAGAGGGGTGTGAACACATTGCCAAGCAATGTGTTGCTCAAGTATCTGACACTCTAAGGTTTAATGAAAGCACCAAAACATTTAGATATTATTTTAGAGTAACACCGGTTGTCTACTTTAGAAGCATAACACAGACTGAATGTAAATGAACTCTGTTTGTCTGTAAGACCAGTTCACATCTGGTCTATGTTATTTATTCTAGTGATCATTTTTTCTTGCCTCTTAGGGTTTTTCTGCATTCTGTAGTAATCTCATCTAAATTCTATCCATAATGCATACCTTGTTTCCAGGAAATGAAGATGAGTGAAGGACTTTTCACTTTAAGTTAGCCAGATTGTAAGAAGAATTCATCTCTCTCTAGATAGGACAAGGTCGTGAGTGAAATGTGTTTATCACAATAGATTAAATGTATTTCCACCAGTCAAAGTTTCTGTTTCTTGGAATAAACTGTGATATTATTAATCCCTTGGATACTAGTGAAGTCACAAGTACATTGTTTGTCAATGCGATGGAGACCTCATTGGCATCCAAGGAGCCAACAAAGTATCTTACAGCCATATACAGGCAATCAAGGAAGTAGAAATATGAATTGTTTGTGTAACATAATGAACAATTGTACGTTGCTTTGAGTGCCATACTCTATTGAATCATCTGTATCATTTGCAGGCCTGTTGTGTGAGTTGATGTAGTCATGGGTACTAGTAATTTGTTACTGGTGTAGAGAATATCTGCTGTGTTCTGTATCTGAGCAGTAAAGGGTTTTGCAGAACGTCTGCAGTTTTTTATAGGGAAATTGTTACCTTAACATTTCCTTACATATGTTTGGCTACATCCAGAGGAATTCTAAAGCTCCTCTATACATTTAAATAGGAATGGAAGGGCAAGTATCAATTTTTTCTAAGCCTGTTCCAGTGGAATCAGATTTGGTAAAAAGTCCAGTGCTGCAGTGTGGCCCAAAAATGACTCTTATCAGCTGTTCGGGGTGGGGGGCAGAAAATTGACCCTCCTGGCTGGAACCCCATCCAGATGTATGTGGCCCTCAGCTTCAAACTCTTTTTGATGGACACTATGTGTAACATGGATTACCCTCCTCTTCTGCTAACACCATTACTTTCTTTTCCAGGGTGGGAAGATCCCGGTGAGATGGACAGCCCCAGAAGCCATTGCTTACCGCAAGTTCACATCAGCCAGTGATGTATGGAGTTATGGTATTGTCATGTGGGAGGTGATGTCCTTTGGAGAGCGGCCGTACTGGGACATGTCCAACCAGGATGTAAGAGCCATGCTACTATTGCATATATTACAGGGATGGGCAACACAAGGCCCTCCAGCTGCTGCTGGGCTGCAGATTTCATCATTACCTTCCAACCTGTACTATCAACTTACACAGGGTCTCCCCTCATTTACACATGTTTGTGCTGGCAGTTTACACAGGAACCCTCCTCACACACACAGGTCTGTGCTGGCAATGTATACAGGGCCCCTCCTCACACACAGGTCTGTGCTGGCAATGTACACAGGGCCTCTCCTCACACACAGGTCTGTGCTGGCAATGTACACAGGGTCTCTTCTCACACACACAGATCTGTGCTGGCAATGTACACAGGGCCTCTCCTCACACACGGGTCTGTGCTGGCAATGTACACAGGGCCTCTCCTCACACACACGGGTCTGTGCTGGCAATGTACACAGGGCCTCTCCTCACACACAGATCTGTGCTGGCAATGTACACAGGGCCTCTCCTCACACACACGGGTCTGTGCTGGCAATGTACACAGGGCCTCTCCTCACACACAGGTCTGTGCTGGCAATGTACACAGGGCCTCTCCTCACACACAGGTCTGTGCTGGCAATGTACACAGGGCCTCTCCTCACACACAGGTCTGTGCTGGCAATGTACACAGGGCCTCTCCTCACACACAGGTCTGTGCTGGCAATGTACACAGGGCCTCTCCTCACACACACAGGTGTGTGCTGGCAATGTACACAGGGCCTCTCCTCACACACACAGGTCTGTGCTGGCAATGTACACAAGGCCTCTCCTCACACACACAGGTCTGTGCTGGCAATGTACACAGGGCCTCTCTCCACACACACACCTACCCACACACACACACACGTTTGTGCTGGCAATGTACATAGGGCCTCTTCTCACTCACTCACACACACACACACACAAACACACAGGTCTATGCTGGCAATGCCCACAGGGCCTCTCCTCACACACACGTTTGTGCTGGCAATGTACACAGGGCCTCTCCTCACTCACACACACATTTGTGCTTGCAATGTACACAGGGCCTCTTCTCACACACACACACACACACACACACACACACATTTGTGCTTGCAATGTACACAGGGCCTCTTCTCACACACACACACACATTTGTGCTTGCAATGTACACAGGGCCTCTTCTCACACACACACACACACATTTGTGCTTGCAATGTACACAGGGCCTCTTCTCACTCACTCACACACACACACGTTTGTGCTGGCAATGTACACAGGGCCTCTCCTCACTCACACACACACACACGTTTGTGCTGGCAATGTACACAGGGCCTCTTCTCACACACACACACACACACACACACACATTTGTGCTTGCAATGTACACAGGGCCTCTTCTCACACACACTCACACACACACACGTTTGTGCTGGCAATGTACACAGGACCTCTTCTCACTCACACACACACACGTTTGTGCTGGCAATGTACACAGGGCCTCTTCTCACTCACACACACGTTTGTGCTGGCAATGTACACAGGGCCTCTTCTCACTCACACACACACACGTTTGTGCTGGCAATGTACACAGGGCCTCTTCTCACTCACACACACACACGTTTGTGCTGGCAATGTACACAGGGCCTCTCCTCACTCACTCACACACACATTTGTGCTTGCAATGTACACAGGGCCTCTTCTCACACACACACACACACACACACACATTTGTGCTGGCAATGTACACAGGGCCTCTTCTCACACACACACACACACACACACACACACACACACACACACACGTTTGTGCTGGCAATGTACACAGGGCCTTTTCTCACACACACACACACACACACACACGGCAGTACTGTCAGTGTACACAGTGCCTCTCCTCATACAGACATACACAGGGTTGTGCTGCCAGTGAACACAGGGATTCTTCTCACACAGACACACTGGGCTGTGCTGGCTGCAGATGAAGCGGATCAGCAGAACTGTTACTACACTGTGCTGTTTCCTGATAATGGAGAACATTGATGAACAGCTTAAGGCCCTCCAACTGCTGCTGGACTACAAATCCTATTATTACCTGGCAAAATGATGAAATTTGCATCCAGCTGCAGCTGGAGGGCCTCACATTGCCTTCCTGTGATGTAAAATCAAAGCCAAAGACATGGAGCAAGAGGGAGGGTTTGGTTTTGGGTGAGCACTGAAACGACTGCTGTGTCAGATGGATCAGGCTGAAAAAGAAGAAAAGAATCCACATAAAGCAAGAAAATTGGAAAGTGCAGCCAGTGCGCTGGGAAGTAATTGGACTTGAAGAAGCTTTGAACATGTGTCAGGCTGGTGGAGATGCTCCGCTCTTAAAGTAATGCAGTGAGCGGCAAATATAATGAAGGAGAGAGCAGAACAATGCTCTCAACAGTATGCGGCTTTGATTAACCTGCTGCAGCCCTGGATCTATGTCTGCCCTTACTCTCTGAGCCTCTGTAATCACATGGGAGGGGAGCAAAGAACCACAGTCCTAAACACTAATTAAAGCAAGAGTAGAGTGGTAGTGTGGCGTGAACAGTACGGTATGACCTGAACATGCACAGCAGGACCAGCTCCAGCTTGAGGCTATTAGAATGGGAAACAGTTTGTATACATGGCATCAGTACATAATGTGTAGATTAATATGTCCGTAAAACAACAGTAAGATATTACTTGCACCTGTGGACAGGCCAATATAAACATCAGCACACATAGACACAAGACCAGCACCGACGTACAGAGAAACATGGTCATATGTACCACTGCTTGCTGTCCAGTGTGTGTTAGTCAGTACCACTGTGTGGTGTTTAATGTGTGCTACGAAAGAAGTACTGCTTTGTGTTTAATGTGTGTTAGTATGGTTACACTTCTTGGTGTTAATGTGTGTTAGCAGAGGTGTCCAAGTTCATTCCTTAAGGGACGCCAACAGGCCACGATTTAAGAATTTCCCTGTCTCTGCACAGCTGGGCCAATCAAAATAAATGAGCCACTGATTAAGTTACCTGCGCTTAATTAGGGAAATCTTTAAATCCTGGCCTGTTGGTGGCCTTTGAGGATCAACCTTGGACACTCCTGTTTTAGTACATTAGTACTGGTTAGTGTTTAATGTGTGTTAGTATAGTAGCACTGCTTGGTTTTTACTGTGTGAGAGCAGCACTGCTTGGTTTTTAGTGCGTGAGAGCAGTAGCATTGCTTGGTATTTAGTGTATGAGAGCAGTAGCACTGCTTAATTTTTAGTGTGTGAGAGCAGTAGCACTGCTTGGTATTTAGTGTATGAGAGCAGTAGCACTGCTTGGTTTTTAGTGCGTGAGAACAGCACTGCTTGGTTTTTAGTGTGTGAGAGCAGTAGCACTGCTTGGTATTTAGTGTATGAGAGCAGTAGCACTGCTTGGTATTTAGTGTATGAGAGCAGTAGCACTCCTTGGTATTTAGTGTATGAGAGCAGTAGCACTGCTTGGTATTTAGTGCGTGAGAGCAGCACTGCTTGGTATTTAGTGTATGAGAGCAGTAGCACTGCTTGGGAGAGCAGTAGCACTGCTTGGTATTTAGTGTATGAGAGCAGTAGCACTGCTTGGTATTTAGTGTATGAGAGCAGTAGCACTGCTTGGTTTTTAGTGCGTGAGAGCAGTAGCACTGCTTGGTATTTAGTGTGTGAGAGCAGTACCACTGCTTGGTTTTTAGTGTGTGAGAGCAGTACCACTGCTTGGTATTTAGTGTGTGAGAGCAGTAGCACTGCTTGGTTTTTAGTGCGTGAGAGCAGTAGCACTGCTTGGTATTTAGTGTGTGAGAGCAGTAGCACTGCTTGGTTTTTAGTGTGTGAGAGCAGTAGCACTGCTTGGTATTTAGTGCGTGAGAGCAGTAGCACTGCTTGGTATTTAGTGTATGAGAGCAGTAGCACTGCTTGGTATTTAGTGTGTGAGAGCAGTAGCACTGCTTGGTATTTAGTGCGTGAGAGCAGTAGCACTGCTTGGTATTTAGTGTATGAGAGCAGTAGCACTGCTTGGTATTTAGTGTATGAGAGCAGTAGCACTGCTTGGTTTTTAGTGCGTGAGAGCAGTAGCACTGCTTGGTATTTAGTGTATGAGAGCAGTAGCACTGCTTGGTTTTTAGTGCGTGAGAACAGCACTGCTTGGTTTTTAGTGTGTGAGAGCAGTAGCACTGCTTGGTATTTAGTGTATGAGAGCAGTAGCACTGCTTGGTATTTAGTGTATGAGAGCAGTAGCACTGCTTGGTATTTAGTGTATGAGAGCAGTAGCACTGCTTGGTATTTAGTGCGTGAGAGCAGCACTGCTTGGTATTTAGTGTATGAGAGCAGTAGCACTGCTTGGGAGAGCAGTAGCACTGCTTGGTATTTAGTGTATGAGAGCAGTAGCACTGCTTGGTATTTAGTGTATGAGAGCAGTAGCACTGCTTGGTTTTTAGTGCGTGAGAGCAGTAGCACTGCTTGGTATTTCGTGTGTGAGAGCAGTACCACTGCTTGGTATTTAGTGTGTGAGAGCAGTAGCACTGCTTGGTTTTTAGTGTGTGAGAGCAGTAGCACTGCTTGGTATTTAGTGTGTGAAAGCAGTAGCACTGCTTGGTATTTAGTGTATGAGAGCAGTACCACTTCTTGGTATTTAGTGTGTGAGAGCAGTAGCACTGCTTGGTTTTTAGTGCGTGAGAGCAGTAGCACTGCTTGGTATTTAGTGTATGAGAGCAGTAGCACTGCTTGGTTTTTAGTGCGTGAGAGCAGCACTGCTTAATTTTTAGTGTGTGAGAGCAGTAGCACTGCTTGGTATTTAGTGTATGAGAGCAGTAGCACTGCTTGGTATTTAGTGTGTGAGAGCAGTAGCACTGCTTGGTTTTTAGTGCGTGAGAGCAGTAGCACTGCTTGGTATTTAGTGTGTGAGAGCAGTACCACTGCTTGGTATTTAGTGTGTGAGAGCAGTAGCACTGCTTGGTTTTTAGTGTATGAGAGCAGTAGCACTGCTTGGTTTTTAGTGCGTGAGAGCAGTAGCACTGCTTGGTATTTAGTGTGTGAGAGCAGTAGCACTGCTTGGTTTTTAGTGTATGAGAGCAGTAGCACTGCTTGGTATTTAGTGTGTGAGAGCAGTAGCACTGCTTGGTTTTTAGTGTGTGAGAGCAGTAGCACTGCTTGGTTTTTAGTGCGTGAGAACAGCACTGCTTGGTTTTTAGTGTATGAGAGCAGTAGCACTGCTTGGTATTTAGTGTGTGAGAGCAGTAGCACTGCTTGGTTTTTAGTGCGTGAGAGCAGTAGCACTGCTTGGTATTTAGTGTGTGAGAGCAGTACCACTGCTTGGTATTTAGTGCGTGAGAGCAGTAGCACTGCTTGGTTTTTAGTGCGTGAGAGCAGTAGCACTGCTTGGTATTTAGTGTATGAGAGCAGTAGCACTGCTTGGTTTTTAGTGCGTGAGAGCAGTAGCACTGCTTGGTATTTAGTGTGTGAGAGCAGTAGCACTGCTTGGTTTTTAGTGCGTGAGAGCAGTAGCACTGCTTGGTTTTTTAGTGTGTGAGAGCAGTAGCACTACTTGGTATTTAGTGTATGAGAGCAGTAGCATTGCTTGGATTTTAGTGCGTGAGAGTAGCACTGCTTAATTTTTAGTGTGTGAGAGCAGTAGCACTGCTTGGTTTTTAGTGTGTGAGAGCAGTAGCACTGCTTGGTATTTAGTGTGTGAGAGCAGTAGCACTGCTTGGTTTTTAGTGCGTGAGAGCAGTAGCACTGCTTGGTTTTTAGTGTGTGAGAGCAGTAGCACTGCTTGGTATTTAGTGTATGAGAGCAGTAGCACTGCTTGGTTTTTAGTGCGTGAGAGCAGTAGCACTGCTTGGTATTTAGTGCGTGAGAGCAGTAGCACTGCTTGGTATTTAGTGTGTGAGAGCAGTAGCACTGCTTGGTATTTAGTGTGTGAGAGCAGTAGCACTGCTTGGTTTTTAGTGCGTGAGAGCAGTAGCACTGCTTGGTATTTAGTGTATGAGAGCAGTAGCACTGCTTGGTATTTAGTGCGTGAGAGCAGTAGCACTGCTTGGTATTTAGTGTGTGAGAGCAGTAGCACTGCTTGGTTTTTAGTGCGTGAGAGCAGTAGCACTGCTTGGTATTTAGTGTGTGAAAGCAGTAGCACTGCTTGGTTTTTAGTGCGTGAGAGCAGTAGCACTGCTTGGTATTTAGTGCATGAGAGCAGTAGCCCTTCTTGGTATTTAGTGTGTGAGAGCAGTAGCACTGCTTGGTATTTAGTGTATGAGAGCAGTAGCACTGCTTGGTATTTAGTGTGTGAGAGCAGTAGCACTGCTTGGTATTTAGTGCGTGAGAGCAGTAGCACTGCTTGGTTTTTAGTGTATGAGAGCAGTAGCACTGCTTGGTTTTTAGTGTATGAGAGCAGTAGCACTGCTTGGTTTTTAGTGTATGAGAGCAGTAGCACTGCTTGGTATTTAGTGCGTGAGAGCAGTAGCACTGCTTGGTATTTAGTGTGTGAGAGCAGTAGCACTGCTTGGTTTTTAGTGCGTGAGAGCAGTAGCACTGCTTGGTATTTAGTGTGTGAAAGCAGTAGCACTGCTTGGTTTTTAGTGCGTGAGAGCAGTAGCACTGCTTGGTATTTAGTGCATGAGAGCAGTAGCCCTTCTTGGTATTTAGTGTGTGAGAGCAGTAGCACTGCTTGGTATTTAGTGTATGAGAGCAGTAGCACTGCTTGGTATTTAGTGTATGAGAGCAGTAGCACTGCTTGGTTTTTAGTGTGTGAGAGCAGTAGCACTGCTTGGTTTTTAGTGTATGAGAGCAGTAGCACTGCTTGGTTTTTAGTGTATGAGAGCAGTAGCACTGCTTGGTTTTTAGTGTATGAGAGCAGTAGCACTGCTTGGTTTTTAGTGTATGAGAGCAGTAGCACTGCTTGGTTTTTAGTGCGTGAGAGCGGCACTGCTTAATTTTTAGTGTGTGAGAGCAGTAGCACTGCTTGGTATTTAGTGTATGAGAGCAGTAGCAGTGCTTGGATTTTAGTGTGTGAGAGTAGCACTGCTTGGTTTTTAGTGTATGAGAGCAGTAGCACTGGTTGGATTTTAGTGCGTGAGAGCAGTAGCACTGCTTGGTATTTAGTGTATGAGAGCAGTAGCACTGCTTGGTTTTTAGTGTGTGAGAGCAGTAGCACTGCTTGGTTTTTCGTGTATGAGAGCAGCACTGCTTGGATTTTAGTAATAGTACTGTTTGGTTTTTAGTGTATGAGAAGAATAGTGCTGCTTGGAGTTTACTGTATGAGAGCAGTAGCACTGCTTGGTATTTAGTGTATGAGAGCAGTAGCACTGCTTGGTATTTAGTGTATGAGAGCAGTAGCACTGCTTGGTTTTTCGTGTATGAGAGCAGTAGCACTGCTTGGTTTTTAGTGCATGAGAGCAGTAGCACTGCTTGGTATTTAGTGTGTGAGAGCAGTAGCACTGCTTGGTTTTTAGTGCGTGAGAGCAGTAGCACTGCTTGGTATTTAGTGCATGAGAGCAGTAGCCCTTCTTGGTATTTAGTGTGTGAGAGCAGTAGCACTGCTTGGTATTTAGTGTATGAGAGCAGTAGCACTGCTTGATTTTTAGTGTGTGAGAGCAGTAGCACTGCTTGGTATTTAGTGCGTGAGAGCAGTAGCACTGCTTGGTTTTTAGTGTGTGAGAGCAGTAGCACTGCTTGGTTTTTAGTGTATGAGAGCAGTAGCACTGCTTGGTTTTTAGTGCGTGAGAGCAGCACTGCTTAATTTTTAGTGTGTGAGAGCAGTAGCACTGCTTGGTATTTAGTGTATGAGAGCAGTAGCACTGCTTGGATTTTAGTGTGTGAGAGTAGCACTGCTTGGTTTTTAGTGTATGAGAGCAGTAGCACTGGTTGGATTTTAGTGCGTGAGAGCAGTAGCACTGCTTGGTATTTAGTGTATGAGAGCAGTAGCACTGCTTGGTTTTTAGTGTGTGAGAGCAGTAGCACTGCTTGGTTTTTCGTGTATGAGAGCAGCACTGCTTGGATTTTAGTAATAGTACTGTTTGGTTTTTAGTGTATGAGAAGAATAGTGCTGCTTGGAGTTTACTGTATGAGAGCAGTAGCACTGCTTGGTATTTAGTGTATGAGAGCAGTAGCACTGCTTGGTATTTAGTGTATGAGAGCAGTAGCACTGCTTGGTTTTTCGTGTATGAGAGCAGTAGCACTGCTTGGTTTTTAGTGCGTGAGAGCAGTAGCACTGCTTGGTATTTAGTGTGTGAGAGCAGTAGCACTGCTTGGTTTTTAGTGCGTGAGAGCAGTAGCACTGCTTGGTATTTAGTGCATGAGAGCAGTAGCCCTTCTTGGTATTTAGTGTGTGAGAGCAGTAGCACTGCTTGGTATTTAGTGTATGAGAGCAGTAGCACTGCTTGATTTTTAGTGTGTGAGAGCAGTAGCACTGCTTGGTATTTAGTGCGTGAGAGCAGTAGCACTGCTTGGTTTTTAGTGTGTGAGAGCAGTAGCACTGCTTGGTTTTTAGTGTATGAGAGCAGTAGCACTGCTTGGTTTTTAGTGCGTGAGAGCAGCACTGCTTAATTTTTAGTGTGTGAGAGCAGTAGCACTGCTTGGTATTTAGTGTATGAGAGCAGTAGCACTGCTTGGATTTTAGTGTGTGAGAGTAGCACTGCTTGGTTTTTAGTGTATGAGAGCAGTAGCACTGGTTGGATTTTAGTGCGTGAGAGCAGTAGCACTGCTTGGTATTTAGTGTATGAGAGCAGTAGCACTGCTTGGTTTTTAGTGTGTGAGAGCAGTAGCACTGCTTGGTTTTTCGTGTATGAGAGCAGCACTGCTTGGATTTTAGTAATAGTACTGTTTGGTTTTTAGTGTATGAGAAGAATAGTGCTGCTTGGAGTTTACTGTATGAGAGCAGTAGCACTGCTTGGTATTTAGTGTATGAGAGCAGTAGCACTGCTTGGTATTTAGTGTATGAGAGCAGTAGCACTGCTTGGTTTTTCGTGTATGAGAGCAGTAGCACTGCTTGGTTTTTAGTGCGTGAGAGCAGTAGCACTGCTTGGTATTTAGTGTGTGAGAGCAGTAGCACTGCTTGGTTTTTAGTGCGTGAGAGCAGTAGCACTGCTTGGTATTTAGTGTATGAGAGCAGTAGCACTGCTTGGATTTTAGTGTATGAGAGCAGCACTGCTTGGATTTTAGTGTGTGAGAGTAGCACTGCTTGGTTTTTAGTGTATGAGAGTAGCACTGCTTGGTATTTAGTGTGTGAGAGCAGTAGCACTGCTTGGTTTTTAGTGCGTGAGAGCAGTAGCACTGCTTGGTATTTAGTGTATGAGAGCAGTAGCACTGCTTGGATTTTAGTGTATGAGAGCAGCACTGCTTGGATTTTAGTGTGTGAGAGTAGCACTGCTTGGTTTTTAGTGTATGAGAGCAGTAGCACTGCTTGGTTTTTAGTGCGTGAGAGCAGTAGCACTGCTTGGTATTTAGTGTGTGAGAGCAGTAGCACTGCTTGGTTTTTAGTGCGTGAGAGCAGTAGCACTGCTTGGTATTTAGTGTATGAGAGCAGTAGCACTGCTTGGATTTTAGTGTATGAGAGCAGCACTGCTTGGATTTTAGTGTGTGAGAGTAGCACTGCTTGGTATTTAGTGTATGAGAGCAGTAGCACTGCTTGGTTTTTAGTGCGTGAGAGCAGTAGCACTGCTTGGTATTTAGTGTATGAGAGCAGTAGCACTGCTTGGTATTTAGTGTGTGAGAGCAGTAGCACTGCTTGGTTTTTAGTGTGTGAGAGCAGCACTGCTTAATTTTTAGTGTGTGAGAGCAGTAGCACTGCTTGGTATTTAGTGTATGAGAGCAGTAGCACTGCTTGGTTTTTAGTGTATGAGAGCAGTAGCACTGCTTGGTTTTTAGTGCGTGAGAGCAGTAGCACTGCTTGGATTTTAGTGTATGAGAGCAGCACTGCTTGGATTTTAGTGTGTGAGAGTAGCACTGCTTGGTTTTTAGTGTATGAGAGTAGCACTGCTTGGTTTTTAGTGTATGAGAGCAGTAGCATTGCTTGGATTTTAGTGCGTGAGAGTAGCACTGCTTAATTTTTAGTGTGTGAGAGCAGTAGCACTGCTTGGTATTTAGTGTGTGAGAGCAGTAGCACTGCTTGGTTTTTCGTGTATGAGAGCAGCACTGCTTGGATTTTAGTAATAGTACTGCTTGGTTTTTAGTGTATGAGAAGAATAGTGCTGCTTGGAGTTTACTGTATGAGAGCAGTAGTACTGCTTGGTATATAGTGTATGTTAGAACTCTCTCATTGCTTTAGTGGGAGAGTGTGTTGGGACAGTACCATGGCTTAGTGACTAGTGTTACTATAGCTGCAAAATATTCTGTTTTGCTAAAAAAAAACTCCGATATAGTAAATATATCATAAATGCTAAGAAACCGTTTATGTAATTTTGGTTAAACACAGTAAAAGGAAGGTTATTTATTTTATTGAATGATCCTCGTTTTAAATACATATGGATTGTTTGTAGACTACAGATCTACACGCTTGCACATGTACATGCACAGATTGATTTCCAACATGATTTCAGTATATGTTAGTGGAACTAACACTTTATGACGACGCTAGTGTAAAAGCCTGTGTACACAGGCCAATGTCCGGGTAATGTTAACCCTTTGAGTGCCAGAGGGGTATGCAACACATTGCAAAGCAATGCGTTGCGTACCCCTCTGGCACTCAAAGGGTTAAGAGGCTGCTACCTCACTGCTCCACGCGATGCAGTCTTGTGCAGTAGAGACTTCCCGAACGCTGGCAGTCTCTACTGCGCATGACGGCTTCTGACAAACATCCTAGCGAATTATTATATAGGGTTAGCCATTCTTTATTTAACGCATTGGTGACCAGGGTTTGTTTTACACTAGAGGACCATAGCAATTTTGACTTTTTTAGTATATCATATTTATATGTATATAACCCATTATTATTTTGATAACAATATGAAAAAGTGTATATATATATAAAAAAAAAAAACACAACAATTTTTATAGGTTTTCCGGTACTCACTCAATACATTTGAACCCTTTGAGTGCCAGAGGGACAGGGACCGGATAAAAAGCATGGATGTTCATCGATTCCTCCCAAGTATCCCTTTTTTTTTGGGGGGGGGGGGGTTACTGTTCCTCTGAGACAAAAATCCTTATGTCACTTTCCCACCCTGGTGTCCATCTTTTTAGGACAGTGGTTCTCCATTTTTTTTTTTTGCCCAAGGCACACCTAACATGCAGTTTGGCATTTTTGGGGCACCCCAATCATTTTATTTCATTTGTCAAGGCTGTAATGAAGGTTATATATACATAAATATAGAGTTATTGTTAGACCTCACAACTAAAATAGACATATCCTTACATACACAGCTGGAAGTCTACATTCGTGTTTTTATAGATAAAATGGGGCACCCTAAGTGGATGTCTGTGGCGCACCAAAGTGCCACAGCACCCTGGTTATAGGATATCAGACTGTGTGTGTGTGTGTGTGTGTGTGTGTGTGTATATATATATATATATATATATATATATATATATATATATATATATATATATATATATATATGCATTGCATTGCTCCACAGCGATAAAACTCACATTAATGTGTGCTTAAAGTGTTAGTAATGTCTATATTTTATAAACTCTAATATTGCAGCTAGTATAAAATTAAACTAATCAACCCCAGTCCCATCTCTCAGACCTTTATGGTTTGAGAGATATAGAAGGCTAAAGTTCCCCACTCTCTCCGCTTTCCCCACTGTTGGCCAACTCGAGGCAGCTCTTCAGCAGAGCCGAAATAGCTAAATGTAAAAAGAAATACTCTGTTAGAATGGTCCACAATGTGTGCTTGGTTTGCAGGCACACTTTGTAGACCATTCCAATGAAGTATTTCTTATTACATTTTGCTATTTTGGCTCTGCCGAAGAGCCGCTTGCTTGTCCCGGGACCAGGATATCCTAGCATCGGTTTACAACTGACATCAGGGAACTTTAGCCTTCTATATCTCTCAAACTATAAAGGTTTGAGAGATGGTACTGGGGTTGTTTAATTTCATTTTATAATAGCTGCAATATTAGCATTTATAAAATACAGACAGTACTAGCACTTTAAATTTCAGTATATGTGTGTTTATAAATGTAAAATAACAAACAAAATAAGTATCTTGTAATACCTTTTTTATTGGACTAACAGAATTTTGGATTGACAAGCTTTCGGGAGAACCTCCCTTTCTCAAGTCTAAAACATTTCTTTAGACTTGAGAAAGGGAGGTTCTCTCGAAAGCTTGTCAATCCAAAATTCTGTTAGTCCAATAAAAAAGGTATTACAAGATACTTATTTTGTTTGTTATTTTGTTTGTTATTTTACATCTGCATCACTGGACTAATACAGCTACAATCTCCACTCTGTGTTTATAAATTAATCTTTGTAAATAAAATTGTTTGCTCTTGCGCTAAATCCTTTATTCAGCTACACACAGAGGTATCAATAAGTCATGAAGTAGCCAGACTTGCTTTATCCACTAGCCCTGCCCCCAGCACCACCACATAAAATAAAAGGTCATGCTCTTTGTCTATTGGGCCTTTCACACACTCTGTTCTTCTCTCCTCCTCACCATCACAGTGAGGAGGAGAGAGACAGAGAACAGTTAAAAAGGCAATGTTTAAATACATTGTCTTCTCATGTGGCTCCACTGGCACTTGTAATCACTCTAACAATAATCAGGGACTGACTGGAACTGACTGCTCCAGTCCTGTAGCGGTCAGATGCACCCCCCCACACACACGCAATGATCACAAAGCGTTTTGATGCACACTGCAATCATTAACTCAAGATGTTGCCAGGACCATCATTGTTCCTTAAACAACTGAATTGTGTGATGGCCCTGGTATGCCATTGGTCCTTAACCCCTTAATGACGCATGCCGTGCTATGACCATCACGCAGTTTTTGCGTTAAGGACCGGTGACGGTCATAGCACGTCACGTACATTGTACTTAACAGCTCTCCTCCGGGAGCGCTGTATGTAAAAACGGGGAGTGAGATTGACCACTCCAAGACTGGAGCGGTCTCTCTCAGTCCCTAGTGCGGCATGGCGGTACGCATCACAGGTCACGTGTGCTGGCATGTCGGAATCTTCAAAGCGGTCCTTAAGGGAAGGTTACTTCCCAGGACCGCGGAGGCCAAGGGGTTAAAGGGGATCATTCACCTTGTTCATCATTGACTTCCTTTTGTAGCTTAACTTTGTTGAAGCCGTAATCTTTTGTTTTTTGATTTTTAACCATGTAGTTGCTGAGATAAAAGCTTTTAAAGTTGTTCCCGTGACGTCAGCTGCTCTCAGGTTGTGGGTACAGCTCTGGCCCGCAGCCTGTCAATCTTGTTAATTTGCCCTTCCCTTGTAGAGGCTCTTCTCCTCCACCTCTGATGACGGAGGCGGAGTGCATACGACCTGGCCTGCTCTGGTGCATAAGTGTGCCCAGGTCAATGTGTATGCATAGGTGGAGTGCGTTCATGCGCTCCGTCCTTTATAATGAGTGCCAGTCTGCTTGCCTCTGACTGATGCAAGAGGACTGGCACTCATTATAAAGGATTGCTCCACCTATGCTTACACACTGACCTGGATGCGCTTATGCACCAGAGTGGGCCAGGTCGTATGCACTCCGCCTCTGTAATCAGAGGAGGAGTAGAAGAGCCTTTACAAGGGAAGGGCAAATTAACAAGACGTCACGAGGACAACTTTAAAAGCTTTTATCTCAGCAACTACGTGGTTAAAAATAAAAAAAACAAAGGATTACTGCTTCAACAACGTTACACTACAAGAGGAAGTCAATGTTGAACAAGGTGAGAAAGCCTCTGTAAGAGGGTAAAACTATAGTTTATAGATATTTAGCTTTATTTATTTGCCAATTTATGAAAATGATTATTTCCAGGAATAAAGTGGCAGCTGGGGGGAGAGTGGAATGTTTGTATCTGACACACCAGTCTCTGCCATTCAGTACTGCCTAGTTTGTATAAACTGACTCATACACAAAGCTAAATATCTTGTAAACAATCATTCTAAATACAGAATGGCAAAAATATACATACTGGTATATCTTTTTTAAAGCACTTTCAAAATCACACAAGGCTTTATAAAGTGTTAACCCCACGTCCCCCAAGTCCATTAAGCCATTTATCTGATTCATTAATCACTAACACATCAATTCCTCTCCTCCTATTCCATTGTTCCATTGCCATGTGCATTGGGAGTCCTCTCTATGAATACTGTATCTCTCATGCCACAGGTCATCAATGCTATTGAACAGGACTATCGACTTCCTCCACCTATGGACTGTCCAGCTGCCCTGCACCAGCTTATGCTGGACTGCTGGCAGAAGGATCGCAACAGCCGGCCAAGATTTGGGGAGATTGTCAACACCCTGGACAAGATGATCCGGAACCCTGCCAGTCTCAAGACAGTGGCCACCATCCCTGCTGTGTAAGTGTTTATTTACACACGTCTGGGAGTGTTGTTGTTGGATAGGTCATTGTTACTCAGTTCTTTGGAAAAAGGTCCATATGAACATAGTAAATATAATGGAAGGTTTCTAGAGCAACCAACAGTGTGGACAAAATAAAAATTCATGTAGATTTAAATTGGACTTTTAAAAGAGCTACTTAAAGGAGAAGTAACACATCCAAATAATAACTCCTCCCATTTAAGTTATTGTGTCCAAAAAATGAATTTTTCCCTTGTGACTGTGATCCAGAGATAACATACAGGACTGATAGAAGAGGTTATGTCCATGGAGGTGGACATGACATGCTATCTGGACAGCAGGACACAAACACCACCTACTGCTTATAGTAATCTTAACCTTTTACGGAATAGAGACATGTTTAGTACATTGCTTCACAATGTTGCACACCCTTTTTGGTCCCTAACCTTTTGAGTGCCACTGAATTATGCTGCAATGCTATGGATGCCTCGCAGCTACTTAATGGGTTAACCCTTTCAGTGCCGGAGAGGTATCCTTAAAGGGCTAAGTATCCTCATACTTTTGAAATATTATTTCTTGAATAAAGGCAGAAGGGAAAAGTCATAGGGTCCATTAGGATTTAATTACTATTATTATTATTATTAATAGGAGATGTTTCTTATTTAAATCCGTGTGAATTTGTATCTGCCCCATGTGGTGCGGTTTTTTAAATTTTGAATGGCTTCCTCCTCTCATTATATTGCACTATATAGGGCAATATGTAGAAGAGTGGAGAGGTGTAATTCGGGGGCAAACCAACTTCAGCAAAGGGGACAAATAAAAATTCCAGCTGATTTTAATTTAAGTTTTTTACCCCCTTGATTCCTAGAGAGGTCTCCGCAATGCATTGGAGACCTATCCAGCAATCAAGGTGTTAAAAAAAAAAAAAAAAAAAAAATTACCCATTGAAATCTGTGGCAATGTGGAGACTTTTAGTGTGTCCCCTATTGTGCAGTTGTTTTACACCAGGATTTGATGTCTTCACTTTTATACACACAAATCATATAGAAGCAAAATTAATTAGACTCCCAGGGCCATATGCACAAAGAGAAAAGTGGAGCAATTTTGGGGTAAACAAACTGCACCACAGGAAACAGATACAAATTCTCATTGATTTCTGTGCTGTGTTTAACCCTTTCAACCTTTCCATTGCACTGGAGACATCTTTAGCATTCAATGGGTTGAAAACTATGATGCAGTTGGTTTGCCCCAGAATTGGTCAAGTTGTACTTAGTACGTCAACATTCTTTAGTACATACTTTCTAATGAGAAGCCGTTATGTTTTGGTTCTCTCACTTCCCAGAATCCCTGGACACAGATGCCAAACTCTGGCAATTCCCCTAACCCTTTGAGTGCCAGACGGGTACGCAACGCATTGCTCTGGCACTCAAAGCGGTAACATGTGTCAAGAAAGATATCTTTATATTTTACTGTTTCCTGCCATTGTAGGATGTGGTGGTCTCAAGTACGTCTACATAGTAGTTACTGTATCCTGTGTGTGTCTTTACCCCGCAGGCCTTCCCAGCCGCTGCTCGACCGCTCTATCCCAGATTTTACAGCCTTTACCTCAGTAGACGACTGGTTGAGTGCAATCAAAATGGGACAATACAGAGACAGCTTCCTGAGTGCCGGTTTTACTTCTCTGCAACTTGTTGCCCAGATGACCTCAGAGTATGTACAGAAAGACAACTGCTGAGATGCTTGTACAGATATGTGATAGCTATTATCCCCCTGTATGCAAAGTGATTTAGTGCTACCTATCATTCAGGCATTAAGGGTTCTCTTAACCAGTTGATTGCCAGTGGGGTGATCAACACATTGCTACACAATGCTTTGAGACACCTCTATGACACTCATAGGGTTAAGGGATTGGTAAAGCTTGATTATAATTATTATAAAAAAATATGTATTGAATGGCTTTTGCTGCTGAGTGAAACACTCGGGGAGATGGTTCATTCAAGTGTTATTACAGAGAAAACTATCACAGATTGGTGGAGCTGTTAGTGTCATATTCTAGGGAGAACTTCTCAGACTATAATAGGAAACACTTTTGATGCTAGGTGACCCTATTTCTAACAGTGTAATATAAAAAAAGCAACAGCTTAAGCAATATCAAAGAGCTAGTAACAGATGAAAATAAACGGAGCTCCAATTGCTCCACATAGTTTTTTGAGCATTTAGAGCAGTATGTCAATAGTATGAGATTTGTAGTTAAATATTAATTTAATTATAAAGGATCCCCCTCCATCCCCCTTTTACCATGTCATGCTGATCTCCAAGCCGGCCTAGATGGAGAGCAGCGAGGGACAATCTTCAATGAGAGACCATAAGGAAAATCCTGCCCTCCTTCCTCAGTGTATGAAGATTGTCCCTCGCTGTGAGTTGTCCTGTCCGATGTCTGTATTCCACAACTGAAGGGGTTGTGGCCACGGATAGGTAAAAGGGACAGGAGGGGGATCCTTTATAATTAAATTAATATTTAACTACAAATCGCATATTATTGACATACCTATCTTCATACTCAAAAACTATGTAGAACAATTGGAGCTCCTTTTGTTTCATCTATTACTCTCCCTTTAACTTTGGAATGTAGCATCTTCAATAAACTTTAGTTTAGAGGAAAAGCCCTATAATATGTATTTTGACAATAATACTTCACTGCTGCTTTAATCATTTGCATGGCATTTGCATTACATAGAATGTCCTAGCAAACAGTGTGTGCCACTCAATCCCATGTTATGCCAGCATGCTCCCCCATGTAGCATGTTCTTTACAACATCATTATTGAGTTTAATTAGAATGTTATACAGTGTAACTCATTTCTTCACTTGTCTTTGTCATTTTTAATCTGGGACGTAAGAGTAACTGAATGCTCATGTCTCTTTATTATGACATAGTCAATAAAACACAAAACATCAGTGGTGCCTTGGAAATGCCAGGCTGTATATAGTACACATAGAGCAATCGACTGTCTGAAAATGTTATGTTCAAACTTTCTGATATAGTCATTATAACAAAGAAATAATATGTTTAGCTACCTGGGACTGCGTTGCATACCCCTCTGGCACTCAAGGGGTTAAACAGCCAAATTTCACCATTCCTTAAAGGGAGAATGGAACCATTATATGCTCCGAGCTGGCAACAAGACTCAAGGTTTTAAGAATGACAGCCCAAAGAGGATACCCCTAGTAGAAAACACAGAATGAATTGTTTACATAAGAGTTACACTCACAAGATCACATAAATATATACAAAGGCACATTACATTCTGCCAAAGGGTTAGTCATTATTCCTATCCACCACTGTACTGTGAACAGCTGTTGGGGCAGGGTCACAGGTCACAGTCACATGACTTATCCTGTCTCCTTCAGGTCCAAAATGAATAAGACTCAAGACCTGTGGTGGATGAAAGAAATATATAATTCATTGGCTGTTTGTGATATTCCTTTATACTGTATATCTGTGATCTTTTGAATGTAACATGTGTGAGCCATAAATTCTGTGTTCTGCATATTAAATTAGGGTTGTTCCTTTTTCTTTTCATCTGTAAAACATAAAAACATAACATGCTAAATGAATTTTCTGCATAGTGTATTCATTTATTAGATCTTAGCATCTGCTCCAGCTCACCAGCTTCAAGTTAAAGTATCACAAGAAACATACATTTCTCCAAAACAAATCTGCTAGAATTCAGTATTACTTGAAGTAAATGCACGACAATATGCACGGAAACCACTTTATAAAAGACTGACTTCTTTTTTTTTCTCTCTCTTTCAGGGACCTTCTTAGGATAGGAATAACGTTAGCTGGACACCAGAAAAAAATCCTGAACTGTATTCAATCCATGAGGGTCCAAATGAGCCAGTCTCCCACCTCTATAGCATGACTTTGGGGAGATCGAGGGTCAGGGAGTCCTCGAGGGTGGGGTAAGGGAGAAATAGAGGTCGGAATGAGGAATGGATTGGGTGGTGGGGAACAACAAACTTTGCAATTCAGGAGAAAACAGATTACAAATCATGGACCTCCCGTGAAGCATTTTAAGGTCCATACAACCTACATAGTTTAACAGAGAAGAGCAGATCTGGGTAAAGGCGATCCATTCAGTTTAACTTTATATGTAAGTGGTAGAATTTAAAGATCACTATTTTTGGTAAAAGGGAAATGATCTGGGAATGTCTCGGCTTTGAGCGATGGAAGCATTGCTGGAAACAAAGGTGCTTAATTTTCTCATACTACAAATTGCAAAGGAACTGTGGACCTCGTATTCAGTCAGCTTCACCCATGCGTGGATGCCCTACGTCCCCTCATTTCTGACACTGCTGCTGCTTCAGGGAGGGAGGCTGTCTGCACACTTCCATCTACTCTTTTATTTCTTTTGATTGTCTTCATATTGAAGATGAAGTTGTATGAAAGAACAAACATTATTTTCTTCTTCTTTTGCTTGCATTTTTTGGCAAAATAAAGGAAAAAAATCTAAAAAAAAAGATCAGGGAAAAAAACCTGAAAAAGTGTCTGCCTTTGTGTCCTGTATGTTTAAACAATAAAATTGAATGGGCTGCAGATTCAGTGTTTGTACATAGAGGGAAAGAGCTTTGGAAACCTTATGTGGATCAAACAGAGAGGACCTTGTTGAGTTCTCTTCCTTATAGAGCTTAATCTGGATAATAACAGACTTTGTCTTGGAAACTCAGGACAGAAATTAACCAACACATGGCTTGGGGACATGGGGACATTTGCCTTGGTTGGAACAACATATATATTGGCGAGTAATGTGGCTAAATTTCACTGGGCTTGTATGATTTTCACTGGCACCATCATAATACCTCCATGGATTGACTTAATTCTGCAGATGACTGCACCTTCATCAGGATTAAAGGTAAGCACTAGTCTATATGGAATCAGATTTAATTGAGTCCAGCAAACACCAGCAATTGTCTTACTTACACAATGTGGCTGATGTACTGAGAGGAACTGGGGTAATTCGGGGCACGCCAGCTGTACAATAGGGGACAAACATTTTATTGGTTTAAACCAGTTTAAAGTGGCCCCATGCCCCTCTTTTTCTATGACTTTGACAAAATTGTTCAAGTTCAGTTTCTTTTGTATTATGTTCAGTATGCTTTTTGTTGTCATTCTAACTGTGAAACCTAACAAGAACTATACATTTATGTATTTCCACTTCATTAACCCTCTGAGTCCCAGAGGGGTACGCAATGCATTGCTTTGCAATGTGTTGCTAACCCCTCTGGCACTCAGAGGGTTAAGTCCTTGGAAAATTACATATAAAATCTTAGGGGTGCCCAGAAAATTTCCAAATTACATGTTAGGGGTGCCTTGAATGAAAAAGATGAAAGAGATAGTAATGGATCATTTTAAGTAAATGTAATATTGTACATATTAAAAAAATAAAGTAATTGAGGCCATTCCGATCTCTCAAACATTTATAGTTTGAGAGATATACGATTACAAAGTCCCCCCTCCCTTTTCACATACATCAGGCTCTACCTTACAGCAGGAGATCCTGATCCTGGGACCAGCCGGCGGCTCTTCAGCAGAGCTGAATTAGTGCGATCTAAAAAGAAATACTTCATTGGAACTGTCCACAAAGTGTGCTTGCAAACCACCGCCGGCAAAGCACATTTTGTAGACCATTCCAATGAAGTATTTCTTTTAAGATTGCACTAATTCAGCTCTGCTGAAGAGCCGCCAGCTGGTCTCAGGATCAGGATCTCCTGCTGTAAGCTAGAACCTGACGTATGTGAAAGGGGAGGGGACGACGACTTTGTAATTGTATATCTCTCAGTTCCTTTTGGTGCAGAACGGCTCCTAGCAACGCCTTCTACAGCAGGCTGGGACTGACAGTGCAGGTGCACAGACATCACTATGGAAAGATGTCTGCACTGTTTCCTGGCTGTTAATCCCAGGAGCAAGATAAATTCTCGATAAAGCGGTAATAATTCTGGCAACTAGCGCTATTGAACAGCTAGTCGCCAGATGGGTTATTATTTGGGGCCATGCTTAAAAGGGGTGGTAGTTCCGCTTTAAGTAGTAATTCTAGATTACTACTGTAGCACTAGTGGAATTTTAACCCTTGTACTGCCTGTTTATGAGCATTCCTTGCTCTAGGTGACCTCTCCTCTTTGGAGTACAGTCCCTTGTTGGCAGATGGTTTTATACTTCTTTAAAACTTTTAATGCTTTTATTTAATCCCTTAAGGACCAGTGGTCCCATAAGGACCGCTTTGATCCTCGCCAACGCGCCGGTACATGTGACCTGTTGCTCCAGTCTTGGAGTGGTCAATTGTAGGCCCTATTTTTACTTACAGCGCTAGCGCTCCCGGCGGAGCGCTGTAAGTAAAAAGTAAGTGACGTACTATGACCGTCATTGGTCCTTAAGGGTATAAGGACCATGACAGTCATAGTACGTCATGTAGTCCTTAAGGAGTTAACTTCACACTTTTTTCTTTTGTGGTGCTTTTAAGACTGGGCACCCACATTAGCCATATTGCTTGTAACCTAGACTTTTCTTGCCTCAGTGCTTGTTTCAGACGCAGTAAGGGAGCTTAAGAGTAATTGTAACATTTACTACTCAAGACTGGAGTCTGGTGGGACATCCCCCCCCCCCCCTACAGGGATGCTGTTTAGTGACGGCTGGAGAGCCACCATGCCGTTTTTATTACTAGGAAATTATATTCCAGGAGTATTTGACAGGGAAGAGAGATCTTTGACTGACCTCTTCTGCTGGCTATGATGAGGCTGGTTTCTCCTTCCTGCTTGCCAAATGAATCCCTTGTGGTCAGGCAAGAACCCCGTAAGGATGCGTGACATGCCAAGACCGTCATGCCTGCCCAAACATTAAGGACCTGGCACGTCACGGACGTTTGTGGTCACACCACACTGTGATCACAGATCACGCATGTCTAAAAAGCAAAAATATGCCCTGGTCCTCCAGAGCACCCCACCCCAGGACCGTGTGGTACGTAAGGAGTTAAAGTTTTTTTTTTTTTTACCAGTACTTTAATAATAATAATTTCAACGTATTTTACCAGGAAGGATCACTGAGATTGTCTCTCATTTTCAAGTGTTTCCTGGGGGTATAGATATTAGTACCCAGTTTAGTGGTACTCATTTAATCGACCTCGGAAGGATGATTCTCTTTTTGTGCTACATTTCCTATTTTTATCTTAGATTTCAGGGGTCGCCTGATTATGACAAATCCCAGGGGAGACAGGGTCAAGACCAAGTCTACTAAAGGATTCAAGGTCCCTCTAACACCTTTAACCAATTGCTTCTTTAGGCTTCCTAGGGAGTTTTCTGATACTCTATCCTTCATGCTCAATCTTCAGGGTCTCTACCTGTTGAACAGGAGCTTGCATGGGTCAAAGGGGTATTAGATTCTTGGTCCATGGGAATCCTTGCACCCCCCCCCCCCAAAAGGCCCTCCACTGATGTTGTGGAGGAGGGTTAACCCCATTACCAGGGATTTCTACGGCATTGGTCTCAGTCCCTCCAGGGGTTCCAGTTGGACAATGTGACTGCAGTTTCTTATATCATCCACCAGGGATGGACCAGGAGTGTGGCCACAGGAGCGGAGGTTCGATTGATTGTCACATGGACATTCCAGAGGTTGACCGGTTGTGGCAAACGTTCTCAGTTGCCTGGATCTGTATCCTGACTGGGATCTCAGAGTGTATTTGACTCCATAGGTCATCTATAGCAGTGGTTCTAAATCTTTATGTTTGCTTGGGGGACACCTAACACGTAATGTAGAACATTCGGGGCACCCCTAACATTTTTAATGTAATTTATAAAGTGCATAGTGACGGGTACAATACATAAATATACAGTTATTATTAGGCCTTATAATCATAATAGCAAAACTAAACATATTGTGCATAACAATTTCTATAAATCTTTGTTTAAAAGTCTGTTGTTGTTAGTCTTTATAGAAAATACAGGGCACCCCAAACTGATGTCCGTGGCACACCAAAGTGCCACGGCACCCTGGTTGAGAATCATTGATCTATAGGGTCTTCCTATGGTGGAACTAATGGCCTCTCAAATGAACTGCAAGATTCCTCAGTTCTGTGCCAGGTAATAGGATCCTCTAGCTCACGTGGTAGACATGGTGGTCATGCCATGGAGCTTTCTTCTGGTTTAAGCATTCCCTCTGGTTTCCCTGATTGCCAGGGTATTGGTGAAAATTAGAATGGAGTTTAATTATGGTGGGTAGCCAAAAATCAGGCTTCATCATGTAGGCCTCCCTTTTTGGTCTTCCACTCCAACAGTGTAATTCCGAGGACTCCCAGCGGTTCCTCACTAAGATTGTTTCTGAGTTTCATATCAACCAGGAGCTTCATCTCTCAGATGGCGTTAGGTGCTTGAAGTACTATGTTTATCACACACAGTCCTTTTGAAAGTCTGATTCCCTTTTTGTAATTCCTGAGGGCCTTGTGAGACTGGGGCTGTGTCTAAGGTTACAGTGGCTTCTTGGATTAAGGCAAACATTCATCAGTCATATGTCCTACAGAAGAAGCCAGTGCCTTTTCAGGTTATGGCGCATTCATGGTCTCGTCTTGGGCCTATAATAATCAAGCCTCTGCTGAGCAGTTGTGTAAGGCAGTGATGTGGTCATCCCTTAATACTTTTGCCAAACACTACTATGTTAATGTGTTTGTTTCGTCTGAAGCCGACTTTGAAAGGAAGATCGTAAGGTTATGGTGTCTATGTAGGTGCCTTTCATGATTTTTTTTTGACCAGTGACATGTTGGTTACTGTTCTTTGGTTTGTAGTGTTGGTGTCCTTTAACACCTGAGGTTCAGGTTAATTTCTATGAGAACTGATCTGTGTCTGGAGTGGTTTTCATACTTCCTTCCCTGGAATCTTGGTGGATTCTTTGGTATATCCAAATGGTTCCTGTGTTCAACACAGGACGTAAGAGTAGGGTTTTTTTGTTTTGTTTTTTTAACTTACAGTTAAATCCTTTTCTCTTAGTCCATGACGAGAACATAGGACTTCCCTCCTGGAGAAAACACACTGGTTTGAGTGCCAGGCAAGGAGGGCCTCTTGAGTCCTTCGTTCAGATGATTCCTTGTTACATTTTTTTTTCTTGGCTTTGCAATGCGTTCACACTGAGCATGTCTGGGCAGGATGAAGTGGTGCATTATGGGATTCTCCACCTCAGAGAGCTCTTTTTTGCAAGTGCCTTGCCCTCTTGAAAGGTTTTGCCCTATGGTTTCTGTGTTCTACCTGGACTGAGAAAAGGATTTATAGATAAGTTTCTTTTAAAATAGAAAACTATAAGTAACAGTGCCACCTGGTGCCCATATTGACTTTTTTTATTGTGTTCTGTAAGAGAAGCCTCAGACTGCAGATCCCTATACAAATGTGATAGTAACACTACTATGTGACAGTTTGAACTATAATCATTTTTGAATTAATTATCTCCAGTGGGAGTTCCCTTGTTTTACTAAGTACTTCAAACTTATTATTGTACTGTATTTGCTCAAATATAAGGAAATTAAGCCTGAAAAATTCACCTCGCCTTACATTTGGGGTCACCATGTATTCAGGCTGCCCATCGGGTGAAATCCCATCCGGCAGACAGCCCATCCCGATAAGTCTGCAGTAATAGAAAAAGGCAGGTTTCCTATAGACTGGTCCACACCTCTCCACTCTGATGTTGTATAATGCAAAACTGCCCTTCTAAGACCTTTTTTTGAATGTGCAGACTCCCTATGAATTGATAGAAAGGTCCTGGAAGGACCTTTGGTTTCCGTGATGTCAGAGTGGAGATGGGTGGCAAATTCAAGCAAGCCGCCACCTTAAAGTCAGGCTTTTTTTTCACATATTTCAAAAGTTGGGGGTTCACCCTATATTTGAGGTTGCCTTTTATGTGGGCAAATTCATGATGCTTTTTTCATAATAAAAAATATTGATCCATGAAATGGGGCTTTTAACCCTTTGAGTGGTAGTGAGATGGACACTCCTCTGCTACTCAAAGGGTTAATAAGGAATGTCTTGAAGACCTCTCTAGCATTCAAGGAGTTAAAAAACAAACAAACATTTACATCAATGGAACATTTTACTTGTTCCCTGTATTGCAGTTGGTTTGCCAAAGAATCACCTCACTTTTTCTTTATACATACAGTTATAAATATGGAATGCCCCTGTATCTCTGAATACATCAAATATAAAGGCTCCTGCTTCAGGCCCGACCACCACCCAGGGTCAGTGGTAGATGCATTCTGGGATTTGTAGTCTTGATTTTGCAACTTTTTCTCTTTATCATGGTGACTCTTACCATAGAAAACTAAAACCTAGCAAAACAGAGATTTTTTATATTTGTTTCAGGATTTGTTTCTGCATTACTTACCAGAACATTAAACGTAGAAAAAAAATTGGCTAGTTAATAATAATATTGTTGGCATCAATTGGTCTTTGGTCCCCAGTGGGTTAAAAGGAATGTTTATGACTTACACAAACTTGAGTAGATGGAACAACTTTTGCCAAACGTTGATTACCGTATTCATTATGTCTCATCAAGGTAATGAGAGACTCTCAGAATGTCAATGGCCTTCCATTCTTAGCTTAGTGACTCACGTGTTCAGAAAGAGAGGATCCAGACCAGTTGATGTCTCCTGCTTGGGGGGAGCAGTGATTTAGATGGGGAACTGTGGAATTCGGTAATGCAAATGAACTAAGAAAAGGGGTGTAATTCATCCAACTGCAATGTAGGGAACAATGTAAAATACCCAGCATTTCAGCTGAGTCAGATGGGGCCTTTAACTCCTTGAATGCTTGAGACTTCTCCATTGCATTTATTCACAATGCACTGGACACCTTTTTAGCATCTGAGTGGTTAAATTTCCCTTTTAAACCAATGATAACTTGTCCCCAGAATTGTCCCAGTCTTTATTTGTAGACAACCTCGGTGTGACTTGATTCCAATCACTTTAGTCTCTTGTCTTTTATATAGGAGGAATAAAATAGTTTATGGAGTTAGAATAAGATTGATACGGAAAATATATAGAGGTATTATGGGAAGACATGCTGCAATAGGATGGGACAGGGCATTTTACGGAGTTGTTATATGGATAAGTAGGAGGCGTTTGGTTTATATGTAAATACAGGACTACACAAATCCTAGGGAGATGCTGAACAATGGTCAGAATAATCTTCTCCCCAGAGAGGAGTCCAGTGGTGCCTCTAGGGGGGAGAAAAATGATGTGATTTGTGCCCAAAAAGGGGCAGGGCTTAATCACAAGTGGGGGTGGGGCTTAGCTGGCATGAAAAAAGTGGTAAAAATAGGGTGGGAGGAAGAGAAGTGGTCAGGAGTAGGAGAACAGGGTCAGAAAGAGCAGAAATGGGCAACGTTTCAGTAGAAACTCCCCACATCAGGAGAATCAGCCTGTGCCCTGAAGACCCAGTAATTAGAAGCCAAATCCGGAGTCTCCAGGGCAAATCCGGAGAGCTCCCAGCTATGATTATGTCATGCAGCTACAGGGGTGTACTTAAATAAGTTCTAAAACATCCTAATAATAATCCGCCACTTATGTTACTATGGAAAGGAAATCCTAATGGCCTCTAAAATGTTGCCGTTGTGCCTTTGTTCAGGAGATAACACCTTCAGTCAGCCCTGGATGTAATATCCATGGAGGCAGACCTAGGAATTTTATTATTGTTTATTGGTCTCTAACAGACCAGTTGACTTGTTCAAGAATGGTCCCATTTCATGTAACTATATCTCTTACTTAGTGTCCATTCCGATGTTAAGCCCAGATTAAAGTGAGTGTGGTTATTATAAGGAGGCGTTAATGTTTCTTTAATAATGTCAGCTCATAGAATTAAAGTAAAAGGGACATAACGTAAAATGTGTTCATATTATCTACTGAACTCGGGAAAGTTAAAGGGAGCTATAACCTATGAATAAGCGGCTCTTGATTTGTTTATTAGAAAACCTTATGTATGAAGGTATCCTTCAAACTGCAATCAGGTACAATACACTTTTTTTTTCACCTTATGTGAAGTGGGGGGTTCATATCTACGAAAGAAAAAAAAATTAAAATGCTGGTTTCCGATCCCCTCAATATACCCCCCCCCCCCTCAATATGTTAACATGTCTGATCTCACGTTCCCTACTTTCCCTCCCTCATGATTCTGCACATTGAAACTATGGTAGTGCACTGTCAGTAACTTTCAGGTCCTCACAGGGCAATGCAGTAGCCGAGGTAGCAGGAGGAAAATGCAAATATGTTGCTGGACAGATATCCTGGCTGACTCTGGAGGGGGTCTATCATGATGGAGTTGGGTAGAGAAAGGGAAAGAGGGGAAGGTGAGATTACGGTGGGCAGAGATACGGTACCATATTGAGGTTGGTGGAGGGAGATTAAGTGGAGCATAAACCACCATTTTAATATTTTTGTGGGTAAATGCAGGGAAAGGGAGGTGAAATTAGGCATGCTTATTATACACATGTACTTTTATTTTTTCCTTAAAAACTTGGGTATAATTTACACCTGTGTATTATACACAGGTACACATTATACCTGATATTTTATGGTATATCTGTTTACTGATATTATCTGCATTCAATCTCAGTTTTAGCCCACTGCAAGTTGTTTCTGTTTACAAAGTGATAAGGAATAGTCCCTTGATGACGAGTGGTCTGAGTAAGTGGCTGTCACTGGTCCTTCATGAATTAAAACAGGGTGACGGTCCTGGCACGTCACCGGTCATTAAGGGGTTAAGCAAAGTTCACACAGGCAATTTGCTTGATGCGTTAAATCATTTATAAAAGTGCATGAAATTTGTATGCGATTTACATGCAGTTATTATGCATTTTTCACTCCAGTGGTGTAATAATAGGGGTCGCACCTGTGAACCGTCACTCCAGCGACCTGCGGCCCCTCGCCCACAGCAGTCGCTTAGCTGATCTCCCACTCGACGCTCCGCTCTAGTAATACAAATGACATCATCTCCCAGCCTCTGCATTACTAGAGCGGCACGCAGGAGCCTCAGTTCTAGAGGTCTGTGCCGAAGCAGGCACAGATCTGTCAAGCCACGCCGCTAGACTACCAGGGACTGGAGGTAGGGCCAGGGGTATTGCGGAAGATGTGGAGATGGGGGCAATGTGGAGATGAAGGGAGCATTGTGGAAGGGCCATTGTGGCAATGAAGGGGGGGCATTGTAGAGATGATGGAGGGGCATTGTGGAGATTAAGGGGCAATGGGGAGATTGGGGGGCAATGTGGAGGTGGCCAATGTGGATGAGGGGGCCAATGTGGTCGGGGGAGGCCCATGGCAATTCTTGCACCAGGGCCCGGTGGCTTCTAGTTACGCCTCTGTTTCACTCCATGTTGAATTGCATGATTGTCTACTTTTCCACCCATGATGCTTTTCCTTTACGTTAACCTGAATTATTTGGTACAGTATCATTTGTTCTTTTTTTAACACACAGTTTCGCCAGAAGGTGCAGGAAAATGCGCTATCCTGTGTCCCATATATTATAGTAATAGCATTTCATGCATTTTTTTTTCCATTCTTTGGAAATGTTGCAATTCAGTTGGCAGTGTGAGTTATCCCTTACAAGGCATTCTAGTTTATTGAAGTTCATTGTTTGCTGTGAGGATGTATGATCTAGAGGCAGACTTAAATACAGACCACTATGAAATGGAAAGTATAAATAATAATTATAAATAAACGGACTTATATAAGAAGGGCATCTACTTGGGTTAGTCATGGTTTTAAGGAGATTAAAAGCCACTTATTAAGATAGCACATTCTCCCTTTAAAGGCAGCCATTATTACTGGTATCTTTTATTTATTTATTAAATCAGAACTACCATTCTATATAATAATTTGCTAGAATGTTTGTCAGAAGCCATCATGCTCAGTAGACTGCCCGAACGCACGGAATGCTGGGAGCACAGAATGCTGGGAGTTCTGTGCTTTCGGCCAGTCTCTACAGTGCATGACTGTGTCGGCAGCAGGACACAGAACAGGACTGGTCTCTTAACCCTTTGAGTGCCAGGGGGTATGCAACGCCAGGGACGAGCACAGGGGGCAGGGTCTCAAATGAAAAAAGGGCACTTCTCATAATTATTATTATTTTTTTTTTTTTTTTTGTTAAAAGGGCAGGAGGGCACTTTGGACAAAAATGGCAGGTGCTCAAGCCCCCCTTGGTGTCTATGTGTGCACGTGCCTGTGCAACGCATTGCTTTTCAATGCGTTGCATACCCCTCTGGCACTCAAAGGGTTAACATCAGCCGGACCTTGGCCTGTGTACACAGGCTTTTGCACTAGTCAGAAATAAAGTCGCCCTGCAATAATTAGTCAGGTGGCGACTAGCTTCATAAGAGTTCTCTTTCCTCTCACAATAACACAATGCTAGAGAAATCCTTACTCTTCCTAGAGTGGAAGCCAGGTATCAGCACAGACATCTTGTCTGCGCGCCTGTGCAGTCATTCCCGGTGTCCTGTAAGAAGCACTGCACTGTCCCAAAAGGCACCAGAAGGGACTGACGGCGCAGGCACGCAGACTGCACTAACCTGGCCTTCAGTCTCGGAAGATTAAGGATTTCTGTAACATTGTGTTGTTGTGAGAGGTAAGAGAAACCTTATGGAGCTAGTCGCCACCTGCCTAATTATTGCGGGGAGACTTTACTTCTGATGGTAGTTCCACTTTAATTTCCAACATATTACTAGGCGCTGTACAAAAGGGGGGATATTCACACAAAACAATCTAACATACAAACACAAACTGAAACAAGTGGAGAGACAGACGGCCCTGCTGGTGAGAGTTTATTACCATTCCTTTAACCGTTTGAATGACAGAGGGGTACACAACGCATTGCTTTGCAATGCGATGTGAAACTCTCTGGTACGTGAACAGTTAAATGCCATAGTTAAAGTTTACAGTTACCAACTAGCAGTGGTTATCTAATCGAACCTCTTGTGCTTTTCCAGGGCTGTATTTCTCCATTTCCTCTTTATTATTTGTCCTTGCTTTTTATGCCGATAATTCTGTCTCTTTCATTGTCACTATCAAATACAAGATGCTTTTCAATTGTCACTTTCATCACGACATTTCTATGGCAACAGTAAAATCCCAGCTTAGTATTCTGTTTTATTATGTTTTTTTTTTTTTTTGCATGTTCTGGATTCGCTCAGCGACATCTGACAGCTCATTCTTTCAAACTCGTTGTCTTGTAAAAACAAACAGCTGTTGCGAAGGGTTTGGGGCAGGTAAAGGGAATGCCTGAGATAGCCAAAGGTAGAGGAATGCTGTGCTAGGATTGCCTACTTTTAGGTCTGTTCTAAATGTGAAAGCTGTTTTGATTTTCCTTTAATGCTTTTGAGTGTCCAACTCATTGCATGAAAATGCATTCCCTTCAGGCTGTCAAATGGGCAAATCCAAATTATAAATGAGCAGTTAAAATAAAGTTTGAGATTCAATAACCATGGAAGTAGGAACCAGGGTGGGGGGTACAAATAGCCAAATATTTTATTTTGAATTTGGAGCCCTGTTATCATATGTAGAACAGGCCACCTCCATGTTGAAATCAACACAGCTACTGCTAAGTAAAGTGTAATAGTGCAGTGTAACAGTGCAGAGACAGGTACATCATACCACATAAGACCCCACATCTGCCTGTAGTAGGGAGATCTCACAAGTTATGGTTTACAGCAGACATTTTCTTGTAGAGTGGCTGGATGATAGTCTATTTCTTTATATATCCAGCTTTCGCTCTGTTTGTGAGAAGGGGTACAACTCCGGGGAGTCGGCTAACATGCAGCAAATTTCTGGGCAGGATTGGAGAGAGAATGGGCAGAGGTGTACACCAAGTCACTAATGTATCAATTTCTAAACCTGATCTTTCAAGCTACCATTAGCCCTAACCACAATCTTTATCACAAGTTTCATCCCATTCCTGACTCTCATTTAACCATGCCTGTCCCTCTCTCACTTTTCATCTTATCCTGACCTATATTTCCTTCTGTTTTGCCCTGCTGGTCTCTAGTGTTGATGTATTGTCCTTCTGGTCCTTATTGTTGGTGTAAAGTCCTACAGATCTCTAGTGCCAGTGTTTTGTCCTGCTGATCTCTAGTGTTGATGTATTGTTTTGTTGTTCTTTAGTGTTAATTTATTGTCCTTCTGTTCCCTGCTGTTAGGTTATAGTCCTGATGGTATCTAGTGGTGATTTATTACTGCTGATGTCTAGTGTTTACCTATTTTCCTGCTGGTCCCAAGTGTTGATGTATTGTGCTTCTGGTCTCTAATATTGGTGTAGTATCCTGCTGGTCTCTAATGTTGAAGCAGTGGTCTGCTGTTCTCTACTGTTGATGTATTGTGCTGCTGGTATTGGCATACTATTCTGCTGGCCTCTAGTAATGGTGCATTGCCCTGCTGGTCTTGAATGATCTAGTATTGCCTTGCTGGTCTCTTTATTATGGTGTTTTGCCCTGCTGGTCCCTTGTATTGGGGCATTGAAATTGGAAATATATATTGCCCTGTCACTCTCATATTATACTATACTGATATGTTAGCACATGTGTATGGTAAGGAACCTGGCTATATATATATATCAAGAGAAAAGTTGAATAAATCTGATATAAAACAAAGGCCCCTGTTTACCAATGAAAAGGCCATTTGTTTCAGTGTGATATTTTCTTTAATATATGTATATACATTATAATGCACTTTTATTCAATGTTTGCAATGAAACACAGTTCAAGGGATGCATTTTGGTATCTGTGCAAAACTGAACAGAACATTTTATTTAACCCTTAGTGTCAAAGGGGGGCATAACGCATTGCACTGCAATGTGTTGTGTACCCCTCTGGCACTCAAAGGGTTAATTGTATATTTATAAGAATATTTTATGATTTTGTTTTAGTTGCTTAACTGGCTCTCTGGCTACATTTAAACACATTACAGTTCACCGTAGCCGCACGCTATTATGCATGCAAAATCCCCTTGGATTGTTTTGTTTGCTCAACATGCTTGTATCCCTGAAAATCTTTACACCACCTAGAAATTTTTTAGGTTCCTATGCCCTTGGAGGCGATGTATTGCAAACCCATCTGGTCCTTAATCCTTGAATGTCAGAGAGTTCTTGATAAACTCATTGTTTCACAATACATTGAACACCCCTGTGGCTCAGGTGTGGCTGCTTTAAACATTGCTTCTATTGCATTGCACTGGTCTGAGCCGAGATACAGGCGTGGGCATAGAAATTAAATGTAGAAAAGCTGAACAGGCCACCTTTATTGCACCCACATGAAATCTGTAAGGGTGAATATGGTGTCTTGTTTTACAATTGTACCTCTATCTGTGCTGGGCTCTCTCCCCTTCTCTCCGTGATATACCTCAATCTGCACTGGCCTCTCTCTGTCCCCTTCTCTGCGTTCTCCATTCTGTTCTTCTGTGTTCGGACGGAGCACACAGAGAAGGGGAGAGAGAGGCCGGCACAGATAGAGGTATATCATGAAGAGAAGGGGAGAGCCCGGCACAGATAGAAGTACAATTGTAAAACAAGATACCATATTCACCCTTACAGATTTCATGTAGGCTCCATAAAGGTGGCTTGTCCAGCTTTCCTACATTTAATACACCCATGCCCGTATCTCGGCCCAGACCAGTGCAATGCAATAAATGCGATGTTTAAAGCTGTGACATGAGAATCTCACAATTTGATGTAGAGCGTGATTCTTATGTTGCCCTTTTCATCACAGCAACGTATTTAACTCGGCTTTATGTCACACGCTGTTTTCTGTGCAACATTTTAAAAGGGTACCTTAAAGAAAAACATTTAAAAAATGATGTCTAGGAGTACCTGTTATATTTAATGGATTGAGCCCTTCTCATGTTTTTGTGGTAATGTCCCTTTAAAATGTGAAAAAAGCAAATACTGGAATTAAAAATGTATTTTTATGTCTTGTTTGAGAATGGAGAAGTCTGTATTTTGTAGCATGCAGTTTATATATAATGCATGCATTTCTATAAATATGCATTGCACATTAGTAGAATGTATTTTGTATAATAAATGTTGTTATAAAACATGTAGAATGACTGAAGCGGGTCTCTCCACTCCGCTCCTTCTACCTTTCATACTGTCTTCTGTCCTCTGTGAGGCTAATATACTAAGAAATTGGAGCAAATCTGAATTAAACCATCCCTAAATGCCCACTGTATTAAATGTGGCTTTTAACTCCTTGAACAGGTTGCCAAGCTATAGTGAAGCATTCAAGGTGTTAAAACCCCATTGGAGTCTCTAAAACCTTTTATTTGTTCCCTATCGCTCTAGTTCTTATGAATACAACAACCAAAGTATAAATTTGCTTTTCTTTATATACACACTGTATGACCTAAAGTATGTGGACACCCTGCTTCATTAATGAGTCTGAGTGATTCAGCCACAACCATTGCTAACAGGCGTATAAAATCAAGAACATAGGCATGCCATCTCCATAGACAAACATTGGCAGTTTAATAGGTTGTACTAAAGAGCTCAGTGACTTTAAAGGGGATGTATCACCTCAACATAACTTTGCCTAAATAGTTAGGTTATATATCAAATATGACTAAAAGTATCTTAATTTTTTAAGCTTCATTTGGTCTAAATTGAAGTTATAAAGTGTGCCCTGCAGCTATTTCCGCATAGAGTGTGGTTACCTGCTCTGTAACCGCAGTCTGTCACTCTGCCTCTGCTCCCCTTCCTCTATCCAGCCTCCACCGATGATGGAGGCTTCTGTCTGTAAGCTGGAGCAGTCTCATTGGCTAGATATCGATCTCTGCCAAGTCAGTTTGTGAAATTTCTGCCCTGCTAGATCTGCCCTGGTCCATTGTAAGTGCTATTCTTGTAAAGTGGAAGCGCCTAGGAATAACATCTCAGCCACTAAGCAGTAGACCATGAACACTCACAGAGCGGGGGCTCTTGTAGAGCATGTCCTCTTTGCCATTACTCACTACAGTGTTCCAACCTCCCTCTGGAAGCAACATCAGCACAAACACCATGCGTCGGGAGCTTCTTGATATGGGTTTCCATGGCTGAGCAGCTCCACACAAGCCTAAGATCACTATGCATAATGCAAAGCGTCAGCTGAAGTGGTGTAAAGCTCGCTGCCATTGGACTCTGGAGTAGTTGAAACATGTTCTCTGGAGTGATGAATCACGCTTCACTATCTGGCAGTCTAATGGACTAAACTGTGTTTAGCGGATGCCAGGAGAATGCTACTGTCATGCCAAGGCATGAGTTGGCCCTCTGGGTTGTATAATTTGTTTTTGTTTGATGACCTGTATGTTATTCAAAGTGCACCAGTCCTAGGCCATAAAGTTAGCTGGGTAGATAACATCTCCAGAGCAGGATGTAGGGCTACTATAAAACCTATTGGAAGATCTGCTCTGATGGAGGTCATCCAGGGGACACCCAAATAACCTGAAATAGGGAGAACATGTACATATAGTGTAAAAAGGTTCAATACAAATATATATTCAGAATGCCCAGGTTTTACCCTTTTGGTGGGTACCAAACATGCCAGGGTGAGGTGTTGCTGGTATGACTTACAAGAACAGCCATTTTGCAACCAGTTAGACCCAGCATGTTTGGTGTCCAGATATTCACACAGATATGAGGAATATGATTATTATAACATTATAGAGATGTGCTGTGGGTTGCATGTTTTGGGAAGCCTTATGATTTTTCAGATAGACCTCTGTAGTAACATCCCTGACAAGTCTGATTGAGTGGGCTGTAAACGGTTAGGCCAGACCCCTGACCCTCCCAGGTAACACCCAGGGGGTCTGGCCTCTTAGAAGCAACTGTGGACTCCTATTTAATATGGATTTTTGGATGAAAACAGGGAATTTCTTTGTAACAACTGAAGGGGGATATACCATCAGAAGTTCCCAAGGACTCTTAAAATATTGATAATTGTGTTTAAGGATTTCTTGTGTTTCTCCCATTTTATTTTATGGACTGTTTTGCCAATGTATAATCTTTTCTTGTGTATGTCCTTTATTTCTGTATTTTTGTAACTAGCACTGTGAATCCTTTTTCAGATTAAATGTTCAATTAATCAACTCTTGTCTCTGTTCTCTAACATGAACTCACTACTCTGAAGGAAGCTCAGTTAGAACACACTACTAAAGGGTTAAATATATGTCTGATTATTAAGGTGATTTTATACTGTAATTCTATTGTGTTTGGGGTAACCTAAGACGCCCAGATATAAAGTCTTGTTTGTGGCAGCGAATTGTAGTACTGGGGTGATAGTGCAGGAGGGATTTCAGGGGTTAATTTTGTGGTTGCTAAGAATAGTAACAGGTAAACAGGGGTCTGGTATTGTTAACCATTTCACTCCCACACTCTCTCCACTGTCTCAGAGGGCCTATAGCCTTCAGTTGTGACAGCTACCTACCGGAATGCGTAGTGCCTCCTCTAAAGTTTGTTGGAGAAGGGATAATGGTCTAGGGCTGTTTTTCAGGGTTTAAGCTAGGCCTCTTAGTTCCAGTGAAGGGTAATGTTAATGCTACCACATACAAAGAAAGAAAACTGTATGCTTCCAAATTTGTGGCAGAAATTTGGGGAAGACACTTTCATGCATGACTGTGTCCCTGTGCACAAAACAAGGTCCATAAAGACATGGTTTGACGAGTTTGATGTCTACAAACTCGAGTGGCCTGCACAGAGTCCTGACCTTAACCCCACTGAACACCTTTGGGAGGAATTGGAACAGCAATTATGAGCCAGGACTTCTTGTCCAACATCAGTGCCTGACCTAACAAATGCTTTTTTGGCTGAATGGGCACAAATTCCCACAGACGCATTCCAAAATCTTGTGGAAAGCCTTCCCAGAAGAGTGAAAGCTGTTATACAAGCAAAGTGGGGAAGGGCAGGGCAGCTCCATATTAACTCTTTGAATGCCAGCAATACGTTGCATACCCCTCTGGCACTCAAAGGGTTAATACACATGGTTTTGAAATGTGGTGTAGCAACAGCGCCACTGTACAATTTCAGGCCACTGTGATATTGCACCTAAAAAATTCAACTTTGAAAATTAATAACTTTTGAATGAAACACCTTTCAGCAGTGGGAGTACTATTCAAGCTATTAACTATATTTACGTAATTATTGGCAAATTTGCGTAGGGGTGATAGTTCCCCTTTAAATCAGCCTCTATGGAACTGCATGCATAAATTGGTGCAGTTTGTGGCTTTGAGCCACAGACTCCCGGGTTGCAGCCAGCCCTTCTGCCCGTCATGGGGTCAGCCCCAGGTTTTTCTTTTAGCAAGTCTGTTCCCATAGAACTTAGTAATATTTTATAATTTCCCTATATCACAGGTTTTTACCTCATAACTTGATATTAAAGGGGGAATATACCCTAAGAATACATGGATCGTAATTTGTTCATCTGAAGGTAGGTGACCTTCAAACAGCAGTCAGTTTGCTGGATTATTTTGTATTCGATCACTGTTTTAGTCTCCTGATAGTTGTTTCAGTTTCAGTCTTTTGCAATCTGATAACGCTAGGGTCCCTTATGATCCTTTCAAGCCTGTTGCATCTCTTTGTTTGCTGTGAGGCGTTGTGACCTAGAGGCAGACTTCAACAGATATCGGTATATACAGGAAGCTGCAGATGTAATGCAAAATATATTTAGACAGATGTAAATGACTGCTGCATAATCTGCATAGGTAAATCAGTGCTTTACATTAAGACCTAGTTCATAGGGTGACCACATTTCCATTCTGCCATTCCGGGACATGTGGTCACCCTAGTCCCGCGGCTGAGGCTCCCGCCGGCATTGACCATCTTTCTGAGGCTGACACAGAGTAAGAGTTCCCAGTGGGAACTCTTACTCTGTGTCAGCCTCAGAACAGTGGTCAACGCCGGTGGGAGCCTCAGCCGCGGGTCTCACTTGCAGCACCAGCATACCTGCACCATCCCAGCTGTCTCGCATGCACCAGTCGAGCCAGCCAATGCATTTCATTGGCTTGACTGGTGCATGTTGCTCCATTCTGGGACTCTTTGTTGTCCCGGTGGCGGGTGACCTGGGAAGCGGGACACAGACCCCAAATAAGGGACAGTCCCGGGCATTCTGGGATGTGTGGTCACCCTACTAGTTCACTGTATTACAATGATCCTAATGCATGAAATAAATGCAAGAAAGTGTTCTCATTGTATCTTATGGCTTTGTTCATACTGCTTAAAAAAATGCAACACGTCTCAAGGTAATGATGATGCTTCTTGCAGCTTTGGGTCTGAAAGTGCATTATCACATGTATATGCAATTCACATTGATTTCAGTGGTATAACAAGTTAACATAATTACTGTATGATGTTGAACCTGAAGAGAAACGTTATGGGTTGAAAAGTAAAGATTCATGCACTTCAAATCACACTGAAAAATACATGCTATTGACATATATTTTTTATGTGATTTCATATGTGATTTCAGCACAAGCAAATGAACCGCCAGTGGGAACTTAGCCTAAGTTTGACTTATTCCTAGGGTGTGATTCCTATTTTACTTTATTTAACCCTTTTGGTTGCTAGATAATTTTCCATTTCATTGTGGTGGGTACTGATCTAGCATTCAATTAGTTAATTCCATCCATTGGGAGCATAAGTGTTATTAGTTTAAAATAAATGAATGACTAGTCTATGCTGCATTGCATTTTAAAGCGGAACTACCACATCAACCTGCAATACTTAGGCAGGTGGCGACTAGCTTAATAATCGTTATTTTACCACTCAAAAGTGCCCCAGAATAACGTAATCCTTAAGCTTCCGATACTGGAAGCCAGGCATCAGTGCGGACATCTTGTCTGCGTGCCTGCGATTTCAGTCCCTGTCACCCTCCAGAGGCATTGCACAGGCCCGAACAGCTCCTGAAAAGACTGACGGTGCAGACACGCAGGCTGCACTAACCTGTCTGTCAGTCTTGGAATATTAGTGACTAGTTGAAGAGCCTGTGTACATGGGCCACAGTGCCACCCAGCAACAGCCGCAGTGCAGTTATGCACAATAGGGACTGCCTGCTCCACGGCTGGTAACGGAGCAGGCCGCTCCGAATTCAGACCAGAGTCTGAATTCGGAGCGGCCCACTGCGTTATCAGCCGCGGCTCGGGCAGTCTGTACTGAGCATGACTGCAGCGCGCGCAGACAACTGTACTGCGCATGACAGCTTATGACAAACATACAGTTAGCAAATTATTATATAGGATAACTTTACTTGGGGGCACTTTTAAGAGGTTATAATAACGATTATTAAGCTAGTCACCACCTGCCTGTATTGCAGCGCAACTTTACTTGATGTGGCAGTTCAGCTTTAAAGCATGGTTTAACGTACTTTAGTAAATTGAACTTGCTGTTGGGCTAGGTTTTTAGATTCATGTTAAACTTTAGATGATAAACTCACTATTGATTTCTTGGTAGAGTTCAACCATTAACCTTTTGAAATACCAGAGTGACCTCCATGGAATTCTGGGGTTAATACAATCATCTAGAGTTGACTACTGCCCTCTTGTTTAAAATCCTATCAGAATAGCGTTATAGATTTTCATTAACATGAAAGTAAAAATCCATGTATTTTAATAGCTTGGCCAAACCGGTCCAGCCATTACCTGCTGTAAGACCTTCATTGGATTGATGACCTTGTCCTATTTTCAGAATAGTCTTGTGCCTAATCCCGCGTTTTGAAATTCACTCTTGTGCTATCCTGTATTATGGATGTAAATGTTTGTATTACCATGCCATCTCTCATATCTTAGAAGCCAAAAGTATTAAAGTGGATCTATCACCACTTTTCAAGTTTTGTTCATTAGTTAGATTACTTAGCGAATAAGTTTAAAACGCATTATTTGCGTGAAAATTAAGGTTTCAAGTGTGCCCTGCATACTACTTCCGGGTAAACTGCTCTTGCCGCAGTTTGCCACTCTATCTCTGCTAGATATCGATCTCTGCCAATGAGATCACTCTAGCTTACAAACAGAATGCCTCCGTCATCAGAGGATGCTGGGTAGAGTCACAGGAGCAGTGGCAGAGCGGCAAACTGCGACAAGAGCAGTTTACCCGGAAGTAGGATGCAGGGCACACTTTAAACCTTAATTTTCGCGCAAATAAAGTTTTTTTGTTTTTTTTAAATAATAGCGTTTTAAACTTATTCACTAAGTAATCTACCTAATGAACATAACTTGTAAAGTGGTGATAAATCCACTTTAAAAGACCAGCCTTTTTTTGTTTTGTTTTGTTTTAAACGACAACGCACATTATGAGACTTTTCCTGTTGCGTAAAACAAGGGTACTTTCATAGCTGTGAGATGTAATGTTTCAAAGTATAAACTCTTTTATTTTTATATTAACAGTGACCTCTGGTGTACAGGCAGTTATTCTATTGAATTCTGTGGAAGAGACAAGTCACTGACTACAGGTTCTCCACATAATGTGATATTAACAGCTCCATCACTTTGTGACAGTTTAAAGTTTACAACTGATAAAAAACTGATCGCAGTGGGAGTATCTTTATTTTAATCTGGAGCAAAATTCCTATTAAAGTGTATAAATAAAGTGTACTGTTCCTTTAAATACTTTACCCAATGTGGTGGAGACATCATCATCCAAAAGGCTAATGTAGATCATTTCAACCTCAGCTAGGAGGAGATGGTAACCAGGGGGTGATGCACTAAGGGTCGTTGCTATGATTATATGTGTGCCTGTCGATGTGTGGCGAGCACATCACCTTGATGATAGATACACACACATCGCCATATGCACTAGCATTAGGGATGCAAAGGAATGGGGAGATACTGTGATAATTAGCATATCATTCTCGTGTAAATTGTTAGGGAGGAAAGGGAGGGAGCAGAGAGTATGCAGTGAGACTTCAGCACCAAGAACAGCAGCAATACTCATGCAATCCTTTGAGTGCCAGTGGGGTAAGCAACACATTATAAAGCAATGCACTAACATAGCAGTATTCCATTAAAATGGATTTTACAAGCCAGTGGGAACAAATATGTTTACTGGGTAGATGAATGGCAAAAAAACAAACAAACAAACAAACCCAAAAAAACAAGGAAAATACTAAAGTAATAATGCATAACGCCCTTAACCAAGGTGATATAACTTTTTATCTTGGATATGCACGCTCAATATAACGTAGTAGATAAGATATGTATAAAACATGTAAGAATAATCAGGGACATGCAAATATCTTGTTACGATATGTCTTTACATTGCAACGCTTAAACAAGGAATATAAACATCAGTTGCACTGTTGCTACACCATCCTAAGGAGGGTTATGGTTAACTAAACAGAGCTGTCCATCAGATGATGTAGCAACAGCACCACTGTAACATTTCAGGCCATTGAGATACTGCACCTAAACTACTTAAGTTTGTGCTGCAATAACTTTTGACTAAACACCTCTCAGCAGTGAGAGTTCACTTGTTTACTCAGGAGGATAAACACTATAATATATATTATTTTACATATTTAGTGCTACTTACCCTTTAAGGACCATATGAACACACAAGCTAAGTCTGTGCTGCGCCATGGAGTACATACATATTCCCCAAATTCACACTGACTTAACTGGGGCATTTCACCTTTTAACCCTTTGAGTGCCAGAGGAGTACGCAACGCATTGCAACGTGTTGCTTTCCCCTCTGGCACTCAAAGGGTTATAGATGTATCCAAAACATTATGAAGCAATGAATTGTTTACCTCTCTATCATACAAAAAGTTTTATAAGAAGCTGCTTAACCCTTTGAGTGCCAGAGGGATGCACAATGTATTGCAAAGCAATGCGTTGCATACCCCTCTGGCGCTCAAAGGTTTAAGTATTAGAGAGGTCTCCATTGTGAGGCCTCTGTAGCATTCAATGGGTTAACCCCCATTTAAATCAGTTGGTATGTTTGAGTGAGTTGGTTTGCTGCAGAATTGCTCCACGTTTTCTGTTCGTACAGCCATAAATTGCACCTTAGGAATGATTGCTCGCCCGACCATGATAACCATTTTCTGGGAAAGAAAACTGCAATTCCTTTGATATATGCCAAGGGTCTGTATTTTCCTTAAATACAGCAGGATGGTTTATGATTGCAATCCTGGGCAAGCGCGAAGGAGTTTTTAATTTTTAAACGCTGCCGATGGAAAGCTTGTAAAAAAGGCAGTGAACTCAGCAGGTGCACCAGCTTTTAAATAACAGGCAGTCTGGATCATTATTTGTATGAGGCAACAGTAAGAAATTACACATCTTGGTTTAGAACCAATTCCTGGCTTCAGTAAGTAACCTGCAACTTGTTCTTGCCAGATATCACCAGTGTGATTATTAAGTACTTTTCTAATAGACCACTGCCTACCCCTCCTGTATACAGCATAATAATCTGCTGTGGGCAAAGAAAAAATAGAAATGGAAGGGGTGGCATGCATGCTCTGTAGTGAAGGAAATTTGTGCTTTGACTGGCAGACTACTGGGTGATAGAATTGATAGCATTTTACTTAGAGTTCTATGATTCTATGCTGAGAAAATCGGAGTTCTCTTTGGCTGATGTCATTAGTTTTCACACAAGGCATTATGGGAGTGTGGTGAGGTAATATGTTCCGTGATTGGCTTATATCTAGGTGACATCATGCACTTTCACCTGGATTTCCCATATGTGCTGGTTTATCTGGGACAGCTACACATTTTCTTCCTGCAGTTATTTTGAAGACACTGCTGAAAGGGATTTATACCTATAGGAATGGAACTTAATTTGTTTAACCCTTTATGGACCAGAAGGTTGTACAATGCCTTGTATACCCCTCTGGTCCTGAAAGCGTTAACAGAGCCCCTTATATAGGTAGAAGTCTTTATACAATAGTCCTATATTAGATACATATTTTTGTAATGTATTTGCAGTTGTCTGGCAAATTTTTTAGTTAACAACATGATCTTATTAGACAATAAGCTTCAACAGCCTTAAGCAAAATTCCTGTAGAGAAAAAGCCCCACCCACAGGTCTTTTGGACATTTGATGCTTTTTCAGTTATTGAAGGATACTGTTCATTTATATTCTACAGCAGTATAAAGGCAAAAAACAAGAAGTATGAAGAGAATCAACTTTGCAATGCTTTGGAGGCTGCTAACCGTCATTGGGTTCGAATCACCTTTTATCCCTTTGAGTGCAAAAGGAGTATGCAATGTATTGCTTCTCAATGCATTGCTTACCCCTCTGGCACTCAGAGGGTTAAATGGTTTCCTCCAGAATTGTAAATACACTAGAGAATGGTGCACAGAGTTGCCCATTCAATTGGGCACTGTGCTGCCCCTGATTCTCTGCATACAGCCGATCACCACCACGCTGCTGCCCTGGATGGGGTGAGGTGGGGCAGACAGCTAACCACAAACCACTTTGATTTTTATAAATATAGATAAGTCTCTCAAATGTGTTACGTGTAACATGACAGGCCTGTGGCTGCCCTCTCATTTTAGTGCTGTCCCATATGCTGCTGCTGTGCTCTACAAGCAGGGGAAATATGCTTTATATCTGAACTTTTGTTGCTCCAGTCCCCCAGAGTTTTCACAAATCTCCTAGGCATAAACAATTAATTGACATGATGAATTTATGTCATATGCAAAGCTGGAAACTCTCTGGATTTGCCACGGAGACTCCAGTTTTGACACTGCGTTACCGGGTCTCCGGGGCAGGGGCTGAGTCTCCGGATGTGGGGAGTTTCTATTGAAACGCTACCCACTTCTGCACTTTTTCAGTCTTTCCTCCTACTCCCCTCAACTTCTCCTTCTTGCACAGTCTATACTTTTCTAGCTCATTTAGCCCAGTCCCCACTCATGGTTAAGCCCCACCCCTTTTTGACGTGAGTTACGTAATTTTTTTCCCCCCACCAGAACCACAGAACTCCCCTCCGGGGAGAGCAAAGAACAAAGTTCCCAAGTATGGTCATATAGGGGACAGCGCTTTGGTGGAATGGACAGATCATGGGCAGGAGATGATGAGAGTTTTACCAGCAGCTTGTGGGTCACATGTTGCTCTCCCTTGAGTCATACACAAATGACAAAGAAACAGAGACCATGACAGGCTGTCAAAAAGTGGGACCCAATGGCAAACAATGACTAAAACAAAGAGACAATAGTGGAAGCTGAGAGAGATATAAACAATAGCAGAATCATTCTGAAGGAACTCAGACAATTACACTGATCAGCAATTATAGGTGTACAGTAGACACTGGTAATAACAGTATATTTGGTGAAAACACAGGAAGAAAGGATATGACAGAGAGAGACAGAGATGGGCCGTATGTTCAAAAGAAAAGTGGAAGAGTTCTGGGGAAAACCATTCACACTAAAGGGGAGAGATTTTAAACCCCTTGAATGTTCATGAGGTCTTTCACTCATAGCTTTGTAATGAGACATTTTAATTCTCACCTATAGTGCAAATGGCTTGCCAAGAACACCTCCACTTTTCCTTTGAACATATTGTCCATAATTTGTATGAATGAGGAGGTGGGTAAAAGTGCTTGGATGGAATATATTTAAAGAGACTTTTTTTTACGGAAAAATGTATATTATATGGCATTTCATGTAAAGTAAGGGTACTCCCACTGCTGAGAGATGCATATTTCCAGAGTTATTACTGTTTAAAACTTTGTTTTTTGTTTTTTTTTACATTGGCAGTGCCCTCTAGTGGTCAAATTTTAATTAGTTTTTCTGTTACAATTTAATGGAGAGGAAAGTCAGTGACTTACAGTTCTCCATAGAATGTGATAGAAACTGCTGAGTCATTTCCTGTCAGAACAATGAGGAAACAAACACAGTAAATTCACTTCCTGATTATTTGAACTATTATAATGTTTGAATAAAACAACTGACAGCAGTGGGAGTGACTTTGTTTTACTCAGCAGGAAAAGTCCTATAACAGGTTTTCATAAAAAAAGTTTACTGCTCCTTTAACCCCTTACCGCCCGAAGACGTACATGTATGTCCCGAGCAGATGTCCCCGGTGGACAGAGGACGTACATGTACGTCCTGGAAGTCACTTTAAGTAATGGCAAAAAAAGTTCAGCAAGTGTTAAGTGCCAGCCGCGTGCGTGCGCGACCGGTGACAAAGGGGTTAAACCCTTGTGTGCCAGATGGGTGCCCAATGCATTGCAGTTCAGGGGTTGATGGGAAATCTAGGAATAAGTGCATCTTACTTTTTGAAACATTTAACCCTTTGAGTGCCAACTGTCTTTATATTTAGAATTGTATCAGCAGTTTCCTGTATGTAATGACCTCTACTGAAGTCTTCTTCTAGATCACACCTTGTCTGTGCAAACGGTAGTCTATATCAGATTATAAACTGAAATAAACCGTAGAGTACAACAGAGACCAAGTACAATTAAAACAGTAGATAGAAATAAGTGACTGATGTTTGTATGACACAGATACATAAACTGAGAGTCAACAACCCATAGCAAGTTCAACTTACCTCTCTAGCATTCAAGGGGTTAAAACCCCCATTTAAATTCCTGAAATGTTGTATTTGATTCCTGTGGTGCAACTGGTTTTCTCTAGAATTGCTCATTTTCTTTCTTCCTATGGTCCTGCATGTGGAAGTTGAGAAATCTTAAAGGAATAGTAACCCTTGACTTTACATATTCTGTAAATGCATAATGTTTAACCCTTTGAGTGCCAGAGGAGGTACAAAACGCATTGCTTTGCAATGTGTTGCGTACCCCTCTGGCACTCAAATTTAAATTCCGAATTCCTATACCTTTTTTTTATTGTTATCATTTTTTCATCTGAACATATTTTATTTGAGTTTTGTCTGTGACCACCAAAGCAAGAAAGTGAGGATGATGTACTAAGAAGAACTAGAGTAATTCTACGGCAAATCAACTGCATGATAGGAGACAAAACCTCCCAAAATGCCTACTGATTTAACCCTTTCAGTGGTTGATCAAAAAAGGCGAGTGGATGGCTTTAGCACTTAGAGAAAATGTCGGTATGTCGTATGCTTATGTCACTCTGAGACAATTTTTTTTTTTTAATTATCTTTTTATTGACAACAGCGCAACAGTACAGTTATACAAAGCAACAAATATGTCACAGCAGTGTACAAAAAGATGAAAAATACAACAACCGTATAAAATTTCTGTACATTATGTAGTAAAACATTACATGACCATCAGAATAAACCAGATGCAGAACCGCGAGGTCAGAGGCACTGCTGCGCTAATGTCCAGTTTGAGTACATTATAAAGAAAGAGTGGGGAAGAGGTAAAAGGCAATAAAGAGGGGGTGGGGTTAAGTCTGAGGAGGATAGAAAGAGAAATCAGAAACCACCGAAGAAAGAGAGAGTCAGAGAGGTAGGGGAAAAAAAAAAAAAATAAAAAAAAAAAATATATATATATATATATTTATTTATTTTTTTAAGGGGGGGTCTGGTCGGGCACTCCCATCCATAGTGCAAAAAAGGGGGGGCAGTCATCCCTTTATATGGTCACATCAATAAGATGCCATTTATTGAGCATATCGGACAGGAATACAGTGTCCAATCCCCTTTTAATCCATGATAGTTTCACCCGCAACAAAAGTTCACATACCTTGGAATGCCATTCTGTTAATGTTGGAGGACTAGCATCGCGCCAATGTGCGGGTATCAGTGATTTCTCTGCAGATAGCATAGTCAGAAGAATAGATTTCTTATCTCTAGCCATCGGAGGTAGCCCAGGAAAAACAAGATGGGTAAGGGATCATAAGGGATGTTTAAATGTAAAAATGAATTGATAAGATGTAAGCAGCTCGTCCAGTATGCACTGAGAGTAGGACAAGTCCACCATAAATGAATATCAGTGCCGTATGAGAAGAGCAATGCCAGCATAAAACTGAATTAGAGGAGTTGATTCTATGGAGACGTTGCGGGGTAAAATACCACCAATATAAAAATTTATAGTTCATTTCGAGGACTTGAGCAGAAATAGAGGAGGCTTTATTAAGTTTCCATATGGATTTCCAGTCAGCATCTGCAAGCGATAGATTCAATTTGCGCGTCCATGCCAATGCATATGGCGGAAGAGTGGTGGATAGTGTGAGAAGTAAAATAAAGTAGATCTTCCCCAAAAATCCACGAGATCCAGATTTAGGAACACAGAGCTCCTTAAAAGGTGTAAGTGGGCGAGAGGCGAAGGATCTGATCGAGGACCTTGTCAAAAAGTGTTTAATACGAGAGTATCTCCATAATTCGCCAGGGGATAAAGAAAGTTTATCTTGTAACATTGCAAATGAGGTTAACGTGGAGTTGTCAAGTAGATCGCCAAAAAGTAACTTCCGATCCTGTGACCAAGCTGGGAATTGCAATGCGGAGAGAGAGTAATTAGTTGGTCGAATATAAAAGATAGCGGGGAAGGAAAAGAACTAATATGGGATTTAACCCATTTAGACCAGATATGTAAAATGTTAACGAGAATCCGATGAGATTTGAGGATGTCTAGCCTGATCTGGGAGAAAGGCTTTGACCAAAGCATCTGTCCCTGAGAAGAAAGAACGTTCAATAATAACCCAGCCTTTCGTGTCTCCATTGCAAGACCAATCCGGAATCGAGGAAAGAAGAGCTGCAGTGTAATAAAGTTTGAGATCAGGTACTCCCAGACCACCCATAGGCAACAGACGTCTAATAGTAGCAGTTTTGATGCGGGGTCTGTGATACTTCCAAATAAACAAAGAAATGATGGAACGTATAGAACTAAAGAAGGCAGGAGGCAAGACAATAGGCAATGTTTGTAGAAGATACAAAATCTTAGGTAGGATTACCATTTTAATAACGTTAATGCGCCCCAGCCAGGAGAAAAACAGCGAATCCCATTTTTTAAGGCTATTTCTTAATGAGGAAAGTAATGGTGGGAAATTAGCGGAATAAATGCCATCTAAAGAGGGAGTAAGTTGAATTCCTAAATATTTAATGGACGACTGAGACCATTTGAACGTAAACAAAGAGCGTAGAGATGACAATGCGGGTGTTGAAAGACCAATTGGAAGGGCTTCTGATTTTGAGAAATTAATCTTGAAGTCAGACACCCTTGAAAAATGTCGGAATTCAGACATTAACGCTGGCATGGACACATAAGGCCTTGTAATAGAGATTAAGACATCATCAGCGTACATCGAAAGCTTGTATTCCGAATCCACAAGTTTGATACCGTGGATGTCCGAATTTAGCCGGACGTGTTGGGCAAAAGATTCCATGACCAAGCTAAAGACTCTGAGACAATTTTAAAGGCACTTTCTTTATAACTCCAGTTAGTTTGCCCCAAAATTGTGGCATATTTCTTTGGTGTGTCTCAGTAAAGTGGATATGAGAGTGACTCAGAGAATGAGGGACAAAAATGAGAAATTGGATGAAAAAGGATGAAAAGTTGGTGGTGGGGGGGTGAGATAAAGACCGGATGAGGTAAGAAGAGAAGGGGCTAGTGAGGAAGAGTGAATGGTTGGGGGGAGGGGACTGGGAATGAATAGGATGGATGTAAAGAAAATGAGGAAGGAATGGCTCCTGTATAACTGATAGAGAACGGTGGTCATGGTTAACCCTTTGGTTGCCCGAGGGGAACGCAACGCATTGCTTTGCAATGCTTTGTGTACCCCTCTGGCACTCAAAGGGTTAAGACGCGAGATGAACTGGATGGTATATAGGTGAGAAAGGGACTGGCCAGAGAGAGAGACTGAATAAGAGAAGAAGATATGTGAAATACAAAGCGGGGATGGGGGTGCCTGTACCAACATGGGCGCACTGCATTTTCAGGAGATAAAAAAACATTTCTTGGTGCTAGGAAAGGGCCGCTCCTGCATTTGCATGTCAAAATGGTTACTTTTGTGCCATGTGTTGGGGGAGAGGGCAGCGGGTAGATTGATGGACTGTGACATTTGTAAAAACTATGGCCTGAGGAAGACCCCTTTTCTGTTAAGGATTTTGCTTCTTGTGTTAACCATTTAAGTACTAGAGAAGTAAGCAATGTATTGTTTTGCAATATGTTGCCCAACCTGCTGTTGCTCAAGTATGCTCACTGTGTTGTGCACTATTCTGCTCCTGAAGACATTAATATACTCTGCTTTAACCATTTGAGTGCTAATTGGTTTTCCATAAAATTTACATGGCATTTGAGTTCCTTAGCTTGTATACACTTTTCTTTTCCTGTAAGCAGCAATTATTTCCCATCTGTCAGTCTTTCACAGTCCCCTCCCCGCTCCATGGCAGATAATGAGCAAACCTCCCAAGTGTCCCTTCTTTGAGATCCAAATCCCTCTGTCCCTCTTTCCCACCCTGATATCCTTCTTTTAGGAGATCAGACTGTGTGGTGTGTATATAAGTGTATCACACTGCTTCATAGCAATAAAACTCAAATTAATGCTTGTTTAAATTTCAGTATATGTGTGTATATTAGTCTGTGTAAGTAAAATAGTTTGGTCTTGCTCTAAATTGTTTATTCAGTTACACAAAGAGAAGTCAGTAGGTCATGAAATAACCTAAAAATTCTTAGTAATGCCCCATCAACCAGCTATGCCCCCCCAGCCACACCCTCTAAACACAAGTGTCCCTCTTTGGCCATTTGAAATGTTGGGAGGTATGAATGAGTTAAAATACTTTGTTAGTCCTGCAGTTAAAATTTTCATCCGTTCCCCCTGATCACGGTTACCTCCTTCACAGCCTGAGGGCGCAGCAATCAGTGGAGTCTGACAGAAAAATAATATCAGTTGAAGAGTGAAGGTTTTTATCTTCAACATCAGGGGTTAATCAGCTTTTGCACAAACACCTTTCCTGGGATGAGAATAAGAAATGAGGAACTGAATATTTACAGAGAAACTTTTGTAACAAAATATCTCAACGCCAAAAGGCATTTTCATTCTGCGTTTCCTCCCATCAATATATTAATGTGCTGTGCTTATGCCTTTTGAATGTCGATTAGGAATGTCTTGTAACTCACAAACGTAGCAAATTCCCTGTGTCTGTGCATTATACCAAACATATTATGTGTAAAGGCACATAAACGTTTAAAGTCACTTTCCATACTTTCCTAGAAGGGAAAATGTTTATAGGGACAATAAACATTATGAAGTGTGTGAAAAAATCTCTTGTGGGGAGATGCATTTAGGTGTGATAAAAAAGGTGATGATGAAGTGCTGACTTCTCCAGTGGGATAAATGCTCATAGTCCTAGGTAATTCAATGGATTCAATGCACTAAGATTGTTTCAGCTTGAGGGGGGTTATGTACTAAGGCATGATAAAGAGGTGATAATGCAGAGATCACGTCTCCAGTTCCTATGTTATTCGATAGAGCCAATGCACTAACATCTGCAAAGTAGGAGAAATCTTAGTGCATTGGTTCCATAGAATAACATAGCAATTGGAGAAGTCTTAGACGGGATACGATAACATTATATAAATATGTTTGGGGCCCATACAAAGGACTCTCCAAAGACCTGTTCATTAACAGAACAGTACAAAGGACAAGGGGCCACCCGCTTAGACTTGAGGAAAGGAGATTTCATCTACAGCAGCGGAAGGGGTTCTTTACAGTAAGGACAATAAAGGTATGGAATTCACTGCCTTAAGAGGTGGTGCAATCGAATACATTAGATGCGTTTAAAAAGGGCCTGGATACTTATTTAAAAGAGCAGAACATAGAGGGCTATGTATGTTATTTTTGGGATTAATATTTAGTTAGTGCTTGTTGATCCAAGGAATCAAGAAGGAATCAAGAAAGAATTTTTCCCCCATTCAATGCAGAATTTGAAAATGCTGTATTGAGGGTTTTTTTGCCTTCTTTAGATCAACGATGGGGGTTATGCACTAAGGCGTGACAAAGAGGCGATAACATGTAGATAACTTCTCCAGTGATATCACTTCTCCGGTTCCTATATTATTCTATATATTCTATGCACTAAGATCTCCAAAGTTGGAGAAATCTTAGTGCATTGGTTCCATACAATAACATAGGAATTTGAGAGAAGTCATGTCTTCTTTATCACTGCTTTATCACATCTTAGTGCAGAACCCTCGTCCTCTTTATCAGCTCTTTATCACACCTTAGTGCATCTCCACTGAGTCATAGGCTTCATCAAATAACATAGGACTTTGAGCTTTTATAACACTGGAGAAGTGGTCTCCTCTGTATCACCTCTTTATCATTCCTTAGTGTGGACCCCCCAGCTGACTTAAGATCAGATGATGTTCTGATCATTATTTTTTATTTATATACTATGCTGATTAAGGCATACCATGCAGGCACTTCCTGCCTTAGTCCTACATTAGCTCTATACATGCTGTGTTTTCTTCATTGATTGGATATTTCTAACCAGCACCTTGGTGTGCACATACTAATTCCTCTACCACTCACACTTATCCCTTTAAGTTGGTCCACCCCCCTTTGCACTGAATGTGTTAACTGCCTGAGAGTGTCAGAGATAAAGTAGCGCAAAGACAGGAAGTGCCTGCACAACTGCCTTAATTACCATAAAATATCAGGTATAATATGCACATTTTACCCCATTTCACCTTATGTGAAGTGGGGGGTGCGTATTATATACGAGTGTAAAAGAACATTAAAAAAAATTAATTTCCCCCTCGATTACTCTACCATTCCCTACCCTCTCCCACCTCAATACCATTACATATGTGCATGTGCATTGAATCACTGGTAGTGTGAGGAAGAGGAAGCGGGAAGGGAATGAAAGAATATCACCCACTGCCCTAGTGTCACTGCTCTCTCCAGAGTGGGGTTCTGGATTTCAGGTGTGTTCAGGATGGAAAGGGGGCACACTTAGTGGAGGAAGTGGGCATAGAATGCAAAAATGCCACCCGCTGTCCCAGTGTCATGGCTTCCTCCAGATGGAGGGGTTCCTGGTTATGCTGTGGGTACAGGGATCTAATGGTATTGAAGTGGTGGAGAGTGGGAAGGGGAAAGGAGACTGAGGGGGGAATTGATTTTTTTGTGGGGTAGAGTGAGGGACAGGGGGTGTGTATTATACACATGAACTAATTATTTTACCACAAATCTTGGGTATAATTTATACCTGCATATTTATGGTAGCACAATGTATCAATATGAATAACTCAAATATTTTCTAAATAAAAAAACTTGCTAATACAGCATATAGGTGATTCTAAAGGTTCTTTCAAAATCACAAAAGTTATATTTAGATGATAGATCATTTTAACCTTTTGAGGACAAGAGGGATGTGCAGTTCATTGATTCATAATGCATTGCTCACCCCATTAAAGGGTTTACTCTTTGAGGGCTATACACTATGGCGGGATAAAGAGTTGATAAAGCGGAGATAACTTCTCCAGTGATATCACTTCTGCAGTTCCTATGTTATTCTATAGAGCCTGTGCAACAGAGCTGAAGAAATCTTAGTGCATTATTTCCATACCGTAACACAGGAATTGGAGACGTGACATCACTGGAGAAGTCACCTCTTTATCATACCTTAGTGCATCTCCCCTTTTGAGTGTCAGAGAGGTATCCAAAGCATTTTAAAGGCACTTTAACCACTTACAGGTTTAGATATAATCTAAAAATATTTTTACTTCATTGAGAGGGTACTAGATAAGTGGAACAGCCTACCAGCAGAAGTGGTAGAGGTTAACACAGGGAAAGAATGTAAGCATGCATGGCACAGGCATAAAGCTGTCCTGAACATAAGACCAAGGACTGAATAAGGTTTAAGGTTTTTACAGCAGGAAAATGGACAGACTAGATGGGCCGAATGGTTCTTATCTGCCATCAAATTCTATGTTATATATAAGAGATGTCTAACACATTGTGAAACCAAGTATTTAAAACCTCATTTTCTTTAATAGAAAAGAAATTATTTTTTAACCATCACCCCTCTTTTCAGTCTAAAACCATATGCATATTTTACCGCAAAGAGTAGATTACCTTCAACTGTAAAACCCAGATCAACATCCAGACAGTAGCCAGTAAACTGATTAAATTGTGCAAGTCATGTATACATATTATTATCTACGTGCAAGTGTTTTTGAAGAGTAATTACTTTGGAAATATGGAAGCAGGCATAAATCTCTCTGTGACTTCTGGAAAGATAATCTTGTGCAGATAAATCCTTAGTTCCAGAAATGATGAGCTTTTGAAGAGAGCTGCACTTAATTCATAATAAAAGAGAAACTAATTTAGGAGAAGATTAATCTTTTATTGCTAGGCAAATTAGATATATAAGAACTTCACATGTCTTTTTATTTATTTATTTTTTTTATATATTTTTTAAAGGTGAATATTTTTTTAGAAATATGCTAAAAATAAGGCAGGATAATTGGGATTTCTTTTAACCTTTTGAGTGCCAAGGAAGTAACCAACATGGTGCATAGAATGTGTTGGATACCTATTTGGCACTCAAAGGGTTAAAGGTTTTTGGGGGTTGAAGCGCAGAAAAACTTTTAGCTAAACAACCACATGGCGCATAACCGTTTAACCCTTCAAGTGCCAGAGGGCACTCTAATGGTTAACCCTACACGTGCCAGAGGGCACTTGAAGGGTTAACCCTTTGAGTGTCAAATGGGTACACAATGCACTGCATAGCAATGCATTGCATACCCCTCTGGCACTCAAAAGGTTAAGGAGGCGAGGGGGGGTTTGTACTCATTACTAGGCAATGTACTACACTCCCTGCTGGTCCTTAAAGGGTTAATAGAAACATAAGACATTACATATAAAGGCAAAGTGGAGCAGTTCTGGGGCAAACCAACTGCACTGCAGGGGAAAAATAAAGATTCCCCAAATTCCTTCTGATTTAAATGCATACCGTCACAATGAGTTGTAGATCTCTTTAGCATTCAAAGGGTTAAAATCCCCATTTAAATCAAGGTGATTTTTATATAAGCCCCTATAGTTCAGTTGATCTGATCCAGAATTGATCCACTTTGTTTTTATACATACGGGCCATAGAATGATAGACTTTTATGGAAGGGAAGAACAGACTGCCCATCTAGTCTGCCTTAATAGATTTAAAGATATATTTTACTTGAAGGTGTAGTAGACCTCTATTATAATGGTATATATATTTATATATATTGAAGTACTTTTCCAGCTGAGTAAATCAAGGGTGATTCTACAGCTGGGAGATGTGGTGTTCCAAAGTTATTGTAATTTAAACTGTTTTACGTTTACAAAACGTGGAGGTGATTAAAAGGTGATAAAATAGAGATGACTCCTCCACTGTTATCACTTCAATTATTTTGGTATTCTATGGAGCCTATGCACTAAGATCGCCAAAGCTGGAAAAAACGTAGTGCATAGGCTCCATAGAATGACATAAGAAATGGAGAAGTGATATCACTGAAGGAGTCATCTCCACTTGATCACCTCTTTAACTCCTTCTGTTCCAAGACCATTATTATATTGCAACAATGGTAGATGTGAGTCACTGACTGCAGAGGGTTATGCACTAAGATGTAGTAAAGAAGCGAGACTTTAGAAATGACTTCTCCAGTGATATCACACTACTCCAAGTCCTATGTTATTCAAAGTAGCCTAATCACTAAGATATCTTCCACTTGAGATTGTTTAGTGTGTAGTAATTGGAGAAATGGTATAATGGAAAAGTTGTCTCCACTTCGTCACCTCTTTATTACACGTTAGTGCATCTCCCCTCTGCTGTCGATAGAACATGCTAGTAACCGTTTCATCACTTATTTTTGAATATACAATCTCCCGGTAGTGACAGTACCATTGCATACCTCCCAGCTGTTCCTCTATGGGGGGGATAGTTCCTCTTAAACACATACATTTCTCTATTCCAGACCACAGTGTGTCTCTCTTTAGGAGATCAGAATGTATATTTGTGTGTCACTTTGCTCCATAGCAATGGATTTCAAATTAATGCTTGTTTAAACTTCAGTATATGTGTTTATAAATTAGTCTGTATAAATAAATTACTTTGGCCTTGTTGTATATCATTTATTCAATTAAAAAAAGAGCTTTCAATAGGTCATGAAGTAACCTAAAAAATCTCGGTAATGCCCCACCTACCAATTATATCACCTAAAACAAAAATGTCCCTCTCTGGCCATTTGAAATGTTGGAAGGTGTGCTATTGTTTTATCCAGCAGGAACATCCATACAATATATATAACCCTTTACTGATCCCTTAACCCTTTGCATGCCAGAGAAGTATCCAAAATATTGCAACGCAATGCGTTGGATACCTCTTTGGCACTCAAAAGGTTAAAGATTTGTCTTTATGTTGTATCTTGTGATTTCATGTCACCTGTTGCTTTGGAAGTAGTGATAATGGGGGACCTTACTTAGTGGTGGGAGAGGGTCTGGTTTTGACAGCTTCACAAAACACAGGCTTGAAACGCTGAGGAAGAAGGCAAAAGTGAATACATTTTGGGGCAAACCAAATGTGCCATATATGTATCATAAAAAAAATCCCCAGACTGCTTTTTTTTTCTTGAATACTAGAGGGGTATCCAAAGTATTGTGAAGCCCAATTTCAATGTTTCTTTATATGCTTCTGTATGACAATTGTGATACATTGTAGACCTCCCTAGCCTTCTAGGTGTTCAAAGACCCATTTACATGAGTGGTGATGTAGAGAACACACATTAATCTCCAGTGATGCAGTTGGTTTGCCCCAAAACGACTCCAGTTTTCTTTAAAACACAAGGCCATTGTGTACTAGAAATGATTCAGAGATTAAATGTAACAGGGGAACATTCCAAAAGCAATGCACTTTACTGTAACCCTAGGCTGACCATATGTACTGTTTTAAAAGGAACAGTACCATTTTTTTCAGACTGTCCCTTCTTTTTAATATAAATGGAAATTTTGTCCTGTTTTTAATGTAACGTATATATATATATATATAGTCTATAATGTTTTGTAAAATACTGAACGCGGCTTGTTTATTTCTCATAAGATAAAGTAAATCTGACCTTCCTTTCGTCACACTAGTGATTTTATTGTGGTTTTACTGTACACATTGATTAGTCACCCTAAGGGTAATGGGAAAGTCCAGACGTGGACCCCTTGCTCTCAGGTGCCTAGAGGGATCAGCTGCATCTCACCGATGAGGCCCAACAAGGCCGAAACGTATATCTGGGGTTAGCTGCTTCCCTTGTTCAGAGAGGAATTGTCTGGCATTTTGTGGCTGGACTGTGTGATAATCAATGCGTACAGTAAACACAGTAAAACCACTAGGTTGAGTGACGGTGACGGGAGGTTCTGATTTACTTCAGGGGCAGGCTTTATGGCCAGAGAGAGAGAACATTGGTAGTAAGAGACAGAGCAAACGCGTTCTTGCTGCTTACAGCTTACAGCGATTGGACAGGGGGTGACGGAGTCCCACTGTCCGTCTGTCACACACCCCGTCCCGTTTTTGTCTCAATGAAATATGGTCAGCCTATGTAACCCAGATGAGACAGTCTGTGAAACACTGTTATTCCTTCCATGGTAACAGCTATGTAGGTATCCAGTCCATGTAATATTGTATGATGCAGGAAACTTGTTTATTGTAAATTACAGTGCGCAATCCCTTCTTTTTCTTCCTCATTGCCCATAATCCTTTTCAATGATTCTTTTTGTTTCATAGAAATAATAACCTTTTTTACACCCTTTAACCCCTCCATATAAACACTTCATCCAACTTCTCCTATTGTTCTATAAAACCCATTTATAACTACCATGGGACTCCTTTAGAACACCTCCTATAGCTCCCCTGAACCCCCTTATAACTCCTCTCTGGTACCCTAGAACCCCTTTATATTTCCTCTTACAGTTTCATATAACAGCTTTATTACTCATCCTATGGTTCGCAAGAAGCCCTTCATAACTCCTCCTATAGTTCCATATAATCCCTTTATAAGTCCTATAGTACTATACAACCCCCATATAACTCCTCCTATAGTTTCACAATAGTTCCACGACAGAACCCCATTATAACTTCTCCTATAGATCCACAGAACCACTTTATAATTCCTCCTATAGCTCCATATATAGCTGGTTTTGAAGACCTAGAGGGTTTCTGGATCTGTGGCAGATATACTCTGGGGCGTGCTTACTGACAGAGGGCAACCAATGGGATGTGTAGGTGGGGTATGAGTTGGCTGTGCCTCCTCAGCCAAACAGAGGCACGAGGAGGAGGAGGAGGAAGGGGATGAATATGGATGCACATTAAGGCTAACAGGAGGGGCCACCCTGTTCATCGTGGTGAAGGGGAGGGGCTATCCTGTTCTCCCTGGTGAAGGGGAGAGGCCACCGATGCACATTCCCTTTTGCTAGGTTATTACACCACTTCCCCATTTAACCTCTAACTATAACTTCAACTATTACTTCATATAACCTCCTTCTAAAATGATCCTAGTTATCTCTAGTTATGACCTATCCTATTGCTCTGCAACTCTTTCTATAGCTCCCTACAATGCCTCTTTATAACTTCTGCTATAGCTCCATAGTACCCCTCCTTATACATCCTGATATGGCTTCTTATAACACCTCTCCAATTCCTCTCATAGTTCAACAATAGATTTGATATTTCCAGTGAAAGGGAAGAAAGAACGGTATTACTTGGGATTTCCCTCCCCCGTATTTTTAGCAATGTACTCTGGTGACCAGTGGTTCATTTTATACAAGATCCGTTACCCGCAGTTTTCTTGTGGCAATTTACTACCTTGTTCCGATTACATTTTAATACTGTGGAAATGTCAGAGCTCTACAGGAGATAGCAATATGAATAAAGCATCAAAATTGGCTGTAGTTACCAAGGGAAAGTGGGAAATGCAGTTACAGGCTAAATGTACTTTTACAGCACCACGTGTAGATCAGGCCTGACCTTTCCTTTTACCCTGGCCCTTTTTACACTAGATGTTTACCATTACAGAAAGTCAAGGACATACTGTTATGTTCTGTAGTCATCTTAGATATGGGCGGATATTTGGAAGCACAAGTGACGCTCATTCATCAGTCATTCATATGCTTTCTTTCTGTTAAAGTGACAGTAAACATACTTATTGATTTTATTCTGAAAGTTCATAATGTGTATTGTCAAACTACCTATCATTTTTCTTTCTTCCCCTGTCTTATACACTTTTATGTCTGACTGTGAGATTCCTGATTCTTTTACAAGGTAGCACTATTCCCATATCACTGAGTGCAATGTATACTGTATTTAACCCTTTGAGTGCCAGAGGGATATGCAACACATTGCAAAGCTACCCTCTGGCACTCAAAGGGTTAATAGAATGGAGGAAGTCTTTTCTGCTTCAGGGATAGAGTTACATTGTATTACTATCCCTTCTTTCACTGTCCCTGACATAAAGCTGCCTGGAAACAGATCCAGGGTGATCACTGTCAGGTACATAAAAGTGTAAACACAGTCACTTGGCGATTAACCCTTTGAGTACCAGAGGGGTATGCAGTTCATTGCAAAGCAATGCGTTACATACCTCCATGGCACTCAAAGGGTAAAAAAGAAAACAAAAAGATATAGGTGCTTTAACTTTGAATTTTATCAATTTTCAGAATATGTACATTTACTGTGACTTTAACCCCCTTAATTATTTAAATGCCAGTGGGGTAGCATTGCTAACCTCTCTGTCATTCAAAGGGTTAATGTTGGAGAGATTCCTAAAGCATTGTGAAGCAATGCACTGGATGGCTCTGGCTAGCTACACCATCATTTGGATGATCCCATACCCAGCCTTTCTTGGTATTCCTGGTCCTGAGACAAGAAGGTTCTCAGGAATGCTTGAAGCACTCTGGCTGTTGATAACTACAATTCCCATTATTCCCCACTGGCTGTTGGCAGGCTGGGGATGATGGGAATTGTAATCCTCAACATCTGGAGGACCTAAGGTTGCCCACCCCTGGAACACCTTCATCATGACATAATCCCATCATTTATCCACACCCAAGCCTGATTGCAACTGCTGCAGAACGTCTTTAAAATCATAGCTGTCAGTCACTACAGGGATCCTTGAAGTTGTAGGGATTGATGATTTTGCTGTCCACAAGACTCAGCCAAGAGGAAAAGTAAATGTTGTTCAAGCACAGATTGTCAATGGGAAAGTGGAATTTTCCATGTAATAAATACTTCCCATCTCTCCCTCCTACACTGTGTATGCTTATGTCTATCCAGGATACTGCAGTATATAGCAATTACTCAAGAATTATCACAACATTCCAAGCCTCTTATTTACCTTCCCTGCTCCCTCCTCACACATCTAAATGTGAATACATAGATGTATAAATATGTGCTAATTTCCCAATAATTATCATAATAACAACCCAAGTCTAAGATGAATCTTTAAGGTCTCACACTGTATTAAATATATCTCAGCTGGAGGAGAGTTACTAGGAATTATGGGAAAAACTGGTTTGTCTCTTGGTTAGGACAAAAGTAAATGGCTGCAAATGCACACAAAAACACAGAGTATTCAAAAAGGTTTTATACTGTGCTTTGTGCATTATCACGAACAAGCTTATAGGGGGGTGACAAAGGATCAATACAAAACCCTTTATTACAGGCCATGCACTCAAAGATATGGGAACGGAGTTTCCATAGCTTAAAACTCACTTGTTTCTCTGCATTACCTGTGAAAATCTCCATGACATGAAGGTGCTTATGGGAGATCTGTGTCCTCCCTTTCAAACCCATCGATGGGGGATTTGCCAACATGGTCCTTCAATGAAGAGCATAGTAATGTTGCTTCCCTTCAACCCGACTGCAGCATTTACTTTACCCAGACCACCATACCACTGAGATCTACAGGGGTAAAAGACAGGAAACAATTGAGCTTTAAGAAGAGAGAGAAAAAGGGGCACCCACAGAGTGACATATTTAAGATTAATTAGCAGTGTCAATAAAGTAACTCAGATCAGCAGATTTCATGCAAGTGGAGAATATTTCACTGTGACAAACACAGAAAGGCCATTGCCGTCTCCACACAATGGACCTCAGAGTAAAAGTGAATGATAGAAAAACACCTACTATCATTTTATTCCTGAAGAAATGGCCCAGAGCCATGAAACACATTGAATCTGGGCTTTATTATTGTTATATATTTTTAAGATTTTATTAAAAAATCTCTGTAGTGAATTCTTCAATATGTAGCATCTGTTGGATTCAATAGGATCCAGCAGTGAATGTGTGTGGTGTCTTTTTGAGCAGGTTGGGTTCATTTCCCTGCAAGCTTGTCAGACAGTTCTCTGCTGAGTTGAGACAAGCTTGTACGGTAACGTGAGTATTATTAATTAACCTGTGGAATGCCAGAGGGTGTGCATTGCCACTTTTACAGCAGTTGAGGAATTAGAAAATAGTCCCCGAAATACAACAAACATTGGTAAAAACAGTGTACGGTATAAGAACATATTAGGAACATATCTATTTTATATCTTAGAAGTGGGGTATTTTTTGTAGCTGATTGTCAGGATCAGTTCCATTTTTGAATAACTGATCTTATTATTTCTGTAACAGTATAAAACAAATGTTCAGACATGTTAGGACTCAAGAAGAGGAACGTTTTTGGTAATACAATCAAGTTTCGAAAATAGTTTTTCTGTAATCTGTGAGCATCCAGTTACTGAAAAACTATCAGGAGAGCGGGTCAGGAAAATCACAGATATGTTGTGGGGAAACCTGACTGCATTACTGTCCACTCCCTGGCTGTCCAGTAGTGAGAACAGTGGATACAAGCTGTGGCCGGATTAACTGCAGCCAATCGGGGGAGTAGATTTCAACCAATAGACCTGCCTCTGGCTAAGAGAGTTTTATACCTTATTGGCATACCTGGGAACTCTCATGGTTTGACCCCGAATCTCAAGGTGAAGGGCCAAATTCTCAGGGTGAGAGAGTCCAGGGTTTCCTACTATATGATTTATAAACGTACTGGTTAGTTAATGTCCAAATTAGTGACATTTCTATCAGAAAGAGAGAGAGAGAGTAGTGTTTGGGAGAGATTCACTAAGCGGTGATAAAGTGGAGATGACTTCTCCATTGATATCACTTTTCCAGTTTCTATGTTACTATATAGAGCCTATGCACTAAGATATCCAAAGTTAACGAAATCTCAGTGTATAGGCTCTATAGAATAACATAGGAACTGGAGAATTGATAAACTGGAGAAGTCCTCTCCACTTTATCACCTCTTTATCACCGCTTAGTGAATCTCCCCCTTGTCTTGTGAGTGTATGAGAAGTGATATTTCAGAACTGAAGCATGTTAAAGGTTCTATGAGGATGAACTGGATCATCTCTGGGTTATAGCAAACATTGACATAGCACTTAGAATCTACTTTCTTTGGAGTGTTAAGGATTTCAATTTCAAAGTTCTCGGGGTGAGCTCATTTCAAAAGGTATGCTGGTTGGAATAGAGAAGGTATGCTGGTTGGAATAGAAAGAACTAGTCGCTGTTAGCCAGTGAACTGCCTGTAGCCCATAATCTACTCTATAGAGACCTTTTTTAGATCATCATATACCATTTTTTAGTCCAAGCTTTATTTTAAAGGAGAAGTAAAACATCTTAACAATAGCCCCTACTTAACTTACTATGAGTAGAAAATCCTAAAGGCTTCGAGAGATTTGCCCTTGTACCTTTTTTCAAGAGATTATCGCTTCAACTAGTCCTGGATGTCATGTTCATGGAGGTTTTTTGAGACTAAAACAGGTAAAGTACATGAGCCTACTTAACCCATAAAGGATTAGAGAGTGTGCAACACATTATAAACATAGCTGGGATTTGCCCCGAGATTCCGGTTTTTACAGGTAATTACCTTAACTCCGGGGCAGAGTCTGATTCTTCGGATGTGGGGAGTTTTTAATGAAACTGCCCACTTCTGCTCCTTCCCAGTTTGTTCCTCCCACTCCCTGCCCTCTTCTCCTCCTGCCCCTGCCTATTTATCAAACTTTTTGGTTTATAAGTCCCGCCTCCCACTCGTGATTATGCACCACCCTTTTTTATGCAAATTGCTTCATTTATCTCCCCCAGCGGCACCACAGGACTCCCCTCTCCAGGGAGTCCACACGAAAAAGTTCCCAGGTATGATTATACAGCAATGAATTGCACCCCACCTACTTCTTAGAGGGTTAAGATTACTATGTGTTGTGGGTGAGTTTGTGTGTTGCAGTCCTGCAAGTAACTGTCATGTCCGCCTATATGGAAATGACATCCAGGGTGGACTGAAGATGTTTTCTCTTGAACAGTGGCAAAATTCATAGGGCCATTTGGATTTTCTGGCCATGTCCATTTAGCAGGGTAATTATTAGGAGGTCTTAGTTTTCCTTTAATGATTATGATTTATTTAACGCCACTGATGCCAGCAATACATTGGGCAAAGTTGTGTGCAAAGCAATTTGAAGCAGTGACATCTTTTAGTCCTGTTAGCAACTGTGTGTTCATCTCCATGGTCATGGCATCCAGGACTGACTGAAGGGAAAAATTCATAGGGGACATTATTATTTTCTTCCCATTGTAGTGTATGTAGGGGTTTAGATTAAGAGGTGTTCGTTCTCCTTTAACCCATATGAATCATTCATGACCATAGCTGGGAACTCTCTGGATTTGGCCTGGAGACTCCTGTTTTGGCTTCTAATTACGGTGTCTTCGGTGGCAGAGGCTGATTCTCCGGATGTTTGCCCACTTCTGCTCTTTCCCAGTGTGTTCCACCCACTCCTCTCCCCCTTATCCTCCTGCTCCATTCTATTCCTCCTTTTATTTTGCATATTTATGAAGCCCTGCCCCCACATGCAGTTAAGTCCTGCCCCTTTTTAATGTGAATCGCATAATTTATCTCCACCCAGCGGCACCAGAGGACTCCCTCCGGGGGAAGGGGGGTCCACAAAGCAAAGTTCCCTGGTATGTGCATGACTAGGAAATGCTATTGTTTTGTAGTTAGTAGGCATGATCTAGACAGAGGCCGACTTAACCCTTTGAGTGCCAGAGAGGTATCCAACGCATTGCTCTGAAATGTGTTGGATACCTCTCTGGCACTCAAAGGGTTCAAAGAAGATCATTATGTACAGGGAAATGCAGCTGCAATTCAACCAATATTTAAATATATCTACTGTGAATAGATATATATATAGATATACTACAGTGAGCAGTATAATGTAATTTAGTTTGAGGTTAGTGGGGCAACTTTGGTTCATTTCAGTCCAGTTTATATGGAATGTACATGCTGCTCAGTGGTTCTGTGGCGGTGCACAGCTGCCATATTATAAAGAAACAGTCCTATTTCTGTTTAGGTGGCCATCAAGGGAGGGGAGTTAACAGCCGCAACTGGATATCTCGGGCTGAATTCTATTACAGGTGCTATTTTTATCAATGCTTTTATCTCCAGTTTTCCCCATAGACTTCAATAGAAAAATGTTTGATAAAACGGGTGTTAATATTTAGCACCTGCAATAGAATCGAGCCCCTCCTGCTTTGTAGAGGAATAATAGGAACATTTTTATCTCTAACTACAGGTCTTATGTTCAAAAGAAAACTGCAGTAATTCAGGAGCACACTAACTGAATCACAGGGGACGAATACAAATTCTCACCGATGCAAAAGGAGATTTTTCAATGTGATGCACATCCCTCTGTTTCTTAATCCCTTAACCCTTTATGGACCATTGGTCAAGGTGGTCTGGTACTTAAGGACCAATGACGGTCCTGGCACGGCATGGAGTTCAGGGCTCCCGGCGCGGCTGCACGCTGCTCTGGAAGCCCTGAACCGTAATTTAAAAAAAAAAAAAACATGGTCCTCAAGTGCCGGCCGCACGTGCGCGCGCCGGTCCTTAAGGGGTTAGGGACCAAGGACGTACATGTATATCATGGGGAGGACATGCTTAAAGGACCCATGACAAACATGTACATCCTGGAATTCAGGGGTCCATGCAAGGCTGCACCCAGTTTGGGGACCTCTGATTCTGGTAAGAGAAAAAAAATACTCTGTGGTCCTTAAGTGCCGGCCACACACTCGCACGGCTGGTCCTTAAGGGGTTAAAGGGCTAATTAATTCTCTCCCACACCTCCCAAGTGTCCCTCTTTAGGAGGGACAGTACCTCTTAGAAACCCAAATCCCTCTGTCTCTCTTTCCCACCCTGGTGTCGCTGTGTTTAGGACATCAGACTGTGTGGTGTGTGTATAGAAGTGTATCACCCTGGTGTCGCTGTGTTTAGGACATCAGACTGTGTGGTGTGTATATAAATGTATCACCCCGATGTCCCTGTGTTTAGGAGATCAGACTGTGTGCTGTGTATATAAGTGTATCACCCTGGTGTCCCTGTGTTTAGGAGATCACACTGTGTGGTGTGTATAGAAGTGTATCACCCTGGTGTCGCTGTGTTTAGGACATCAGACTGTGTGGTGTGTATATAAGTGTATCACCCTGGTGTCCCTGTGTTTAGGAGATCAGACTGTGTGCTGTGTATATAAGTGTATCACCCTGGTGTCCCTGTGTTTAGGAGATCAGACATGTGCTGTGTATATAAGTGTATCACCCTGGTGTCCCTGTGTTTAGGAGATCACACTGTGTGCTGTGTATATAAGTGTATCACTCTGGTGTCCCTGTGTGTAGGAGATCAGACTGTGTGGTGTGTATATAAGTGTATCACCCTGGTGTCCCTGTGTTTAGAAGATCAGACTGTGTGCTGTGTATATAAGGGTATCACCCTGGTGTCCCTGTGTTTAGGAGATCACACTGTGTGCTGTGTATATAAGGGTATCAGACTGTGTGGTGTGTATATAAGTGTATCACCCTGGTGTCCCTGTGTTTAGGAGATCAGACTGTGTGCTGTGTATATAAGGGTATCACCCTGGTGTCCCTGTGTTTAGGAGATCAGACAGTATGCTGTGTATATAAATGTATCACCCCGATGTCCCTGTGTTTAGGAGATCAGACTGTGTGCTGTGTATATAAGTGTATCACCCTGGTGTCCCTGTGTTTAGGAGATCAGACTGTGTTCTGTGTATATATAAGTGTATCATCACAGTGCTTCACAGCAATACAATCATTGTTTATTTAAACTTCAGTATATGTGTTTATAAATTAGACTGTGTACTCAAAATCATGTATTCAGTTACATAAAGAGGTGTCAATAGATCATGAATTAACCTAAAAATTCTCTGTAACACCTCACCCACCAGCTAAGTCCCCAGCAACATCACCTAACGCACAAGGTTTCCTCTATGGCCATTTGAAATGTTGGGAGGTATGCATCCCTTGGTTGAAAATCAAGGGGCTGGAGAGCTCGTTGGCATCCAGACAGTTGCTGATTTAAAGAATTCACCTCGAGTGACATTTTGACAATACTGAACAGTGATTGCTTGCTAATTTATACTATATTTAACCCTTTGAATGCCAGAGGGGTATGCAACACATTGCTTTGCAATGTGTTTGCCTACCCCTCTGGCACTCAAAGGGTTAAAGGAGCAGTACAGAGATATCCCCCAGCATGGTTAGTGCCATTCTTTTGTCGAACAGGAAAAAGACTACAAAATACACTTTGGATGCTATGTAGGTGCAATTCTAGAGCAACTGCACTGTAAAAAATAACAATGTAGAGTTTATCCCATGAATAAAACAAAGGCACTCCCACTGCTTAACCTTCAGAGTGCCAGAGGGGTAGGCACTCAAAGGGTTAAAGGTGTTTTATTCAAAGGTGGTTAGTACAGCTCAAACTTGGATTTCTTAGGTGCAGTATCACAGTTACCTGAAATTGTGCAGTGGAACTGTTACTACACCATCCTATGTAGATGTATGATCAACTGACCTGAACTGTCCATAGGATGGTGTAGCAACAGCGCCATTGTACAATTTCAGGCCACTGTGATACTGCACCTGAAAAATCAAAGTCTGAGTTATAATATCTTTTGAATAAAACATCATTCAACAGTGGGATGATTCTTGGTTTACTTAGGAATAAACCCTACAATATTTTTTTTTACATTCTAAGTATTACTATCCCTTTAAATAATGAATAATATCAAGGTGTCAGATCCAGAAATACTCTTCTATTCTGTACAGAGCTGCAAAATATGTTGGAGATTTTTAAATAAAGAATAATAATATCAATAACCATTTTCTTTCTTCTCCCTTTTACTTACAGAGTTTGGCCCAATGAGTGATTAGTGCCAATACATGTCACCTGCTGAATCAGGAGGTTTAGTCTGTCCGTGGGGACGATGAAGTGAACGGGAGCCTCCCTGTGCCACTCTCTGCCCTCCTGTCCCCTCTGCTTCCATGACAAGCACATGCTGTATATTTCTGTAAGTTCCTGCATTGTACAATTCCCACCCCTTTCCTCAGATTTGTCACATGTGTTCAAAATGTTGGAGTTTGTAACAGTAATTTCAAAGAGAATAAAAATAAAAAAAAAATATTGTACTAAAAAAGGAGAAAAAATGAAATTGCACTCAATAAAAATACATTAAAATATGAATTGCAGACTTATTTTGTGTTTCTAGGCTGACTCCACCTGTGATCAGTCATACTTACATTTATTGGTATAAATAAAGTTTTATATACAGAGCTGGTGCATGCACTATATCAGTGGCTCTCAGTCTGTTTCACTTGCCTCCTGTAACACGCAGTCTGGATTTTTCAGGGCATCCCTAACATTTGTTAGCTCATCTGCCAAGAGTTTAACTCTATGAGTGCCAGAGGGGGTATGCAACGCATTGCAAATGCGTTGCGTACCCCCTCTGGCACTCAAAGGGTTAACGAATAGTAAAAATACAATAACTACATAGTAAATCTTAGGGCTCACTATCAGAATGACAAAAAAAGCTAGTGTATTGTGTATAAAGGTATTCATCATTCTCATAGCTGGGAACTCTTCGGATTTGCCCTGGAGACTCTGTATTATTGGGTCTCTGGGGCAGAGGCTGATTTTCTGGGGTGTGGGCAGTTTATGTTGAAACCCTGCCCATTGGTGTTCCTTCCCACCTAGCTCCTCCCATTACCCTCCCATTTCTCCTCCTTCCCCAGCCTATTCTAGACACTTTTTACTAGGTCTTGAAGCCACACACCCCACTCATGATTAGGCTCTGCCCATTTTTGACACAAATTGCATAATTTCATCTACCCAACAGCACCACAGGACTCCACGTCTTGGGAGTCGAGAATAAAAAGTTCCCAGGTATGATCATTATACTTCTGAAAGTCAACAGTCACACTTTTGTCAAAGTCCTCGTTGTACCTGGAACTCTCCAGACCTGACCCAGAGACCCCTGATTTTATACATAATTACCAGGTGTCTGGGGACAGAGGCGATTCTCAGGGCTCAGTGAGTTCCCTTGTAACTCCGCCTACTTCACTGCCAGCTCCTGTCATGCCTTGCTCTGTTCTTCCCACTCTCCACCCATTTTAAATGCAAACCCCACCTCCCCTCTGTCCTACCCTTCCCAGCCCAATCAAACCCTGCCCACTTTGATTCAGATTGCATCATTTGGACACTCCCACCTCCAGACCTTAGTGTTTCTCTAGACGATTAGAACAAGCTGGGTCCCAGGTATGGTCATTCTAGAAACAGAGTGATACCTAAGCTGGTGCCCAGGGCATAGCAAAGTATCACTGTAGATATGTTTTATTTATACAAAGGACTTCACTCAGGGAGATAAAGATGTGCAGTTCTAGAACAAACTAAAAATTCCTATTGATTTCAGTGGGGCTTTTAACCCCTTGAATGTTAAAGAGGTCTCCAGTACTTTGTGGAGCAAGGCATTGAAGACCACTATAGCATTTAAGTGGTTAAAAGCACCATTTATATCAATGGGAATTTTTATTTGCCCCCCCCCCGTGCACCTCTTTAGCGTGACCAATGCCCTATGACGCTATTTATATTCAAAAAGCTCATTAACCCTTTGAGAGCCAGGGAATTGAAAGGGAAAAAGATAGAGAATAAGAGAGAGAGAAACAAGAGGGAGAACTAGTTAGAGAGACACATACAGAATTAGTTCAGCAAAAGACTAAGAATTCTGGAACAAACCATCTGTGATTTGGAGAGGGGGGAATAAACAGTCTCTTTGATTTAAATACTTTTAACACCATGCACGTTAGTGAGGTTTCACAATGTGATGGCGACATCTCCAAAATTCAAGGGGTTAAAATACTAATTTAAATCAATGGTGATTTCAGAGATTTTCATTTGTCCCTTTTGTTGCAGTTGGTTTGCTCCTGAATTGGTCATATTTTGCTTTCTTCATTAAGAAAAGGGCCTGATCCACAAAGAAAGGGTGAACAGTTGTGGAATATAGGAACTGAACTATAGGGGGAAAGAAAAAAGAACTTCATGGGTTTAAATGGGGGATTAACTTCTTTAATTCTAGACAGGAGACCTTTGTAGTATTTAAGGGGTTAAAAACCCAATTTATATAAAATGTTTATTATCCTCCTATGGTGCATGTGAATTGCCCTACTATTTTCATTTGGGGATAAGGTCCCAGTGAAGAAACATGATATGTCAGAAAGAATAAGGGAAAGATCAAATCAGAAACTGTGTAGGACCCCCCCCCCCCCCATCGGGCCTGTAGTTCTATCAAAATTAGGAGGAGCTGATCCAGTTATGAGACTGTGGCCTCTAAAACAAACAGTGTTACAGTCCGCATTCAATTGCACTACCACCTGAAACAAACAAAGAACTTTGGGCCACTGAAAAGGACCTGTGGCCAAACATCTGTCATGGTTTTTTAGTTCCTAAAACGCACACTAAATAGCATGAGTAATGGGAGCATCAAAAGGAAAAGGTCTAACATTCTGTGCCTGACACACTGTCAAGCAGTGAGCGTGAGCTCATCACAGTCACCCTCTCAAACACTACCCCTAACAGTAAAGTACAGTAATACTACCCCTAATGAACACAGAGCTGTATAACACCTATCATCCTGTGTCCATCTTCTGCTGTCCGCTTGTATCTTCCTTCTTCTTTCTCTTCATCTTCTGTCTTCTTCTCTTCTGTCTTCTTATCTTCATCCTTTTATCAAATATGTACCTGAAAATAAAAAAATAGCCATGAAATATGCTCCAAAAAACATAATTTTCAAATATATGGACTGGTTAACCCCTTGACTGCCAGAGGGATACACAGCACATTTCAGAGCAATGTGTTGCGTACCTCTCTGGAACTCAAAGGGTTATAGTAATGCATCCATTCCATATCGCAACACAACATTCCCCCAAATCGAAGTATATGTCAAAATCCATTTCTCTACAAAATACTACAAAATAAAGTCTCATGCAAACTATTTTGCATATGGGGCATTGGAATACATAAATATTTTGGGGCTCTGTCGCTGGCAGTGGCAGCAGGAAGTCAGGCAGACAAACCCCACTGTTACCTTTCAGGCCGATCCCCAAGCCAGTGTGTAGGAAATTTGAACAGAGACTGGTTTCTATATGGCCAGTCTCTGTTCAGAATGGCTCCCAGACGTCCTTTGGCTGGGATGTGTGCTTAAGCACTTCCCAGCCAATCAAGTCCCAGTGGATTTTGTCATCCCCCTGCTAGGAGCTGATTTGCTTGGAGGTGCTTAAGCACGCATCCCAGCCAATGTATGTCTGGGAGCCATTTTGAACAGAGATTGGCCATATGAAAGACTGTCTCTCTCTTTCCCGCACACTGGCTCGGGCATCTTCCTGAAAGGTAACAAGGGGGGGGTGTTGTCAGCCTTAGCTCCTGCTGCCACCACTGGAGACAACGGTGGAGCCCCAAACTATTTATATACTTTAATGCACCATATGCAATATATTTCACATAAGCCTGTATTTTTCTATTTGGAAGGGAAAATATTTTGTAGTGAAATAGATTCTGACACGTATTCTTCAATTTGGGGGAATGTTGTGTTGCGATTTGGAATAGATGCATTGCACAACACATTGCATTGCAATGCTTTACATACCCCTCTGGCAGCCAAGGGGTTAACCAGTCCACATATTTGAAAATTATGTTTTTGGAGCATATTTCATAGATATTTTTTTATTTTCAGGTCCATATTTGATACAAGGATAAAGAGAAGAAGACAGAAGATGAAGAGAAAGAAGAAGAAAGAAGACGGACAGTAGCTGACCATAGTGCTGAAGGCTTCACTGGACATCAGGATTACTGTTTAGTGTTTCTTGTTGGATTAACATTGTGAGTGCCAGTGGGGTATGCATACCCCTCTGGCATTCATAAGGTTAATTCTACTAACATTTTACACATTTTTTGGATGTATTCATATTGGGCTTAGGGCCCCATAGCAATACATCCACTGGCCGTGACAGGATTAACATGCATTAGGGGACTCTGCACCCCCAAAAAATTGGGTGCATTTTTTCACCCATTAGAGTGGATCCCTTAACACATCTTAATGCCTAACGCATGGAATAGAATTGAAATAAAAGTCTGGTTTTACTGGGTTCCAATGGGCGCTAACTTCAGCAGCCGGTATGCTATTTTGCCGGTATTTCTTCATAGCACAGGTTACTGAATTTTTTGGTGACGGGAGGAATTGAATGAAGGCCTATATGAGTCCAAAACACAACAAATGCACACATTCGTAGGAACGTTCCTTCTTTCTATTGTTCGGATTCTTAACCCTTTGAATGCCAGAGGGTTTTGTGCACCCCCTCTGGCACTCAAATGGTTAAAAACTGGGTCTTCGGGTTTGCTGAATCAATGCATTAAGTACTGTCCAGCATTCAACAGATTAAAATCCCTTATTTAAATAAATGGAAAATTATAATTTGTAGATCTTTTCCTGTTGTGTAAAACAAGAACACGCCCACTGCTGGGACATGTCATTCCCCAGTTGTTTCAGTTTAAATGGTTACTTATTTTACAATAACAGTGTCCTCTAGTGGTCAGATTTCAATCAGTTATTCTTTGGGAGAGGTGAGTCACTGACAGACAGTTCTCCATAGAATGTGAGAGAAACTACTGAGTTACTTACTAACAGTTTGAACTTTCAGGAATTAATGACACTTTTACTCACTTCCTTAAACTTTGAACAGTTATAAATTTTGATTAAAACATTTGACAGCAGTGGAAGTACTGTTTTACTCACCATTGCTATAACAGATAGTTTTTCATTAAATAAAGGTTATTGCTCCTTTAAAGTGTTGATCATGGCAGAGTGTATGCTGTAGTTTGCACTAAACAATTAATTTGTCATAATAATACCCTGAGGTGCAGGCACATGAGTAGGAAACCAGTGTCCCAGTGCTGAATATGTACTGTGACAGCAGCTTTGTACATCCCCCCAGTGTACTTAGAATATTCAGTGTACAACACCATCTAGTAGTGCTGTATAAATATATTAACAATTGTAGAGAAAACCAAGCACACCACGGGGGGTGGTGGGGATAAAACATCCTGTTAATTTAAATTGAGCTTTTAACCTCTTGAATGCTAGAGAGGCATAGCTAGGAACTCTCCTGTTTTGGCCTGGAAACTCCGATTTTGACCCCGCGTTACCGGGTCTCCGGGGCAGAGTCTGATTCTCCATATGTGGGGTGCTCTGATGAAACTCTGCCCACTTGTGCTCCTTCCCACCCTGTTCCTCCAACTCCCTGCCTTCTTTTCCTCCTTCACCAGTCTGTTCTGGCTATTTTTTTAATGTTGTACAAGTCCCGCCCACTCATGATTAAGCCCCGCCCCTTTTATGGTGCGAATCGTGTAATTTCTGTACACTCAGTGGCACCACAAATCAAAACGTTATCAGGTATGTAGAGAGGTCTCCATCTTATTGCAAAGCAATGCGTTAGTGCCTCTCTAGCATTAAAGAGGTTACAATTTCCATTTAAATCCACTTTCTTCACTAAGTCCTGACCTTGGAACACATTTTAACTCCATGTCAAACTAAATAGCTTGAACATCTGCTTATCCATTCATATAATCCAGATCTGTAGCTTAGTTAATGATTTATTTAAATGTACAATGCAAGACTATCTTGGCTACGAAGGATAGTGTCTCTTATGACTTCAAGGTCATAGGCAGGGAATGTAACGGCATTCTACAAGCAACATCCATAATCTGAGGTTGATTTAAAAAGAAGAACTGTATCAATTCTGGAGCAAATCACAGTGGAACTATCACTCCGTGTACTATCTGCAGATCTGCTCTCCTGGGAGCACACCTGTTGGGGAAGCCGGGGCAACACTGAGCTGTGGAGGACCAGCGACTGAGCTGAATGGACTTCTGAAAAGAGACTTGGGTGCTCTCTCCTTGGTCCCACAGGAGAGACTGAAATGTGGGACTGTGGAGCATTCCAGTTCAGGCTTGTTGGACTGTGTGCACAGCCTCCATAGACCATTGTGACATTAAGGTTGCAATGTCCACAAAGTTGTCATAATGCAAAACATGTCAGATTGTGGGTTGGTGGTGAAAGGAGCATGGCATTTTCAGAAACAGATCCATCACTTTTGAAAATATGTCTTGAATGCTGTCCTTTTTTAACGTCATCATTTTTGTGTTTAAAATGATACATTTTCAGAGTTAACCCCTTGACATCACAAGACGTGCCAGTACCGTCACCCTGGTCCAGACATTGAGGACTGGTGATGGCCATGGCACGTCATGGAATTCTGGGCCGTAGAGCAGCTGTATGTCGCTCTGCCATCCCAAAATTCATTGCTCAAAAAAAAAAAAAAAGTGGCATGGTCCTCTATGGCTGCCCACTACTGGATCGGGTGGTCGTTAAGGACAATTTTTTTTTTTTAACCATATTACCACTTCCAAGCCCTTTCTACTAATATTGCTTTAAACCAGGGGTCTTCTGCCTTTTCTTTAACAGGAGCTATTCTATCCGATAAAATGTACTGAGCTACTCTATAATCATATATTGAAAATATATTACTTAATAACTGTACATAATTAACCATCTCCAAGGCTGTTGGTGGTGCCTACTCTTCGGTCCTTCCCACGCTTTCCAGTGTAAAGTGCTGCACAGAAAACAGCTCAAGGTGATACAATTCTGCTACAAGACATATAGCTGTTATCAGAAGAAATCCATATTTGCAAAACATGTGGCTCTCCAGTGATCCACAGAGTTTTAGATTGATATTGCCTTTCTTTCCATAACAGTACTATACAATGTTTAATGTTATTAGACTGGTTTATTAAAACATTTAATGAATATAACAGAAAGCTGGTGAGTGAATATGTAATCACACTATGACTCTTACCCACACAGACACCACATCTATCCCACAACACTTATAATACAAGTCATCTTTACAAATTATGTGGAATAATCTGTAAGCAGCTCTTCTGTCAGTGGGGCAGAAAAATCATGAAAATGCTGTGAGGCATTCTATCTGCATTACTAACAGCTCTCTGATTGGCTGCTGTGGGGTACCACTGATTAAAGCTGTGCTCAGATGGCTGCAGCCAATTGTGGAACAGATTTCAACCACTGGACCAGTCTCTGGCATGCCAGATAGCTTGACATCTGATTGGGCTGGAGAGAGCTACTCACTGTTAGCTGAAGAACTACCAGTAGCTTGCAGACTGCTTATTGGAGATCCCTGATTTAAACCTATCTCCTCCAAGTTTAGATCATTTTTATTTTGTTGGAAAAAAATGCCATAAATTAGACAAAAAATAATGTTTGGAGAATTATTGTTTTCTAAAATGCCTTACAATATGGTGGTAAATTGCACGCTGTCAACTTTTAAGTTTTTTCCATTCCTTTGAGATGACTTGAATGCAAAAAATGTCAGTGATATATCTGAGAATTCATACACCATGGTGTGAGAACTTTTTCAGACTTATTTTTGACAATTTCAGTTTTGGAGCATCGTCCCCACTGCAGAATCAATCCACAAAGGTTGTGGCTGTGAGTAACGGCCCGCTACCAGCTTAGGGGTCAGATCCCCCCTCAATTTGCTTAAAATCTGTTACATGGCACAGCCATATCGATTTATTATGTTTGCTCAGCACTCAGTGAAACATAATTGTCCTTTATTTAGGGTTGAATGTTATAGATGTCTTCAACAGATGTGAGAAACAATGCTTGGAAAACTTCTCTTGTATTCAAGGGATTAAATCCCCTTTTTAAATCAAATGGAAATTTTTATTTTGCCACTATGCTACAGCTGGAATACAAAAAAGAATTCTGATATGGCCCAACTTCACCATTGGCAAGAAGTAAAAATGACTATTGATTTAAATGGGGAATGTTGAAGACCGCTCTTGCTTTCATACAGTTAAAATACCCATGTACATTAATAGGAATTTTGACATGATGCAGTTGGTTTTCAACAGAACTACTGGACTTTTCTTAGTCCATCTGCTAAAATACTTCAGCAGAGAAAAGGGTTTTTTACAGTAAGGTCTGTTAAATTATGGAATTCCTTGCCCAAGGATGTGGTAATGACAGATACAAGGGATACATTTAAGAGAGGATTAGATACCTTTCTTTCAAAAGGGTACATGCAGTGTTATACTGTATATTAGTTGGCAAAACAGGAAGGTCTGATAAAAACTAACTTATTTGGCAGCAGAAAAGCTATATAATCCTCATGTCTCTGGGTTATGAAGCAAAGGTTGAACTTGATGGACTTGTGTCTTTTTTCAACCTAATTTACTATGTTACTTCTTAAGGGTCTGTGTTCAAAAGAAGTGCAGAGGCATTGTAGGGTAAACAGCTGCGCCATGGGGACAAATATAAATTCACCAAGTAGCCACTGATTTATATTGGGCATTTAAAGGGATAGTAATACTTCAAAATTACTATCTCCCATGTTGTAGCCTCCAAATCCCTTTTGCTATTGAATGCTAAAGAGGATTCCAATGCCATGTAAACCAATGTGTTGAGACTTATCTACAGTTCAAGGAGTTAACCCTTTGAGTGCCAGAGGGGTACGCAACGCATTGCTCAAAGGGTTAAAGGGATAGTAATACTTCAAAATTACTATCCCCCATGTTGTAGCCACTAAAAAACAGAGTCAAATGAGACCAGTGGCATCTCTCAAACCTTTATGATTTCAGAGATTTGCGTTTTCAAAGTTCCTTCTCCCCTGACGTCAGCATTCTAGCTGACAGAAAGGGAATCCGGTCCCGGGACCGGCAGAGGCTCTGCAGCAGAGCCGATATCGCGTTAATAAAAGAGAAATCCTTAACTTAAAAGGTCTTCTACGTGTGCTTGCAAACCAAGCACATGTAGAAGACCTTTTTAGTAAAGGATTTCTCTTTTATTAACGTTCTCAGCTCTGCTGCAGAGCCAGTGTCTGATCCCAGGAGAGGATTCCCCTGCTCTCAGCTAGAACGATGACGTCAGGGAAAAAGCCAAAAAGAGGGAACTTTAAAAGCGGGTATCTCTCAAACCATAAAGGTTTGAGAGATGCCGCTGGTCTCATTTAACTCAGTTTTTTAGTGGCTACAACATGGGGGATAGTAATTTTGAAGTATTACTATCCCTTTAACCCTTTGAGCAATGCGTTGCGTACCCCTCTGGCACTCAAAGGGTTAACTCCTTGAACTGTAGATAAGTCTCAACACATTGGTTTACATGGCATTGGAATCCTCTTTAGCATTCAATAGCAAAAGGGATTTGAGGATGGAGTAGCTGTTTTTTTTTGCCAGAATTACTGCACGTTTCCTTGGTACATGAGCCTCAATAACACAAAGACTTCCTCCTCCATAAACAGACTTGATCCTTCTTCCTTACCTTTAATTGTTGTTTCTCTTAATATCCCCTCCTTGGCATTTTCCTTTGTTTTCTGTATACAAGTAGCAGAACCTATCAAAACATTTACATGACAAGCCTAACATATCTGCAGACAGCTGTCCCTTCTCAAGATAAGATTCTTCATGATAATCCCCCTTCTCTCTGCACCACGATTCAGACCTAACTCAAGAAAATTCAAGAGCAACAAGATGTCTCTTAGAACAATGTCATTGTCAAGAACCGCTAATGTTTAATGCCGTTGCTTGGCTACAGTCTAAAAACAACAATCAAAAGGCAATTCACACAACGTATAAAATAAACATTCCCTTGATAAATATATTAATCATAATTACCCTTCAGAAATAAACAGCAGCAGCCTGTCCTTCACGTGATGTTAATTCTAATAGTGAAAGAATAAATGGGCAGAAATCTCTCATATAAAAAAGAGAACTAAACGTAATGAAGATGATGGAGTAGAAAGCTGCTCTCCATCAGTCATGTTGACACAGTAAGAGAGATGTCAAATTCCCTGGATGAAATAGTGACATTTAAAGGAACACTGACATGCCATTTTCTATCATATAAAGAGTATATTTTTCCGTAACACATAGAGATAGGCTGACCATATGTACCATTTTAAACGGGACAGTACTGTTTTTTTCATATTTCTAGACCATCCCGTCTTTTTAATATGAATGTCAGTTTTGTCCTGTTTTTAATATAACTTATATATAGTTTTTAATTTTTTGTAAAAAACCGAATGCGGCTTGTTTATTTCTCATAAGATAAAGTAAATAGAAACTTTCTTTTGTCACACTAGTGGTTTTACTGTACACATTGATTACCATAAAGTCTTATGATTCTAGTGACTCATAACTGTCTAAGACTCTCGAGTCTATGGTAAATTACCATAGAGTCTCTTAGACAATGATATTAAGATGAGTAGTAGACAAGTGGAATAGCCTACCAGCAGAAGTGGTAGAAGTTAATACAATGACAGAATTTAAGCATGCATGGGATAGGCATAAGGCGGTCCTTAACATAAGAAAAGACCAAGGACCAAAAAAGGTTTGAGGTTGTGTTTTGTTTTTTGTTTTTGTTTTTTTTTACAGTAGGAAAATGGGCAGACTAAATGGGCCGAATGGTTATTATCTGCCTTCAAATTCTATGTTTCTAGTCATAAGACTCTATGGTAATCAATGTGTACAATAAACACAGTAAAACCACTAGTGTGAGTGACGAAGAGAGGGAGTTCCAATTTACTTCAGGGGCAGGCTTTTTGGCCTGAGAGAGAGCGAGAACCCCGCTAGTAAAAGATGGAGCAAATGCGTTCTCACTGCTTGTGGCTTACTACGATCAGACTCGGAGTGACAGAGTCCCACTGTCTGTCTGTCCCACACCCCGTCACATTTTTGTCTCCAGGAAATATGGTCATCCTACATAGAGAACCAGAGGGGTGTGTAACATATTGTTTTACAATGTGCTGCTTACCCCTAAGGTCCTCAAAAAGAGTTAAAAAGAGCTATAAATATAGGAAAAAGTGCCTCTTATTGTGTTTAAAGGGACAGTAATGTTTCATATTAAGCGTAGCTCAGAACGTTCATTATATGTAATAGCATATGTGCTAGTTACAGTGTAATGATAAAATGTTGAAGTTGTTCTTCCCGCCCCTTTCCCCAATGTCAGCATTTTTGTCCCAGATCCAACAGCGGATCACAATGAGGGACAATCTTCACTCAGTATTAAGAAAAACCTGCCCTCCTTCATCTTACACTGAACGAGGTAAGATTGTCCCTCGTTGTGATCTGTCAGGTCCCGGGGCCGGTTTTCAGATCTATGGGGAGGTGACTTTCTATTGGGGAAAGGGGCGGGAGGGAGCAACGTCATCATATAATTACATTGTAACTAGCACGTTTTGAATCACAGGAGTATCACACAGCAGTACTATTATATATGATGGACGTTCTGAGCTACAGGTAATATGAAACCTTACTATCTCTTTAAAGGGTTAGTAATGTTTCATAATAAAAGCAGCTCTAATTAATCATCATAGTATTTGGGCCTTGGAGAGTATTATTTCAATTCTGTCAGAGTTGTAGTTCAAGAGTAATTCAATGACAAAGTGTCCCCCTCCCGCCCCTTTTACTGATGTAACACTGCTCAGCCAGAGCAGAAGGGAGGTGCCCAGGTAGATTGCAGAGAGGGACAATCTTCAATTAAGATAAGGGAAAAAGCTGAAAAACTTGTCAAGGGGGGCGGGGCTTTCATTGTTCTCATAGGAAGAAGATTGTCCCCTTCTGTTATCTATCTGGTCTATGGACTGGATTCCACATCTGAGAAGAGATGGCTTGCACTAGGTAAAAGGGGAGGGAGGGGGAAACTTTATCATTCAGTTACTCTTAAACCACAACTCTGACAGTATTGAAATAACACTCTCCATGGCTCAAATACTATGACGATTAATTGGAGCTGCTGTTTTTGTGAAACATTACTATCCCTTTAACAGAAGCATTTACCTAGTTTGGAGATTTTAATACATCACATAGTTACATCTATTAACCCCCCCCCCCCCTTAGGATCAGATGGGTGAGCAATACATTGCACATCTCTTTGGTTATCAAGAGGTAATACATTTTTGCATAATACCTTAAGTTGCCTGTATTCAATGTGATTAGAATAGGTTTGTCATGGGCTTAAAGGGATAGTAATGTTTCACAATAAAAGCAGCTCCAATTACTCTTCATAGTATTTGGGCCATGGAGAGTGTTATTTCAATACTATCAGAGTTGTAGTTCAAGAGTAATTCAATAATAAATTATCCACCTCCTGCCCCTTTTACTGATGTTACATTGCTTACCTCAGAGCAGCAAGACTGTCCGTATGGCTCACAGAGAGGGACAATCTTCAGTGAGCATAAGGGAAAACCTGTCAAGGGGGCAGAGTTTTCCTTATGCTCATCGTAAGAAGATTGTCCTTTGCTGTGATCTGTCTGGTCCCAGGACCAGATTCCACAGGTGAGGGGAGGTTGCTTAAACTAGGTAAAAGGGGTGGGAGAGGGATACTTTATCATTCCATTACTCTTGAACTATGACTCTGACAATATATATATATATATATATATATATATATATATATATATATATATATATATGAAATAACGTTCTCCATGGCCCAAATACTATGACGATTGTATTTTTGTGAAACATTAGTATCCCTTTAACTACAGGAAGTGCAGAAGGAGCAGTTTTGATGGGGCCTGGTACCCAAATCGGCCATCATCTCTGTATAATGCTGTAATGCCATACAATCAGGCCAGGTTCCTATACTGGCTGGTAGACAGTGACATCACACACACAACCACTGCAAGCCATGTGCCATAGTGTTGGTGAGCCCCTTCCCATTCTTCATTAACCCTCTGAGTACCAGAAAGGTGTGCAATGCTTTGTAAAGTGTGATTTAAATTTGCTCCAGTACTTTAGGTAAGGTCCATGTCAGAGCTCATTATTCAGCCTTGCTTGAGGCCATGTGGGTGGGGGCCCTGCCTCAGATCTCACCTCAGGGTCCAGTAGGTTCTAGTTATCACACAAAGGTCTAGATACATTTTCAGCATCACATAATAAGCAAGAGACTTGATCTGTCTGAATAAGATTAGCTATAGAGAGAGAACCCCACCCCTGATTGTAATAGGACATAAGATTGCGTTAAAGGTAATAATATGTCCTTGTTCATACAACAGAGTTCAGATTCATAAGCAGTAAATAGGTATAACTGGCTGTTGTGTGAAGGACAAAGTCCTAAGACAAGAGTCACTTATTTCAATGGAATGCTTCACCATAGTTACTAGAGACATCTCCAACACATTTTTTTTTCTTTAAAGTGAGAGTATTGCTTGAAAATAATTTTATTTTATATTGTAGCCCTTAAAAAAACATTAAAAATGATGTAAGTCTTATCTCACAAACCTTTATGGTTTGGGAGATATTAGCAAGTAAAGTTAAAGTGACAGTAATGTTTCACAAAAACAGCAGCTCCAATTAATCTTCATAGTATTTGAGCCATAAAGAGTGCTATTTCAATACAGTCAGAGTTGTGGTTCAAGAGTAATTGAAGGATAACGTTTCCCCCTCCCGCCCCTTTTGCCTAGTGTAAGCCACCTCCCCTCAGATGTGGAATCCAGTCCATAGACCAGACAGATGACAGCAGGGGACAGTCTTCTTCCTGTGAGAACAATGAAAGCCCTGCCCCCCCGACACATTTTTCAGCTTTTTCCCTTATCTTAATTGAAGATTGTCCCTCTCTGCAATCTACCTGGGCACCTCCCTTCTGCTCTGGCTGAGCAGTGTTATATCAGTAAAAGAGGTGGGAGGGGGATTCTTTGTCATTGAATTACTCTTGAACTACAACTCTGACAGAATTGAAATAACACTCTCCAAGGTCCAAACACTATGGTGATTAATTAGAGCTACTTTTATTATGAAACATTACTATCCCTTTAAGTAAAGTTCCCTTTTCCTGACTGTTTTAGCCAAGTCTGCCATCTAGTGGACAGATTTGGAATCAGGTCCACAGATCAGCAGGCAGCTCTTTAGCAATGCCAAGATCATGATCTTTAAAAATAACATCATTGGAACTGTCTTCAAAGTGTGCCTGGCTTGCAAGCATACTTTGTAGACCATTCCAATTAAGAAATTCTTTTTAAAGATCATGATCTCAGCACTTCTGAAGAGCCGGCACCAGTCCGCAGACCGGATTCCAAATCTGAATGCTTGAGCAGTGACGTCACTCCAGGGGAAACTTTACTTGCTAATATCTCCCAAACCATAAAGGTTTGGGAGATGAGACTTATTTCATTTTTAATGTTTTTTTAAGGGCTACAATATAAAATACAATTATTTTCAAGCAATACTATCCCTTTAAACATCTGAGTGCCAGAGGGTTTTGCAATGCATTGCTTCTCAATGCTTTGCATACCCCCTGGCTTTTAAAAGGTTAACCTAGCAGGACCCTCTGATCCTTCTGTTCTCCACAGCTCATTATACTATTTAATACCTCTGTATGTCTATTCCTTATTGTACAGAGCTGCGGAATTAGTTGGCGCTATATAAATAAAGAATAATAATAATAATAATAATAATTATTGATCAAACACTAAAATGCAAGCTGATCATCTAAAAAAGGGGCCCACAAATCTGTCCATAGGTCCCTCAGTGGTGCAGGTTTTCAGGATCTCCTCACATGAACATTGATGAATCAAACAATTATTCATTCTCCTGAGTTAATAGTAATATAGGAACATAGTAAATTAGGATGAATAAAGACACAAGTCCATCAAGTTCAACCTTTGCCTCATAACCCAGTGACATGAGAATTATATAGCTTTCCTCCTACCAAATAAATTAGTAATTTATCAGACCTTCCTGATTTGCCTACTAATATAAAGTATATCCCTGAAGGCTCCATTTTGAAAGAAATGTATCTAAACTTTTCATAAATGTATCCATTGTATCTGCCATAACCACCTCCTTGCGAAAGTAATTCCATAATTTAACAGACCTTACTATAAAAAAACCCTTCCTCTGCTGGGTAATTAGCATAAAGTGTCACGCCCATAGCCCAGCACTCTCCGGATCAGCCCTGGAGACTCTGTTTTTAATGTTAATTACTAGGTTTCCAGAGACAGAGACTTATTCTCTGGCTATGGTGAGTTTCTTGTGTACCTCTGCCCACTTCTCCTCCTTCACACCCTGTTCGGCCCACTTCCTGCCTACCTCCCAGGCCAATCCCAGTTAAGTCCCACCCATGATTAAGACACACCCACTTTTTGATACAAATTGCATCATTAACATAAGCCGGGTCGCAGCCCATGAGCCCTCTGTAGGGGCTCCACAGAAGGAAGTTCCCAGGTATGATCACACTATGCCATCCAAGGTTCATTTCTCAAAAAACTATTTTATAAAAAGGTGGATAGCAGAGGCATATTATATTATATATTCGGTATTATATAGGCAGATAGTAATTTGCTCAAAAACAAAGTAAGCTTCTAATAGAGTGACAGGTCCACTTTAAGGCTATTAATGAAGCACAGTTTATGATCCATCTGTGCTCAAGCAGGGAGCTCCTTAACTCTATGAGTGCCAGAGGGGAGGTGTTGCATACCCCCTGGCACTGAAAGGGTTAACTCCTGGCCTGTTTGCATCTCTCGAGAACTAATCTATTGATACCCTTGCTATAACACAAAGAGAAAAAGAAGCACAAGTGTGTTAAATTCAATACGTTCTGATTTTTTTTAACCCTTTGAGTGTCAGAGGGGTATCCAATGCACTGCAACGTAGTGTGTTGGATACCTTTCTGACACTCATATGTTAAAGGAACATTAATGTCACCTAAAACATCCCCCACAAAATACACACATTTTAATCTAGCAGAAAATCCTGATGTAAATATACAATTCAGCAGCTCATACTTCTACAAAAGACACAAACTTCAGCATATAAAAGCCTTAGCCAAACCTCTTGTGTGAATCACAGCTCCAGGTAGGAAAGCAGGACTCAAAAGTAAGCTGGTTGAAGTGAAGGAGCCTCCCTATATGCTACTGATATACTGTAGTAAGTCATGGAAACTCATGCACCACCACCACCAAAAAATTCTAATGAAGTCCATTTATAACATCAACAATCTTTATTGGTAACTAGTATTGAAGGCCCATGTATACGGGCCAAAGTTCCACCCAGCAGCCTCGGCTATTTGGAGCACCCCGCTTCAGATCAGCCATGCCTCGGACTGGAGGCTGGCGCTTTCGTCTCTACTGTGCATGACTGCATCATTTGGGCAGTCTCTACTGTGCATGACTGCATAGTTCGGGGAGTCTCTACTGCGCATGACTGCATTGTTCGGACAATCATGACTGCATCATTTGGGCAGTCTCTACTGCGCATGACTGCATAGTTTGGGCAGGCTCTACTGTGCATGACTGCATCGTTCGGGCAGTCTCTACTGCACATGACTGCATAGTTCAGGAAGTCTCTATTGCGCATGACTGCATCATTCGGGCAGTCTCTACTGCACATGACTGCATAGTTCGGTCAGTCTCTACTGCGCATGTGTTACTGCGTATTATATATATTGATAATATATACTGATAATAAAATATACCTTGAAAATCTTCTGGCCATTGAGAAAGCTAATCGAGAGACTTAGCGGTAAAAGATACATACAGCTTGATGTAATGAAGTATCATCTGAAACAGATCTGCGCGTTTCACGTACAGGACCCTTACTCATGATTACAATGTGTTGCATACCCCTCTGACACTCAAAGGGTTAATGGGTAAGTCAGTGCTGGACTTGTAACAGGATAAGAAACTGGTATTCCCTAATGGGGTATGACAAAATTAAATTCTAATAAAGTACTGCATGGCTGTCATGGGACAAGGCCCGAAAGTAAGGGTGACATTATTATACTTCTTTATTTATGAAGGACACACACAAGAAGGATTGCATAGTACATTTCAAATGGCTAAAGAGGGACACTTTTGTCTTAGGTGGCAATGTTGGGGGCATGGCTGCTGGGTGGCGCATTTTTTTTGGTTAGTTCATGAACTACTGACACCTCTTTGCCATCTATGTGACCAGGAACCAGGTGCTGGCAGGGGAGGCACCAATGAAGCCTGAAGAGTTGTTCCGGGCATTTGTGCACTCCCGCATCTGAGAAGAGTTCACCCAAGGCCTTGCCACTGGGAGAGTGTCAGCATTTACCTCCCAGTGGGCCTTAAGAGGTATGCTCTGCTTAGTGTCCCCACATCTGTATTCTTTTCTTATCATCCACTTAATGTAGAAAGTTTTTATTTTTATGTTACAGTTCACCTCTTGGTTTCTGTGTTTAACCCCTTAAGGACCGGGAAAATCTGAGGTCGTTTTCCCTTAAGGACCGGAGCAGTTCTGACCTTTTTGACTATATCTTTGTTCAGCAATGTTTTCCCTCTAAGTCTTTTATTCCACCCCCATAAATTATATACTGTTTTTTTAAGCACAAATAGGGCTTTCATTTGATACCCTACTTATATGGATAACCCACCATTTACTTTATTAAAATTAAAAAAAAATGTAAAAAAAATGTAAAAAAACATAATTTTTGGTTTTTCTCTTTGGATCAATTGGGCACAAAGGGTTAAAATTTTATGGAGACTGCATGAAAGGTATGACCGGTCAGTCATACCTACAAAATGCACAGTTTAAAGTAGCCACTGTCCCCCCGGGTGAAAATCCCCATGTCCCTTTTTCCCACCCTATTTTGACACTTTTTATCCGTGACATTTGGCGGTGTATATAAGTGTATTACATAGCTCCACAACAATCACACTTACACTTTTGTTTAATTAGATTTTTTTTTTTTTTTAAATAAAAATTTTTTGTAAAAAAAAAAAAAGTGTTTTGTGTTTTAAAAAAAAAAAAAAATATTGCAGGTCAGAAATTGACCTGCATTTAGCAAGCCTTTGGCACCAGCAGTGAAGGGGTTAATACCCCTAGCTGCTGTATTTACTTTCACCACTAGGTGTCTCCTGTCTACTTCTGTCTCCGTTACTTTCATGCTTTCTTTGCTGTCTGTGTCTGTCACTTTGCCGGTACATGTGATCGCTGGAACGGCGATCGCATGAACCAGCAAAGGCAAGAAGGGCTGAGACTGAATGCCCCGGTCTCGGAGCATTCAGTCTCAGCCTGGAATTAATGATAGCAGCGTGCACGGAGGCACGCTGCTATCATTTAAGCCATGACGGTCCTGGACCGTCATGGGTCCTTAACGGGACTGCAACCCATGACGGTCCAGGACCGTCATGGGTCCTTAAGGTGTTAATAGTTAAACTATGATATCTTCTGATTGGCCGGCTTTGCAGGCCAATCAGTCATTAACCATTTTCTAACATACTGACACCTCTTTGTATAACTGAATAAATGATTTAAAACAAGAACAAATTATTTTATTTACACATAATAATTTATAAATACAAACACAAATATACTGAAGTTAAAACAAACATTAATGTGAGTGTTATTGCTGTGGAACAATGTGATATATATCCTATATAATAATTTGCTAAGTTGTGTGTAACGCCCGACATGCGCAGTAGAGACTGCCCGCGCCGCGGCTGATACAGAGCTGGCCGCCCTGCGACCGGCTGCCAGAGGCACTGTGGCCCGTGTAACGGGCTGTTCAACTAGTATATATATATATATATATATATATATATATATATATATATACACACCACACAGTCTAATCTCCTAAACACAGGGACACCAGGGTGGGAAAGAAGGATAGAGGGATTTGGATCTCTAAGATGGACTGTCCCTCCTAAAGAGGGACACTTAGCAGATATGAATTTCTGTAAGGTTGAATCAAGGGCAGCACTTTTGAATGTTTCTTTTCATAGGTCTGTGTGTATTAACCCTTCGAGGGCCTGAAGTGTGTGGTACGCAAAGGGTTATAGAGAATATGCAGTTATATGTATTTGTGGTAATGCTCTGCTGGCCTCTGTAATAACATATGATTCTGTTTGTCTCTGTGTAAGACACTGCTGGTTTCTATGTGATTGGTTACGGCTTTGCTGGTTTAAGTACAACAGGATAGTGTCCTCCTAGTGTCTTTGGAATGGCATAATAATCTATGTTATTACATAATTTTAAACCACAATAAGTAATAATATAGCGTCTCTCCTCACTGATAACACAGGGCAACTTCTCTGTAATTATACCTAATCAAATAACTGCTCCCCGCAGAGCTCAGAACACAGATTTTAATTGCTGGTACAACACTTTAAAAAGTATTTTGGTAGATAGATAGATAGATAATAGAGATGGATAGATATAGACAGACAAATGTCTAATAAACAATGCTGCAAATTCTATATTTGTATGAAATTTTATTTAGAAAAGTGTTCAGAGCAAAAATACTAATGGACTAGGACTCCAGGGCAATACCTGACAAATCATCTAATTCAGTCCTGTCCAGGTTCAGTCCTCAAGAGCCGCCAACAGGCCAGGATGTAAGGATTTCCATGATTAAGCACAGGTGAGCCAATCAAAATGAATGAGACACTGATTAACTCACTTGCTTTTAATCAGGGAAATCCTTAAATACTGGCCTCTTGGTGGCCCTTGATGACTGAACTTGGACAGCCCTGATCTAATTGATAAGGCCCTCATTTGGCTAATAAAAATGTCAACTTGTTCAACAGAGAAATGGATTAGATCTGGGGCATTGGCATTCACCTACGCCATAGAGAACCAAGTACAAATTGCACAAATTCTTACTGTTTTTAAAATTAATAACCCTTTGAACATTAGCAAAGACTCCAGGCCAAAATCTAACATTAAAGGGGTTAAAAGACCCATTTAAAAGCACATAGAGTGCCAGAGGGGTATCTAACACATTGAAAAGGAATATGTTGGCTACCTCTCTGGGACTCAAAGGGTTAATTCAATGTGATTTTTTTTATATGTTTCTATAGTTCAGCTTGATTGCCCTAGAATTCTCTTTCAAACATAGGGTCATAGGGCCCACAGACCACAGTTCCAAGCCTACTAATAATTACCAGCCTGACATAACACAGACTGTATATGCTCTGCCTGTGTGTGTGTACTGTGAGGGCGTAATTGGAAATAAAAATACATCTATTTTAATAGTCTTTTAATTAGCTGTTCAGGTGAACCGTAATTAGAAAGAAGACCATACATTTCAGCTTCTTTAATAATAATAAAAAAATCAGAATCAGTGGATGCAATATTAATGTAATTAGCAGTAAAGAAAAAAAATGCAACTTTAATGTTCGGTCAGAGCACTCAGCAATGTGTATCAATTAGGAGCATCTCCTACTTCTACTTAATGCTTAGAGCTGGGCAGTGCTCTGATTTAAAGGGAATCTATCAGTAGATATTAAAAACCTCCTAATTATCTTTAAACATAACCTTAAATAGTGCATTTTTCTGTTTCTTATTTGTACCAATTTGCATACAATTTCTGTTTCTGAATGATGCATTATAGCTTGATTTGCTTGTATTTAAGTAACATATCTCTGGAACTCTGTTAACTCTTTGAGTGCGCACACCTCTAGAACCCAAAGAGGTAAATATCTACAGGCCTTACCTTACTGCACTGATATACATAATAGAATGGGCATTTCTTTATCACAGAGGTCAGCTTGACCGCAAGGGACAAGATTCTCCTCCTCTCCTATAAGTCTCTTTGTTCTTCAGCACCCTCTTACTTGTCTGCTATTATCTGCCACTACACCCCTTCCCATAACCTACTCTCTTCTCAAGGGTTTTTCCTGTCCTCTCTCTACACAACTTGAGCCATCTCCCGGGTACAGTCTTTTTCACAGGCTGCCCTTGACTAGTGTAACTCACTACAAACTGGCCTTCCTCTCACCCGACTAACCCCACTACAGTCCATAATGAACTCCGCTGCACGACTAATCTACCTCACCCACCGTTTCTCTAACACCAGCCCCCTCTGCCAGTGCCTACATTGGCTCCCACTAGCACATAGAATTAAATTCAAAATTCTGGTGCTAACTTATAGAGCCCTTACTAACACCTCACCCCCCTATATCTCATCTCTCATTTTCAAATACACTCCCACTCGCCATCTTCGTTCTACACACGACCTTCTCCTCTCCACAGCTCTTATCACATCCTCCCACTCCCGCCTACAGGATTTCTCCCGTACTGCACCTCAGCTCTGGAATTCCCTCCCCCGTCCCATCAGACTGTCCCTCAGCCTTCAGACACTCCCTGAAAGTCACCTCTTCAGGGAAGCCTATCAACTACCTCCATAAACATTATCACCAAGAATCATCCCTTGCCTGCACCACTGCACTCAACAGCACTTCTCATTCCCACCCACTGACTGGCAGTTCATGTTGCATAAGGCACTTACACCCAACAGCACTTTCACATTCTGTATCCAACCTACCTTCCTCTAGACTGTAAGCTGTCATGAGAAGGGCCCTCTGATCCTTCTGTTCTTCACTTATGATTTACTATTTAATATCCCTGTATGTCTGTTCCCTATTGTACACCACTGCGGATTAAGTTGGCGCTATATAAATAAAGAATAATAATAATAATAACTTTCAAGCATCTCCTCAAAACCCACCTGTTCAAGGAGGCACCTCAGTAACAATATCCTCCTTCTGCACACTGATAGTCACATCAGAGTCCTTCTGCACTTCCTTCCCTACACCTTGAACTTGCACTTATGCTCCTCTTCCTGCTGTCTTGTTATGTCATCATGAATTCTAATTAGATTGTAAGCTCCTTGGGGCAGAGCCCATTTCCCAGTGTATAATTCCTTTGCTGCACTTTCCTCCACAAATAATGCTAGACCTTCTAGTGCTCAAGTCAGCAGCAGCACCACCACAACAAGCCACCACTACTGAGTGTGCATCTGGTGAAAAGGTTCCCAAGCCTACTTGAAATACCAGTCTCAAGAATTACACGAGTCATAATTATCTTTGAGGACACATGAGTGACCCGTTTATTGAAGGGCTGTACAGAGGTAGCAGAACAAAGGGAAAATATATATATATAGCTGGCGTGGTGCTTGTAATCTACCCGCTTGCTCACTGCTCTGTACTATATTGCTAGGACTCTCCCCTGAAACCCTTCATCCTGTAGTGGATCACAGTCGCTGAAGATGATGATGATGTACAGTATAACAATATAACATTGCATTATTTGTCATTCATTAATCAATGATCCTAGTACTGGTCCCAATCAGTGTAAATGGTGGCAGGTGTGGAATTCCCTCCTCTGCCTCTCCAATGCTGTTACTGAATCTGCACTAAATGTCTGTGCTTCTCTGCTTGTGGGTTTTTTCACTTCTTCTACATACTTGTTGAGTATTAGATGCTGCTTAATTTTTTTTAAAATACAAGTCTACCAACACTTCTTCTGGATGGATGTCTTGTCCTAGGTCATTAACTATATAACCAGCTGTACTGAGAACCAGTTCTGACAGACCACTCACTCTTGGGCAGCTAAAGGTTTCCACAGCTCTATGCAGAATTCCTTGCCATGAAAACTGCTTTATTTGACAGTACTTAAGTAGATCGTTGCAGGGCCTAAAACACAATAATGCTGCAACCATATGCATGCTGTGACCATCTCATGTGCAGTGATACCACTACTGGTAGACAGACGGCGTTCGTGTGTATCAGTTACCAATTCATATTTGATGTGTGCTGTTTTCTGGAGGGATATTGCACATCTCAGGGGCATTAGCCAAGTGTAAACTGTTGCTTTAGTTCCTCATTTCTGTGGTATTGTCTTACTGGAGGAATAATTTGTGCTTGGGGAATATGTCCAAGTAGGTGATGGTCAAGATTACTGGAATTGTTTATTTGAGACTTGACCCATGCTCCAATCATAGAGTGCCCCCTAGGGGATTTAAGATAATACTTATGATTGTACCTATAATAATATTCTGCATATGCCATAATGATAAGTTGTGACATGTATCGTGGGGATGTGACATCCCAGGGGTATGTGACCCACCCATATATGTATCCTTATAAAAGCTTCTGCATCACAGCAATAAAGTTGGAGTGTGATTTTAGCACCTACACTTTGTCTGTGTGTCTATTATTGCACTCTCCAGGTGCCTAGTCCTGGATGTCTGTGGGAACAGGTGTGTGGTCTAAAGGTCTCCCGGGGATTTCAGGTGAAGTACCTTACAGCGACCAGGAGTAGAGATAGTGGTTGATTTCCTTCATTTGGTGCAGCCGGCAGGATTTTTCGGTTTTGAGGTGAGTGAATATTCATTGTTTATATGTGTATGTATATATATATATATATATATATATATATATATATATTCTGCTTGCATCTTTCTGAAACATTGATGCATTTTAGTACTGCAACTAGGGGCATTTCCCTCTGGTCACATGTAATAGAGCTTGGGGCAGGGAGGTGTCCTGCCATAGAGTAGATATAGGGATTAGGGGCAGGGAGGTGTCCTGCCATAGGATTAGTGTTAAGGAATAGGGGCAGGGAGGTGTACTGCCATAGTGATAGGGAAGCGTTCAGGAGGACCCGTAATTGTGGAATGAAGAAACAATTGCAGCCTTTGCAGCCTTTTGTATAGTGGTAGTGTAGGTAGAGGTGGGTAGAGAGTGCCCACCGGAGACACACATCCTTCCTGCGGATTGAACGGCAGGGGGGTAATTGTATTGCTGTTAAATCTATATCTGTGATATGTCTGTCATCTTGTTGATAATTTGCACGTAATGTCCTGGTCATTCTTGTTTGTTTTGATTCTGCATCACAGCAATAAAGTTGGAGTGTGATTTTAGCATTTACACTTTGTTTGTGTGGCTATTATTGCACTCTCTAGGTGCCTAGGCCTGGATGTCTGCGGGAACAGGTGTGTGGTCTAAAGGTCCACAGGGGGTTTCAGGTGAAGTACCTCACAGTGACCAGGAGTGGAGATAGCGGTTGATTTCCTTCAAGCATCCTTAGGAGGAGCAGGATTTTGAGCATTATTATTTTACTACCACCAACATGTTAATGTACTCCTCCTTCAAGTCCTTTCCCCTGGCCCCTACCATATTTGCTGTACATAATTAATGATAATAGTAGTGATGATTTTTACTGTAAAGAACATGACAGAGCTGTTTGCTTCCACATATCTGCAGTATGCAGTTAGTTGCACAGGACAACAGAGCACAGCAGCAACACCACTGCATGCTTGTATTTTGCTTGTTTGAGTGTGGACTGATACCTTGTTTGTTGTTGTCTGTCTGAAAATAATGTATGATGTATATCAATGTCTCTAGTATATGTCCCAGCAAAGGCAAAATTGCCTTCTTGTCTGTGACATATCATTAAAAAGTATTTTTTTTTTAAACTGTCCTTGTCACTGTCATCGTTGTTATCTACAAATCACACCAAGACTGCATGCAATGATTGGGAGAACTAGTAGCGGCAAGAACAAGTACTTTGTAAATAAAATGACTCTAGCTTCCTTTTTTGCTAGGATTACATTTTTTCAGCTTTCTTTCCCAAGCACAGATATAAGCACAGATATATATATGAGGTAAACTGGCACCCTGTTTTATATTGGAAAGTTAACATAGAAGCACTACATGGGAGAAACTACACAAGTTAATTTTTTACATCAAACGTCCATTCTCTATTGCACGTTCTCTTTGACTCCTAGTAGCACAACTAATTATCTAAATGATAAAACATGTTTCATAAGTTATGAAACTACTAATATTGAACAGTTGGATGGAATTCTGACAACCGTGGAGGTGGTTGTATGAATTCCCTCCACCTGCAACCATGACTGCCCATATAGTGAATGAGTGTATTTTTAGTCTGGTTCCCGGTAGAAGTGCCATAGTTTTATGCCCCTGAGAGCAAGGCTAATATTACCCCACTACCTACAATACCAGTTTGGTTTTAATAACTACTGGGGTTATCTGCATTCTGTGATTACAGGTTATTTATGACTGAAAACCTCCAACATATGAAGTCTAACAGCAAATATTGTATTTGAGATCTAGGAAGTACTTTTGCCATCAAATATATAACACAGGATGTACTGAATTTTGTCTCTTTACATGTGTTACTTGAAAAAAATACATAATTTCTGAGTTTGATATCAATGAATAAAAATCATGTGTCATCCCCAACATTGTAATTTCATCAACCTTTTATCATATCCATTAACTCCCTCTAGGGGATTAAGGGTATATAAATACTCATCCTTTAAAATGATACCTCTCTTGTGAAATCTTGGAATCTTGTGTTGGACACATATTTCTGTGACTTGTTGAAATTACTGGTTATGCATAGGGAACACAAACAGGAGTCATTATCTAAGACCATTGATGAGTTTAGGGTCCACCTGCTGAGTTTGATGAATGGGAAAAGAAAGTAAATTAAAAAGCTTTTGATTTTGAAAAAAGAGATTATAGAGAAAACTAATAAGAAATTAAACAGGGATAAAAAGGACTATGCTACATGACGAATTAGGAGCTTGAAACAAGATATTTCCAAATATCCCAGTATGCAGAATAGGGGAGAAGAAGGTCCATATATCAAAAATCATGATAAGAATATACCAGTTGGATCCAATATACAAACTCAGGATAAGAATATATCTTGGAATACTCATGACAGATTTGAAATTGTTCAAGATACCTCAATTAGTATTGTTTAGCAGTTGCACAGTCATCAAAGTGGTTCTATGAAGGCAATGGTCCAATATAAAGAGTGTTCCAATTCAAAAGGTGGGACACTAAAAATTTAAGGTACAACCACTGGAGATAGTGTTCATTTTTCAATTCAAATGTTTGTTATCTCCAACTTAAAGGAATGGCCATGGGGATCAGGTGTGCATCAAGTTTGGCAATTTATTTATGTGTTATTTTGAACATCTTTCTTTCTATACTGGTAATCTGTGTAGTGCAAATCTGGTCCTATATAGGCAATTTATTAATGATATCATTATCATCTGGTGAGGATCTATGTATGGAATAATTTAATTTCTGGGTTTCTTAAAGGCTAATGATCTATGACTTAAATTTACAGCTGAGATCCAAAAGCAAAAGATTACATTTCTTACTGTAGAGCTGTATGTTAACGAATCCCTCATTATAGGATCTAGGACACTCTTCAAAACACATGACTCCAATAGTTCCTTGGATTACAATATTTGCCATCTGGAGGGGTGGAAGAATAATCTGCCTTTCAGCCAGTTCTGCAGGATAAGACGAAACTGCTCAAAAATTGAAGATGGCGATATTGAATCTTTGGTGCTGAGGGATTGCTTTTTGAGCAAAATTAATCCTGCAGAGCTGGTTGACAAATGCTACCTTAAAGGGACAGTAATACTTAAAATGTTAAAATATTAAGTTGTAGGGTTTGTCCCCCTGAGTAAAACAAGGGTACTCACACTGCTGAAAGGTGTTTTATTCTAAAGTTATTACAGCTCAAAGTTGAATATTTTAGGTGCAATATCACAGTGGCCTGAAATTGTACAGTGGCGCTGTTACTATACCATCCTATAGAGATTTATGGCCCCGGGACCAGAGCTGTCCATAGGATGGTTTAACAACAGCACCACTGTACAATTTCAGGCCACTGTGATATTGCACCTAAAAAATTCAACTTTGAGCTGTAATAACTTTTGAATAAAACACCTTTCAGCAGTGGTAGTACCCTTGTTTTACTCAGGGGATGAAGCCTACAATATATTTTTTTTACATTTTACATATTACTATCCCTTTAAAACTATGGAATTAGAAAGATAATCACTATTAAGTACAAAGATAAAAAAATCAGAGGTCAGAAACATCCTAAAGATTAACCAATCTTTATTACTAGGTAGAATAATTCACATAGGTAAATGAGACAAATAATGGGAAAACATTAGTCTCTTCTCACTCTTGACCCTGTTCTTAGAGATATTTTTGGGAGTAGAACCAAAATAGTTTTTAGGGGAGCTAAGTCTCTGAAAATATGATAGCTCCAAGTAAGTTTAGTTCTATAAAAACTAATAAGATATTTATGAGCAACACTTTTTGGTGACAGCTGGGTGTTTTAAATGTGATGTTATTAATTTTATGTGTAATTATATTGCATAAGCCTACCACAGTTAAATGTACAGTCAAAGGTGATGAATTTTTACTTTATGACTGGATTAAAGGGATAGTAATGTTTCATAATAAAAGCAGCTCTAATTAATCATCATAGTATTTGGACTTTGGAGAGTATTATTTCAATTGTAGTTGTAGTTCAGGAGTAATTAAATGACAAAGTATTCCCCTCCTGCCCTTCTACTGATGTAACACTGTTCAGCCAGAGCAGAAGGGAGGTGCCTAGGTAGATTGCAGAGATGGACAAACTTCAATTAAGATAAGGGAAAAACCTGAAAATGGGGACAGGTCTTTCATTGTTCTCATAGGAAGAAGACTGTCCCCTTCTGCTATCTGGCTGGTCTATGGACTGGATTCCACATCTGAGAAGAGGTGGCTTACACTAGATAAAAGGGGCGGGAGGGGGAAACTTTGCTTGTGAATATCTCTCAAACCATAAAGGTTTGAGAGATAAGACATATCTTTCTTCATGTTTTTTTAATGCCTACAAAATAAAATAAAGTTAAAGCGAAGTATTACTATCCCTTTAAATATTGGATTCAATTGGATTGTGGATCCAGTTATGCAGTGTATCTTATAACATGTATATTACATGCAGTATGTTGGTAGGACCACACTGCATTTCAGATTTGTCGTCATCAAATCAATGTGAACAAGGATTCTTTCACAATATTGTATCACGGCATTGTTTTTATACCACTCTAAGGATCCAGACGTATTGACATTTACCCCTTTAGAAATTGTTGTTCCATCTGTTTATGGAGGATTATGAGGTGACTTAGCAACTGTGAAGACTTTTGGATGTTCCGTTCACATACTTTAACACCTGAGGTCCTCATTGAGAAGACTGGCATATTATTGAATTTCATTACCATTGTTAAGAGTATAATGATTGTGATAGCAATCACCATTTTTTATTTTTGAAATCATTTGATTCTTCACAATCAAAAATTAGTTATTTGTTAAATTAATATAAGAGTAATTTCACTATGTCTAAAAATATTATTTTTTTATACAAAAATGTTATAATAACAAATATAAGCATTTGCTTTTTTGTTTGTTTTTATTTTTTATTAGTATGCTTTATTCTCATTAAAGCACATTAGTTTATTATAGTATTGTATATTGATGCATGATTAGTGTATGTTGCTTAGTTTTGTTAACATTATAACGGTGGATGTATAATATACTTATTTTATTTTTTGTAGCAAATTTTCATCCTGGCAACCAAGATCTTAGCTTCATGATTGGTCAACCAGTCTATTGCCAGAGTTTCATAATTGGCCATACCAGGCTATTACGCTCTGTGTTAAAAACTAGATTATTTTAAGCATAAGCACTTTCCATTATGAACACGAGAGAGGTCTGGTAGTCACGTGAGCAGATATGCTTCGTTACCAACATGAAAGAGAGGCTTGGTTATTGAAGTTATTGGAGTTGCATTATTTCATACGTTATTTGGGCTGGGTTGACTATATGAGTGTTGAGTTGGTTGCCACTGGATTTATTCACTTGCATATTTGGAAACTAATTGCCTTGCACATTCTATCTATCTATCTATCTATCTATCTATCTATCTATCTATCTATCTATCTACCATATACCTATAAATAAATATATAAAGTTGGGGAGATGCAAGCACTCTCTCTTCAATATAGAAAGCCCAGGTGCACAATCCTGACAAAGGTAATCTATGCAACAAACGAGGCTGCATCAGAGGGACAGACAGGTGAATTAATTTGTGCAGATGGCTGATACCTTAAACAAATTATTTTCTTTGGTATACACGAATAAGCAACAATGACAGACTTTAGACCAGTGGTTCTCAGTCTTTTTTTGCTCAGGACACCCCTAACCCATAATCTAGGACATTCGAGGTACCCCAAACATTTAATGTACTTTGGGTACAATACATAAAAATACAGTTATTATTAGGTATTATAATCATATTAACAAAACTAAATATATTGTGCATAACAATTTTTATAAATCTTTATTTAAAAGTCCATTTTTGTTAGTCTTCATAGAAAACATAGGACACCCTGAGTTGATGTTCGTTGCATACTAAAGTGCCACGGCACCCTGGTTGAGAATCACTGCTTTAGACAGACAGGGAAATCAAGGCATTTCCTTCATCATGTACGTGGCTTATTGAAGAAAGTGTGAAAAAAATTGAAGATTGTTATGGTGAATAAAGCACCAGAGCCTGATAGCATACACCCAAGGTACTTGAGGTGCTTATTTCAATAATAGCAAGGTCATTATACTTATTACTTATTGATTTACTCTCATCAGGCATAGTGATTTGAGGAAAGCAGATGTCGTACCATTATTTAAAAAGGGGATAAGATCTGAACTGGGAAATTATAGACCTGTGAGTTTAACTTCTATAGTAGTTAACATATTAGAATGATTACTAACCAATAGTATTCAGGACTATGTGATGGCCAACAACATTATTAGCATAGCCTAATTTTATAAAAAATAGATCTTGTACACTAATTCACTTGTATTCTATAAGGTTAATTGGTAACATGGACAAGTGAATTGCTGTTGATGTAGTGTACTTGATTATACAAAACCCTTTGATATTGTGATTCACAGCAAATTTGTGCATAAATTAAAAGGCTTCATCTTGGGATATGTTACCTGGGGCAGAGAGCTGGTTAAATTACATAATACAGTGAGCTTTTGTAAATGAAACCTTTTCATGCTGGCCTAAAGTAGTAAGTGGGGTGCCACAGGGTTCAGTTCTGGCCCATGGCTTTTTAAATTGAAAATTAATGATCCTAAAGTGGGTATTCAAAGTAGAGTCTGATGACACTAAATGTGTAAGGAATTACATACAGAGCAGGATGATTTTTTTTTCAGATAGGTTTGAATAAAAAGTGTTAGTTCATGGAAATGTGGCAATTGAGGTTTAATATAAATAAATGCAAGGTCACACATTTGGGTTTCAGAACCAAGAATGCTTCATACACAATCCATAGGTACTTGGGGAACTATTGTTACAGAAAGATTAGGACTTCACAACAGTGTGCAGATGTCACTCTGCTGTTGTAAGAACCAAGAGAGTACTATCCTGCATACAAAGGGATATAGATGAGCGGGATGGCAATATAATTCTGTTTATAAATACTTGGTGAAACCTCATCTAAATTATGGAGTACAATTTCGGGCACCAGTTCTTAAAAATACATTATTGAACTGGAAAAAGTACAGATATGTGCAACAAGACTGATAAAGGGATTGAAAGATTTTCGTTATCTTACTATAGAGACTAGCCAAACTGGGAATGTTTATATAAGAGAAGAGATCTCTAAGGGGTGATACGATTGCCACTGACACACATTTGAGGGCAGTACAAAGACCACGCTGGGGAATTATTTACTTAACTAGTAGAAGAGCCCGTGTACACAGGCCACAGTGCCAGCCAGTGGCAGTGCAGTCATGCCCAGTAGAGACTGCCCACATTCCGAAGTCAGACCTCCAGCCTGACTTCGGAGCACCCCGCTCTGTATCAGCCTAGTCACAGGCAGTCTGTACTGCGCATGACTGCAGCACGCCAAGCAGTCTCTACTGCGCATGACTGCGTAATTACAAACTATTTAGCAAATTATTTTAAATGATGAGCTGGGGATCATGCCTTCAGACTAGAGGAAAGGTGCTTTCAACTAAAACAAAGGCTAGGAATTTTTTACAGTAAGGGCAATACGGTTGTGGAATTATTTGCCCAAGGAAGCTGTGTTTGCAGATACTGTTGATGCTTTCAAAAAAGTAATGGATACCCTTCTAGCTTAGAGCAATACTGAGAATTATGAAAGTTTATTTCAATGCAGATAGGGTGTTGATACAGGGAAATATCTGACTGCCCATTTCAGTCTAAACTGGAATGGGCTTCATTAAGGTTACTTTTTTATTATTATTTTTGCTTTCCTCTTTAACTAGATTAATATGTTAATATGTTAAGTTCCCTTGGTGGTGTAGAGGTGCTACTGAACTATATCTGGAACCTCATCCTAAATGTAACCTCCCATTTTAAGGGGACTGATGTTAGTCTGATCATAAAGATATTAGATACTTTAATTTTTTATGTTTTTATTTAGTTGCTTTTAAATCCAACACATTGTCTCACAAAAATTCCTCAGGGTCAATATTAAACTTAGATTTGGATGGTAATATATGTTAGATAGGACTCTCTTCAAATGGGGTACCTTGGCGATGTAAGCAAGATTAAATATACTTTGGCCAAACTATGCAATAAAAACCTATTTTTTTTTTTAATTTATCAACACATTGGAATAATATATGCATTATATAGGGTTCACATTTGGGGAACTTGTATGGATTACCGCAGGTTTGTTTTTCTTTTTTAACAAAACAGACAATATCCTAGTCAGCTAGCTAGCTCAATAGCTATTACCAACATGGCTACAGTAGTAAAGTACAATGGCACCCACTACATAAGAATCCCTTCCCTAACTACCACTGCAGAAGTTAGTCCTTTCAAACTCACTTATCAGTTTGCACAATATCCCTGTCACCTAAGAGCCTTGCTTCTCTCTTGCTGATCTAAGTAACTTCTATTAATCTGGCTCTACAGCCACCTTCTGCTGATCTTCCTCTAGCACACCACATACTGTCTTCAGATTGAGGCTCCTCATGGAAGCCCCCTCCTCATATATCCTACCCTACCCAGAATCCTCTGTGCTCCCAGAGCCCAGTAAACATCCATGCATATACTGGATGCTTATACTGATGTTATGCAGCATGCAATGCCTCAGTGCTGATGTCTAAAGAATGTGCCCCACAGCATCTCCGGTCTATCTATCTATCTATCTATCTATCTATCTATCTATCTATCTATCTATCTATCTATATCACATTGTTTCTACAGTGGAATCTAGTTTTGATATCTATTTCTTCATGTGCTTCACACCTCCTAGTAATCAGATAATATATCTCCAAATGATAAAAAGTGTAGAAAAAACCACCACCACCCTTCTGCAGAATCATTTACGATAATGAAATACCGGTGCCCAGCTATTGACTACAACAACTTTTCAATTAAAGAAAAAAAAAAAAAAACCAAAAAACAAAAATCTATTGCACTTCTGTCTTTAAAAATATTAAGGGACACTTTTTTTAAAGTCTTGTTTTCCCTTAAATAAAACATTTTTATATTAGATGTGTTATTTAAGACAATGGTTTTTGCAATATTAGCTTTATTTTTCAGTCAGTTTATGACTGGCATGCCAATAAGATAATAACATTCCACAATTCTTCCTCCTCGCTGCCACTACTACCGTATTTGCATGAACTCACAAACTAACAATGGTAAAGATCCTGTCAAGATGGATGCTCTTGCTGAGGTGAGGATGTGAACAGGCAGTTTCACTTTAAAGGAATAGAAATATTTAATATGTAAAAATAAATATGTTGTAGAGTTTATCTCCCTGAGAAAAGGGAACTCCCACTGCGTGAAGTGTCTTATGTTATTACAGCTCAAAATTTAATTTTGTTTAGGTGCAGTATCTTAGTGGCCTGAAACTATACAGTGGAGCTGTTGCTACATAGTCCTATGGAGATTTATGGTCTACTGACCAGAGCTGTCTATAGGATGGTATAGCACAGCGCCACTGTACAATTTCAGGTAACTGTGATACTGCACGTAAAAAAATTAAAGTTTGACCTGTAATAACATTTGAATAAAACACCTTTCAGCAGTAGGAGTTCCCTTGTTTTACTCAGAGGGACAAAGTCTACTATATATATTTTTTTTTAACATATTAAATATTACTGTTCCTTTAAAAAGAATTTTGAACCCTTTGAATTCCAGACAGATGCACCCGCCTGGCACACAAGGGGTTGAGGGACAATGTTGAATGAAATAATGCCCACATGTGCAACTGTATAATATCCTTTGAATAAAAGTCAAGCCTTTTCCTATTTGCAGCAATTTAGCCCTTTCTATTTTTCATAGAATATAGAAAAACATAGAAAAATAGTCATGAACATTCCAGAGAAATGCAGCCTTTCATACACCCCTGTGATACTAATTAGACTGCAAGCTTTCCAGCGTTGGGTCTGTTTTATTATGACTATTATCTTTCTACCAATTATAAATTCTGCAATGTATGTGAAATTTCATCCATGAAGATTGCACTATACAAATAAGGATATATGTAAATTTTTTCTCAGGCTTTCAAATTAAGCTAAGTACATGAATATATCGATGCCAAATGACCCTGATGTGTCATGTATTTACTTCTCAAAGGAGTTGTGCATAGAATGACTGGCACTCAGGGGCTTAGGTTGCAGATCATAAATGTAGAGTCAGCTCTGGCCACAGATTTGTATACAATCAGATGCATTCATTGGGGTAAGTCCTAGTAATTTCTAAAAAGCTATAAACGCTATGGCCTATACGCACAGGAGATAGGTGGATCAATTATGCGGTAAGCAAACAGCAATACAGGGAACAAATACAAATTTCCCAAATCCCCATTGATTTAAACTGGGATTGTAACCCCTTGAATCCAGAGAGATCTCCAATGCATTGCTTTGGAGACCTAACTAGCATTGAAGGTGTTAACCCATACCCCTCTGGCACTCAAAGGGTTAAGAGCATAATTTAATTCAATGGGACTGTTGATTTGGGTTGGGTTGCTGTAGAATTGCTCCTCATTTCTTTTATGCATACAGTCCTGTTAGACTGATGTATTAAGAAAGTTCTAGGTTCTAGTTACAGAACCACACATACAGCGCATGGCATACCAGCTTTGTTCTACTCCACTGGTAGCCACAGGACCATAAATACACTATCTTCTTTCACAACCTTGTTGCAATTTCCACCGGTAGTTACAGAAACACACATACATACTGTCTGACACATCAGTCTTGTTCTACTGTCCTTTGGCAGTCACAGGACCACAAACAAACTATTTGACACCTCAGCAGTTGTCTACTGTCCACTGGTTGTTATAAATCAAAATATATATTGACTGACAGCCCATCCTTGTTCCACTGTCCACTGTTAGTCACTGAACCACACATATACTGTCCAACACCCCAGCCTTTTTCCACTGGTAACCACAGAACAAAAGCCAGTCTGTTCAGTGGAAGTCACAGTACCACACAGACTGTCAGACACCCCAGACTTGTTCCACTGTTCACTTGTAGTTATAGGTTTGGTTAGTTTTTATCTCCCATAACAGATGGAACTTGTAAGTGTCCCCTGCATAATATTTTTAAATGGCCAGAAACCATACAAATTGCTTCCTAATCACGTGTGCTCCCAGCTACTACCAAAATGATAGTAGTAGCTGCTGGCTGGTAATCCTGCAGATCATCACTCCTGAATGGAGCACATTCTCCTGCGATCTCTGCTTATCAGACCTCTTTACATATTGTTACATATTGTTATGTAGGGCACACACCTGCTATCGACTGACTGGTATAGTTTGTAGAGATGTGAGATATAGAGCAAGGGAAAGTCACAAGTTCTTCTCCTATGGGAAACACTAATACACCAGGGAGACATGGCATTGACTCACAGAGAGAAACACATTTAAAGTGTTAGTAATGTCACATCAAGTAAACCACTCATTCTAACGTACAATACTATATGTTTGTATCTGTGTGAATTAACCCTTTGAGTGCCAGAGGGGTATGCAAAGCATTGCTTAGCAATGCGTTGCATACCCCTCTGGCACTCAAAGGGTTAAAGGCTTTTTATCTTGTAAAACTTGAAAGGCAAATGAAGTGCGATGGCCATATTGGAAAATCCGCTCTTGAGGAAGCCCTTCTGCTAGCGTGCTCATCAGAAATACCAGATGGAAGGGCGGTGAGTTGCTCCTCAGAATGTCTGGACTGGAGAGGAGACTATGCGTCATTGCTGAAGGGGCAGGATTTCATATAGGCAGCTATGAAGATTGTGCCTGTAAGGGATCCATCAGGTCGCGCGACACTAAGTCGGCTCTGACTAACTTACAAGGAGAACCATGAATAGGGACAGGAGGAGAAGACTTCTTAAAGGATTTTCGGTAAAAGGATAAAGGTATAAATATTTAAAACAGGGCATAGCATACTTAAAAACATTACTGAATACAACTATGGGATATTTTTTATAGGCATTACTATCCCTTTAAGATTTAACCATAAGAGCGTCTGGGTGTTTCCTGAATATGGCACATACAGAGTTAATGAATGCATGATGAAAGAGGACTTGGGTGCAGAAATTGTAGCATCCTTCATTACACTGCATTTAACCTAGTTATCACTGGGGAAGCTGCAGGGAGAAGCATAAAAACATAGAGTTTGATGGCAGATAAGAACCATTCGGCCCATCTAGTCTGCTCATTTTCCTACTGTAAAAAACCTCAAACCTTTTTTGGTCCTTGGTCTTTTCTTATGTTAAGGACAGCCTTATGCCTATCCCATGCATGCTTAAATTCTGTCACTGTATTAACTTCTACCACTTCAGCTGGTAGGCTATTCCACTTATCTACTACTCTCTCAGTGAAGTACAACTTTCTTTACGTCTAAACCTGTGTCCCTCTAGTTTTAAAATGCCCTAACATTTTTACTCCTTTGAAATGTACTTCCATCCTGCACTTTTTTGAATCCCTTCATGTATTTGAATGTTTCTGTCATATCCTCTCTCTCTCTTCTCTCCTCCAAGCTATACATGTTCAGATCCTTTAGTCTATCCTTAAATGTCTTTTCCTGTAAACCAGTCACCATTTTAGTAGCCTTTCTCTGAATTTTCTCTAGAGTATCTATATCGTTCTGGAGATGGGGGTCTCCAGTACTGTACCCAATACTCTAGGTGAGGTCTAACTAGAGATCTGTAGAGTGGCATGACCACTTCCCTTTTTCTGCTACTAATTCCCCTAGCTATACAACCCAGCACCCTGCTTGCATTTCCTGCTGCTTTATTACATTGCCTGCCTACCTTTAAGTCATTAGAAATAATTACTCCCAAATCCCTTTTTTCTCTGTTGTCGCTGACAGCACAGTACCCTTAACGGTATATTTTTCCTTTGGATTTTTATGTCCCTAGTGCATTATTTTAATTTATCAACATTAAACTGCATCTGCCACACTCTTGTCCGTTCATCTCATTTACCTAAACCATTTGGCTTATTTCTCCTGAAATGTCTACCCTATTGCAGTTCTTTGTATCATCTGAAAAAGGCATACCTTACCTTGAAGACCTTTTGCAATATCACTAATAAAAATATTAAAAAGAATGGGCCCCAGTACAGATCCCTGAGGTACCCCACTAGTAACACTCCTTTTGTCCGAATATTCTCCATTGACTACCACCATCAAGGGAGCAACAGCTTATCAGCATATCAGGGAAGGGGCCACATGTGTCAGACAGGTGTCATGTTTGATATGCACGTTCTAGAACACTGATTTGCAATGTTACGTTCCCCTCTGGCTCTCAAAGGGTAAATCACTTTCTTAGCAGATGAGCCTTACTGCGCAGTGTCCACTAAAGGTATTAGGAACAATTCTTCAGCAAATCACCTGCACCATAGTGAACAAATACAACATCACATTGATTTAAATGGTTTAACCCTTGAATGTTAGACACATGTTGTAGATCTGTATAGTATTCAAGGCATTAAAAGTCCCATTTAAATCAATGAACGTTTGGGGAATCCTTATTTCTTCCCATGGTGCAGTTAGTTTGATTTAGATTGTTACCATTTTCCTTAGTACATCACTGAGATTTTTGTATGAAAGAAATGAGGAGTAATTCTGCACTAAATTCCCATGATTTATATGGTGCTTTTAAGTGAACACTAACACCTTGCTAATAAAACTCCATTTACCTTAACCCTTCGAGTGCCAGAGAGGTAGCCAACACATTGCCCTGCAATGCATTGGATATCCCTCTGGCACTCAAAAGGTTAACCTGGGCAGACCATCCTTTCTGAATGGATTAGTTCCCCACAATTCATTTTAATTTCAATGATAACTGCAGATCTTGTTCATTGAAGCAGACATGATTCTTTGTTACAGGACTCCAAGAACCCTTATTATTCCCAATGTAGCCTTCCATCTTTCTAAAGAAAACTTCAGTGGGTCCTGGAGTCCAGCAGAAAAGAATCATGTCTACCTCCATAGATGCAATAACCATAACTAATGGAATATTAAACATTCCTTTTGGGGAATCCATGTGTTACATTTCAGGCCTGCACTGTCTGTGTGGATTGGACAAGACTGATATGAATATGGGAAATCTCCTCTGTAAAAGGCACAAGAGAGAGAGAAAAGATGACTGAGCAGCTGCTGACCGGGTCCATCCTAAGTATAAATTATGTTTAATAATTGTCACACTCTCCTTGTCCCTAGCTAGAAGGGAAATCCAGGCATGTACATCTTGTTCTCTGTGTGTCTAGAGCAGGGGAGTCTAAACCTGCCCTCAAGGACCATACACAGGCCAGGGTATAAGCCAGTGATTGTCAACCAGGGTGCCATGGCCTTTTGATGTATCACGGATGTCCACCTAGGATACACACTTTTTTCCCTTAAAGACTTTGACAAAAATTTTAATTTTGACTGTAAAATGTATATTTGTAGGACTCAGTATGCACAATATGTTTTTTTTTTAAATCTGTATATGTGTAACCTTCATTATATCTCTGAAAGATGACATATAATGTTTTACAGGTGCCTTGAAAATTCCACGTTGTGTGTTATTGGGAGCCTTGAGCAAAAAAAAGATTGAGAACCACTGATTTAAGCTCATCCCTGATTAGTCACAGTTACTTTAATCAGTGGCTTGTTAATTTTGAATAACCAACCTGAGCTTAATCAGGGATATCCTTAAATCCTGGCCTCTATATGGTCCTTGAGAACAGGTTTGGAATCTCTGGTCTAGGAAGTCCATCTACATCTCCCTGAGGTCCATGCTAGCCCATAACGTTTGTCTGACATTGCTATTTGTCTTGTTCAGAGGAGATCTGTCTTGCATGCCGGGGACAGATTTCCTGTTTGATGGACCCATTCTGATATGAGTATGGACATTCTACTGTAATGGAATGAGAGGAAAGTATGATTGAGTAGCAATGCGTTGTGTACCCCTCTGGTACTCATAGGGTAAATGTAATAATTAACCCCTTGAATGCTAGCAAGGTCCCTATAGCATTTCAGGTGTAGGACTAAGGAATCAGTGCCAGTCATCTTGTGGTAAAATATTAGAACATGCCCCAAATACTGTAAAGCCCTGGTTTAAAACTAGGCTATTAGCTAATGAGGAGTACTTGCTAGAGACGTAATTAACTCCTTGGAGGCTAGTGTCTACTCTAACACATTGTTCCCAATGTGTCAGAGAGGTCTCTAGCACCCAAGGAGTAAACCCCTTGAGTGCCAATGGGGGTTTCCAATGCACTGAAAAGCCCTAGAACTTAAAGGGTTAAAGCGGACATATACAAATCTCAGGCATATGGTAATCAGTAATGAAATATAGACAGTTCTGGTTGTTTCCGTGTGAAATCATCATTAGCCACACACAGATGTTGTGTATCATATTGTTTCATATACTCTGGGCATTAATGCTTAATGGCTTTTCATGGCCAACTCACTTACAGTAAGCAAGAGTGGGAGGGATGTGACAAACACCACTAATGCTATAGTTCCTGGGAATACTTGTATAGCATCAAACTGGTGCAATTCTGGGTCAAACCAACTGCAACATGGAGGAGGTTAATATTCTGCACTTTTCCATTGATTTAAATGGGACTTTTAACTCCTTGAATGCCAGCGAGGTCTCAAACACATTACGTAGCAATGTGTCACAAACCTGTCCAATGTTCAAGGGGTTAAAATCCCTGTGTAAATGAATGGGACTTTTTCTTTAACCCCTATGATGTGGATGGCTCCCACAGAATTGCTCTTGAATGCTTTTCTAATATGGCATAGTGACTGTATGTCTTCAGTAAGGTTCCAGTGAGTGATGATGAACTCTCAGTACAGAGAAGGAGTCATCTCTAACGTCATTAGATTAATGACCTCCGTTACCAGGCTGCCTGGAGAGGTACGAAGTAGAACTGGGCCAATTGTGTGTGAAAATAACTGCGTTACAGAGATCAAACAAAGATTGATTTATTTAACCCCTTGAAATCTAGAAAGGTCTCCAAAGCACAAAAAATAGATAATTAATGAAACCATGGATTTCATCATTTTTTAATATTGCATATGTAATTTTGTATATTTTTTGCCTTTTATTAACATTCTTGCATTTTAGAGTTTTCGGTACTGTATATAAGTATAAGTATCATCCTTTTCATATTGGATATTTAACTCTTTAGGTACCAGAGGGTTGTGCAACACATTGCATCTCAGTGTGTTACACCCCTCCTCTGGTGGGGTTAAGGACCAAGGGGCATTTTTTTGTCATTGGATTCAGGGGTCCCTAAGTGTTGTCCATCGCTGGTTCTTAAGTACAGGACAGCCATGATGGTCCTGTCATGTCATTGGTCCTTAAGGGCATAAAGGGTTAAGCTACTGGAACACATGTGATTATGCGTTCCTTTGTTAAGTACCAAAAGCAGAAGTGTCGAAAGACATGCATGCTCTGGGAGGAACCCATGCAGCCATTGGAACCTTCCTATTGCCAGCCCCCGGAGTACCAAGAAAGGCTGAATGTGGGAGTGTGCAACTAACATAGCTCTCACCATAAAATGGACAAGACTTAATCAGGGTGGGCAAGATTGGAAGAAGCATGGCAGAGTTAGCCCTGAAATATGAAGTTGTAGAATCTATGTTCCCAGAGACGGGTAAAAAAGTCTGAAAAACAGGAGTCTCAGGTGTAGATACAGTTTGGTTCCAGGTATGAGTGTTGCATACCTCCCAACATCTCAAATGGCCAAAGAGGAACACTTATGTTTTAGGTGGTGTTGCTGGTGGGAAGGGCATTACCATGAAGTATTAGGTTATTTCATGACTGATTGACACCTCTTTGTGTAAATGAATAAATGATATAGAACAAGACCAAAGTATTTTATTTATTTTATTTAAACATTAATGTGAGTTTTATTGCTGTATTTCTACCCTTTTATACACACCACACAGTCTGATCACCTAAAATAGGTAAAACAGGGTAGGCAAGAGAGACAGAGGGATTTGGGTCTCAAAGAGGGACCGTTCCTCCTAAAGAGGGGCACTTGGGAGGTATGTTATTGGATGGAAGTGAAATACAGTCTGTGAGATGGTAGTGCAGTAAGGAGGAACCTTGTTTTAAGGTTTCTGCACTGTCTTACTTGAGCACAACCTGTTTAATCAGTGGCACAGGATAATCTATCTTTGTCTAGATCAGGGTTCAGCCTGAGACCCTCCAGCTTTGGTGGACTACAATTCACATCATCTCCTCCTAGCTATTCCCTGGCTGGGGGATTGCAGCCTTCCCTTGCTGGAGGGCCACATGCTATTCATCCCCGATCTACATTGTAAGCTGTGACTTCCATTTGTATTTGTCTGTTACGGTATGATAACTTAATCTATGCGACTGATTTTTATGTTGGATTTCTATAAATCAAAGACATTCGTATAATAAAGGTCCTGTTAGAAATATTTTATACAGAATATTTAGAGGATTCGGAGGGTTTACTCCTATTTAACACTCATTTGTTCATCATAGTGGCCCTAGAACTGTCATTTGTATCCAGGATATATCTATATATTTTTTAAAGAAATGTTTTTATTGAATAGGACACATCCAGAAGGAGATACAAATGATAAACAATGAATAGTCATCAGGTTACATTTATAAGGTGCTCATTTACATCAAGGGAAAAGTCCCAACCTGGAAAATGATATTTAAATGCAATGCGGTGCGTACCCATCTGGCAATGAAAGGGTTACATTTTGTAACTTAGACACCTATAGGCAAACCATTCTAGGTCATCCTAGCACACGCCCATGACCAAGCTCTCTGTCTTAAATGGACTTGACCCCAGCATGCAGTTCCCTAGCACTGAAATAAAGTGGACTTAGTTCTTACCTACACAGCAGGCTCATGAAAACTGCCTGTACTCTTATGTTTTTGCTTTCCAAAAAGATTACTAGTTTTAGATAGATTTTATTTAGTAGTTGGGGAAGCTACAGGTGCCCAAAATGTAATTCCAGCCCAGGGGACAGCGGACATCTCTGTCACCACCTAAGTATATGTTGAGCATCTCTTGGATAATGCTGGTACCTTATAACTTATAGTTAAGAAATTTGTTCTTAAAAGAACGGGTTTTGTTCGCTGAATTGTCTGGTGCCTGCACAATGACTATGTACAAAGCTATCTATCTGCATGGTAGAGTGGCCATTTCACTCAGTGTCTTCCAAGGAGTGAGACGTGTTGTGCGGGGGTGGTTTTTGGGGTGACATTCTTCTAAGATCATGTTAAGGCTGTGTATCAAATGGACGGAGAAGAAAGCTTACAATAATTAATTTACTCATGCTTGCTATAAAGGTTTCATTAAGGGCTTGTTCACACAGAAGTTGTTCCATGGAGGAGTCTTGTCCCTAAATGTATTAATGTAGCTGTATACAAGGAGAGGTGCCGATGATTGTTCCTATAAACCATATGTAGCCTCAGCTCATGCACTGAAATCTTTATTCATACACTTGCCTCAATATCAGCATTCAAAAGTCCCCTAAAGTTGGCTGCACACACACACACACACACACATACACACACACACACACACACACATACACACACACACACACACACACACACACACACATACACACACACACACACACACACACACACACACATACATACACACACACACACATACATACACACACACACACACACACACATACACACACACACACACACACACACACACTGATGCAAACACACAGATGGGAAAATACACACGCAAGGATATAGACACACACAAACTGATGCCCTCTCACACATGCACACACATACACGCACATGTACACACACAGACGCATAGCTTGTTTTTGTGAGTAAATCTATATATATACCAGACACACACACTGATGAACACATACATGCCTGCACAAACACATAAAGACAGACAGACAGACACACAAACACACACAGCCTGTTATTACTAGTATACCTGCATATCACTGTATTTTAGAGAACTCATATCCAAGTGCAATGTTTCATATAAAGGTTAGAGCACACACACTGCACAGCATTATCTAGTGAACAGATGTGGCAGAGTAGGAAATGGTAATAAACTCTGATAAGGACTAATCCAAGAACAATTTATTTCAAGGATATAAGACTACCTGGAAAATCATATTAATGGAGCTATTACAGATTGTCAGTGTGAGTCAGGAGAGCTCCCCGGAGTGATGGGATGCACTTCAAACCCCAAATGTGTACGCTCTGATTGAAGAGAGGGGGACCGACCCTACAAGCTGAAAAAAGCAATCTCATTAAGTAACTCCTTAAATCAGATTTGCCCTGATGAAATGGTGGCAGTTTTCCAAGCACTGTGAATCTACAGAAGGCAAAATACTTTTAGAGATTTGAAGTATGTAACAACAAAGTAAAAGTGCTGCAGTTACAGAGGAGGGGGCCTCAGACTGAGCAATGGTGGGCAACCCGAAACCCCCCAGATGTGAATGACTACAATACCCATCATCGCATGCCAATTAATGCTTACTGGTTAGGGATGATGGGAGTTGTAGTCCATCACACCTTGAGGGCCTCAGATTTATCAAGCCTGTACAAGGGGAAAGACTGGGTGTGATTATGGGAGTTGTAGTCCTCCACGGTTGAAGGGTCTCAGATTTCTTATGCCTCTATCAAGGGAACTGATGGCTGGGGATGACGGGAATGCAGTTTTCTACAGCTGGAGGGCTCCAGGTTGCCAACGCATGTATCAGGGGAACAGTTGGCTGGGGATGATGGGAGTGCAGTTCTCTACAGCTGGAGGGCTCCAGGTTGCCAACACATGTAGCAGGGGAACAGATGACTGGGGATGATGGGAGTGCAGTTCTCTACAGCTGGAAGGCCCCAGGTTGCCAATGTATGTATCAGGTGAACAGTTGGCTGGGGATGGAGGGAGTTGTAGTCCTCCACAGCAGAAGGGCCTCAGATTTCTTACACCTCTATCAGGGGAACAGATGGGGGATGGGATGAAGGGACTTGCAGTTCTCCACAGCTGGAGAGCCCTAGGTTGCCCACACCTATATTAGGTTATTTAGTAAGGACTGTTAGCTCTAAGGCCACCTCATTTGATATTTAGAGACCTTAAGAACAAAAGAAAAGAGTCATTCTGGATCAAACCAAGTGCACCATAATAATGGACATATAAAAAATCCCAGCCATATAAATTGGTATATTAACTCTGGGAAATAATACAAAAGTGTCCAGTGGAGACCTCTCTAGCATTCAACTGGTTAGAAACATCATTTAAAGCAAAGGGAATTTTGGGAATTTTATTTGTTCCCTACGGAGCACTTGGTTTGATCCAAAATTACTATTTTCTTTTGTTCTTAAGTTTATTCCATGATAATATGGTCACACACATATATTAACCCTTTGAGTTGCAGAGGGGTCTCCAATGTACATCCTCTGGCATTCAGTGGGTCAGTCTATATTACATTGAGGTAGGCATCTTTCAGATTTACTACACTTAATGACTTACAACTCCCATCATGCTTAGCCATCCATTTGGAAATGGTACAACACTGGAAGGGAGCTCGTCAACGGATCCACCCATCACAAAAGCAGCCTTGAAACTTCACTGAATAAAATAGCTCTTTTATTCCAAATAGTTAAAAGCCTATTCCTATGATTAAGTGCCTAAAGCAGAAGCACGTTAGGTGATTGTAGTGTTCTAATTTATTGCTGAATTGCTCTTTCATAGAGTCTGCAGGTTGGAGGATACTGTCCTGAATGCTTTTAACTATCCTATATAATAATTCAATATGATGTTTGTCAGAAGCTGTCATGCGCAGTAGAGACTGCCCACGTTTGGGCAGTCTCTACTGCGCATGATTGCATCGCGTGAGTGAGGCGACACAAGACTGCATCTCGTTGAGCAGTGAGGTAGCAGCCGCTTAACCTTTTGAGTGCTAGAGGGGTACGCAAGAGTTGCAAAACAATGTGTTGCATACCCCTCTGGCACTCAAAGGGTTAACACTACCCGGATCTTGGCCCGTGCACACGGGCTTTTACACTAGTTTGGAATAAAAGAGCTATTTTATTCACCAAAGTTTTCAATGCTGTTTTAGTGACGGGTGGGTCAGTTGAAGAGCTTCCTTCCAGTGTTGTGTTGTTTGTCTGAGCCCTGGGCTGGGGCTGTGGGGAGTGCTGTGGACCTGCAATGAGCATATTATTTGGTGAGTGATATTCAATACTTGATTGTTACATTGTTCATGGCCAGTAGTGTTCCCATTTTAATAATTCATTTTCATTTGAAAATGGTAGGTGATGGGAGTTTTAGCTCAACAATGGCTGGAGATCAGACTTATATGAAGGAAACCCTTAAAGAGTTGATTTCTGAGTTTTATCCTATTACAGGTCTAATAATAATACTATATACAAGAAAATAAAAGGCGATAGGAAAGTTTCATTTTATTAATGGCTATGAAGTAATGCTTCTTAAACATAGCACTATAATTCTTCCAATTCCTCAACAAGAGCCCAGTTCAGTAGTTCATTGTTCTCAATGCGATGACTAGTTAAGACTTAATATAATAAGACTTTAATATCATAACTTAACATTTTTGCACAGGTTGACAAGATCTATAAACATTGAGGCTAATGTACTGTAAGGAAAACTTGGCCAAACCAACTTCGTTATAGAGAACGAACAAACATTTCCAAATTTCTCCATTCATTTAAATGAATGGAACATGGGTTAAAAGCCTCATATATAATGAGCACTGTTATTTGTTCTCTATGGTGCAGCTGGCTTGCTCCAGAATTGCCCCTGACTTGCACTTGAATTGCACCTGTTCTTAGTACATCAGCCTCAGTGTATGCCTGTTTACTTCATAAAAGGTCTGGGAATATACTGTACTTAGAGAGGGGAGCCTGAGAGCACCTGTCTAAAGACCAATGTAAAGGATAAGTTTTATGTCAACCAGTCCTAAGAAAAATGTCTATAAGATAATGACTCATGATCTAATTGATTAAGTATGAATTAAAGGGGAATAAGACTTTAAAAGCCTTGAGTGCCAGAGAGCAATGCATTGGATACCTCCTTGGCACTCAAGGAATTAACCCTTTGAATGCCAGAGGGGTATGGAATGCATTGCAAAGCAATGCATTCTGTACCCCTCTGGCAAGCAAAAGGTTAAGAGAAAGTAGCTCTTAAAAAACACATTTTTTATGAAAATATATATATTATATGTTTCCTGCTGAGTAAAAGTTGGGACGCCTTCTGCTGAGACATCCCTTGTTCCATACTTTATTACAGTTAATACTGTTTTCTTTTTTCTTTTTTTTTTCATTAACAGTGTCATCTAATGTCCAGTAAGTTCATTTACAATTCACCTGATGTCCAGACAGTTACTCTGTTGCATTCTATGGTGCAGGTGAGTCACTGACAACAGTTGGTCATAGAATGTGATAGCGACAGCTACACCAATTAGAGACAGCTTGAATAGTAATACATTTTGAATAAATAAAGTTTGCTTGTCCTTTAAGAAGTACTTACCAAGGTAAGAATCCGTCATACAGCAGCCATCTACTGTATTTCGAGTTATATTTTGTGCATGGCATATATATAACTGTGTAATGTGATGGAAACTGAGCGACATGAATGTTAATATTAATAAAGCCATTTTTTTCATTGTCCAGTAATGTGATTTAATAGCAGATGTCTGTATGCTTCCTGCAGTTTAAATTAAACTACAATTTATGTTCAAAGTGTACCAGTTTGTCAGGAACCCATTTTCGTAAACACGCGTTCAATTTTGTTTTAATCAGGCAGAGCATATATGTTGAGTGCGTACTAAATGGTTATTAAAAGTGAATTTATTGTAGTTAAGCTCTTGCGTTAAGGCCATTTAACTCGACTGTACTTTTTTTGTGGATATGACTGCCTCGTAATCCATCCGTATTATGTATAATTACCACACAGTAACACTTTTATATTAAATTATAGAGTTAGGGGCACACAGACTAATATTTCAGTCTGCACAATTAGGAAGGAATTTAGTCTTGTTTCTTGCAATAGATAGATAATATGGTACCAGCAGGGTTTTTGCATCCTTATGTGAGATGGCTAGTGTTTAGTGGTTTGTCAGTGATAACACTACCATCAATGAAAGGGTAATTAAAGACATTTTTAAACTGTAAAAAGTGCAGTGATGAACAGATGTGCATAAAAGGGAATCCAGGAACTGAGTTATTATGAGAGACTAACCAAACTGAATTTGTTTACATTAGAGAAGAGACATCTAAGGGGTAATATGATTACTGTTTACGTATATATTCAAGAGCAATACAAAGAACTCTCTAAAGAACTATTTAAACAAAAAAACAAGAGGTCTACATTAAAGGGACATGAATGTCCCATAAAAAATCATCTTGTTTTGTAGAGGTTAAACAAAAAAATTATTTGCAGCAAATCCAATCTCTCAATCTATATATATGGTTTGAGAGATATTCACACTGAAAGTTCCCCCCTCCCTCCCCTTCTCCTGAAGTCAGGGGACCAGCCGGCGGCTGTGCAGCAGAGCCGAAACACATTATTTAAAAAGAATTACTTCACTGGAAAGGTCTACAAAGTGTGCCTGGTTTGCAAGCACACTTTGTAGACTGTTCCAATTAAGTAGTTCTTTTTAAATAACGCAGTTTTGGCTCTGCTGAAGAGCCTCCTTGATTCGACCGACTCGGATCTCCTGCTGTCAGCAGGACACCCCTTGAGACTAGAGGAAAGGAGGTTTAGACTTCAGCAGAGGAATGTTTTTTTTACAGTAAGGTCTGTTAAATTGTGGAATTCCTTGCCCAAGGAGGTGGTTATGGCAGATAAAATGGATACATTTAATAAAAAACTAGATGTATTTCTTTCAAAAGGGAACATACAAGGTTTTCATCTTATCTCTGCAACCGCTCCTTCAGTGTTTCATACTCCGGCTCCACTTCCCCACCCCTCCCACTGTCTGTTGGTGTGCCCCAAGGATCAGTACTGGGACCCTTGCTCTTCTCAATCTACACTGCTTCCCTTGGAAAACTAATAAACTCCTTTGGGTTTCACCATCATCTCTATGCTGATGACACCCAAATATATCTTTCCTCCCCAGACCTCTCTCCTTCCCTCCTGTCCCGAGTGTCTGACTGTCTGTCTGCTGTGTCTTCCTGGATGTCCTCCCATCAACTCAAACTTAACCTTAGCAAAACTGAACTAATTCTCTTCCCTCCATCTACAACCAGCCTTATCCCAAACATTACCCTCACCGTTAACAACACTTCCATCACACCAACCCCTACAGCACGCTGCCTGGGGGTCACATTTGACTCTGCCCTATCCTTCATTCCTCACATCCAGTCAATCTCCAACTCATGCCGCCTCCACCTCCGCAACATCTCTAGAATCCGACCCTTTCTCACAGAAGACACTACCAAAATTCTAATCCAAACACTCATCATGTCCCGTCTTGACTACTGTAACTCTTTACTAATTGGCCTGCCTCTCACCCGACTAACCCCGCTACAGTCCATAATGAACTCTGCTGCAAGACTAATCTACCTTACTCATCGCTTCTCTAACACCACACCCCTCTGTCAGTCCCTACACTGGCTCCCGTTAGCATACAGAGTAAAATTCAAAACTCTGGTGCTAACTTATAGAGCCCTCACTAACACTGCACCTCCCTATATTTCATCTCTCATTTCCAAATATACTCCCGCCCGCCATCTTCGCTCTGCACATGACCTTCTGCTCTCCACAGCTCTTATCACATCCTCCCACTCCCGCCTACAGGACTTCTCCCGTGCTGCACCTGAGCTGTGGAATTCCCTCCCCCGCCCCATTAGACTCTCCCCCAGCCTTCAAATCTTCAGACGCTCCCTGAAGACTCACCTCTTCAGGGAGGCCTATCAACTGCCTCCATAAACATCATCACCAAGATTCACCCCTTGCACGGACTACTGCACTCAATGGCACTTCTCACTCCCACCCACTGACTGGCAGTTCATGTGGCAGGAGGCACTTAAACACAATAGCACTTACTCCTTCTGTATCAAACCTACCTTTCTCACGAGCAGGGCCCTCTGATCCTCCTGTTCTACACATCTGATTGTACTATTTAATACCTCTGTATGTCTATTCCCCAATTGTACAGCGCTGCGGAATTAGTTGGCGCTATATAAATAAAGAATAATAATAATAATAATAATATTAGTAGGTAAATCGGAAAGGTCTGATAAAGACTAACTTATTTGGTAGCAGCATACAAAATGTGGGGGAGAGGAAGAGTGGGAGTGGGGAGGTTATTGACTTGTATGGCACAACACTCTCCCCTAGAATTAGGGGAAGTGAGAGGAATCTGGGATGAGGAAGCAGTTATCTTATGGTAAAAAGTTGACCATGCGTCCCAAATGCTGACAAAGGATTCAGCACTTACAGTTTTGAATGAAACCAATCTTTCAAGACTTAGGAGCTTATTTTCTCTAGCCAACCAAGCCACAATCGTGGGAGCAGAGGGGTGCTTCCAGTTCGCTGGGATACATAGTTTTGCCGCATTTAACATTTGTCTAAACAAGCAAGTTTCAGTTTTGAGGTGGGGCAAGGTTAATTGGTCAGATAGAAGGTTTAAGCATATAGTTATAGGGTTGGCAATTATTTTGATACCAATTGCTTGAGAAATATTGTCAAAAACTAGATCCCAGTATCTGGAAATCATTGATTGGAAATCCCCAGGTAAAATGAATGGAGTGTGGAGAGAATTCTGTACCATCTATGTAGCAGTTTGAGGTTGGATTCAGAAACAAGAGCATTTCTAGAAATGGTCACTGTATTCCTTATCGCTAGACTCCATTGGGAATCAGATAGATTGTGTCCCAATTCCATGGACCAACCCTTCCAGGAGGTATCAGCCCCTAGTGTCAGGGAATAGGTCAGACGTTGGTACATGGAGGACACCCTATGATGTTTGAGCATTTGAGACATATATATTTTTTCAAAGGAGGTCAATTTGTGTCAGTTGGTATGAAGTTATATATTTGCCTATAGGTCCAGTGTTCAGCTGATGGTAGGTGAAACAAGTCTTGTAGGGCTGAGAAAGTGAGAAGCTTGATTTGTTGAGTGAGGAGGGCAGGACACAGGTAGTTTTTAGAGGGCCTGAGCCTTAAGTAGTCTGGACTTAGTTCGGGGGGCAATGTATGGTTTTGGAGGATAGGTGTTAGGGGTGAAGGATATGACGTAATATTAGAGGCGATGGCCAATTTGTCCCAGACCCGCAGTGAAGCCCAGATTAGGAATTATGTTTTAGTTAGGATTAGTCTGTCCTGAGGAGGAATCCACGGCAATGTGTGTAAAGTAGTTGGGGATATCAAGTCTTCTAGTAACTTAAGCTAATGTTTGGAAGAATTAAGATGTTTCCATTGGCATATATTAGAGAGTTTAAAGGGGAACATTCATCTCTAAAAACTTTTTAACATAGGTTTAGTTAGTATACTAGTATTAGTTTTTTCTTTAATGTAAGTACTTTTTAAGGTATTTATTCTTTAAGCTATGCACTTCCACATTATGCGGCATGCTGAATCTTTGGCACAGCTCTTCGTGACTTCCCAGTGCTACTTAATTCTCCTGCCACCTCCCTCCCAGCTGCCCCAGGGAGCACGTTCACGCTTCCCTTCAGTGTGGTTTTTATATATTGTTACAGCAAGCTCTGGTTATCATTATACTGAGGTTGCAATCGGGTAAGGGATAGAATTAATAATCTGTAACATTTTATTTATAATAGCTGGATCCAGCTGAGACCCTTACAATATCTGGGTATGCCATGATGGAGCTAGCTAAAGGCTATGTGGCTAGACTAAAAATAAGGGAAAACAAGACAGGTTGGAATAGGATCTGTATATTTTAATTTACCTGAGTGGGGAGTGATAGAGAGGTTTATTTATAAAAAAAAATGTTCATGGAAGCCGTTATGTTAAAGAATAGTAAATAAGTAGGATCAGTTCAAGCTATCAAAAGCTTTTTCTAAATTAATTCTAAGAAGAAAATTAGGAGTATTCTTCAGTTTGGAGGTAGGTATGAGGTTATGTATTATACTAATATTATTATCAGAGGTCTGTGTAGTATGGATAATGACAATCTGGTCTGGATGTAATAGGGTTGATAAACATGTATATACTCTTATAGCCAAAACCTTCATAAGGACTTTAACATCTGTGTTGAGGAATGAAATTGGCCTATACCTAATAAAATCTTCAGGGTTGCTGTTAGGGTTTATGTGAGCCTCTAAAAACTCAGAAAGCAAATGAGATTTAATGAGGAGGAAGTTAAATAAGGACATAAGGTTAGGTAAAAGGATTCACCTGAATTTTTGAGGGGCCATTTAGGCCTGGGAGATTGGATCTCTTAAACTCTTGATAGCTTCTTTAATTTCTGCAAATCTCAGTGTCCAATGAATCTCAATGTTTAGGGGATGCCCAAGAGAGAGGGAACAGGTTAAAACTTTGTATTTTGTCTACATATGTAAACAGCCACTGATTACAGAGTTTATGATAAAAAGAAGAAATTTATTGTAGATTTTGGTGAGGCAAGAACAGTACAGAGTGCTTATTAGATTTAAGGGAGGTGGGGATTGAATGAGAAAACTTACAGGATAATATGTGGAATTGCATTGTGTCATGCTTTTTTTGTACTTCTTTACAACATATAAGCAGTCCAGTGTAGTGCTTGCTTTTCTTTCTGGGTGAGAGCCATTTTAGTTCAGCTCTGACCTCATTTAGTTGAGATAAATGATTTTGGTTATGGGACTGTTGATACAGACTAACATGAGATAATTTTTTTGGATAGGGCAGAGGTAAGTTGTCAACATTTCAGTTAACGAGCAATAGCAATTTTAATAAATGATCCCCTCAGGACCACTTCTTGTTCAGCCCAAAGAATATTGGGAGTGTCCTTATGAGGAGTCAGTTTAACTATATAATTGACAGACTGAAAGAGAGAGCAAAAAGACCAGTGGACTGAACATGGACAGCCCTGATCTAGTATGTTGTAATACTGGTATATCCAAGCATCAAGTGAAGTCTTCCCTGCTGACAGTTAACACTTCATTCCTTTAATACTTGGATGTAGGGCCACGCATTAACCATTACAGCCCATGAGCAATAACTGGCAAATTTTGACTATATAGTTTTTGTTGAACAACTCCAATCAGTCTCAGGAAGCAATGTCCTACCATTGGCTGGCTACGGATAATGGGACTTGTAGTCCAATAACATCTGGACAGCTAAAGGTTACAAAGGTATAGTTTAGGGCTTCACTGATTAACGTGTAACTCTGCAATATGGATCTTTTATTTGTGGACACTTTTTAAAGAACCAATGGAGCGATGCAGGAAACGTGTGCAATCGCTATTTCCTGTGTGAAAACGACTAGGGAATAGGTTTGCGCATGATTTTGTTGAATTGCGCATGAAAATTCAAGATTAGCGAACGGCTGCATATATTTATTTTTTGTGGGCGTGGCTACAATTAACGAATCTGTGTGAGTGGAATAGCGAATGCGCCTAATGCAGGAACTGGTATTGCGAATGAATTTATACGTCTGTGTATTGTTGTGATAAAATGGAATTTTTCATGGGCAAGTCAAGAAGCGTTCGGTATTTAGCTTCCTGGATTAGAACATGCGCAAAATCTATCTGCGCACAAAAATTCCTTTATCCAATGCGAATGTTTCATGCATCGCGCCACAAGAAACTGTTCTAATCCTGCTCCAAGTAAACACCACAAAATACATTCTTTGTTGCTAACTCTAAAGATGAATCCTGCCTTCTCAACGAAACAGAGAGAAGAAAAAGAGCCACGATGAACTATAAAGACTCCAAGGGTGCTTATTGGGTCAAATATATAAAGGACCAGCAGAGATTAAACAGAGATCAAAGGAGGTGGATGAACAAGTTATTAATTCCCTTCACAATGATTGGGCTGATGAAACTCCTTAACGTGAGCAAGATACATTTGTGCAGGGTGTCTAAGTTTGGTGTTCAAATTCTACTAGCAGGCCAGGAATCAGGATCTAAAGATTTCCCTGCTAGAGAACAAGTGGGTCAGTTCATATGAATGAAGAACTGATTAACTCATCTGTGTGTAATTAGTGATATCCACAAATCCTGGTCGGGTTTTAGCCTTTGGACACCCCTGAATTAGTGAGTTGTAACCTGCCCTATTGCACTACATATTATAGTTTGCCTTTTTCCTGTTTAGCTTGTGTTTGCCATAGTGTGCGCACAATAGAGGGAGTGCTTATCTTCTTAATTAATAAATGTTTTCAACATATTGAGAAGCATCCAGTGAGTTGAAATTAACTTGATAGTTGCATTAAGTTTATGAATAATTAACTATTAGCTAAACACATACAGTATTTATACTCTAAGAGCAGGGACACAGTAAGAAGTTATGATGGGATCCCATTAAAATGAAGTTTTTTAAATGAAATTTGCATGAATGTTGAAAGCAAGAACATTTTGCGATAGTTGTCTGGTGTTGAAATGTCTGAGAAGCAGTATTTCACTGTGATGTGGTAGACTGAGTTTGTTTTTGGAAACTTGGTAAATGTAAGCCCTTCTGCTCCTGTAAAGAGGGGCCGTTAGGGACATAATTCAGGGTTGCTTATACAGTGAGAAGTATGTATCATATAATGAAATGCATATATCATACACTGAAATACATATACTTTATAGTGAAATCTATATGTAATATAATGAAATACATATGCTACATACTGAAATACATGTCATATACTGAAATACATATGGAATATACTGAAATGTATATTTTATATGTTGAAATTGAAACTATATACTGAAATCCTTGTCAAATAATGAAATCCATATATTATATATTAAAATCTATATGCTATATAATGAAATCCACATATCATATACTGAAATGCATATGCTATATAATGAAATTAATGTTATATAGTGAAATCCATGTGTCATATACCGAAATCCATATGTCATATACAGAAATACATGTTATATACTGAAATTAATATCATATACTGAAATCCATGCCATATAATGAAATCCATTTAATATATATTGAAAGCTATATGCTATATATTGGAATCCATATATCATATACTGAAATATATATGTTATATAGTGGAAATCATATTTCAGATACTGAAATCCATGTCATATAACGAGATCAATATATCATATAATAAAATGCATAAGTCATATAATGAAATGCATATATCATATACTGAAATCCATGTCATTTAATGAAATCCATATAGTATATACTAAAATCCATATGTCATATACTGAAATTCATATGCTACATACTGAAATCCATATATCACATAGTGAAAACCATATATCATATACTGAAATCCATGTCATGAGATCAATATATCATATACTAAATTGCATATGCCATATAATGAAATGCATATATCCTATATTGAAATCCATATGCTTTATACTGAATTGCATATGCCATATATTGAAATCCCTATGCTATATGCTGAAATCCATATGCTATATACTGAAATATGTTATAGAATGGAATCCATATGCTATATGCTGAAATGTATGCTTTATACTGAAATTTATATGCTATAGAATTAAATCCATATACAACATATTGACATTTTTTTGAATGAAAAACATATTTTCATATACTGAAATGAGCCATCAGTTACATAATGCTGATCTTGCCCTGACCCTGGATTCTGTGACTTATTCTACATTTGCAGGCAAAAGAAGCCGATCTATCTGATACAATAGGTTAATTCAGGACTATACAATATTCCCAGCCCAGTGATCCCTGCTATAGGACTTTTTTTATGTTAACCCTTTGAGTGTCATAGGGGTACGGAATGCAGTGCAAAGCCCTCTTGCGTTCAAAGGGTTAATCCTACAAAGAGTTCCTACAAGTGGATCATTTTGGAATGGAACTTGTGTCTTAGAATATTTATTTAATGCATCATGTCTATGTGTCTGCTCTGATGCTGGCCCCTTGACTGTTTACTTAGACTCATTCTACTGTTGCAAGCAAGGGTAGCAGGCCTCATTCAGTAGGTGAGTTCATTTAGGTCTTTGCAATATTTCCATCTTCTTTTATTTGCAAATGCTAGTTCTATCAAAGAGTTCCTACAAGTGGATCATTTGGAATGGAACTTGGGTTTTAGAATATTTTATCTAATGCATCTCAATGTCTTACTTTTAGTTGAAGAAAACTCTCTGGTGGGTATGTATATTCCTGATTGTTTTCTCTATATTTTTTAACTTAAAATTGTATGCAGATTATGTTTGCCCTGTTTAGAAACAATAAATCCCTGCCATGATTTTAGCAGGTCTTTGCAGTGAAGCTGCATTGCTCTGCAGGTTTACTGGAGCTTGAATGTATATAAGCTTGGATGGCAAGTTGTATGTGAGTTGAAATCTTTTATTAACTAACAGTGTGGGACGGCATTGCCCGTCTGTTTCTTTGTTTTTTAAGCAATGCTTAAGCCTATGAGTTTCTGAGTGATAAGGAATGCATTGCAATGCATTGTGCACCCCTCTAGCACTCATAGGGTTAATGAAAGGCTCAGTGACACACAACTGTATATGTAATGTTTATTAATTTACATTTACATATACATAGGAGTGTATATATACTGTATATTAAAGCACACTGTAGACACAGGAGGGCATGTGTACATTAATATACATTATATGTGTACATTAATATACTGTACATTCTTATACATTATATACACAGTCCTGTATCGTGCCGCACATTAAGCGTTTCAGTGCCAGAGAGGTAAGCAATGCATTGCAATGCTTTCTATACCGCTGTGGCAATCAAAGGTTAATCATTGCTTTAAAAAAACAAAAAAACAGGTGGGCAACGCCGTCCTACACTGCTAGTTATATATACACTCCTGGATCAATCAGCATCACATTAACTATTTGGGTGCCAGAGGGGCGCATTGCGTACACCTATGCCACTCAAAAGGTTAATCATTGCTTACACCAAAAGTGTGTTTTAATGAGGACGCTTGCTCTGGTGCATCTTTTCAGGGAACACTGGGAGGTAGACTTTCCCATTTTTTCCATCATCGGTCCTAACTTACGTAATACCAATGGGTGTTACAAATGGTCCAAGCATATGTAATAGAGTTTTACAACTGTCCCATTAAATCAAAGATTCTGACTTCCTTCAATTATTCAAGGGAGTACAAAAAAATTTGTCGAAGTGGAAGTAAAAGAATTGGCTCAAAAACGGGCTATTGTAAGCATTCCTATGGAGTCTCCAGGGTTTGTAAGCAATGGCTTAGATGGACAAAAATTCTTAGAGGGCTAAAAATGTTGATGTCCTGTCAGAGCAATGTCGTAGGCACATCCACAGTATTCACCAAAGTGTCTACGACATTACATCACCAGCACTCCGACAAAAAGAAGCACACATCAACATCGATCCGACAGTTATACAAATTTTAATTCATCACATCGACAATGGCCTATTTCCATATGGAAATAAAGCATAATGACTCATTTCCATCTGGAAATACTGAATAATGAGATACATTCATATGCAAGGGGGTGTGTTGATATTATAATGTGACACTTCTACTCATTCAATAAACTCCGATACAGCCTCTGTCTCCACTTCACCTAACTCAGGCTGTCATAGTTGGTATCTCCCTGTACTTTCCTATGGAGTAACAGCAGGGAGAGCTACGACAATTCTGAACATCATTCTCCTACCTAGCCTGTAGGGGAATAAAGAGAAGGCTTTCAGCACCAAGAACAGCATTGAATGCCATAGGGGTGTGCATTGCTCACCCCGTGGTATTCAAAGGGTTAGAATAAACAGAAATTGTACCCCAAGCACTACACAATGCCCCCCGTTCAAAATATCACCCCCTTTGTATGCCGACATATATTGCATATATTCGACAAACTAACTCCATTCAACTTTCACCTCTTCATTGGACAGGAACTGCCATTTAGTCGATGAACCTGTACTTTATTTGACACTTAACCCTTTGAGTACCAGAGAGGTGGGAAGGCATTGCTTAGCAATGTGTTTCCTACCCCTCCGGTACTCAAAGGGTTAATAGGCAAGGTATGGGGCTGCATACCTTGCCTGTATATGTGTAAAACATTGTTTTATCTTTAATTGTATATTTAATGTGATAAAAAAAAACATCAGCCCTCAAGGGGGGTATCATGACCCCTCATGACACCCCCCTAGCATGGGGGCGACAATTGCCCATTTTTTAAATAAAGAGCATTATAATATTTATATAAGTAAAGACAAAACAATGTTTTACACATATACAGGCAAGGCATACCTTGCCTATTAACCCTTTGAGTACCAGAGTGGTAGGAAACACATTGCTAAGCAATGCCTTCCTACCTCTCTGGTACTCAAAGGGTTAAGTGTCGAATGAAGAACAGGTTTGTCTACTAAATGGCAGTTCCTGTTCAATGAAGAGGTGGAAGCCGAATGGAGTTGGTATGTTGAATATATGAAATATATGCCAACATACTAAGGGGGGGTATGTCGAAGGGGGGGAACATTGTGTAGTGCTTGGTGTACTATTTCTGTTTATTTAACCCTTTGAATGACACAGGGGTGAGCAATGCACACCCCTATGGCATTCAATGCTGGCCTTGGTGCTGAAAGCTTTCTCTTTATTCCCCTACTGGCTAGTTAGGGAAGCACAGAGAATGCTGTTCAGAATTGTCATAGTGTTAGAGATGTGTGAGGGGAGGGCATCTCTTCCACATCGACAGCACTTCGAAAATCCTTCTCTAACCCTCCCCTTCCATCCGTCAATTTTGGTGAATATGTTGATTTGTGTGCAGATCGAATTGTTGGAGTGATTTGAACACATCGACAATATCATATTGACACCACATTGACCTTTAGTGCATCTAGGCCATTATCTTCCTAGTTCAGAAGAAAGGATCAGGTCTCAGAATGGTGATAAATCTGCGGAATCGCAATGATTTTGTAATGCATCGACATTTCAAAATTGAGGGTATTCATTATCTGAGGGACCTTTTGCTGCCATCCGATTGGATGGTAAAGATAGATTTGAAGGATGCGTACCTCACAATTCCTATGTCTCCCCTCTCTCAGAGATTTCTTCAGTTTCTTTGGAAAGGAGAGAAATAGCAGTTTACTTGTCTTCCTTTTGGACTCTCCTCAGCTCCATGGTGCTTCACTAAGCTTATGAAACGCATAATAAATTATTTAAGGAGCAGGGGTGTGAGAATGATTATTTATTTGGACAACATGTTGATCATGTCTCAGATTCAGGGCACCCTTCGGAGGCATACGGATTGGACCATCAGTCTGTTGATGGATCTCGGATTTTTGACAAATTGGAAGAAGTCAAAGTTAAGTCCGACCAAAAAGATAGAGTTCTTGTGATTTTTGGTGGATTTGGACCAAGATAAAGTCGATTTGCAAAGACATACAACTGGTTTTAAGGAAGGACCAAATCTCTTTACGGATGTTAGCTCCCATAGTGGGCCTACTGTCTGCCTCCATTCAGGCAATATTCCCGGGACCACTACATTACAGAGCATTACAGAGATTGAAAGCCTTGCATCTTCGCAAGGGCTTAAGGTACACAGATCTGGTGTCACGTTCGTCAGATGCAAGAGAAGAGCTACTATGGTGGTTAAAGCATCTCTACGCGTGGAATGGCAAAGCCATTTTTGGTATGGCCCCAGACATGGGCATAGAATCTGATGCCAGTCTGTTAGGTTGGGGGGCAAGAGAAGAAGGAAAATAAAGTTGGACCTGCACATAAACTGTTTGGAGCTTTTGGCAGGATCATTTGCTCTAAGGAGTTTAGTGAAGGACAAGGTGAATGGTTGTGTTCTGCTCAAGATGGACAACATTTCAGAGGTAAGATAAGCGCCTGGGAGGTACCAAGTCCAAGCAGTTAGCAGACTTAGCAAAGGAGTTTTGGCATTTTTGCCTGGTCAGAATATCATTCTTCAGGTGGAGTACCTACCAGGTTAGTCCAATGTGGTGGCAGACTGGAATTCAAGTTACCTTTCTGACAGTAGCAACTGGATGCTAGATAGTGGCATTTCTGATCTGTGGGGCCCATTGGAAGTGGATATTTTTGCTTCCCGTTTGAATAGACAGGTGGACACATTTTTACAGTTGGAGACAGGATTCAGAGGCGTTAGCGACGGACGCATTTCTTCAAAACTTGGGTCAAGGGGGGAAATGAGTTTCCCATGTTTGCATTAATCCAGAGAACTATTCTGCAGATCAGGAGACAATTGGCAGCAGTGGTTTTGATCACACCGTTATGGACGACTCAGTCTTGGTTTCCAGTGCTTCTGGAGTTGTTGGTGGATTACCCTTGTGTAATTCAGACATTCCCTCTACTTCTGATGGATCCGGCAGGTTTGCTGCACTAATTGATTACGGAAGGAAGTCTTCAGTTTGTGGTTTGGTTAGTATCAGGGGTGTTACAACGATACTTGCATTTTCATAGTCAGTTCAGTTTCTTCTGGCAGAATCATGGGCACCACGTACCAGAACTGTGTATATATCTGCATGGTCATTGTGGAATAATTGGTGCTTGGAATGGGGTTTGGATCCTGTATCAGCTGATCCAATAATGGTAGTGAATTTCCTTTCTTATCTTTTTGACATGGGTAAGGCATATAGGACGATTAATATGTACCGGTCCACAATTTCCACATATTAATGTGATGGTAGGCCAGTGGGTCAATATACCTTGGTGTGCAGGTTATTAAGGGACATTAGATTTTCGAGGCCTCCTGCTTCACGGTATTCTTCTACATGATGTTCTCCTTTATCATGAAATGATAATGTCCTCTATTGAAATGAAATGTCCTCTATTATCATGAAAACTAGCACTGTATTCAGCACTTGACCCTAATGTACTCTGTATGTCTCCCATTACCACTTTAGATTGTAGGCTTTCGGGCAGGGACCTCGCACCCAATGTTTCACTCTACAAAGCACCTGTAACCCTGTATTGTTTAAACCCTGAAATTGTAAAGTGCTGCGTACACTTGTGGCACTATATCAATAAACATATTCATTCATTCATACATGGAATGTTAATGAAGTCTTGCATTTTCTGGACAAATGGCCCTGTAATGATGATTTATCTTTAAAACAATTATCGGCAAAATTTACCATGTTGTTAAGTTTCATTTAAAAGAGTGTCAGACGTCAGGATGTTGGATCTACACTTTCGTTCTTTTACCCCTTCGGAGGTTCAGTTTACTATTCACAGGAGGACGAAAATGCGTGTTCGGACGATTACATATCCAGCTTTTCCTTCTAAGCCACAATTGTGTATGGTTTCTTGTTTGAGAGCTTATGAGGCTAGGACTTTGTTTTTAAGGAATTTTACAGGGACTCACTGATTTCATTTCAGAAGGCACATTTACCGGTGTCAGAGGCGACTTTGGAGAGATGGGTCGGGTGGATTATGCAATTAGCTGGAAATGATGTTAATTTATTTGGAGCACATTCGTCTAAGGGAGCTATGGCATCTATGGTTATGCAGGTGGTTGGTAGGTTGGAAGATATTTTGAGGACACCTGCTTGGTCTAGAGAGTCAACATTTAGAGATTTTTATTGTAAACCTGTTGCTCATGTATCGTTGAATGTTGTTGATCAGCTTTGAACTAGCATAATACGAAGCCTCCGGTCTGATATAAAATTCGAGGATTTCACTGACGGTAATGATAGAAAGTCAGAATTTTATTAAAAACACAGAGGCGAGTATTATTGCTCCCATGTACCCACCCTATTACATGTTTTCTGTTTGTTGCAGGTTAAATTGATTGGGGAAGTTTACCGAGTTGCATTGTGGATGGTGGAAGTATTCAGAGTTTATTTGTTCTGAGAAATGTCCCAATCGTTCTGGGAGTTCAGTCGAAGATGAAGAAAGAGGAGGAGTCTGTTGCTGCATCACAATATATAGGAGTGGACTATACTTGATTGGTGGAGCAGTGTTGGTTCACTGCTAGCAAGTTTTTTACATGTTTTATTTGTTATTTAAATAAAGATTTTTTTGCTGCTGAAGGTTGCAGTGGAGAGAGTTTATGGTTTAAGTGTAAGTGACAGACGCAGCTTTCAATGGGGCATTACATCTGTATAATATAAATTGCTAGGCTGCAAAGCTCCCTGTGTGAGTAACAGCACATGCGCAGTAGAGACTGGCTGAATGTGCTGATCTGGAGCGGGGAGCTCCGAACAGCCCACCGCCTGTCTTTGCTCCTGGCTCCGGGCCAGAAGCCAAGCCCGCTGGATGACCCTTTAGCCTGTGTACACGGGTTCATACTAGTTTAATATATATATATATATGTTGTGATAGTGAAATCACTAGTAAATGTAAAGATTAATATATAATCTTACCTAATCATCCTTTCTGGCAACCATTTTGTAGTCAGTTATGTCAGCATGTCTATGCTGTGAGGTTTAGGCTAACACCTAGCATTATAAATAACTTTTCATCGATACATTTGTGTACTATTTAGTTAGCACAATGTATAGATGAAATTTGATTTACTTAAAAGTGATACCATGTCATTTTTATGACACAGTTGCACTTTAAAGTGATCTAGTAATTCTAAATTATTATCCTGTTTTAGGTAACGCATACACCCATCACCTCCCCCTAAACAAATTGTCCCTGTTTTTCCGTCTTCTATACTATAAAAGAGAAGGTGGTCACTTGACCACAAATTCTCCAGACGTGCCAAAATACCCCCAGAGTGGGTACAAGGAGGAGATATGGTGATCTCCTCCAATCTGCTCTCTGCAACGGCTTTGCACCTCCTCAATGTCTCCTCTTGCAACAACAACAAAATATGTCCGACACACAATGCAAACAACTTACCAAACTTAGGCTGCTCACTATCTCCTCTTATACCCCACCTTACCCAACTCCCCATCTCCTTCTGGAACAACAGCTTTGGACTTATTGCTATTTCATCTTACAACACAAAAAACAACATGCCCCATTTACAGCGCCACTACCAACATTTTACATTGCAAAAAACAAAACATGCCCCACTTACATCCCCAACACCCTTCTAATATATTCTATTCTCTCACATTTTGCACCTTTTCTCCTCTCTTTACACTTTCAACACACATTTAACCCTTTGACTGTCAGAGGGGTAAGCAACTCTTTGCAAACCAATGCCTTGCTTACCCCTTTGCCACTCAAAGGGTTAACGAATGTGCCTTCATATTCAAGTGTTAAATATTATCGATCTGCACACACCGGCTCCTTTGTTTTGGAGGCAACCTGGGAGCTTCCTCCACTGCTGTTCTGTTTGCAACATCTTCAGCCCCATTACAACATAACCCTTTGAGTGACAGAGAGGCATCCAATGCATTGTTAAAGGGTTAATGAACAGCCCTGTCAGGACCTTCACATTTCAATGTGCACACTACACATTGAAACTACGCTACTGCCCTCTCAAAGCCAAAACAATGAAACGGAGATTAGAAGTATGTCAGAGACACTCAAGTGGCGTCAAGTGGTGTCCTTCCTGTGACTGACAAAATGGTACTTAGTGCTTATCATATTGTGATTGCCATGACTATGTAAAGGGAGAATTTCACCTATAGGAACAAGTGGCCCTTAGGACCCTAAGTTCAGTAAAAATGTATGGTAGGAAATTCTGACATTGCAAACCCTTCTGGCACTCAAAGGGTTAAGGTAACACATGCGTAACCCTCTGCCAATCAAAGAGTTAAGTCAATTTCAATCAATTCCACATTGTTTTACACCAAAATGTTCCATAGCAAAAAAATCTCTTTGGGACCTTCAAGATGTTTTACCCAATCCCCACAAAACAGCGGAAAGGAAAATCCTTTATACACTTATGCCTTCCTGCTTATCAAGGGGCCAGGATTTATAACATTGATTATGTGTAGACATGTGTGAATTCATTCGGATTTCGTTGAAAATGGGGTCATTCGGAGACATTTGGCCAATCCGAAACTCAAGGTCATTCGGAAAAAATGATCCGACTCCGAACAGCCCAGGTCCAAAATTCGTCGAAACTTTCGGAAGTTTCGGCAATCGACACATTTCCAAAAGTTTTGACTACTTTTGACCAGGACTTTTTTGTACTTCCCTCCATAATTTTCCCTCCATGTCTCTAGTCCAATTCCATTCTCCGTTTCATGCACTACTTCCCTCTTTTATCTGTATTCGAATAGCCTTCTTCGTTTCATGATGGGGATTGGACTAATGACACAGTCACACAGACAGACAGCCTGCATTTCCTCATTGGGTTGTTGGAGCTCAGAGAGAGAAGAGATTAGAGAGTGTACAGTTGTTGTGTAGGCAGGCAGGTAGCATTAGGCTAGGCATAGGTAGGCAGCCAGCATTAGTTCCAGTTATTGCCACTGCAAGAGCAAGTAATATTTGTTCCTGTGCAAAATATAAAAAAATATTAGGTATTTGTTCGAATACAGGGCCGGCCCTTACATGGTTCCCAGTGGGTCCATGGACCCAGGCGGCACTTTGACAGGGGCGGAAATTTGCCTTCCCATAGCATGTTTATTTTGTGCGCTTCCGCCAGTTCTGTGTTGCAGGGTGTCCTATCAGTGTGACTGTCAGCAGCCGGGCAGCCCTGTGCTCACTCAGTGGCGATGCCTGCTGGCTGCTTCAGTGACGTGAATGATGTGATAGTGAAACATTATGCCTATTTTGTATTGTTTATCGCCCACCTAAAGTCAAGACTTGAGTAAATAGGTCTACCGTCCCAGATTTGCTAGAGAGGTTTTACATATACAGGAGGGTGCCCCCTGTACAAAATGAGTCTAAACATTTGGGATCCCTAGTATGAGTGCACAACAGTGCATGATGTGTCCTGAACAGGATTGCTGTGAGGTGTCTCCACCCAGAAGGTGCTGGCCGGGCTGAGCTTCAACATTGCGACAAGTGACCAACTAAGAGCACCGTGCCAGACTTAATCTGCAGCCATAGCATCACCCCCTCCTACTCTCTGGGTCCCGCTGACTGGCAATAACAGGTGAATCACTAAGAGATCTGAAGCCTTTCTGGAAGTCTTTTCACTTGGAAAGGGGCTAGGTATTACTTGGGGGAGTTGCCTCGTGTGTAAATAATTTCTAGGTGGGAGATGAATGTGCATCACTTATGTGTTTCCTAACAGTAGTTAGAATACAACTCCCATCATCCCCTGATTATGACATTGGGAAATGCCCAGCAATTACCGTAGAGCCCTGTATTGCACACTCACGGAAAACGGTGATATTGCTATACTAAGACAATGCTGTGGACCCCTCTTCAGTATAGATGTCAAGAAATTTTTTTTTATTTCTCTCCTGTGTTGCAGTTTGTTCACAACAGAATGTCTCAATTTTTCTTTTTAACACATTACATCTATCACATTACAATCATTGATGTTTATTCTTGATGTAGTATGAAACACTACAATGTATATACACATAGAGTTATCTGATATGAGGGGAAATCAGGATAGGAAAACAAGAGAGAGGAATTTGGGTACTAAAGAGGGACAGTAGGGTAGGAGGCTGGTACCAGAAAATGAAACCTTAATCTTTACCCATGTACTAACATAGAATGTGACATGTAGTTTGTCCATGTTCGAGTCGACCACTTATGTTGAGTAGGATGTAACAGGCATGGGTTTTCGATGTCGAGCATATGCTAAATTGAATGACAGGCATGAGGTTTCGATGTTCGAACATATGATATATTGAAGGACAGGCATGGGGTTTCGATGTTCGAACATATGCTAAATTGAATGACAGGCATGGGTTCTCGATGTTCGACGTTTGCATTGTGACTGGCATCCCATGCTGGAGTAGAGGTGACATGCACAGACTGGCAATGTACGACAATGTCCGTTTTTGGGATGGATCTTTTTCTAAATGCACACCCTGTCTGCAAATAATGATAGCAGCGTGCACGGAGGCGCACTGCTATAATTTAACCCATGTTAAATTCGGCCGAATAATTCGGAATGGATCAGGATTTCGTCCGAATCGAATAGGCCCGGTCCGAAATTAGGATCATCCGAATTAGAAAAAAAAAATTTGTCCGAATTCGAATTTTACCGAAAATTTTGCCCGTGCACAAGTCTAATTATTTGTAACGTTTATGGGGCCATCAGTTCTAAACACATACTGGAAGAAGCAACACACACACACAAGAATACACTCTCCCTCTACCTTTTCCCTTTGGGACCATAAATAAATAATCCACTTTAAGGAGTCATCCACATAATGACCACAAAAAATAAATCTTAGATGAGCACAAACTCTTGTAATATCCTCCATCTTCCCCGTTCCTAGGCTTTTTCTTTTACACCTCCAACTTCACTTGTTTGCTTTTGTCCCTCCCACCTTCGACGCAGACAGAACTTTCATTCACACTGCACCGAGAGGGCAATGTATTTGGTTTGCCTGTGTAATTGGGTCCCAAGCAGGAGCCGACTTGAGAAGTGTGTCTACACACTGTGGCACACACACACATTATAACAGAGCTGCTTAACCCTTTCAGCAGCTAAACAATGCGCAATGCCTTGCTTTGAAAAGTGTTGCCTACCCTTCTGCCACTGAATGGGTTAAAGCAACCACTACCATCTCCCCTTTGTCCCTACCACCCTTCCCATCTGATATGTTGTGTTTCTCCCCTACCACCCTCCCCAGCCAACATCATGCTTTCACCTTTTTACCTCATGTGTTTTGTAAACACCCCCTTATGTGGACATTAACCCCTTAACGACCCATGATGTGCCAGGACTGTCATGGGTAAACTTTCCATAAGGACCCATGATGGTCCCGGCAAGTCATGGATTAAATGATAGCAGTGGAGCGGAGCACGCTATCATGCTTTAAATCCTGAAACTGAGCTCTCTGGTACCAGAGAGCTCTGTCTCAGTGCTTCTTTCTTCTTCCAGTACATGTGATCGCTCCAGGAGCGATCACATGTACCGGCAATTCCATTCACAAAGGCAATGTGCTTACATGTTGCCTTTGTGACTGCTCTATGCCTCTTTTTTCCTTACTATTAAAGTAAGGGAGAGAGAAGCAGAGAACAGACAATCAAAGAATTAGTAAGATGCTAGAGATGGGGGTATTAACTTCTTCAGTGCTGGTGCAGTGAGCAGCATGAAAGCAAGTCCTTTTATAACCTGTTAACAGCAACTTGTTGAGTTTTTTAAATAAATGAGACCAATTAGAAGGAAAAAACTATTGAACAAAAACATAGTCAAAAAGGTCAGAATTGCTTCGGTCCTTAAGTGCAATCCACCTTAGATTTTCACATTCCTTAAGGGGTTAAGAGATCCCAATGGACTTTGTCAATTCACAGCTCCCCACCTCCCCATACCTCTGCAGCTACCATGTGTGTGTATTCCTTGGTAACTGTAAGCGAAGTCTGTTGGAATTTTGTCCTGTGATGTGAACACTTATTTTCTAAAGCACACAGCATTACATGCCAAAATTTGCCCAGCCTCCACTTGCACTGACTGCGAGGAATACAAGAGGAAGGAGACATTCAACACAAGCGTGGCTGTGATGGTGACAACAGCTAATGGATGGGTGAAAGAGTGGAGAATGGAGAACACATGGGTGGGTGGGTTTTAATGTGACAATGAATAGGTGCAAGGAAGGGTGTGGATGGGTGGGATGGAGATTGAGAAGTTATGGCTGCAAGAGTGGGTAGAAGGGTAACAACAAACATTGGATGGATGGCTGAGAATGGATGGGTAGGTAGGAGCATGAGAATGGATATTGATGGGGAATTAATTTACTTCACAAACAGAGGGAGGGCTATTACTAGGCCTAGGGATGTGTGAATCTCCCTCCAAAGTTTGACTTCATAAGTGTACTATAGTATACTAGCAGTTTGAGACAACATTACCCGTCTGTTTTGTAACCAATACGTAACCCTTTCAATGGCACAAGTGGACGCAACATGAGGCTGACTGAAATAGGACTGTATATGCAATGTATATTGATCTAAACACTATACACACAGGAGTGTATATCACATTGTACACACACACACTACTATGTGTATCATGTATATTAACCTACACAATGTACACACACGAATATATATAATGTATATTTATTTACATACTGTGTACATTAATATACATTATATATACACTCCTGTGTCACTGAGCCTCACATTAACCCTTTGAGTGCCACAGGGGTACACAATGGATTACAATACGTTCTGTACCTCTCTGCCACTCAAAGGCTTAAGCATTGCTTAAAAAAAGACAGGCAACTCTGTTCCATGCTGCTAGTTTCAAATGTTTGGACATATGTCTCTCCATCCCTTTCCTATGTATAGTCCTCTCTCCATCCCTTTCCTATGCATAGTCCTCTCGCAATATCCCATCTTCACTTTGCATTCTAGGACTCTGTTTCAATTTCACATTTTAAGAAGGTATCACATATACTTGGGGGTTACACAAATGTGTTTGTATGCTTCCTAATGCTGTGTCTGTTGTAGTCAAAATGCATTAGGGACAGTTAGCAGTAATGAATACATTCCAATAATAACATTATTAGTGGATTGAGTGTAAAAATAGGGGTTAAAAAAAAGAAAAAAAGAAAACTCTCACGTGCCTAAACACTGGTGTTGCGTATGTTGTATAAGGAACTAGTGAAGTCAAGGTGATACCTTTATTAGAGTACTATTAGAGTGTAAGCTTTCAAGACCATTAACCATTTGAGTGCCAAAGAGGTACACAACACATTGCAAAGCAATGCATTGCGTACCCCTCTGGCAATCAAAGGGTTAGGGTTTCTTCTCCAGGCATATTATGTTTTCTTGGGTAACACTGTGCCACTCTATGGCTGTTATATATGGGACATTCCATGCAAGCTTTTACACATTCAAGCTCCAGTAAAACTCCAGAGCAATGCAGCTTCATTGGCAGGGAATTATTGTTTCTGAACAGGGCAAACATAATCTGCATACAATTTTAAATTAAACTAGAGAAAACAATCAGGAATAAACATACCCACCAGAGAGTTTTCTTCACTAAAAGTAAGACATTGAGCTGCATTAGATAAATTATTCTAAAACACAAGTTCCATTCCAAATGATCCACTTGTAGGAACTCTGTGATAGTACTAGCATTTGTAAATAAAAGAAGTTGGAAATATTGCAGAGGCCTAAATGAACACCTGCTGAATGAGGCCTACTACTCTTGCTTGTAGTAGAATGAGTCTAAGTAAACAGTCAAGGGGCCAGTATCAGAACAGACACATAGACACATGACTGATCTTCAGCAAAAATTAAGACATAGAGATTAGTGTTGAGCGAGCGTGCTCGGCCGATGCTCGGATCGGCTCGAGCATCGCTCTGCTCTGCACATGGCGGTACTCGTACGAGTACCGCCATGTGCTCGCCCGACATGCTCGGGTGAAGAGGATCTGTGCCGGAAGAGGCACAGATCCGAAGACGCTCCGCTGGACCACCAGGGAATGGAGGTACGGGGGCATTGCGGAGATGAAGGGGGCATTGCGGAGATGAAGGGGGACATTATGGAAGAGGGGCATAGACTCTATGCCCCTCTTCCACAATGTCCCCCTTCATCTCCGCTATGCCCGTCTTCCACAATGTGCCCCTTCATCTCCGCTATGCCCCTCTTCCACAATGTCCCCCTTCATCTCCTATGCCATAGAGGAGATGAAGGGGGACATTGTGGAAGAGGGGCATAGCGGAGATGAAGGGGGACATTGTGGAAGAGGGGCATAGAGTCTATGCCCCTCTTCCACAATGTCCCCCTTCATCTCCGCTATGCCCCTCTTCCACAATGTCCCCCTTCATCTCCGCTATGGCATAGGAGATGAAGGGGGACATTGTGGAAGAGGGGCATAGCGGAGATGAAGGGGGACATTGACCAGGCACCCTCCGCTCATCAGAGCAGGGGGTGCCTGGTTTAATGCTCGAGTGCTCCCATTCATTTGAATGGGGCTCGGGTGCTCGGCCGAGCACTCGAGCATCAGGGGGTGCTCGGTCAGAGCACCCGAGCACCCGAGCATCGGGGTGCTCGCTCATCTTTAATAGAGATGCATTAGATAAATATTCTAAACCAAAGTCCAATTTCAAAATGATTCACTTGTAGGAACTCTTTGTAGGATTAACCCTTTTGAGTGCCAGAGGGCTATGGAATGCATTGCACTGCATTCCATAACCATCTGGCACTCAAAGGGTTAACAAATAAAAGTCCCATATCATGTATGGGCTGGGAATATTGGATAGTCCTGAATGAACTCACCTATTGTATCAGATAGGTCTGTTTCTCTTGCCTGCAACTGGAGAATGAGTCACAGGAAACAGAATCCAGGGGCCAGGGTCAGGGAAAGATCAGGATCATGTGACTGATGACTAATTTCAGTATATGAAAATGTGTTTTTCACTCCCAAAAAATGTCATTATGTTGTATATGGATTTAATTCTATAGCATATACATTTCAGTATAACACATATGCAATTCAGTATAAAGCATATGTATTACAGTATATGAAATATGTATTTTAGTATAGGTCAGTATATATGTTTTTCACTATATAACATATGGATTTCAATATATAGCATATGAATTTCAGTATATGATACATGGATTGTAGTATATCAACTATAGATTTCAATATATAATATATGGATTGCAGTATATGGCATGGATTTCAGTATATGATATTAATTTCAGTATATAACATGTATTTCATTACGGCCCCTCATATTCCACCTTTGTCTTTGTTTTCTATACATGGAATTGCTACAGAAGGTGGAATGCAATTTTTCACGTTTCGCTTTATGACCTAATGTTTTTCCAATCTCCATCAAACTGTATTGCACAAACAGTTACGTGGCATGTTATGTGTTTCTGCTACTGAGTTCTTTCATTTGTAGATTAGAGGTTTGCCTGCATTTGAATGCTGATGATGTCTACGGGCTCAGAAGTGTCATTAGATTCCTCCTGGATCCAAACGAACAGAAAAAGTGCACCTTCTATCTACCGCATTCTTAAATTTATTAGGAAAAACAATAAACATACAGCAAGTGGCAGTGCACTGGAGCATTTAGATATAAAATGCACCCTATGTCTGTGACACTGCTGATCAGAGACAGAAGACAGACAGAGAGGTCACATTGCGGTAAAACTATTAGGATGTTTAAGGAGTTTTCTGAGATGGGGTTTGAAAGGGCAGTGACTTCTAGAAGAAAACTGAGATTAGTCAGTAGCAGGTCCGGGAAAGAAAGTAATCAGATTTGTGTTTTTATTTTTGCCCTCACATCTTTTATTCACATAATTTTTTTTTTTTAACAGGCTTTCTTTCTATGACAACTGGAAAAGGCTTTTCTCTTAATTTCTTCTACTCTGTCAGTCTCTCAAATCCCACTCAGCTGTCTCAGAGTCATGATGATATTTCACATTTCCTTCAGTGAGGTTGGTGTTTGATCACGAGAGGGCGGTTCAAAGGAAGAGAGGAGCAGAAGGACTGGAAAACAGCTGGAGAAATTCAGATGTTCCAAAAAAAAGTAACTACATTTTTAAGGGTTGTGTGGCCACTTAATAACAAGTGTACCACGTACATTGCCACCTGGCTGTACATTTATTGTTTGACTAAATGAAGTAGGTAATGCATTATGAGGGGAACTTTTCTGTTCTTTTCTTCATAGTCATCTTTGATTACTGCATTTAACATTATTATCCCTACAAGCCTAACTTTATTTACTTCCTTATACTTTACTTACTTGGCTCAGTCATAAAGCCTTGAGCCAAACCTCCTTAACCCTTTGAATGCCAGAGGACTAGCCAATGCATTGCTTCACAAAGAGTAAAAACATAGTACACAAACAACCGTATATACCAGTGCTGTCCAAGTTCAGTCCTCAAGGACCACCAACAGGCCAGGGTGTAAGGATTTCCCTGATTAAACACAGGAGAGTTAATCACTGGCTCATTCATTTTGACTGCCTCACCTGCACTTAATCTGGGAAATCCTTAAATCCTGGCCTCTTGGTGGCCCTTTTGGACTGAATTTGGACAGCCAATATATATTCCATACATATAATCTATGTACAAACCCTGTTATACTTCCCAGCTCATGAGGGCCTATATTAATTAGTGACCTGGGCCCTTTCATACATTTAACACTGGGTTTCAGGTAACACAAAAGAACACTGCTTTAGACTGCTTATAGTCTTCCTAGTTCCTTTAATCCACTCATAATTACACCCCTATTCTTCACATGACCCTGATCCAAATCCAAAGCACCATTTTCCTAATGTAGAAAAAAAAACCTTACCTCATACTATACATGCTCAATAAGTACCAAGGAGCTAGATATGCTGTCCAGCAGAGGTATATATATAAACACGGATCTGTTACAGGAGCATTTAGTTTGCTTTGGACACACCCACAATTCATCCTCATAGTAGTAGGCAGAACAGGCTAGCCTTCCCCCACAACTTGAAGCTCTAGATGGCTGCCTACGCTGCCTTATTGGGAAAACCAGTGGTACCAGTGTCATAATTGAACATTGGCCACAGTATCTAATATAGTACAAATCTGAGTTTAATTTATGTGTATACATTGCAGAGCTATTAAGTGGTGTCATTAATGGGTTAATGGAAGCTCACATTCCTCTGAATGGTATATAAGACAAGTCATAGATAAAATAAATGGGAAAGACTGCAGCGAGTTCATTGTTTATATTTGGCAGAAGTTTTAATTAATCCCACTGTGCTCCCAACACTGTGATATATGATTGGGAGGGGGCTACAAACTGAGTGGAGAATGCCCATCCTTCTTCAATCAGGTAGAAACATGGAAAAGGGGGGGAGAATGCTGACGAAGTGGTGGTAAGATTTAATCTTTGGATACTAGAGAGATCTCAATGCATTGGAGAGCTCCCTAGCATTCAAGGGGTTACAGAATGCCCTAGTTTAGATGATAGATATCCAGTCTACTCACAACAGACATGTGAGTCCAGTGGGCAATCAGCATTTCCCTATGCCTCATATTTGTTGTTAGTTTCTTGTGTTCAAAGAACAATTATTTTATACCGAACATGCTTAACCCTTGAGTGCCAGAGGGGTACCCAACGCAATGCGTTGCATACCCCTCTGGCACTCAAAGGGTTAAAGGGTTAGGATAATCAACCTTTTATAACTGAAGGGACATTGCTTCAACATTTTCATAAACGTTTAGTCAGCCTAGTCAATTCCGATTTCCTCCAAACGTTACAATAAACTGGTTGTGTTTTTATCTGGTGTTAATGCAACTCATCTCCGTAGTCTTTACATAAAATGATAAATGGGAAGTGTCCTCTGTTATCAGTAGAAAATAGATAACGCCAAATAATTTCTTCTTCTTTATCATCAAAAGCATGAATTTGGGGATGTTGAGTCCTGTAACAAGGAATCATCTAGTACTAATTACAATTAATTTGGGGGAACCACTCCATACTGAATTTATTCATGCTGGCCAGTTAGATTTTCTTTCCAAATTAAGGCTGATATTCCATTCCACTAGAGAGAAACTCAGCCAGCAAAATTGTAGTAAAATTATTTTTTAGCCTTTTTCCTACTCCTGCAGTCATATACTGGTTGGTACATATGCTGAATTCTCCAGTTTGGCATACACACCAAAACAGTAAAAAATAAAATTGCAAATGGCCATTCTGCTATTTTGTACAAGCAGAATGGTTTTTGCAAGGTTATGTAATATATAAGCAATACATAAGCTGCCCTCTGATGCTAGGCAGGTTATATATTGCTTATATATTGCAAAACATTGCTGTGTAATCAATTGTAAATTGACTTGCATTGGAGGGTTTAACTAGCCTAAAATCACACATACACTACCCTACCATACCCACTTGTCCAAGGCCCATATGGTCTTCAATAACTATTGGGGGGATAACATTACCCCCCATCGCTCCTTCCTAAAAGAGCATGATGGAGAATTATCAAAAAATAAAGGGGCTCTCAAGCACTGAAGAAGTGGTTATTTATGTGTATATAACCCTAGCTCATGTTTAGTGTTCTTTTAAATAAATATAATTTCTATGGGTTTCGGAACAAGTCCCCCCATGTTGTGTGTATATTTAAAACAAATATATTCACCTAGATGTTTGAATTCCAGAAGTGTTCACATACCCTGGTTCTCAACATCATCTACCTAAAGAAATAAAAAAGATAGATAAAGAAGCCCTAAAATCTCACCATCACACTAGCCGCCAATATAAATGAAAAAACTAAGATCCCTCCTGATTGGATTGAGGAAGGGGTCATCATGAATTGAGGTTGTATGGCCCCCTTCTCCTCATAACTGATTGGCTGGGACATGAGGTTACTACAAGGTATGATCTGTGCCCTGATTAACCCCAAATCCCAGCCAATCCATGTGTGAGATTTGCAGTATAAAAGCCAATCACTGGTTTTTTCTATTAGAGTGGCCTGGAGGCAGTCCAGACGGAACTGGGGGGAGGGGGTTTATGTCTTATTTTTAGCAGGTGCAAGTGTTAAGAGCTTTTCTTTGTCATTTTTTTTTATCACTTCTTTCGGTTGATGGTGTTGAGGATTAAGGTATCACATGCTGAACCTCCTACATCGAGGTTATACCCTGGGTAGAGAGGGTGGGGTAGAAAGGATGATGCAGTAATTTTAAGTCTAATTCTACAAAGAGAGATATTTCAACCACTTGGAATTAAGAAACATCATCTGGAAATGTCTTTACCAATGCAAGGAAATAAAAATAATATCAATGGTTGTTCCACGTGGTGCTTTCTAGCTGCCAATGACACTCATGTACTAAGAAATGGAGCAGTTCTGGGGCAAACCATCTACACCAGAAAACTGCTAAAGGCATTGGATGATCTGACTTATGAAGAGAGACTAGTCAAACTATATTTGTTTATATTAAAAAAGACACATCTAAGGGGTGATGTGACTACCATATACTAATATTTTCAAAGACAATACAAAGAACTCCCTAAGGAGCTATTTACTCAAAGCTCAGACTGCAAAACAAGAAGGCATCAACTAAGACTAGAAGAAAGGAGGTTTTGACTAAAACAAAGGCAAGGATTTTTTAACAGTAGTGTCAGTAAGGTTGTATGTGTTTTGGAAAGCTGTGTTTGCAGACTGTAAATGTTTAAAAAATATTGAATACATTTCTAGTTCAGAACAGTGCTGAGAATTATAACAGTTGTTTCAAAGCAGATATGATGTATATCCAGGGAAATACCCAATGGCCATTTGTAGTCCGGGAGGATTTTGTTTTTACCCACTTTTTACTTAATTGGAAATGGCTTTCATAGCAGGGTTGATTTGGCATATGCTATACAAAATGGACACATGTCTTTTTTCAGCCTCATCAACAATGTTACTATGTTACTGTTGGTGAAAAATAAATTTCATTATAGATCAACTTTGATACTGTTACTTAACAAAGCCAAAGCGGTTATTCCCTCCCTATGGAAAAATACCACCATTTCTTTAATTCAATTATGGCACAAGAGAGTGAACGCATTGCTTCTTTTGGAGAAATGTCACGCTCAAAACATTACTTCAATTGAGCTATTTGAGCAACCTGGTCTCACTGGATGACAGCCCATACATCCACGACCGTGTGCTCTTGACAATCCCTTGATATCTCACCACACTATGTCTCTCTTGACTCACCCTGGTAGCTCAATCAGCTGCTAATATTTCACTCTAACTGATTACCACATGACAGTGTGAGCGACAAACATTCAACCAGCTAACTGTTAGGCACACCCATCTATAGACCCTGTGAGTTTGCTCGAGCACCCCAGGAATCCATAAGCTTGTCCATCCTTAGAGTTATTTCTATATTATGTTTTTTTTTCTCTCCCTCTCTCATTCCATTCTACCATCCCTCTTCACCCTTTCTTCACATAATTGTCTCTCCTGTCCTCAATCTTCATGCTACGCAGCAATATTTACCTCTCATCTGTCTAGCTTACACACACACACACACACATCACACCTACTGGACATCCCACATGTCTTTGACTTTACTTGCTTCAAGTTGTAAGACATATATAATATGATATATTCATATACCTACATATTCTTCATAAACAGAGGTGTACTATAGAGATGCCGACCACAAGATGAAAAATATACTCTGACCCTAGACTCGTTTTCTTTGCCACACATTTTATAACTTGGCTTCACAGCCCATGTGCAGCATGTTTATGACTCAATATATATTTGTTGCCTATGTTGTAATCACTTACTCATTTTGTTCTCTTTTACTTCCTCCATCTTAGACATTTGATTGTTTTTTCTAATGTCTTTCTTTACTGTGTATGTATACTATGCATTCATTTTCAATAAAGCTTTTAGAAAAAAAAATCCCATTTAATAAATATACATTTTGGTAAATTGTGTTTGTCCCCTATGTCCCCTATGGTGCAGTTGGTTTGCCCCAGTGTTCTTTTAAACACTTCGTCTATGGGATTTTCCACTGATGCCCAGCAAAAAGGTTTATTTATTACTATATTTAACACCTTAAGGATTAGAAGTGTGTGCAAAGCAATGCATTGGATTCCACTGTGGCACTCAAGGGGTTAGTGCAAATGCTATTTTAAGTGTTAGTGTACGTTTAATTAGATAGAAGATTCTGCACATAAAGGTCAATCGGATCTTCTCTTCCAAATTTTACATTTCTATGTTTACATTGATGTTTTATTAATGGAAGTTTTTATTAAAATTAATAAATATATACAGAAAGACACACATTAGTATGCCAAGGCATATATATATATATTGCCTGCTGTGTTATCCTGAGGCCTATATTATAATTATAATACTTTATTGACTGAGCACCAATATGTTACAGACATAGTAAATTAGGATGAAAAAGACACAAGACCATAAAGTTCAACCTTTGCCGCAGTATAACAAAGAAATGAGAAATATATAATCCTTTCTGACTCCGAGATGGGGTTAGTTTGTTTACCACAGGCTCCTGTTTAACCCACAAACACATAGTATAACTCTTAATTTTCCTTTCTGCTAGAAATGTATCTAATTTTCTCTGAAATGTATCTGTTGTGTATACCTTTACCACATCCATGTTCAAAGAATTTCATAGTCCTTGGGCTCGATTCTATTTTCCACTTTATTTTTAAAAACTGGAGATGGTGTTTTAGACTCCACAGTTTGCTATTCTATTATTTGTACTGTAAAAACCACCGCCATGTAAAAATGTCCAACAGGCGCAAAATTTGCACCCAATGGACACCATCTAAAACTAGTTGAATTTGGTATTCTATTACACTCAGTGGCTTCAACTCAAGTTAATGAATGCACATTTTATTGCTAAAAAAATGTGCTCCAAAAGGGAGGTGCAAAGTCCCTAACGTGAGGTGAAGAACGTTGGGAAAGTGGTTTGTAACACACACTTGTGCTTAAAACAAAAGAAGATTAACCCTGTGAGTGCCAGTGAGGTATACAATACATTGAACAGCATTGCATACCCCACTGAAAAATAACACTGAAAAATAAAAACCGCCCTGTAATCCTGATATCTACAGCACCCTGGTCAGTGACTGCATGTCTTCTTCTTCAATCTTCTCTCTTCTTGTTTCTTTCTTCTGTCTAAATCTGTTTAATAAAAAAAAAAAAAAAATCCAATGAAAGTTGAATGAAAAAAAAAAAAAATGCCTCCAAGGTATGCCAGAATTAATCCTTTGAGTGTCAGAGGGGTACCCCTCCGGTGCTCAAAGTGTTTAATTCAGTGTGGTATATCTTTTGAAAATAATCTTCAGACATTCCCTTTTAATCAAAGAAGTAATTCCATTGTGCCTCCAATGTGTAAATATATGTCCTCTGCCACCGCCTCCACTGGCTCCGCTGGTGGCTGCAGGCATGCATACGGACAGAGACCCCACCTCCATACCTTTTGGGCAGTTGTCCGAATCCAAATGAGGAAATTTTGAATAGAGACTGACTTTTTTTATGACCAGTCTCTGTTCAAAATGGATACCAGTATCCAATTGGCAGGGATGTGTGATTATGTACGTCCCAGCCAATCAGCTTGTAGCAGGATTTGTCATCCCCCCCACTAGCAGCTGGCACTCAAAGAGTTAACTCAGGCACTCAAAAGGTTAACTCTTACATATCTTGGTGGGCATTTGTTTTTTAATTCAACTTTCTTTGGATTTTTTATTAAAGAGATTTTATAGAAGAAAGAACAAGATAAAGATTACAGAAGACTCAATAAAAAGACAGAGAGTGGATGCTAGGTAATTGTACATTTCTGGGTGTTAGGGCTAGCATTGTTTAAGTGTTCATGTTAGGGAGAGTGTAGGGTTAGTGTATGGGAGGTGTGGGAAGGGTTACTATGTTTTGAGCTCACTCTCCATGCTTGACAGTGTGTCAAACAACAAGAGTTGACTTTTTTCCTTTGATGTTCCCACAGTTCATGTTATTTAGTGTGATTTCTGGGAACAAAAATCTACAATGAGCGTTTGGCCACAACGTGGCTTTTGGTTCAGCTATAGAATAGCTGCAGTACATAACTGGGTTTCTCGTTATATGTTTTTTCCCTTACTGGCTGTTTTGCTGGAGGGGATAGACTCAAGCCCCCTTATTGTTAAAAAACCTCTTCCTTTGCTGAAGCTGAAACCTCCTTTCCTCTAATCTTAACCTTTGAGACCCAGAGAGGTATCCAACACACATCCTGTGTACAAGGGTATAAATAATGACACTACATACTCCTGTGAATGAGCACAGGCCATAGATTTATTGCTAAATAATGTATAATTTAAGGGAAAACTTTACTGAATAATAACATTTATTCTAACTGAATGCATGGGTAATAAACTGGTTGCATGCTCAGCTTAATACTTCATTATGCCAAACAGTATTATAAAAATATTACCCCACTGGATCTGTCCGCCTGTGTCCAGTGAGTAAGTAAACACCTGCAAACTAGGTCCAGGGGCACAATTTCCCTAGAGTTGTACCCCAAGGAATAATCATTCAACTTATCCTCTACCCTACCCTATTAGAAACTAAGCAATTATAACCCACAGCTATGACAAGAAATTGAATGAAAATATGGGAGAGAGGGAGTGCAGTTTCTTCTTTCATGCTCACTCCATGAATGGAGCTGAGACAATTGAGCAGGGATGGGCAAAAGTTGTCTCTGTGTTCCCGCGAGAAATTTCATGAAAATCACATTGTTATCCCATTTTTCGCAGGAAAATCCGATTTAAAATTAGCGGTTAAAATTTTCGCATTTTTTGCCCATTGGCCGAAATCTTTTGCTATTTTTTCAATGGCTATAAAGTTTTTGCCCATTGATTTACACTATTTCTGCACTTCCGCTATAAAAACATGACATTTTCGCTGAAGGCAGACACAATAGAAGTAGAGTGAGATAGACGTGCTGTGTTGTTCTGCTGTGATATTATGTGATATATATAAAATTGAGGCAGGAGAGGCTCATAGTGACTCCTATCACTATGAGCAGCAAAAAGAGGAACTGGAAGGAACCTTATTATGTGTCCACTGAGCATGAGGAGAAGAAAGTGACTAGCAGTACTGAACCAATGCTGTCCAGTCCCCCTAAATCACCCCAAGGGATCATGGGTAATTTAATGAGAAGGGAGGGAATGGAGGGAGAAAAGGGAATGGGAAGGGAGGGAGAAAAGGGTAGTACTAGTGAGAGCAGGACAGGTCAGTCGCCAATACCTGCTGCAAGACGTGCTGCCCCCGCTGCCATTGCCACCATAGCTGTTCCTCCTGAAGTCACTAGTGCTGTATCTGATTCCAGATGTGCTGCCCCTGCTGCCAGTGCCACCATTGCTGTACCTGCAGCCACTAGTATTGTACCTGCTGCCAGTGCCGAATCTGTTGACAGTGCTGAACCTGCTGCCACCAATACTTTGCCTGCTGCTAGTGTTTCTTGCAGTACTCAGGGCGAAGGAGAAAATTATGCCAAATGTGACAGCAAGGCACCCTAAATCACACTTGCCATTCCCAAGCAGTCCTGTCAGTGCTAATACTACTGCTCTTAAAGTCCAGCAGCTTGTTAGCGTTAGGAGTGAAGGAGGTGTAATCAGCAATATCCTCATATTACTAGTGACTGTGAAACTGAGGAGGAAGACTCTGCCGCTGAACTTGATGTGGTTGGTGTTAGTAGTAGTAGCGGTAATGGTGAAGCAGCCGGAGTGGTAGGGGAAACATTTGAGAGCGTCTAGACTAGAGGTCAAGCAAGCCCACACCATTCCTCTCTCTCTGGGAGTCCCCTTCCCTTCACTACAGTGTCCAAGTTGAACATGATCCTTAAAAGGCCAGAACTGGTGTTGGGGGAGAGCAGGCTCAGAATGAATACAATCACCACCACCTGCTGCTAGTGCTAGTCTGCCTTCTTCTTCAGGTCAAAATGAGATGGCAAGTGTGACATTAGGGGACCCTCTGTCACATTGCTCGTCACCTCCTCCAAACAGCAGTGAGATGTCTGTAATAGAGCAGCAGCAACAACAGCATGTACGGACTAGTGGTGGTGGTGATGATGATGCTGGAGAAGCTGGGGTGGAAGAGACATTGATGGCCTTTTTAGCAGAAACTAAGAAGGAATGGGAGACAGGGATGAGGATGTGCATCACCACCACCACTAGCAATGACATTTTGGAATTAGCGGAATTTGCAACTGCTCTAATTCCTTCTGATGCTGAGATGCAAGGGCAGCAGGATGCTGATGAGCAGGCTAGTGTGCCACAGACCACCGTGGACACAGTGGTAATGGGGTCAACAAGTGAAGCGCGACTAAGACAGGTTCCACTTGCCAGCAGTAGCAATAATCCTGATCCTAGTTGCAATGCTGAATCTGGGGCAGTAGCAGCAACAGCAGCAACATTATCTGCTGCCACAGACAATGAAGAGGAATGTGGAGGCCATGGGTGTGGGACTATTTTTCTGTTGGGGCAGGCACAGTGCACCTTGGCACAAGAGTCCACATATCACACATGAAACACAGACACCATGACATTTAAAGGGGAACTACCACCCCTTAATAACTTAAGCTTCACTGATTGCTCATCTGGCGACTAGCTGCTTAGTAGCGCTAGTCGCCAGAAATATTACCCGGTTCTGCAGATATCAGTGTTTTACCGATGGTGACAGGAGCAGGAAGCACGGACGTCTCTTCACAGTGACGTCCGTGCGTCTGCGCTGTCAGTCCCTTTTGAACCGCGCTGTTCAAAAGGGACTGACAGCGCAGGCGCACGGACGTCACTGTGAAGAGACGTCCGTGCTTCCTGCTCCTGTCACCATCGGTAAAAAGCCGATATCTGCAGAACCGGGTAATATTTCTGGCGACTAGCGCTACTAAGCAGCTAGTCGCCAGATGAGCAATCAGTGAAGCTTAAGTTATTAAGGGGTGGTAGTTCCCCTTTAAGTCAAACATGTTAAAGACAAACACCGACCACAGAAATCAAGCACCACTTTTGCTGTCCCTGACTCTCCAGAAAGGCAACAAGAGGCGAGGTGGAGATCAAAAAGGAGGAGGAATAGAACAACCCAGGCAGAGACTGGAAGTTCCATGACGAGAGAAACAACTAACTCGCCATCACCTTCTAGGGTAACTACATCTCGTGCCAATCCAACTTGTTCATTACCTCCCCCGCCAAATGATACGTGATGATGTTAGAATGTGGCAGTTCATCTCTACCCATTGCACACTGTGTAGTGCACTGACCACACATGCCAGTGTGGTGGAGGAGAATCGAAATCAGTGCATCAAGCGGCATCTGAGGAGATTCCATCCTGCAGAATATGCTAAGATGGTGGCAGGGAGGGTTCATCATTACTATTAAACTATCAGAAAGTTGTCATGTGTCCTTAGCGGGGTCTGAAAAAGGGGTAGCAGCAGTACTTGGTTTCGGGTGTCATGGTGTTTGGATACAGTTGTGCCCCCAGATGTTATTTACCACACACACACTGTGCACATTGCAGTTGCTGATGAGACTCGCTGTTCCTGCTCTCAACTGAAAAAATATATTCTAATAACAACGCACCCATGATGATTTTGGAGGAGGGGCAGGTGGAAAAGATTTAATGGCCAACTTGTTCTTTTCTCCACATATACTGGGGGCTACTTATTCTGTTGCTACTGCCTCAGGCGCATCACTGGAGCCAGTCGTGGCAAGTGGAACCTTCATCATCCGTCTTCTATGTTACTGCTACTGTTGATCCCATTCCTTTTCAGCTGCCTAATCATCCTACTGCTTAAACAACTCATCAGCAGCAGTACGAACAGCAGTTGCAACTCAGGAGGACATTTGACAGTGGCCACTGGCCAACATGACCTGCTGGCATTAGGCCAGTAGGGCATTTTTATTTTTTTCTTAGGGCTTTTGTTTTGAAAAAAAAAAAAAAATAAATAAAAAACTAGTCCTACAAAAACATAAACAATTTTTTGGGGTGTTTGTTTCTAACAAATACTCTATCAAGTCAAGTATCAGTCCACCCCAGTGGCAGCTTATGTCAGGTTTCTGTCATTATCACTTTACATACAAATGTTTTATTTTATTGATTTATTTTTTTATTAACTGCCCCCCCAATAGCAGTCAAGAAACCCCCCAAAACAAAGTCGCTGTTCAAATAATTCATTCATTCACCAACACAGGCACCCTCCTCAGACCCCTTTATACCATGTCTTATGGTTTCTATTTTATTTGATTTTATTTTATTTAGGATTTATTTTTTATTAACTGCCCCCCAATCCCAGTAAACAACCCCCCCCAAAAAATCATCCCCTGTTCAACTGATTCTTTCCCCACAACCCACCAGCACAGGCACTCTCATGCCCCTTTTATACTATGCCTTTGGGAAATAAAATAATATTTACTATGTGTTGTGTGTAACTTCTATGTTCCCATTGATTTCAATGGTATGAGCTAGGTGAAAAAAGAGAAAAATTTGCACTTTTCGCGGGAAATTTTTTGCCAAGCGGAAAGTACCATTTTTTGCTGATTTCAGTTTGAAGAGGAAATTTTCACCCATTCCTATAATTGAGTATGGCACACAAAAAACTCTGCCCAATCAGATCACATTTCCTTAATCCCTCCCCCTTTATCCTTTATCCCACCCCATGTGGCTCTATAGCAACGATTGTGGGTAGTTGTTTGTGTTTCAATGCCTTTAGGTTAAGGGGTGGCCCCATAAGAATTTGATCAGATCTTGGAACAAAAACCTCACTAGAAAGGTTATTGAACAGATATCACATATACTACACTGCGGCACAAAGATGGGGGGAGAACAATATATTGAGAATGATGTGCTGTGAAAAGGGGGACAATGCTGCCTGAAGCAAACCAAAAGCATCACACAGAAAAAAATGCATTAATTTAAATGGAACTTTAAACCCTTTGACTGCCAAAGGTGTATCCAATGCATTGCTTCACAACGTTCTGGATACCCCTCTGGCATTCAAAGGGTTAACTCATTGAATGCAAGGGAGGTCTTCAGCTCATCAACAGATTAAAATTCTCATTTAAATCTATAGGAATTTAGACTTTTTTTTCTTAAGGTGCAGGTGGTGTGATCCAGAATTGCTCCATTTTTCATAGCACTTCATCCTCATAATGTGGGGGTGTAATAATACCAATCTACACTATAATAGGAACTGGAACTATTTGTTTCTTTAAGAGCTGCACTGTCTGACCCCCTACGTACTAAGCTGTCTCTGCTGAAAATTCTCCCCTCTGCATCTCTTGTTCCTATTGGAGGAGTGTATAGTGGACCTGCTGCATTCTGTCCTTCTATACTTTAGTAGGAGAACAACACAGACAGGAAGACACTGAAAACAGGTCCGTTTCCCCGTGCTAGCTGTAGATGAGGTGTTGTGTGCATGCTTGTACAGCCATTTTATAAACGTGAACTGGAGTTATTCTGGAGTAAACCAGCTGCACCATAGGGGACTGATAAAAATCCCTGTTAAATTAAATAGTGCTTTTAACCCCTTGAATGCTAGAGAGGGCTCCAATGCATTGCGAAGCAACGCATCAGAGACCTCTTTAGAATAGAAGGGGATAAAAAGCTCTATTGAAGTGCATGGGAATTTAGATACTTGTTTTTGTCTCCTGTGGTGCAGTTGGTTTATTCCCCAATAACTCCGATTTGCTTTTATAAATATGGGCCTATGTTCATAAGAAAAGTTGAGTCATTCTGAGCCAAAACAACTGCATCATAGAGTAAAAATAAAAATCCCCGAAATTCTCGCTTATTTAAAGCACCAGAGAGGTGTACGATGCATTGCAAAGCATTGCTTCACAAACACTTCTGGTCCTTAAAGAGTTCACTGTGGCATTTAACCCCTACAATGCTAGAATTTACCAACACATTATAAAGCAATACACTGGAGATCTTTTTTAGCATTTGGGAGGTTAAGACCTCACTGGAAGCAATGAGAAAAGTTTTCTGTGGTGCAATCCCCCCCACTTTTGGTCCATCCTTCTTGTTAATGCTGATGTACAGTGTGTGATGGTATTTACAGAGCTAGATTTACATCCCAGGTTCCCCTAGACAAAAGCACTCTAGGCAACATTAGCTCCGCCCATGGCCACACCCCCACTCCTCACATAACCCCCACTCCTAGTCCTATCCACTGTTTCCTGGTACAGAAAATACCTTTGGTTTATAAAAAGCATGGAAAAGAAATCTCTAACTACTTGGTTGCTATACAACTCTCCAAGGCATTGCTTTGCAATGGAGATCTTTCTAACATCCAAGTTCTCTTTTAAAATATCGCATGCAAAACAGCATGCGACTACAGGGCACATTCAGCATGTCACCCTGATTAAACGGGCAACATGAGAATCTTGCACTGCAGGAAAGCAGAAGATTCTGTCGTCGCCTAATGAAATGCCGTCATCAATGTATTAAAGAAGATTTGAGCCCTCTATGGCACCCAGTGATTAATGTTTGCAAATAATTCAATTAAATACCTTCTGTTCTCTGCCACCAAATGTACCTCCTCCCACAGGCCGAATTGCACTCAGGGAGTCTTACTCTTCATCTCCTCTTGCTGCAATTTGCAGTACCCGACTGTCAGTGTCAGTACGTAACAGAAAAAAATAAAAAAGAAGGAAAATGTGTCAGAGTGTATGGCAAGACTCACTAAGTGTGGGGAGGATAGCGAGGGCAAAAAAGAGTTAGTGCCACTTGCGGGGTGCCTGACAGGTTCAGTGTTCTGATTAAACTGAGATCTGAGGTGACAGTGTCAGGGCTCCCTCAGTCTCTGAAGTGAGCAGCCAACAGGGCAATAGAGCATAAGCAGGAGCCTCTAACCCCCTCAGACAGATCCAGCCAGAGGTAGCATTGCAGGGTAGCAGTCCCAGATGGAAGAATCCTCAGGTCCAGTTGTGTTGTCGCTGATGGGGTGCTAGGGCAGACCTCCCCAGATGTATTCTGCTAGCGGAGCCGAAGTGCAGGCGGGCTCAGCCACAAAGCTTGCAATTTCCTCTTTTTGGATTTTTCTATAGTTTTTGTGGGTGTTCGCTTCTCCTCTATCCTGCATCTTTTTTCTTTGATTTTTCTCTAGTTGATTTTCCTTCCAGAGATGTAGCTTTTCAAGCATATAGAAACCATTCACAATAGTTCCCCGTTCAAACCTCCTCTCAAACTTGCTGAGCACTGCCCCAGCTCTCTCTCCCCTTCTCTATATGTAGAATGACAGGGCAGAGAGGAGCACCCAGAGAAGGGGAGAGAGAGCCAGGGCAGCGCTCAGCAAGATTGAGAAGAGGTTATTTGCAGGTTGTAACCCTATGAGTACCAGTGGATGAGCAAAGCATTCATGGGGGTAAGAATACTTCCACAGGACACAGCAGTCAGTGCCGTTTCATAAATTACTGGACTTAGGGGATTTTTGTGTTACGATGATGGGAGCTGTAGCGCTGCTCTTTCTGCTTATACCTTTCATACATTGCAGACGACGATACCTTTCATTCATTGCAGATGACATTTCATGCTGCGACATGAGAATCTCGCGCTTTACTGTAGTGTGAGATTCTCATGTTGCCATTTTACTTGCAGTGACATGTTGAATGTGCTGTGTAGTTGCATGCTGTTTTACATGCAACATTTTAAAAGAATACCAACATCCAAGGGCTAAATAACAGTCTGTAAAGCAGCATAAAACTGGTACAGGGACACTGAGAATTCTCTGGCCACACCCACAGTTCAGAATACTCTTTGCAGTTGCCTGCTCTGCCTACTGGGAAATCTAGCCCTGGGTAAATACTTAAACAACCATACCTTGGTACAGACTCAGGGGTGCAGGCTGCAGTACATTATTTTTATCCCATTGTAAAATTGCAGAAAATCAGCTGCTCTGAGGTATTCATACACCCCCATTACTTGCATAAACAGATCAAAATACATGATATCAAGAGCCCTGCTTGAGAAAGCTTACACTCTAGAGGTATAGACAAGCTGTCAGAAAATTAACAGTAGCTGATATTGATAATGCAGTGTGCTAGGCTTTGTGCTACTCACAATGCCTGTAAGACGACACAGCACTTATCTGCACCATCACAGAGCCATGGTGTGCAGAGGTAATAAATGAGCCATAATTAAGGAAAGTGAACAAGAGCTGACTTATCAATTCAGAATGCAGCACATTGGGGATTTCTGTGTAAGTCCTATTACTTCCCCCACAATGCCTCTGGTGAGACATGACCTGAATCTATGAATCCATTCTCCGTACAAAGGAAGAACAACGGCGATCGATACACTAACCTTTTCCCTTTCTGCCGTTCCTCTCTCTACGTCCCTCCAAGGTGATGTTCTGCGGGTCTTGGTGGCTGAGAGGAGGAGGAGGGATAAATAATTGCTGGCTAGATAGTGCTGTTAACCATCTGAGTGCCAGAAATGTGTGCAATGCATTGCAGAGCAATGCGTTGCTTAGTTCTCTGTAATTCAGAAGGATAAATATCTCCTTTGCATTAGAAGCTATCTGGGGCAATCTGTTTTTGATACAAAAGGATGGGATGAAAAAAAAAAATATTCTGCAAAGGCCGGAGCAGCTACAAGAAATTGCCTTTGTACCATGACATAAAGAAACAGGCTCTCTATGTGCCAAACACCAGGCCGCAGTGTCTGCCTTCACATTTTCAAGCATAACCTGATAATTCCATCAACACCAATGCAATGAATGCATCAAAACTGCAGGTACAAAATAAATAAGTAAATAACTAGAAATTGGTTCTTATATTTTTCCTATATTTAAGGGTTGCTGACTAACATGTTGTAATGTGTTGTGTACCCCTCTGGCACTCAAAGGGTTAATGATGTTTAGTAATGTTTTAATTCACCACACTGGTCCATTCACAGAAAAAGTGGAATACGTTTGGGGTAATCCAACAGCACCATCGGGAAGAATAAAATAGTTTTTGATTTAAATGGGTCTTTTTGCATCTTGAATGCTTGATAGGCCTTTAGTTCATTGCTTTGCACTACATTGAATATCTGTCTAGGATTCAATGCATTAAAATCCTCACAAAGTTTAACAGAGGAAGGCTAAGCACATTATAAGATGTGAGCTAACCCTGAAGTATAAGAGAAAAGTCTGTAAAATTGCTTAAAAAAGCATTCTTTAGATATATTAGTGAAAAAAGTAAGGAAATAGTTGATTGTTTAAATAATTATTTATACAAAGTCTATACAGAAGACTTATGAGAAGGGTTCCCCGTTAAGTAGAAGGTCTGTTAATATTAACCCCTTAACGACCCTCGATCTGACTGAACAACCCATGACGTACTATGACCGTCATGGAGTTCCGGGCTCCCCCCGCAGCTGCACGCCGTTCGGGGAGTCCGGAACCGGAAAACGAAAAAAAAAAAAAAAAAAAGCTCCACGGACGTTCAGTAGCGTTGCGGCACCGATCGTTAAGGGGTTAAACCAGTGGACACTGCTCTGTTTACAGAGCATGAGGTGTTACTAACATCAAAATTGAAAATGGATAAATCATTGGAATGTATTAGATTCCTCCAAGAATATTAAAAGAACTGTGTTTTCAGCAACTTTAGCAAAGCTTTTTACCCAATCTCTGTTGATAGGAAGCGTTCCAGAGGGAAAACTAATAGTGCCACTACACTAAAATAGAAAACTAATAGTGGCACTACACTAAAATAGAAAACTAATAGTGTCACTACACTAAAATAGAAAACTAATAGTGTCACTACACTAAAACAGAAAACTAATAGTGTCACTACACTAAAATAGAAAACTAATAGTGGCACTACACTAAAATAGAAAACTAATAGTGTCACTACACTAAAATAGAAAACTAATAGTGTCACTACACTAAAACAGAAAACTAATAGTGCCACTACACTAAAATAGAAAACTAATAGTGCCACTACACTAAAATAGAAAACTAATAGTGTCACTACACTAAAATAGAAAACTAATAGTGGCACTACACTAAAATAGAAAACTAATAGTGACACTACACTAAAATAGAAAACTAATAGTGTCACTACACTAAAATAGAAAACTAATAGTGCCACTACACTAAAATGGAAAACTAATAGTGTCACTACACTAAAATAGAAAACTAATAGTGCCACTACACTAAAATAGAAAACTAATAATGTCACTACACTAAAATAGAAAACTAATAGTGTCACTACACTAAAACAGAAAACTAATAGTGTCACTACACTAAAATAGAAAACTAATAGTGTCACTACACTAAAATAGAAAACTAATAGTGCCACTACACTAAAATGGAAAACTAATAGTGTCACTACACTAAAATAGAAAACTAATAGTGCCACTACACTAAAATAGAAAACTAATAGTGACACTACACTAAAATAGAAAACTAATAGTGTCACTACACTAAAATAGAAAACTAATAGTGACACTACACTAAAATAGAAAACTAATAGTGCCACTACACTAAAATAGAAAACTTATAGTGCCACTACACTAAAACAGAAAACTAATAGTGTCACTACACTAAAATAGAAAACTAATAGTGCCACTACACTAAAATAGAAAACTTATAGTGCCACTACACTAAAACAGAAAACTAATAGTGCCACTACACTAAAATAGAAAACTAATAGTGCCACTACACTAAAATAGAAAACTAATAGTGACACTACACTAAAATAGAAAACTAATAGTGCCACTACACTAAAATAGAAAACTAATAGTGACACTACACTAAAACAGAAAACTAATAGTGTCACTACACTAAAATAGAAAACTAATAGTGTCACTACACTAAAATAGAAAACTAATAGTGCCACTACACTAAAATAGAAAACTAATAGTGTCACTACACTAAAATAGAAAACTAATAGTGACACTACACTAAAATAGAAAACTAATAGTGTCACTACACTAAAATAGAAAACTAATAGTGACACTACACTAAAATAGAAAACTAATAGTGCCACTACACTAAAATAGAAAACTAATAGTGTCACTACACTAAAATGTAAAACTAATAGTGCCACTACACTAAAATAGAAAACTAATAGTGTCACTACACTAAAATAGAAAACTTATAGTGACACTACACTAAAATAGAAAACTAATAGTGCCACTACACTAAAATAGAAAACTAATAGTGTCACTACACTAAAATGGAAAACTAATAGTGTCACTACACTAAAATAGAAAACTTATAGTGCCACTACACTAAAATAGAAAACTAATAGTGCCACTACACTAAAATAGAAAACTAATAGTGTCACTACACTAAAATGGAAAACTAATAGTGTCACTACACTAAAATAGAAAACTAATAGTGACACTACACTAAAATAGAAAACTAATAGTGTCACTACACTAAAATGGAAAACTAATAGTGTCACTACACTAAAATAGAAAACTAATAGTGACACTACACTAAAATAGAAAACATAGTGCCACTACACTAAAATAGAAAACTAATAGTGCCACTACACTAAAATAGAAATTAATAGTGTCACTACACTAAAATGGAAAACTAATAGTGTCACTACACTAAAATAGAAAACTAATAGTGCCACTACACTAAAATGGAAAACTAATAGTGTCACTACACAAAAATAGAAAACTAATAGTGTCACTACACTAAAATAGACGTAAGGAGGACTGTGACAATAACAGGCCTGCAAGTCTGACATATGTTGTTGTGAATAATAGAAACACTATAAAAAGGAAGAATGGTTGCTAATGACTAATTATGGCTAATGACATGAAAAGCTAATGAATAACAAAGGCTAATGACATGAAAGATCCATGGCAGCTTCTTTTATGATAGGAAGATCTTACCAAACAGATCTACTTGATGTTACTCAAGAGAAAGATAAGGATGAGGTAGTAGATGTAGCCTATCTCACATTATACCACGGATGAAGCTGATTCATGAGATGCATAGCTTAGAACTGGACTGTAAGATAACTGACTGTGTAAATTATTGGCTGAAGTATAGGAAGGATGGGTTACTAGTGGAGTACCACAGGGATTAGAGCTATGGCCTATTCACTTCATTAATGATAGTGATCTTCAAGGTAATGTTTGCTTGTCTGTAGATTATATATAAATACACAACAGGGATGACTCTCCAGGAATGACAAACCAAATGCATAGGTAAATTGGAGGAGTATGGGTTATAATATTTAATACTGAAAAGTGTAAGATAATGTGTTTAGGATACAGAATTTCAGAGGTGGAATACAGGCTTGATGGTACTTTGCTGACAACAAAAGTATGAGAGAGAAAAGGTTTATGAGTTTTTATTTCAGAAGACTTGAAAGTAGGAGAACAGTAAAGCAGTGGGGAAAACAAACTAATATACTTGGTTGTCACAGGAACCAACGGGCCCTTGGCTCCTGGAGGGGCCTGGGGGCCAGCCCCCTTCCTACAGACTATGGACTCTATTCATGGGGAAGTGGCTTTTCCAGCATCCCTGCCTCCTCCTGGGTCTAAGTCACCCTGTGCTGCTTGATGGGCACAGGGTGTAACAGAAAAGGACTGCCCTTGGACTGATTGGGGAAATCACCCCAGGGACATGTGGTGACGTTCATCTCCGGGACTATACCATTCGAAATGTTGATCACTGTGTTGTACATAGTGTGACATGGGGTAATCGTGTAACACGGTGTAGTACTGTGAGTCTTATGGAGGGATTTGATATTTCAGAGGTAGAGTGCAGAGATAATGGGGGTTGGGCATTGCTTTCAATATACTCCAGGTCTGTGCTAAAGAATGTTAAATGATTCCTGCTGTGCTTCCTTGACCAATCAGAGGAGGTTATTCATGAGCCAGTTAAGAGTCTCTCTTGATAAGGGTGTTGGTGACTGATTGGTCAAGAGTAGTAACACTGTCCCAAGTCGTTTGCATGTTAATCTTGATAAGAGTCTCTGTAAGTGGATATAAGCTGTGTGTTCCATTCAATAAAGAGAGAACTGGTTCTAAAGCAATACACTAGTCCTACCTGGTGATTGTGTAAAATTGGGATGTTCCAGCCGAGCAGCCTAGCTCAAGATTGAAGGAAGCAGCGACTGATGGGGACACCCAGAAGGAGGTCCACTGGTACTGTCACATTGGTGGCAAGCGGTGGGATGCTTCCTAGCCTTATGGAACATCCAAACCACCACTGGGATTGTTTCACCTGAAGCAGATGGATCATCGGTTCACCTGAACCGGAGGAAGCACTACTGCGGCATGCTTGGTGAAGCCCGTGGAGGATCTGCTGGAGTCCAGAGTGCAAGGGGGCCCCAACCTGCGGATGCCTAAAGCAATTCTGATTTCAGAACTGATGGAGGGCACCCAAGTTAGCAACTTCTCCTCCGTGGCTACAGACATTTCAGAATTGCAGCGAGAGGTCCAGTGGCACCTGGCCCTCTACGAATCTACTACCCCCCAAGAAATGATAACCCGACTCATCAGTGAACCCACTAACCTGTGGATGGCTGAACTCCAGGTGGCCGAACTCCAGGCACGCTCCGGAGGCTCTGCCTCCCCAAAGGTACAGCAGAATGAGCTGGTTCAGAGGGATCATGCCCACCGGCAGCTCTGGAGGGATGTTATCAAAGTGCAGCAGGAGTACCTGGGAAAGGTCCTCCCAACCTCTGAGGAAAGGTACTGGCTCCAGCTGGACTTGCGGATGCCATTTCTGGGGGAGCAGCCCTGGGATGCATGGGTGTCAGAGTTGGAGGGGCTGGTCCAGACCGAGATGGTGGTAGACGATGGATACAGGGCTCTACGCTGGTATGTCGCACAGTTGTGTTCAGGGCTGGAGGAGGATGAGCCAACAGAGGGCTATGGCTTCGGTGGCCCGGGATTAGTACTTGAAAACCTCCTGGATGATCCAGACTTTGGTAATGCAGCAGACTGATGGAAGTGGGACCTCCAGGATTTCAGGGAACTGGATATCCCTGATGCACTCGGGCTGAGAGCAGATCTGGACTTTACAATTCTTCAAGAATGGGAGCTGGAAATGTCATACGAAAAGTTGTTTGACCTCGTTCAACAGCATGCCCCAGAGTTTGTGGATTTCCAGATTTCACATCTGAGGATGTTGACCCAGGAGGGGTGGATTGGACCGTGGTCTCCACACCTGGGACACAAGGATGCTGGGCAGTTGGCCCTGCCATGGTGAGTGGGACTGAAGTCCTCACCAGTGGCTCTGTTACCCCCTGCCCTGATGAGTGGGACCGAAGTCCTCATCAGCGGCTTTGTTACCTCTGCCCTGGAGAGTGGGATACCTATCCTCCCCAGCAGCTCTGTTACCCCTGCCCTGGTGAGTGGGACCAAGGTCCTCACCAGTGGCTCTGTTGACCCTGCCATGGTGAGTGGGACTGAAGTCCTCACCAGCGGCTTTGTTACCCCTGCCCTGGAGAGTGAGATGCCTTTCCTCCCCAGTGGCTCTGTTGCCCCTGCCCTGGTGAGTGGGATCAAGGTCCTCACCAGCGGTGCTGTTGGCCCTTCCGTGGTGAGTGGGACTGAAGTCCTCACTAGCGACTTTGTTACCCCTGCCCTGGAGAGTGGGACACCTGTCCTCTCCAGCAGCTCTATCACCCCTGCCCTGGTGAGTGGGACAAAGGTCCTCACCAGTGGCTCTGTTGCCCCTGCACTGGGGAGTGGGATCAAGATCCACCCCAGTGGCTCTGTTGCCCTTGCCTTGGAGAGTGGGACCAACGTCCTCGCCTGCAGCTCTTTTGCCCCTGCCTTGGGGAGTGGGACCAGCTTCCTTCCCAGCGGCTCTGTTGACCCAGCCACCCTGCCTACTCTTCAGCAGCTGAGAGGACTCCAGGGAGAAGGGGCAATTGGCCCTTCTCTCCAGCGGCTGATGTGTTCTTTGGGAGAGGCAGGGGTCGGCTGGATGACTGCTGCTCTTGCATGGTCAACTTGTTTGGCGTACCGATTTGGGGCTATCATTCGGAGGCTGAATGTACTGACTAACTTCGGAGTCCACCCGTCTGGGGTCGCCTCTGGTGTTAGTCTCCTTCCGAAGGGGGAGAAATGTCACGGGAACCACCGGGCTCTTGGCTCCTGGAGGGGCCTGGGGGCCAGCCCCCTTCCTACAGACTATGGACTCTATGCATGAGGAAGTGGCTTACCCACCGTCCCTGCCTCCTCCTGGGTCTAAGTCACCCTGTGCTGCTTGATGGGCACAGGGTGTAACAGAAAAGGACTGCCCTTGGACTGACTGGGGAAATCACCCCAGGGACATGTGGTGACGTTCATCTCCGGGACTATACCATTTGAAATGTTGATCACTGTGTTGTACATTGTGTGACATGGGGTAATTGTGTGACATGGTGTAGTACTGTGGGTCCTATTGAGGGATTTGATATTTCAAAGGTAGAGTGCAAAGATAATGGGGGTTGGGCATTGCTTTCAATATACTCCAGGTCTGTGCTAAGGAATGTTAATTGATTCCTGCTGTGCTTCCTTGACCAATCAGAGGCGGTTATTCATGAGCCAGTTAAGAGTGTATATTTCTCAAGTCCTAATCTGTATTCTTATCTTGATAAGGGTGTTGGTGGCTGATTGGTCAAGAGTAGAAACACTGTCCCAAGTCCTCGTTTGCATGTTATTCTTGATAAGAGTCTCTGTAAGTGAATATAAGCTGTGTGTTCCATTCAACAAAGAGAGAACTGGTTCTAAAGCAGTACACTAGTCCTGCCTGGTGATTGTGTAAAATTGGGATGTTCCAGCAGAGCAGCCTTGCTCAAGATTGAAGGAAGCAGTGACTGACGGGGACATCCAGATGGTGGGGTCCACTGGTACCATCACAGTTGTGTAGGAAGAGGCATTGCCAACAGGAAAAGAGTGTCACGGGGTGACTTTGGAATAACAACACTGACAAGTACAGATACAGTTAAAATGAATATCTTTATTGAGAAGTAGAACAGCATGAAATAAAATGTACTTTCCCAGCCCTCACTGGATTAGGTGTAAGGACAGTGTCTGGGCACTTCTTCAACCCTCAATGAGCAGGTAAGGAACAACCACAGGATCGCCAGACTGAATAGAGGTAAATATCACTCTGACAGAAGGTGCTTGCTAGTAGCAGTGATGGTAGTAGATACTAGTGCGGGAGCAGCTGTAAAGCCCCTGGGAACAGAGGGAAATACACCAGATATCTTAAGGTGGTTGCGCTCAGAGACAGGACTCCCTAGAATGCTAGGGTAGACCAACAGGCTTTTTATTTCACAATCAAAAATGTAATGGCTAGCTGGTTTAATTAGAGTGGATAATGTTGATAGAGCTGAAATAGGCAGTCTGGGTATCTACAACTATTATTGCACTACAACTCCTAACATCCTGATATTGGCTTGTTGAGTATGATTGGAATTTCAGTCCAACAGCAGCTGGAGGGCCATAGGTTTGCCATCTGTGTGTGTCTTTAGCCCACCAGCTTAAGGGTAGAAAATCCAATTACCCCTCATTAGATGCATCTTTTTTTCAAAATCATATGCCCTGTGTACATTATTCTCATTTTAAAATGAAGTTGTAGACTGTGAACACATGCCATTGGGTTACATTCTTCTCAGGAGGTGGTAGATACTGGATACAGTTGAATATATTGTGGTTTTAAAATATTTGAATAGCTTTGAAAGAGTTTAATGTACAAAATCCCTGTTTTCTCCTATAATACCATATTCCTGAAACAGTTGTGCGCACCAACCTGGGGTTAGAAGGACAAGTTACCCATCATTTCATGTGGCCAGCTGCCTACTTTCAAAATATGCAGGCCCTATCTACATTACTTTCATCTATGTAGTTTTTACACGTGTTTTGGTGCAGGCGTGACATAGTTCAAGAAAACTGATTATGGTTTCTGCAGATTAATTCTCCTGAAACCCACTACAGTATGATAACCCATATCAGTTAAATACCATTTTACTCAGAGCACATCTAGTTCAAATATTTCAGTAGCTTTATAGTGAAAATGTAAAAAGAAAAACCCCAGAACACTTTTTTTTCTAGCACTCCAGTTTTGAAGATTTTGTAACATTCTATGTAGAAACAGGTAAAAAGAAGACGGAGTGTCTATAGTGTTATATCAGACAGATAGGTACTCTGTGGGTAACCATACAATATATTAACTCACATTTAAGAGATGTTGATAATCAGGCATATACCGTATATGCCTGTCACCAACCAATAATGCATAAAGGGTACTTTACCCGTCCCTGCTTAGGTGTGGGTTATCCATTTTAATTACCATCCTCTTGAATCTCAAGACCTTCATATATAATAAAAAATACTGAGAAAAATAATAACACATAAAATAGAACAAAATTAAAAATATAAAGAAGCGAAAGTAACCGTTCTGCTCTACAGGTACGCGTTTCGCAATGCTACAGCTGCTTTATCAACCTTATCTGTATAATAGGTCACTAAGGTTGATAAAGCAGCCATATCCCTGTGAAATGCATACATGTAGAACCTTGTTTTAATAAATCTATATTTTTTTATATAGCCTAACGGCTACTTTCTCTTCTTTCTATTTTTGTTCTATTTATTATTTTTCTCAGTAGTACCCATAGTGTACCCATCTGTCTGATATAGCAATATTGGTGCCCCTTCTTGTTTTTTTCCTGTTTCTGTATGTTGCATACTTCCACTCTGTGGATGAAGGTTCTTTGAAGTGGAGTGGCCTGAACAGACTGCTAGAGGAGTCGGTTCTAATCAAATCCCTGAAGCATGTCTAGCTGAACAATACATAAATGTTAGTTTCAGCCATTTATTTTGTGAGTGCACTACTTACTGGTGGTGGATGGTGATCCAATTTTGTGTTACATTAATACACTAGGAGCTCCTCCTGTCTCTTTTTTCTTTTTTGTTTGTAAGGCTGGGTAGAAACATTAAATGGATAGTAATACTTAATATATAAAAAATATATGTTGTAGGGTTTATGTCCCCAAATAGAACAAGGGTACTCCCACTGCTGAGAGATATTTTATTAAAAATGTATTACAGCTCAAACATTTTTTTTTTTTTCAAAATTTTTTAGGTGCAATATCACAGTGGCCTGAAAATTTACAGTGGCGATGTTGCTACACCATCCTATGGAGATTTATGGTCTACAGACCAGAGCAGTCCATAGGATGCTATAGCAACAGCGCCATTGTAAATTTTCAGGCCGCTGTGATATTGCACCTAAAAAATTCAGGTTTGAGCTGTTATAATTTTTTAATAAAAATCTCTCAGCGGTGGGAGTACCCTTGTTTTACTCAGGGTGATAAACCCTACAACATATATTTTTTTACATTTTAAGTATTACTATCCCTTTAAAGACCTTTCTTTTCTTTTTTTTAAAAATATATACTTTGATGTGCATGTTTTCTGTTATTGGATTGCCATTTACAAAATCCAGTACACCAGTCTCAGGAAATTACTGTTTGGAAACAGTGATTCACACATTTTAAACTACAACTTCAAAAATACAATTACACTTATATACACATGGTATTTATATAATTAGGGTGAAGTAGGAAATACATTTTGGGATAGTTTTTAACTGCTCTAGTTGTATTGAAATTATCATGTGCAGAATAATGTAACATTTATTTTTCTCATTTTTTAATATATAATATGTATAGTATAACCCTTTGAGTGCCAGAGTGGTACGGAATGCATTGCTTTGTTAAATATATAGGATATATTCAGCATTTAAAAAATGATTTCAGATGAAAGCTTATTCTATCCTGAAAAAACAATATATTGTTTACATGGGTACACTACAAAATAAAAAATGAAACCTAGTTAAACAAACACATAACAAGAATTTGAACATTTCCTTAGTCATTAATGTAAAATAACTCTGGGCCCTAGGGGGTTAAGCAAGTATATGAACAAAAATGGCAGCCCTTGAATTACCAGAGAACTGCCATATTACATTCACCCCACTATCTCTCTGGATAGGCGCAATAGTGCAGAGAGCTGGGGGGAGATACACTAAGGCGTGATAAAAAGGTGATAAAGTGGAGATGACTTCTCCTATGTTATTCTATGGAGTCAATGCACTGTGATTTTTCTATCTTTGGGGATCTTAGTGCATAGTCTACATAGAATAACATAGGAATTGGAGAAATAGGGGGAGGTTCACTAAGTGGTGATAAATAGGTGATAAAGTGGAGGTGACTTCTCCAGTGATATCACATCTCCAGTTCCTATATTATTCTATGGAGCCTATGCACTAAGAGAGGGCTCAAAATTTCCACTCACCACTAGCCAATGGCGAGTGAAAATTTAGCCCTGGCGAGTAGAAATTCAGCTCTGGTGGGTATGTTTTGGCTTGCAGTGGTGAGTAACTTTTCAGGTCTGGCTAGTAGCAAAGGACTTCAACTTTTAAGCCCTGCACTAAGATATCCAAAGTTGAAGAAATCTTTGTGCATTGGTTCCATAGAATAACATAGGAACTGGAGAAGTGATAAACTGGACTTTATCACCTTTTTATCACTGCTTAGTGAATGTTCCCCATGACATCAATGGAGAAGTCATCTCTACTTTATCACTACTTTATCACACCTTAGTGCATAACACCCCAGGGCTGGGAATCCTGGGCGGGGGTTATGTGCTAAGGTGTGATAAAGAGATGATAATGCAGAGAAGACTTCTCCAATGATATCACTTCTCCAATTCCTATGTTATTCTGTGGAACCAATGCATTAAGATTTCCCCAACTTTGGGGATCTTAGTGCATATGTTCTATAGAATAACATAGGAATTGGAGAAATGATATCACTGAAGAAGGCTTCTCTGCATTATCACCTTTTTATCACGCCTTAGTGTGTAACGGCCCTGGCCTTCCCGTGGCTAATGGTCTACACCTACCATCATGATTACCAAATGATGTGCTGTTTCCCAGGAAGTTGGAAATTCTCCTCTTTATGGAACAAATCAAAGTGCAATGCATGGCTTTGCAATGTACTGCACACACCCCTGGTCCTTACAGGGTTACAGGTAAAGATGATAAAAAAAAAAAAAAAAAATTGCCATGTATTATGTCATGATTTTACCATGCACGTGTCACTTCTCTGTGCTGGATGACATATGGGGGTATAATTGCTGACATCTTTCTCTCTGCTCTGGTCCTGATGATGGGGGCAGACATGCCGTACAGGAGCCATTTCTCACTGCTGTCTCATACATCACCTGCTTGTGCTGGGAATGCAGGAATGTTATTCTGGAGGCTGGTAACAGATGTACCTCACAGTTATAAAACCATTATACTTTTGCTTACATTTGTTCTTCTGTTATTAACATTCACCGCTGCGCTTTCCACTCTGCTGAACCGTGTCCTTGAAATTGTTTTGCTATTTATTATTTTTCTGAAATACTGATAATAATTAAAAGAAAAGAAAATCAAATTAACATTGAAAATCATTAACCATTTGAGGCCCAGAGTGGATACAGATGACTTTAGACCATGACAATATGCCTGTGCCTACTGACTGCCAATATCTAGTGGAGCCCTTGGCTATTCCAACATGGAAAAAGTAGAAATGCTGTGTGTAAGAAAATGGGCCAACATGGGCATCTGCTATATATTATTTGCTGTTACCCATGTGGGCTGGCCAGCCAATGGAGGATGCAAGTGATATTATATCCTCCAGAATCACCTGAGTGAATGATCTGAGGGGTCACAGAGCAGATCAATATGTTGGAACCTTGATCTACCAATCACATGTGCACATCCAAGTTACATCATGTTGCCTTTTTTACCTCAACAGGACCAGTGGGGTCAAACTGATATAAAAAGGTGCATTTAGCTGAGTGTTAATAATGCTGTACTAAAGCCTCCCATGAGAAAATAGCCTCAAGCCAGTGGTTCCCTTCCCCAGTCACCTAGGCTCATCAGTAGTGTAGCTTTTTAGGATCTCATTACAGGAGCACTGGTATAATTGTCACCGAGAGAATAATAGATTTAGATCTGGAGCAAACCATCTTCACCACTGGGGAGTAGTAAACATACCCAAAATTACCTCTATTTTAAATGACATTTTTAACCCCTTGAATGCTGGACAGGTGTCTAATTCATTGATTTGCAATGTGTTGGAGATGTCTATAATATCCGATGGTTTAAAAGCCCCATTTAATATCAGTGGAAGTGTTAATTTTCCCCTATGCTGCACTTGGTTTGCTCCAGAATTAATCTAGTTCTTACGTCTCATCCTCAATGACTCATCGCCTGATTGATACACTTATGCTTCAAGGAGGGAATCCAGAAACACTAATGTATCACATGGGCTGGGGTTGGGGAGCACTGCCTTAGGCTGTTTCCTCATGGTATCTTTTATGTAGCAATGGTTTTGTGGCATAAAAATCACATGAAAATGTTGTTAGATTTTTAATTTAGATTTTAATGCAATTCACAGCATTTTTACTGTGGCAGTGTTGAAAGTTTGTTTGTTTTTTTTTCTCCCAGAATCCCTTTCTCTTTATTTAAACAGCAGTGACAACATTGCACAAAAACACAACTGTCTGTGATATTTATGTGATTCCATGAAACACATACTATACACTTGTGTTAATGCACTGTCAAAAGTATCACTATGATTCATCTCCCTGGGATGTGCTCCAAGAGACAATCATGTGCATCATAAAGCACAATGAAAATTAACTAACATTTTATTTTTGGTGCATTAATAAGACACTGCGACAAAGTAGTCTATGTAAGAATTTCAGCTGCGATTCTAATTGTACACATAGATGACTTGGCTGCTCTATTTTAGCACATGGTAAACCATCCATGTCTACATACCTCAGATAGCCTGCATTCTCTCTACAATTCAGTCTTATTGGGGCATAGCAGAGTCATTTCTCAATGCGTCACATGAGCGCCACATGAGCGTCAAAGAAAAAGAAATGGTTTCTAGTGCATAATGAGGTTGATATTGTACATCACAAAACAGCAACGTATACAGCTAAGAAATCAGTTCAGCGCTGCAACTGAAATTGGAGAGTGGCCAAGTTCTGTTGTAACTCTGAACGATTTCAGAGCTGTGCATGTTGATCTTTTAAGATGTACGATATCAACATCATTATGCACTAGCAACCATTTCTTCTTCTTTTTGTCATATCTTCTCTATACTGTCCTATTGCTCCAACCATGGGGATGTGATTTTGCTGAATGGAGATGCAGGGGCTACAATGAACACATGCAACCCACAGTAGAGACACACAACACACACAATATATACACGCACAACAAATACACATGCATACACAATACACACACAACATATACACACATACACACACCATATGCACACACCATACACACAAAAATAACCATATATACCCCCATATGTACACACACACAATACATACGCACACACACATACCATATACACATACAATGCACATACAACACACGCCAAATGCTACAAGCATTAGGTATCCTTTTAAAATATCACGTTTGAAATAGCGTGTGCCCAAACGCCGCATTGAACATAATACAACTATGGTGGTTGAATGATATTAGATGGGGTTAATATATTGTCACGATAATTGGGTTTATTTGTGTGGTAGCAGATTATATATTATCTGTGGTAGCAGATTATATGTGGATAATATTTAAATTTATATTAGAATTGAATAATAGAGTAAGATTGGGTGAATAATGATTATATATTTTATTTTTTGTAGTATAACATATGTTTCATTAGATTTCAAATGAGACTATTAATATTATTTTTTGGCATATAGGTTTAGTATTATTATCCACAAATTTGTTAGATTGTGCACACCTTAATTAATTGGGGGAGGTAGTAATGAAATGTATGATTGCATCATGGGATGGGAGGAGTATAAGGGTATATAGGGTTAGTAAGGATGTATTTTGTACACATATATTAATTCCCTGAAGAAGAAACCCGGGCGGTTTTGAAACGCGTTGGAGAGGAGCATGGAGTGAGAGCCCGATCTTTAATAAAAAGTCGGAGATGGAAGAGTGAACCACCGTTAGATTTGACGGAAGCGGAAGAGAGGAGATTTAAAATATGACTGGTGACAACACGCTAACTGACTGTTGAGTAGATCGGCAGAAATGCTTTGAGTTAAAGGGATGAAGACCGAGTACTCAGCAAGGAGAGGCAGTCCAGCTGTATGTTGAAGCAAGTTTCTAAGGACATCAGATAAGTGTAACTAGTCATAAGGACATATGATGAAGCAACAGATGTGAACTGTGTGTTGTGTACGAATATCCCGATTTTCGTAACGTCCACTGCCGTTAAAAGTATATGTGAGCCGGTTGTCAAGTAATGGAAGGTGATTAGGCTGGGAGACGGAGTGGATTTGCCATACACCAGATAACGGTGTGGGATTAAGAAAGGGATATGGATTGTTGTTTTTGCCATACACAGTTACACTTTTAACCAGAGTATCAAATACAGCGATAAGGATATTCTCCTTCTATTGCTACTTTGTAGCGCGGTTACTCTTCCTTGGATTATACTTTGTATCTCTACTCTGCTCATATTTTTTGGGACTTTATTTTTTCATATACCGGTATATAGAGAGGGAAAGTTAGTGGGAGATTTTTTCTGCTAGGGGCAATTTGATGATTTTATGGTATTTTGTATCACATTTATGATTGCCATGCAGTGAATGTTTAGACCGTGGTGGCTTTCTATATGTTTTAGAATATTATAAGGGAAAGATCTGTGGCATCGTAACGATTTTGGTGTTTGGGGTGCCTCAGAGTTTCATTCCTTCATTTTTTAGGTGTTTATCTGCGGCATTATAACAGAGGGAGTGTTTGAAGTGCCTCAGATTATTATATCAAGGTTTTGTGGTTTTATTTGTACTTTTATGTGCCTTAGAAAATTGAGATTGTATCTCTTATGTTTTTAAATTTATCACTGTTTTGAACATTGGATTAAAAGGATTTTTTATCATCATTTTTCATTTTTTGTGAATATTTGCACAACGAAGTTCCCACAAATGCTCGAAGCGCCAGATTATTTTTTGGTATATATTGCCGCATTATTTATTTTTATTTATTTATTTAGAAAATGTTTTACCAGGAAGAATACATTGAGATTTCTCTCGTTTTCAAGTATGTCCTGGACAGTTTTCAGTAGAGGGTTGCTTATTTATACAAATTGAGAAACACTATATATTACATGTTATTAAATATACATACAAATATTCATATGGAAATTTTAGAATTATAAACAGTTACACTCTGTTTTTAGATATAGAGAAGCATTTACTTTTAAGGATTTTAGACTGGGAGCAGATTTGATTATTTCAGGCAGATTGTTCCAGGCCTTTGGCACTCTGAAGGAGAAGGCGGCTCTTCCTGCTTCTTTCTTGTATTGTGGTATACGTAGCGAGTTGTTTGCGGTGGAGCGGAGGTTATACTTCGTACGTAGAGCAGGAGTGAGCATACTGCTCAGGTAGTCTGGTAGTTTTCCAGAGAAGTGGTTGTGTACTAAGCAAGAAAGGTGAAGGGCACGTCTAGATTTGAGTGTTAACCAATTTAGTTCTTTTAACATATCACAGCGATGAGTAGTGTAATTACATTGAAGGCTAAAGCGGCATATTGAATTATACAGGGTGTCAAGTTTACTAAGATGGATTTCTGGCGCTGGAGCATAAACTACATCACCATAGTATATGACAGGCAGCAACATCTGTTGCACAATACGTTTTCTAACCATGGGACTTAAACATGATTTGTGTCTAAAAAGAGCACCGATTTTGGGATAAAGCTTGAAAGTTAACTTGTCAATATGAGGCTGGGGTCAAGCCACATACCAAGATATTTGTAGGAGTCCACTGGGGACAAATTACGATTAGACTCCGTTACAATGGATATGTGGGTATTGCCGAGATTACGCAGTTTGTGTTTTGTGCCAAATATCATTGTGACAGTTTTGTCTGTGTTTAAGAACAGTTTGTTCCTTGCTATCCATCTTTCAACCTCGCAGACATCATGTTGTAATATGGCCTCAAGGTGTGATATGTTTGAATTTTTAGTATAGAGAATGGTGTTGTCTGCATACATGTGTACTGAAGATGATTTGCAAACCTTGGGAAGATCATTTATAAAAAGAGAAAACAGAAGAGGGCCAAGAATGGAGCCTTGAGGAACTCCACTTGTTACTTTGAGAGGAAGGGAGTCATTGCCAGCAACTGACACATACTGCATTCTGTCTGATAAATAGGATCGGAACCAGTTTAGAGAATTATTAACCAGTCCTGATCTTTGGAGTTTATTTATAAGAATATTATGGTCTACTGTGTCAAAGGCCTTGGCAAAATCTAGGAAAATGGCTCCTGTGAGGTCACCATTTTCCATGCCCGTCTGGATATCGTTGGTTACTTTTAGGAGGGCCGTGACTGTTGAGTGATTTGGTCGAAAGCCTGATTGAAGAGGGGTGAAAAAACTAGTCTGTTGGTAATATTTATTTAGTTGCACATGTACACATTTCTCTAGGATTTTGGATAAAGTGGGGAGTAGGGATATTGGTCTGTAGTTTGATACTACACTTTTATCCCCACTTTTGTGGATAGGCACAACTCTAGCCACCTTCCAGGATTTGGGCATGTACCCTGTTGCCAAAGAGGTATTAATTAAAGAAGCAATCGTTTTGGCCATTACCATAGCACTGAGCTTTAATAGCATTGTTGGTAGTTTGTCAGGGCTAGATTGGCATTTCATTTTTGGATTGAGGAGGTGATCATATATTTCACTTTCATTTACTGGCATGAAATTGAATTCATATTCAGAACTGGGCCGGGCAACAGGTGCCAGTGAATGTTCTGTAGATGGCTGAACTTCTGAGTTATCTTTGTTTTGTGTAATCAGGGTGGTGGCACATCCAATAAAGTAGCTGTTAAATGCATTGGCTATGGCTGTGGGGCATTGTATTGTTTCATTATCTATGATTATAGTTGATGGGTGAGTATGATTAGGAGGGTTATAAAGGTTTTTAATAACCTTCCAAAAGTTGGCTGGCTTTGAAATGTTACTGTTTAAGTTGTCAGTAAAATATTGTGCTTTTGCTAATTTTGTTTGTTTTGTACATGTATTCCTTAATTGTCTGTATGCAGTGTGATCATATGCGGAGCCGGTTTGTTTAAATTTTGTCCATAAGGCATCTCTGAGACTGTGTAATTGAATCAAGTCAGCTGAGACCCAGGGTAGATGTGCCCCCCTAACCCTGATCTTTCTTAGTGGGGCATGTGTATTACAGACTTGTAAAAATTCAGAGTTAAAGAATTCTATCGCGGAGTCTAGGTCTGGTATTAGCTGTATTCTCTGCCATGAGCAATTTCTTAAGTCATTTAGGAAGGACTGAAGATTAAAATTTCTAAATGATCTCATGAGTATGACTTTGGAATATGACTTGACTGGTTTTATTTTGCGGACACAGTAAACTATGGAGTGATCACTAAACACGTTTGCTAGTACACCTGAGTCTTGGATTCTGCTTGTGCAGGATGAAAGGATCCAGTCTAGCAGAGTATGGTTGGATGTTTTAGGATTTATGCGAGTACATTGAACATGTTGCTGTGTTGAAAAGGGCAACATGACAATCTCGCGCTGTACACAATTCACCAAACGATTTACGCGTTTTGCCAAACGCTTTATGCATTTTGACAAACACTATGTGCAATTAATCAAATGGTATATGCCAAATGCTATACTCCAAGCTCTATACACAATTTGCCAAACACAAGAAACCAAACACTAAATGCAATTCGCCAAATGCTGTACAAAATTTGCCAAATGGTGTAAGCAGTTCATCAAACGGTGTATGCCAAACACGATTTGCCAAACTCTATACACGATTTGCCAAACTCAATTCACTATATGCAATATGCCAAACGTAATTCGCCAAACCCTGTATGCAATTCACCAAACACTATATGCAATTCGCCAAATGCTATATGCATCAAACGGTATATGCCAAAGGCTATACTCCAAACGCTATACACAATTCACCAAACACGAAATGTAGCACGCCAAATGCTAAATGCAATGCGCTATACACAATTCGCCAAATGTCGTATGCAATTCGCCAAATGGTGTTCACATCCCAAACAGTGTAGGCAATTCATCAAACGCTATATGCCAAATGATATACACAATTCGCCAATCGCAATTTGACAAACACTAACTGCAAGTCACCAAACACTAATCACGAAACTCCAAACTCTAAACGCAATACCCCAAACGCTACACACAATTCACCACACATGAAAAGTAGTACGCCAAATGCTAAATGCAATGCGCTATACACAATTTGCCAAATGCCGTACGCAATTCGCCAAATGGTGTTCGCATCCCAAACAGTGTAGGCAATTCATCAAACGCAATATGCCAAATACTATACACAATTCGCCAGTCGCAATTTGACAAACACTAACTGCAAGTCACCAAACACTAATCACGATACGCCAAACTCTAAAAGCAATACCCCAAACGCTATACACAATTAGCCAAACGATAAAAGTCAATTTGCCAAATGCAATATGCCAAATGCTATACATAATACGCCAAATGCAGTTCATCAAACACCATATGCAATCTGCCAAAAGCAATACGCCAAATGCTGTACACAATTCGCTTAAGGCTATACACAATTTGCCAAACGCTATATGCAATACGCCAAATGCTATACGCCAATACATCAAACTCTATACACAATTCATCTAATGGTATATTCCAAACGCAATATGCCAAACACCATATGCAATTCATCAAACGGTGTATGCCAAAAGCTATACTCCAAATGTTATGGCCAAATGATATACAACATTTGCTATAAGCAATACACCAAATGCTATATGAAAAGCACTATATACGCTGTACACCAAACACTATATACGCCAAACGCTATATGCAATAGGAAAAACACTATACTCAGTAGGCAAAACACAATATTCCGTACGCTGTATGCAATAGGCAAAATGGTATATGCAAACCACAATATGCACAATGCTATTGCGCTTTGTGCTATACGCAATTAACTGTACGCAAAAGACTATATGTAATACACACAAAACACACACGCACACACATGAGCTGTTGCTCACACATCTGCGCTTGCACTCCCATGCTGTTGTTTAAGCACACTGAACAACAGCATCAGCCTTATATTATTCGATGATGCCCACGTGAGAGAGACAGGTATCGTATACCCTAGAATAGCCCTTTTGAATTATCTGCATACAGGCCAATAGGATACTGTGCAGATCAGTATGCTGGAACATGGATGTGCCCCTCCTATGAGCTCATCCACATTGCTGCATGCTGTGTTCCAGTGCATACTGCAAGGCAGAAATTGCCTGTGTCAACAGCAACGTTGGAAGTAATTTCATTCACGTGTATTAACATTTGTTTTTTATCTTCAAATTTTTAGTCAAAGTTTTATGTCTGCGGCAGCGAGCTCCAAGAATTTCTGTTTCCAGAGAGCTTCCTGCCAGGGGCTGTGAAAGCACAGGTAGTAATACTATCCCTGCAGCAGTGAGTGCTCTGTATGAGTAATTAATCATCTTCAGGCAGTCTTTCCTGCTGCAGGGATAATGTTACACTATCCATGCTTTCACAGTCCCTGACGGAAAGCTCTCTAGAGACAGAGTTTCAGGAATCTCACTGGTAGGAACAAATACCTATATTTATAAAAGAAAACTGGAGTAAACCAACTGCACTATAGGGGCAAAATAAAAATTCTTAAGTTCTCATGTATTTGAATAGAGCTTTTTAACCCATAGGATGCCAGAAAGGCAATGTATTAGAGACCTCTTTAGCATTCAAGGAGTTAAAAACCCAATTTAATTTAACATAAGTTTTTAAATGTCCCCTATGTTGCAGCTGGTTTACTCCAGAATAATTCCAATTTAATTAAAAAAAAATCTGGGCCAAAAAGTGCAAAGGGATAGTAAAGTGTATTTGATATTGGCATTAAAACAATGTAAGTCTTATCTCTCAAACCTTTGTGGTTTGAGATATATAATTTGCTAAAGTTCCCCCCTCTAGGCCTTTTCAGACAAATCTGCCATCTAGTGGACAGCAGGAGATTCCGGTCCCGGGACCAGCCGTCGGCTCTTCAGCAGAGCCAAACTCGTGCTATTTAGAAATAAAAACTTCATTGGAACTGTCTACAAAGTGTGCTTGAAAACCAGGCACACTTTGTAGACCATTTCAGTTAAATATTTATTTCTAAATAGCGCAATTTTGGCTCTGCTTAAGAGCCGCCATCTGGTCAAATGACTGGAATCTGCTGCTGTCCCACAGAGAGCTGAAACAGCCTGGAGGGGGGAACTTTATCCAGTTATAGCTCTCAAATCATAAAGGTTTGAGAGATAAGACTTACATTGTTTTTAATGCCTACAACATTACATTTAAACATTACTATCCCTTTAAAAATAGGTAAATATTAAAAAACTAAGAAAAAGTTTAGGTAATTATTTTTTATATATTATGTGCTTATAGGACATGTAAGATAAAAGAGTAAGTTTACTGTCACCTTAACCCCCATCTGAACAGGACAGAACTATCATTTTCTCAATATCAGATGAGTCAAACCATAAGTCAAATCTTCAAGGTTCACCTCAACTTTGCTGTCAAAGTAATCAACCATTTTTATGGTAATGTAGCCAATTCACATTAGGATTTATGCGTCAGAAAGTCCGCTAGGCCAGAACTATGCTGAATTGGTGGTTTATTATTTAACAGCTTCTTTCTTCATGCAGTTAATCATAATTATATGGCATCTTATTTGTTGTATGTTTCTTCAGAAGTCTGATTATATTTGGGAGAGTGGTTGGTTGTTAAGATAATAATTTATTTTCTTTTTACTAAGTGAAATCTTCCATATTTTCACTGGAGGAGTACTACATTCAATATCTGTTTATTGGAGTGGTGTTGTAGTGTATCTTTCTCCTGCTGTTCAGGACAAGGCGAAAAAATATTGTCTAAGGCACAGGGTGACCACATGTCCCTGATTGCCAAGGATAGTCCCAGAATTTATGTGTGTCCTGTGTTCCAGGCAGCCTCCTTCAGGGACAATACAAAGTCCCTGAATAAAGAATCTAAACACTAGAAATAGAACTGCCCATTGCCTACTGTGACACAAATTGATGCCTCTGCTGGGCTACAAGAAAATGGATTCTAAGCACTAGAGACAGAACTGAGCCTTGGTCCTGACATCAAACAGGAGCTGCAGTGCACCTTTATTGTAGTGTAATGCTAGTCTAAGGCATTGGGTGTGATGTATATTATATTGTAGTCCACCACAGGCATCATTTTCTGTCACAGCAGTCAATGGACTCTGTGGTGTGCCATATAAAAAGCAATCTGAGCACTGATGTCCAGTGTTGTATACTGACCCCTCCCACATAGCTGCCATAGGGATGGAGAGAAGTACTCTTTTCACCACACTGTCTCTTAATGGCAGAATGTAAATGTGGTCACCCTACTTCTCAATCTGTATTCTGTGGAACCTTAGTTTATTCCTGAAGCAATAGAAGGGATTCCATGGAACACAATTTTGTAATGGAAGGCAATAGCAGGAATGTAAAAATACAATTCCACAAGGAAAGAGATAGTGGAATTGATTTTCTATCCTTGTTCCTGCCTAATTTCGGTTTACAAAGCTGATTACACTACAATTCTCTGCTTGGAGCAAGTAATGGGTATTGGGACAGTGTATGGGTGATTCAGGGTATTATTTACTCTGTAGCTTTTGTATGTGATGAGTTAACAATGAGCAGAGGAAAGTAGTGTAACTTTACAACATTTTCCTGCACATGATATGGATCAGATGTAAGAGGCTAAATGGTGAGTAGTGTGTTCACCTTTGTGCACAAGAGTGATCATGCTGATTTACATCCTGTGGAGCTAGGGGCTAATACCAGTGGAGCTGTGCTGGAGAATTTATACACACTTAAACAAGGCTGGAGAGGCAGACAGGATGATGCATCAAGCAAAGCTGAGAACTGAGAAATTCTGTAGCAAACCAACAGCACAATAGGGGGCAAATAAACATTATCCAAATTCCCTTTTACTCCTATCTTTCAAACCAGGATACAAAGCTGACAAGGAGGATCACACTCTGTGCTTCTGGGTTTGACTGTGCTTTTTGTGGACTGGTTCTGATCTGAGAGAGTCACCAATCAGATCACAATAAAAGAGGATCTCGCAGTGGTGGAAATCCCAATAATAGGGTCCTTTTCTTTATTTAAAAGAAGAGTAATTATGGGTCAAATCAACTCCACCACAGGAGACAAATACAAATTCTTATTGATTCAAATTGGGTTTCTAGTCCTTAGAATGCTGGAGAGGTTTCTATTGCATAGTGAAGCAATATGTTGGAGACCTCTCTAGCATTAAATGGGCTAAAAACCGCATTTAAAACAAAGGTGATAGTTGTTTCCTATGGGGAAATTGGTTTGTTTCTGAATTGCTCCTGTACATCATAGTACACCAGCCTCAATGTATGTTTGGTCTGCAACTCCCAGTGTATGTGTGGAAGATTGGAACGTTCAATACAGTTCAATTATGGTTCTATCAATTTTCTTGTATTAGTGATCTGAAATTTCTGTCTTATAATTTAATCTTAAATTAACAGTACAGTTTAGAAATCTGATACATATGATATTGATACTAGACTTGTGCATAGCACAAAAATATAGTTTTGCCTGAATCATTCGTACAAATTATTTACCCATTTGGATGAAACCAATTTTTTGTACCCCTTGTCTTGTTAGTCAGTACCCCCTAGTTATCACTTACCTTGATGTCGAAGGCCCAGTGGTATACTCAACGTCCAGGGACTCCTGTATGTTACATCAAAAAAAATAATCATAAAAAAACCCTAAACCCCCTCTAACACCTTCTCTGCCTTCAGTAACCTCACTACCTTTTAATCCTGCTCAGGCCCTTGCCGGAGGAAGAATGAGAGCAAATTGAACAGGAATTGGCTTTTATATGTCCATCCCTGTTCAAATTAATACCCATGCTACCACTGGCTGGTATTGTGCGTTTGGGCAGGGCACGGAACTTAAAGCATATCCGTGACCACTACAACTAAATGCTGATTGGCTGGGAGGTAAGGTTACTGCAGGGCATGTTTTATGTACTGCATAACCCCACAATCCCAAGCAACAGGAACCTGGAAATTGATTTATGCAGGGGTGGCCATATAAAAGCCAGTTCCTGTTCAATCTTTTCTCATTCTGGTTTGGGCAATATCCCAAACAAGATTCGAGTGGGGTTGTACCTGGTAGACAGGAATGTTGGTGGCAGGTCCCCCCCCCCCATATTTCTTTATTTTTTGTCCCAATATGCAGGAGACCCAGGGCATCGAGGACACCATTGGACCTCACACATCAAGGTAAGTGTAATAAGTGTTTTGAGGGTTAAAGTGTATAAGTAGGCTTATGAATGACTGAATGTAAAAAATTAACAAACGGATTTGAGTGAAAGTGTTGAATGTGGTGTTTGTGTTTTTGTAATTATGTGTTCTATGTCATTTGTTTTTCATTTAAATCTGAATATCACAAAACACCTGATTTCCATTAAATTTTTGCATTTGTTCCAAAAAGAATGCAAAAGTCTAATTTGATACTATGATAGAGAGGTCTAAAGGTAGTAAGAAGGCTGGGAAATGGTAAGACTTTTTAACTGGTTCTCTTAGTTGTAGATGAGCAAACCTGCTGTGGTCCTGTTCACAAGCCGATTCAGTAGATCATCTGAAAATCTCATGTATCCTTTTGGGAGGGCAGAATGGGAAATTTGGGACTCATTGAACATTTTCAGATACAAAGATTACCATTAATCTTATAACTACACTCTTCAGAGCTCAGTAGCTATCAAAAGGCTTAGCCTGCCAGTCATTTGCTAATTGTCATTTGCAATTCATAATTGATCAGTAGTGCCTTAATTATCAAGTTAAGCAATGTGCTTCCAAATGTAGAATGGACAATGATCTATCATGGCTGTGTTATGTATATGAAAGGCTGTGGCAGTGAGTCGTTTTTTCTGACTGCATCCATGTCTATGTCTGGCCAAACCATTAACCCTTTAAGAGTCAGAGAGGTGCTCAACAGTTAAGGGAAAATGTACAAATTGCTAAGTATAACTCCTTTTCTGCCTTGGGACATTGACTCCCTGCTAATGTTCCTGATTTCTGGGGTATGGACTAAAGCATATGAAAGTTTTCCTGAGTACCTGCATACACATTTTATTTACTAAAAACCCTTACAGCATGCACCAAAAAATGGAGTAATGCTGCACAAATTTCCTATGTGTTTCATTACTAAGTGATGTTGAATAAGGTATAAAGGAAAGGAAAGCCCCAAAATGCTCACACACTTGTTTTCTTCCATCCCCTTGATGAAAGTGGCAAACAAAGGGCCATTTTTGGTGCATGTAGCTTAGTAAATTGTCATTAGACAGTTGTATCAATTCCCAATCAGTTCCAGGATTTAGTTTATAGATCCACCTCTTTACCACTCCTGTAAACCTACTTGCAGAAATTTTGTCTGGCAAAATCATTGCCCATTGGCAACTTGCTTGGTGCGGATGATATCTACCCCCTTGCTGACCACAAGTTGGATAGCCAGACCGAGCTGAGTTAGGACTGGAAAATGGTACCCACATGAACAGGCATGTGGATGCCAGTTGCCATCACAAGTGAAGGAAATAGACTCAATATGCAGAGGAAAGAATCACAACACAGGTCAGGAAGTTTCAAAAGGTATATCGGGTTCTTATTCATGGTTGTAGACAACAGTCAGGGATTCATTGTTAATAGTCATAGCACAGGCAGCTCTGTATCATAGTCTTTGTTGTAGCCAATGGTGTGGACAGGCAGCACAAGACCTCTTGTAGCAAATCTGTGTGTCTAGAAATAGACAGACTTCCATTACCTGTGCACTAAAAGCCATGAAGAATTCTGAGTTACAGCTATATCGCCATTGAAGCAGTGCCAGTGCACATGAAGTGGCTATAAATATATATCATACAAAATATCTGCTATCACTGGTGGAATGAATCCAGATAAGGATGATCACTTTGTTGATACAACAATAGTACCAGAACCATAATATCAACGTGGCATCATACACAAGCATAGTTATATCCAAATATGCGCTTAATCACAAGCAGCCATAACAGGATGTGTCAATGAACTAAGCATAGATCCAGGTGAATATCTGTTACTGAGGTAGTCAATTATTAGACCTCAAGCTATTGGAGACTACAACTCCCATCACCCACAACCAGCCAACACCTGGTTGTGGACATGGGAATTGTAGTGTCCTGCAGCTGGACAGTCAAGATTGTAATCTATTATATTCATCAATGAAAAGGTTCTCTGTTCACATGCTGAGTGATTTGTGATTGGTCATCCAATCAGATTCTAACAAATCAATCTGATATAGTTATATGTACATGCTCTGTGTCAGCGGAGCGATCCGTGCAGTGCGGCTGGACATGTGTAGGACCAGGAACTCTTGTCTGATAATGAATAGAACTGTGCCAATACCCTCTGACATGAATGACACAATGCAATCAAATGTCATTAATGATGAAGTAAGCAATGCGTTGGAGGCTACTCTAGAATTCAATGGTTTAAAAGACCCATTTTAATCAAAGGGAATGTTAATTTTTCCCCCAGTGATGCAGCTGCCTTGTTTCACAACTTCTTTAGCTGATTTAATAAGGCTCAAAGAGTCCTAAAAAATGCAGAATCCATAGGGAACTGTAGTCATGTTGTGTATGATACTGGGGCATTTGTATAAAGGACAACCTAGTGTAATTAAGGGACGAAACAGCTGCACTTCATTTACAATAGTAACCCCTTGGATACTAGAGAGGCAAAGCAATGCACTGGAGACCACTGTAGCTTCCAACGCGTTAAGAAGTGCAGTCAAATCAATGGCAGTTTTATTTTATACATATTATAGAACTCTATTACTGCAGAGTCGAGGATCCTTTGTTTTTATATGTGTCCCTCTGAACCATATGCACAAGGAAAAGTACAGCAATTCAACTGCCCAATAAGAGACAAATAATAATTTATATTGATTTAAATGGGGCTTACAAACCCTTAAGTACTAGAGACCTCTCTAATGCATGTAAATAGAAGTTTGTATTTCTTCCTTATGAAGCTGTTAGCTTGCCCGATAATTTCCCAACTTTTTTTGTGCCTATTTACCTCAGCATATTGCCACTGCTGTTACTATTATAGAAATTATAGAAATATAGAATTTGACGGCAGAACCATTCAACCCATCTAGTCTGTCTATTTTATAAAATCCATTAGATACCTTTCTCTCATACAAGGGTTAAAACCACGGGAAATGTTATAATTTTTTTTGTCCCCTATTGTGCAGTTGGCTTGCTTCAGTATTGCACCAAAATGACTTAGTGTTCCAATTATTCAGTCTAAAGTCTCCATAAAGCATGTAACATACCCTCAAACAGTGTATTTTTAGCAGGTGCTTTTTTATTTAGGTTTTTGTGCTGTATAAAAACCGTGAGCATTTTGTACTGTTTTAAATAAAGTTTTAAGGCTTCAAGCACAGTGCATTTTCTCCTCCTGAGGTTATTGCACTTAGAAGCCACAAATCCCAGCTTCTGAGTCTTCTGGCCACTCAGTTTGCAGGGTGTGTCCTAACCCTATAAGCAGCAAAGAAAAAGAATGGTAGCTCTGTTGGATTTGTTCTGTGAGCAACAGAGAGAAACTCAGGCAGAAGATCACAGACATACATAGTAATGAGGTTTTATTTACAGGACAAGAAAACATCATGTAACGTAAAAACAATCCCATTATTATCTACTAGTTGAACAGCACGTATACACGGGCCACAGTGCCATGGAAGCAACGGCCGCGGTGCAGTCATGCACAGTAGAGACTGCCCTTACCACAGCTGATAACAGAGTGGGGCTTTTCGAATTCAGAGCGCGCCCTTCTCAGTTAACAGCCACGACGCGGGCAGTCTGTACTGCGCATGACTGCAGCATGCACAGCCATCTATACTGTGCATGACAGCTTCTGACAAACATACATTAGCGAATTACTATATAGGATGGCTTGATCATGCGCACATTCATCAGCTGCTGCATTGATAGATCTATATACACAAACTTTTGTTTTAATAGTTACAAATATGTTCAGTTTACAAGGGTAATCTATACTAAGGCCTGGGGGCTACTTGCAACCCTCAGACATGGCCAATTCAGCAAATCCCATGTAACCCTTTGTATGCTGGAGGCATTTCTAATGCATTACAATGCAGTGCTTTGAAGTGGTCTCTAGCATACAAGGTGTTAAGTAATAAAAACATGATTTACTGAATAATGTAATAATAGATAACCTGATCTTTAGCAGTGAAACATTTAATGCTGAGTAGGTAAGGTTACATAGCAAAATGTAAGATAGCTTATTAGTCTAGCTATACACTGCATGTAATAATGTAAACACTCTCATTTGTCCATGCTTCTATCTAATGCTATTGTCATTATTTTGCAGCGTGGAACCAAGTCGCTGTTCTTTCTCTTTGTGACCTTTGAGGAAAACGTCTGGACACCCCCAGTCTAAAACATATAGTGCTGAAAAAATGATATCACGTTATAATATATATATGTATACTCTGGATGACTGATTATGAACCAGCTGTGCGATGCAGTCCATTTGTGTGCTTGTGTATATCATCCAGAGGGTTCCATTAATTGAATGGGATTGACCAGAATAGTGCAGAGTCTGGGGGCTAGATTCAATTGTCTCCATCGCAAAACAGCCAACAGCATTTTTTTAAAACACAGAAAGCTATTCAAATACCCATTTTATGAACAGCTAACGGCAGTTTTAAAATGACAATGGACGTTGATAATTCACCAGTTGAAAACAATGGAACAGCTCTACCCAGGAGCTATTCAGTTCTGTGCGGTCAATGCACGATAAACTGATACATTTACCAGATGAAATTCTGCACCCAGTTTTTTGGCATACAGCACACAAACTAAGAAAACAGGGAATCAACAGCTAACACAACACCCAGTACATAGCCCACACATCGCAATAGCAAAATTAACCCTTGCAAAGCCAATGAACCAACCGGAAACTGGGCATGCCTTACAAACAAGTCCTGTCAACCACCTCAGGGACAAGAGGTTGACAAAGCAACCCAACACAATCCATCAAACCATACCCTGGTACAACATGGGTTAACACAGAACAACAGATATGTGCATACAACACAAGACACACATCTTTCAATCCTAAAGCAACCCGAACTCACCTGTGCATCATCACCATCCAATGGAGACCCTTGGTGCACCTGACAACTTCACACATCCACCTGACAAGTACACAGCAAGTACAACAAATCACACAAAAAAACACCCACACCCCAAAACACTTACCTGAACAACACACAGCCTTCCATTGGTCCCTCCGTACCTGATGACCATGCCTGGACAACACCCTAGCTGTTTCTTAAGGGGGGATTTTGCCATCCTTAAACATGGCATGTTTGCAGTGAGACTACTTAGAGCTTACAAGCAGTATGTTTGCATATCAATTCTTGCAAAGACATCAGAGAGCAAGGCATGAGAGTCCTAGGGATCCCAAGGAACCTCCAAGCACACCTGCTGAACAGCCTCTGTTAGATGCAATCGTTGATGCTCTGGCTGAACAGCCAGACAGAAGCCCATCATGATCTGAAGGACCACACCAGACAGCAGCACCTCAGTTGCCACAACTGTATCTCCCACAGCTGCCACAGCTGGAGCAGCACAGGGATGACAGTCAGCCGAAAAGACACAGGCTATTCTATTCCACACAAGTGTCATGCTCTTCAGAATGATGGATGCTGAGGTGAGAGACCTGTACAGGTTGACGTCGCACAGCATAACCGCCCTATGTGATGTGACCAAAAGACAGTGCCCTATCTGGCTTAGAAAAGCTTATGTGTGCCATACATTTCATAGCAAGTGGATCCTTCCAGTCCACAGAAGGGTTTGCATCTGGCATGTCCCAACCCACATGTTCAAGGGCACTGTCTCAGGTATTGGCAGCCCTCAGGCAGAAGGCCAGGAGGTACATCCACTTCCCCTCCAATGACATGGCGAGGACACTGTAAAACAGGAGTTCTACACAACTGGAGGCATGCCCAGGGTCATGGATGCTATAGACAGCCCACACATGCGCATAAGAGCGCCAACATATGAGGGACATCTCTTCATCAACAGGAAGAATTACCACTCAATCAATGTACAGCTGGTGTATGATATCAAAGTGAGGATAACCCATGTTTGTGCCTAATATCCCGGCAGCTGTCATGACTCATTCATCCTTAAGAACTCATCTGTCCACAAATACTTTGAGAATGGGTCCTATACAGGAGGATGGATTTTGGGTGAGTCAATAATCCAAACATCACACCACATCTAAACACAATGTAAACACAGTTTTGCATGCTCATGACACACAAGTAGGACGTCCCCCTTGCACAACATCATCCACATAACATGTGGTCCCTGTGTCACAATGTCACTCTTTTTCCACAGGTGATGCCATGTGTAACCTGTGGCGACTCACACCACTACAAAATCCACAATTACCTACACAGGACCACTACAATGAGGCTCACATTTGAACAAGGAATGTGTCACGGTAATCAGGCAAATAAGGACAGACACAAAGATAAAATATAACCATCTTTATTTATTATAACAACAATAATGGTAGAGCCCACACAGAACCGCAGACATATGTGCATAGGACCCAAGCAGGGCTCAAAATTTCCACTCGCCACTAACCAATGGCAAGTGAAAATTTAGCCCTGGCGAGTAGAAATTCATCCCTGGTGGGTATGCTATGGCTTGCAGTGGTGAGTAACTTTTCAGGTCTGGCTAGTAGCGAAGGACTTCAAATGTTAAGCCCAGACCCAAGGTCCCTCTGGAGCTGCACACTGTGCTGTGCACTGCACTACTCAAGTTCTCAAGACTAGGGAAGACAGGTCAGAACCGATGTGGGTAGTCAGACAAGCCGTGGTCATACACAGCGAGATTCTCAGGCAAACACAGGTCACAAAGGAGAGCAAAGAGTAACGAGCAGGAACACTACGTAAGGGCAATGATTTTAGGATTATAAAGGAGCAGAAGGAGGCGGGACCCAATTAGGCCACCCAGAGTTGGCCCATAAACAGGCTTCCGAGTTAGGGCCTGTAACAGATATAGTAATGCAGAGGTGGCCGCAAGGATGCCGGCCAACACAGGCTAACTAGGCCTCAAAGGTAGCCTGTGATAGAATGCCATTGAGTGCACCTTTAGCTTACTCAAATCCAGATTCCAGTGCCTGGATCACTCAGTAGGAGCTCTGCAATATGCACCAGGCAACTTCCTAGCATATGCTATACTACATAACATAGCCGTGGACACATATCTAGTCGTAGAAATTGAGCCACTGCCTATTGTGGAGGTACCTGTTCCACTTGCACAGAATGAGGAGACCCTGAGAGGGGTGGAGGTACAAAACAGGTTCATCAGGGACCACCTCACCCATGAGTATAATACAGGAATCAAACACAATGCATGTACATCCATGATCAGGCTTGGGGAATGTGTGCAAACACACTCATACAACACATCTTTTGCATAACAGACAGCAAGATGGTGCAGTTCCAAATCCTGTCATCCTTCCCACAGGCATCCATGGCATGACCCATAATGAAATAGAGAAATGTCCAAGTGACCCTGGAAAAACGTTGACTCCACTTCCATGAAGCGCCCCTCTTGTTGTTCTATACTGCTAGTGTTTATTCAAAGTGAAACTTGATGTTGTTAGCAATCTCTGCAAAACCTTTCACATATTCAAAAACTGCTAAAGTATATGTGTATAAGTTACCTAAGATCTAAGAGGAAAAACCTGTACAGCAATACTGCTCGTCTTTAGAGTTCAAAGACCTCTTGGAGAACGTATGAGCAGCTTAACAGTAGGCTGTTTTTATGTGAAAAGTACAATTTGGGTGCTTTTAAAAGTCTTCAGTGTATTTTTGGTACAATACAAACATGTTTATGCTTTAATGCATTGTTAAACATATTAAATGAAGCTTATCACCATCAAAAATATGCCTGTTGATTTTGATGTTGGATTAACCATTTCTTCAGATAGCAAAATAGTCATGAGTTATGTATATGTTATACTTATGAAGGCATGTCTCTAATCTTAGGGGCCTATTAATTAAATAGGGACCATGAATGGAGTTTGAAATTAATTGATGCAAGGAGATGTTCTCCCTGCTTAGACCTGACTAGTGGCTTCTTCACACTCCTGCTCTGTAGTCAAACACAATGTTCATCTCAATCATTAACCTCAAATTACTAGGTGTGTGATGGATTTTTCCTCATCAGAGCGTGAATCCCAGCATATGTTTGTTTTGCTAATCTATCCTGCCAGTCAATAATGTAACCAAACATATGGTTGCCACATAATATGCTAAGGGGTCGGTGTCAGTTGTTCAACTTCAACTCACACCATGGCCAAACAACACCATCAGTGTATGTGCTGTGTGAGTGCTTACTGTTTACCCATGGTACAACACCTTACATCCAAGTGAAATGTGCAGGAGTTGTGTTCACCTCATTGCTTTCAAATGAATTGGAGATATCTCTGCCAGAAACATTCACAGACATAAAAGGGAATTTATTTGGGGTAAATATGACAAATGGGGCTTTTTTTTGTGGGGGACTTTGGGAGGGGCTGCAGAGGTGGATACCCTCACCGACTGTCAATAGTCATTCTTGGTGTTGGTGTAGGGGACACACTGGAGGGGGAAGTTGTTGTAGTTGACCCCTCTGTGGATTGATGCACCCTCTCCACCAGCATCTGGCCACATCTTGATGAAACCTCCTCAAGTATTTTGTGGATCTTCTTGACTACCTGAGCTGCCTCCTGTAATGGATCCTACCTGTTACTTGAGTCCTTGCCTGGCCCTAAGATTGTTCAACCAAAGACTGTGGACATTTCATATTGTTTGGACTCTGGGCTGTGCCTTGTCGTATGAACTGGTCAGCTATTCTCTAAGAGAAAGACTTATGTTCATAGACTTTGGTTCGTGCACTATGTTTAATGTATGTCGAACGTTTTAGTTATTGTATGTAGTATGTTCGAGGGGTACACATTCACCGACTATGGGTCAGAGGTTTCTGGCTCGAGAACGACACCGTATCGAGCACGGAGAACTGGAAGCAGGGAGTCGACCCCTGATTGGTCGAATCCCTGAGCAGGAGGTTTAAAGGTCTTCCATAGACTTAAAATGGGGAAAGTAGGCGGCTCGGGGATTGGTCAACCAACCAACTCACTGTACGATTTGATTGGCCAGGGTTGAAGCCGAATATTCAAACCAGTGTGTACGTGCTTCAACCCCTGGCCTTTGTTCATAGAATGTGTATTCCCGCCCCTCAAGCCTTTGTATCTCGTGTCTGTATTACTCAACCCCTTTTGGATTGTAAATGTAATCACGTCTGGCTCCTTGTGTTTGTTAGGCCATCGGCTGTTGGCCTCTTGTCTACTGTAATATGATTGGATTAAGCCCTATTATATCTTGTTTTCCCCATACGTTTCAATGTAAGATTTGTGTATAAATATCTGTGGGTTGTATCAATAAAGTGACTTATGTTTTGGAGTGAACCAGAGTCCTGGAGTCTTGTGTGTTCTTATGGTATTAAAGCGGCCATTCTGACGCCCATCTGAGCCCAGGTTCCTGCATCGTTCGACCATGTGCTGCCAGTATCCTGCTACCCAACTTCGGATGCTGTCAGGCGGCAATGTGGACTCTGCCTTGCTTCTTCCTGTTCCAGCAAAACCTTCGATTCGAGCTACGGAGTGCTTGAACAGCTTGGTGACTGCTACCCTTTGTTCCTGCAACACCTTACCTGTTTGTCATAGCCTGGGAGTAGAGGCCTCACTCTCTACTGCCCGGTGTTCCAGTTCTGAGAAGCTCGACGGTTCGAGAGTCCGTCGACCCCTCCTCGATCCGCACCCTTTGATGTAGATTTGACTACTCCAGGGCTCTAAGCCACTTTGAGTCAACCTATCTGCTCGACCTGTGCATCCGACGGCACCAGTCCGGTGTCGAGAAGGAGAGACCTGGGAACGATGGCGGAAGGCGACGCGGTCCCTTCCTAGCTTCCATTACACCTCTTCTTGATGCTCAGACACTCTGCATCCATCTCCATGATCTGGCTTCCTGTGGCAAGGGATATGGACATGGATGGTGGAGTTTCAGGTGTTGGGGATGGCTCTCCATTGTCCTATGCCTCTTCCTGTTGGCCACTGGGTTCCTCCAGGTCTTGTCATTCTTCTGCTGGTGGTGGTGGTGAGGTGTGTGTGGGGCAGGTGTCAGGGGGCCAGCATGTGAGGAACCTGAGGATGCCTGTGCCTCCATAACATCTATGAACTCTGTACTTGGCATGGGTTTTTGGTGCTCTGGTTGACTCTGTGATGGGGGTGGTATTTCTTCCAGTGGTTGACGGGGTGTTGTGGCTCACCAATTAGGCCCAGATGATCATAGTCCAGTGGCCATGGGTGATAATTTGGTCACTGGTATCTGGCTCCTTCCCACCTGAGTGTGGGGTCATAGGTGGTATCCTGCTGTTGCTGCAGCCAGGTGGGTGGCTGTGGTAGAGAAGTAGGGCCATATGCCCCATATTGTGGTGTGGTGACCATGCTTGGCATCCAGTGCCATCCCAGTGGCCCAGTGGTAGTGGTGGTGCTGAGGCAATCCAGTATTGGGCTGTGGTGGTCAGAGACATCCACCTTCCAGGAGGTATCCAGTCTGTGCTTGCAGTAAGTGGCAAGTTGTACTCCATGGTTTGAGGTGGAGGTGATGGTGGTGGTGATCTCCAGCTGGTGCTGTCTCCTGGCTCCGCAGGGGCTATGCCACTGGGGAGATTGTCATAGGAATACTCCTCACTGTCTTTCTGCTGTGCTGCAGGCATGGATGCTGTTTTAGGAAACAAGATAGTGTGATTCTGAAGCTGAGGTATTCATCATATTGCCACATGAACCCTTGAGTGGCAGAATGGTATCCCATGCATTGCATTATAATGATAGGGTACCATCCTGGCACTCATTGATTGATTAGCTTGACATGATCCTGCACATTAATGTAAGCAACCTACAATGGTTGTGCTTTGGTTATCATATTTATCCTGAAGAGTGGGGATGGCAATGAATACTTCTTTGCCATCCCCACTCTTTAGGATACATATGATAACATACGATAACCAAAGCTCAACCATGCCATGTTGGATGTGTGTTTGTTGTTGTTCTTTTGGTAGGTGAAACACGTGTCCTCCAGATGCTTGTATTGCTGGGTTCCCCTTTCGATGTGTGTTTGTGGGTTTGCTTTGCCTGTATGCATTGCTGACAGTGTTTCAACTTAGTTGGAATGGTTACGTCAGTGGTGCATTTCTGTGTTTTATACCCTTGTACGTTTATATTTGATGCCTATGTGTTGCACAAGCAATCAGTTTGTATCAATTGAAGTGTGATGTTTGAGTTGACCCCTGTGGACCTGGGCAATGTAACCCTGTTGTATTATATTCATCCTCTGTTAACCCTTTTAGTGCCAGTGGGGTACCCAATGCAATGTTGAAAAATGCATTGCTTATCCTTCTAGTACTCATGGGCTTAGTTACTTACCTCCCTGTTGCTCTGTTTGTAACATTGTGGCAGAACATAACAGACATTCATATGACAACATGATGAGAGCATTGATTGTGTGCAGTGGGTATATTTGATCAACACAGCAACTGGGTGTGTGTGTGTGGGGGGGGGGGTTAAACTTGGACTTGGACAGGATTTGGCCTGATTAATCTTTCACATTTTTGCTTTGATTGTACAGTTTTATGTCCTTGTTTGAACCCTCTCAGTGCTGTGTTGGTGAACTTGTGTGAATCAATGTTGGCCCTATGTTCAGCTTGCAATGTGTTGGGCCATACTAGTTATGAGGGTTTGTGTGGTGTATAGTTATGGAATTATGCACTTACCGGTAATCTGTAGGGTGCTGTCCTCACCAGTGTCACATCCTCCAGGGACTCCCTCAACAGCGGTTGAAGATCAATTCTGCCTCAGCATCGCCTCCCAGGGGTTGAAACTTATGTCGACTTGGGGACCACCTCCCGTGCCTCTGCCGTGCATGGCAGGTTTTCCCATTTTAGTCTTTACACACCTTTTGCAATCACCCCATTGCTTCTTAATCGACTCCATGGTCCTCTTACAGCTGGAGACTGCATTGACCTTGCTCGGGACTTGATGCAAAGTGGCCTTCTTCTTAGTACCCAGACCATGGACCCTCTACATAGGATATTCTCCCTCTCCGTCTCCAGTATACTGTTGATGAGGACCCTATTCTCCTCGTAGGAGTACTTCAGGTCCCACAGTCTTTCATTATCACCATGGCTCTCGGACTTGCCCTGCCTGCGCTGACGCTGACTTTGTAGTGTGCTCCCAACATCCACCCCTCGTCCCGCTGGCAATGCTGTCCCTTCTATCTCTCCTTCCTTGGGTACCCCTCTGCCCATCTAGTCTCCCTCTCCCACTCCTTTCCTGATCAGGGATGCCCTACTCACCTTCCTCCTCTCCTGCACCTTTCCCCATCCCTCTATCCCCCTCTCCTTGGAATCTCACACTGACTCATACTCAGGCACTCACACAGGCCCTCACAGACACACTCGATCACACTCAGTCTCTGTCACTACCTTGCAATCACTCACACTGTCAAAACAAAAGATAAAGTTGTGTTATGTGTGTGAAATGAAAAAGAGATATGTGTGTGTAATGAGTGTGTGTAGACCATTATCTTTCACTTTGAACTTGAAGTATCCTATGTTATTTTATCGACTGATTTGGACGCAAGGTGAGGTCAAAAAAAGGTGTGATGCACGTTTTGAAGCTGTGTGAATGTTTTGGACCTGCGCTCATTAGCCATTCTGGTAGACTGCTTATTGAATAGCTAGGCATCTCAGACATGGCTAATGGTCTGTGGCCCAGGTCTTTTACTGCTAAACAGGGCATACACTGGTATTTATAATGTATTCAGTTTATTAAAGAATTAGGGGCAATCCTGGAAGCTAAAGAGATGCAGTTCCAGAGCAAAGGTTACAAATGATTTAATTTGGGCTTTTAATCCCTTGTATTGTGAAGCAAATCATTGGAGACCCCTATACCTCAAGTATTAAGAAAAATAATTTTAATCAATGGGACTTTTGGGAATGATTATTTGTCCCCTGTGGTGCAGCTTGTTTACCCTAGAACGTACCTCTTTAACTTGATAACTAAGGCCCATAATTTAATGTTCCCATATTTCTGTTGTCTCTTGAAAATGTCAGCAAGGACACATGCACCAAATACTGGGGCAACACTTTTTGTTTTTTTTCTCATGGAAAACTGGCAATTTTCTAATGCCAGCAAATGTCCCATGGGAAGTTTGCTAGTTCTTTTGTTTATGTGTGTGTGTGAGCACATGTGAGTGTGTTTGTGTGTGTGTGTGTGTGTGTGTGTGTGGTGGAAGGGTTAGACTCAGGATGTGAGGTTCTGGTTATGCAGTAAGACAGGGCTGAAAGTTTGGATGTCAAGATGTGTGGGTCTATGGATACTGTGGGACAAGGCTGGGGAATCACTATGTGTGAGTCTATGGCTACTATGGAACAAGGCTGGAGGGATCAGTTTGTGTGGATCTATGGCTACTGTGGGACAAGAGGGTAGTATTTTTTATTCTGTGGCTACTGTGGGACAATGCTGGGGGGTAACATTTGTGGTTCTGTGGCTACCATGGGAATGGGGGACACAGTAGTGGTGGACAACATGAGGGTTTCCAGCTGCTGCCAGGCTTCAGCTCCAATCATTCCCCATTAGCGTTTGGCTGTAGTCTATAGTCTGGCAGACGCTGAAGGACCTCATGTTGCCCATTGGTGTGGCTACCAGGAAGCTAGAAATAACGCAGGGTGACCATTATATGTAATTCTATGGCTACAGTAGCGTAAGACTGGACGTGTGTGTGTGGGGTGTAGTACATGTGTGATTCTATGACTACTCTGGGACAAGTCTGGTGGGGGATAGTATGTGGCAGGAAACATGGAAAACTGCTATTTTTGTGGATTTTACTGTGGAAGGTGAAAAGTGCTGTTTTTCTCACATTTTGCTTTTTTGGGTGAAACGTTTCAACATACCTAAACACTGCTCCACTGACAAACAGAGACACACAAGGCTTAGAACCTACATAGGGAGCTGTGCTGCATATGCACATGAGTACTGGAGGGGTCATGAAAAATGAAAGAGGACTGTCCCCTAGATGTAAGTGTAACTTTATAGAGAATTAAGAATTCCCTAAATGATTTGCTACCCATTTGTATGTAAGTAGTTTTTGAGAAATTAAGCTCTATTTGTTAGTGATGAAGTGAGGCACTTTATGCTAATTTCTGTGCTGGGCCAATATTCACCCCACACACAAGGTGCTATGAATGAATATAGGCAGAACCCACACTCTGTGTTATAAATGAATCCAGGCAGAGCCGACACACTGCAGGCATGTCTAATAGAACAGTCAGAGATAAGACTGACCTTGAACTAATTCATATACTGTGAGGGAATTAGCATAAAGCGCCACAGTGTTGCACAAAAATATCCATTCTAATTTTTCAAACATTATTTATTTTACAGAACATTTATTATTACACAATGTAGGCAGATTTTAATTTCTTGTAAAACAGACTAAACTTGTCTTGATGTCTCCATTAACCCTTTTAATGACAGAGGGACATGTCAGGCGTTAAAAACCAGTATCAAAATGGGACTTGTGCATTGACACTTGAAGTAAGCAGGAATCAGAGAACAGGGATAGTCAAACTGAACATTGATCATATTAGCTGGGAGCAGATATTAGACGTTATCAGGCTGAACAAAAATCATAACCAGGAGAGAAAAGCTGGCATAGTCAAACAGAGCAGATAGCTTATTACCAGGAAGTTGACATTATATTTCATCAGGCTGAGCAGAAGTTGTAACCAAAAGTGAAGAGAAGGTTCAGTTAAACAGAACAGAGGCCTTATTACCAGGTATCATATATTAGACCTAGTCAGCCTGAACAGGAGTCATAACCAGAAGTAAAGAGCAGCCATAATCAAACAGAAAAGATGGCTTATGACCCAGGAGCAGATATTAGATTTAGTCTGACTGAGCAGAAGTCATAAACAAAAATGAAGAGCAAATTTAATTAAACAGATCCTTTTTCCTAGATGCAAAGAACAGTTAAGTCAGGATCAAGGCAAGTTTGTTAAACAGGAGCACAAGTCAAGGAATGCTAGATACATGCTCAGAACTGACTTGTAAAGTAAACCAGAATGGAGTCAGATGTTTTGTCAATCACAGTAGACTGCATGGACTTGTGATGGGTATCCTGGTACCATAGGCCGGCACCACCGTCACGGCAACTTTATCGCCCTCCCGACATCCAGCTGTCATAGATACGGTCCCTCGTTTCCCTCCCAGTAACTAGACAGGACCAGTTTGGAGGTAAAGCACGAACAACTTTATTTTGGAGAACCGTTCATACGTATACAAAACTCCACTAAACCATGGGACAATGGCCAAGGCAAGACAGGGCCAAGGGAAACAATGAGGAGGCTAATTTTATTAGGGTTATACAATGGCTAGGTAAACATGAACATGAAACAGTGCATTGTCTGGGAGCATTTATCTAATTCAATCTTTCTGGTCCGAATCCTAGCCAATAAGAATCAGAGGGACAAGAATACTGTTTTCCCCATGACCAATCCCATCCTCTCTTTCCCTAACCAATCATAGTAAGCACGGCGTGGGAAGAACCAGCCAATTCCGAGACAGCCGACATTTCCTCATGTAAAGTAAATGGTGTCCCTTTAACTCTGACCCAGTGTCGTGCGGCCAATCAGGAAGCCGCCTACATTTTCCCATACAAGTCTATGGCGTCCCTTTAAATCTGGGTGGCCAATCCCCGGCCAGCCTACATTCGAACGGAAAAACAACCTTGCTGGGTAACGTGGTGTTTACCACTCAGCGGCTTGTTAAACTCCAGTCCTTTGGGGTAACCAGTAATCCATGACCCATTGAATCTATAAGTACCAGTATCCCTTTGGGTCAGTGTGTCCATCATGTCCCCATGTAATTGCCTGGCCCGCCTCGTGACCCAGTCCTTGGCAGACCCTCTCCTGCAACAGGACTGATCAATGTTACATTACAATGACAACAGGAGCTGTCCAGCATCCACTTAGCAGAGCTTATGCCTCCCATTTCAGGAGACCTACATTTAAATCCTGACATTGTTCTTCTGAGAAGGCAGAAAATGTACCTTTATTTCTCAATGTTATTCTATGAAAGTATATCATCTTTTTTCTGTATTATACTCTAGGGAAAACATGTATTATTATTATTATTTATTCATATGGTGTCAACTTATTCTGCAGCACTGTACAATAGGGAATAGACATACAGGGATTTTAAATAGTAGAAATGGAACATGGAAAACAAAAGGATCCGAGGACCCTGCCCGTGAGAGCTTACAGTCTAGAGGAAGCTAGGTTGGACACAGAAATAGTAAGTGCTATGGGATGTAAGTGCCTCCTGCCAAATGAAGTGCTTTTGAGTGCAGTGGGCCACACACATAGTAGTTCTGTTTTGGAGAAAAAGACTATATGAACAATGAAGTCATGATGGGGTTGCAGGTGATAGAGTTGTAGGATGGAATAAGAGTGAGCAGAAGTTGGACAGGCTGTTGTCTCACCTTGCTCATAATGGTTATGCAGGTAGTTGATAGGCTTCCCTGAAGAGGTGAGGTTTCAGGGAGTGTCTGAAGATCTGAAGGCTGAGGGAGAATCTGATGGGATGGGAGAGGGAATGCAAGAGCTCAGGCGAAGCATGAGAGAAATCCTGTAGGTGGGAATGGGAAGATGTAATAAGGACTGCAAAGAAAAGAAGGTCCTGTGCAGAGGAAAGATGGTGAGTGGGAGTGTAATTGGAAATTAGAGATGAAATATAGGGTGTGCAGTGTTAGTAAGTGCTCTCTAAGTTAGCACCAGCATTTTATATGTAATTATATATGCTAGAGGAAGACAGTGTAGGAATAGGCAAAGAGGCATGATATTAGAGGAGTGATGTGTGAGGTAGATCAGTGTGGCTGCTTATTATGAACTGTAGTGGGGTAAGTCAGGAGAGGAAGGCCAATTTGGAGAGAGTTACAGCAGTCGAGACAGGACATGATGAATGTTTGGAGTAGAATTTTAGTAGTATCTTGGGTGAGAAAAGGTCGAATTCTAGAGATGTAAAGGAGGTGGAGGTGGCATGAGTTGGAGATTGACTTAATGTGGGGAATGAAGGATAGTGCAGACACAAAGGTGACACCCAGGCAGTGTGACGTAGAGGTCGGTGTGATGGTGAGGTTATTAACAGTGAGGGCAATATCTAGGGTAAGGCTGCTTGGAGAGGGAGAGAAAATTATAAGTTTGGATTTGCTAAGGTTAAGTTTGAGATGATGGGAGGACATCCAGGAAGACACAGCAGACAGACAATTAGATGGTGGAAAGGGGTGAGGTCTGGGGAGGAAAGATAGACATTTGTGTCATCAGTAAAGACATGATGGTGAAACCCAAAGAAGTTCATTAGTTTGCAAGAGACGAGATGTAGATTGAAGAGAGCAAGGGGCTCAGGACTGAGCCTTGTGATACTCCAACAGACAAGGGAGGGGTGAAGAAGTGGAGCCAGAGCAGGACACACTGAAGGAGCAGTTGCAGAGGTATAATGAGAACCAAGAGAGGGTGGTGTCGCAGAGACCTAGGGAGTTGAAAGCTTGGTGGAGGAGTGTGTGATCCACTGTGTTAAAGTCAGCTCACAGGTTCAGGAGAATGACTTAGTAGAGAGCAAGTCATTGGCCACTTTAGTGAAGGCAGTCTCAGAGGAGTGATGAAGGAGGAATCCAGATCACAGGGGATCTAACAGGGATCTATAATGTGTAAACATATTATATCTAGGTTATTACGAAACAGAAGAGCATGGTCCATCCTTCTCTATATTGTTTTCAAGAAGATGAGCATTTAGTTTCCTTTCTCAGTGCTGTTCTACAAGACAAGGGCTTGTACCATTCTCTCTCAATATTGTTCTGTTTAACATTTATCACACAGAGATATTTTTAGACACTTCTGTAACAAAGAAATTGAGTGATATTTGTTTTTTTTTATGTTTCTCTCTTGATATTTACATTACATAATAACATTATAAAAGCTTTGTGTGATCTATTGAGCAGTGCACAACATCAGTGAATAATGATTTAAATCCAAATGTCAGTTCCTTGTGCAAGTTATTTTATCTCCAAGCTTCAGATGTCCTCATTAGATACGCAGTAAATATATTCAATCAGCGCTTAGAGTGAATTGACTTTCAAAGAAATATACTGGGCTTCAATGGGGACAGAAGAAGAGGGGTACTAAAAATATGTCCCTATATGGTACAGTTTCTATAGATATAGCAGATGATGTCCAACCTTATTGGGGCCCCTAACTGGAATAATCAATCACAATGCTGCATGTCTCTTATTAGTCTAAAATCCAGAGAGTAATATGTAAAAACAGAAAGGTATGGGGAAAAACAGAGCAAAGGGAACACCTCTAAATTCAGTATCAAAAACCACTTTTACTAAAACTACTTAAATAACAATGCAAAAAAGAAATAACCATAGAAGTTGAAGTAATATTAAAATCAGTGAATAAATATGAAATGTATTATCATAATCCATAAATGGACAAAATCAAACAAACCTATGTAATAGTGATAAAAAATGGCCATAACAAATAGTGATCGATATGTTGAAATACAGTAGAATTATATTTGAATATCTATAAGTCTAATAGGTAATGAACTCTCACTACAGGTTTGCATATAAATAGCTGAAAACCTAGTGATGCAAAAAAGGTCCTGGTAGCTAATGAAGATTGCCCCTTACTTGAGTTCAAAGATAATTGATCTTTCAGGGAGACTTAGAGTAGAGATGGTCTTTCTCAGTACAAGAGAAAGTGTGGTTCCACCAACTGGTCTGGTACAACTGCCCTGTTGCCTTCTCTAGAGACTCCTACTTCTTTGTGTCTTTCAATCGGTTCAACATGTTTCAGCATGGACGGTAGGTTCTAGAAGGCAGCACCAAATCAGCAAGCTGGGGACAAGGTCTGAGGGATAGCAGTGTCAGACACAGTGGAACAATAATAATAATGCAGGATACAAGCTGGAACAAGAACAAGAATCACTAAACAGAATGCCAGTGACCGGAACCTTGGAACATCCTCTCCTATATAGTACCGATACCCGGAAGTAGAGAGGTAGAAGGGATGAGAGCAATGGAGAACCAGGAGGCCCAGACTAAGGAGAATGTGATGCAAAGGAAATAGAGACTGGCAGAGAGGCTGGACAGAGACAGCAAGCAAGCTACATATGTGTTTGAGAGGTTAATGATCCTGAGGTTGAGATATAACATGGGTATTGTTGAGATTACACAGTTTGTGCTTTATACCGAATACCATTGTGACTGTTTTGTCAGTGTTTAAGAACAGTTTATTCTTTGTTATCCAGTTTTCTGCTTCAGAGAAATCATGTTGTAACACGGCTTCTAGTTGAGATAAGTTTGAATTTTTAGCGTAGATTATGGTGTCTGCATATATGTGCACAGAAGATGTTTTGCAAACCACTGAGTAGATCATTTACAAATACAGCAAATAGAAGAGGGTCAAGAATGGAGCTTTGGGGAACCCCACATGTTATTTTGAGCAGAAAGGAAAATTTGCCAGTAACAGACACACATTGCGTTCTGCCTTACAAATAGGATCATTAACCTCTCAAACACACAATGGGGGTTGGGTGTAGTAATAATTCTGGGGTAAAATAGGAACTGGAATTGATTTGTGTGTGGTGGCCCTGCCTAATATCTAAGTACTAAGCTTTCTACCTTGAAAATTCTCCTCCTTACTCAACTTGCACCAAGCAGAGGACAGTGTGGAAGTGTATGGGCAATTCAGGACATTTAATTCCTCTGCTACTCGTTTCTGTTACTCGTTACTAATGAGGCTCATATATTTTCACCTACAAATGTGCCCATAGACTTCATACCACTTATTAAATGCAATGTTATAGGACTCAATATAGTCCAGTTTAGCACTGCCATTACAGAGACCTTTGTTATTTATATCTATATATATATAAAAGAAGACTTCTGTGTGCCTGGCAAAACACACCCAGGGGCGGCAGTGAAGAGGAGTTACTGTTCCCATTGGGTGATTCAATGGGGGCGTGATTTTCATAGGCGTTGCAGTGGCCGAAGGCCACTGCTACGTCTATGAAAATCATGCAGGGTGTTGGCCCGCTCTCACTATCCAGCCCCCCCACCACTATACAACTTACACAAAAAACAAAATGGCTGCCACTTGTTTCTACACCACAGACACACACACAAGCCCCAATGATAAACACAGCACCAAACACACACACATCACTCACACACACAATCCCCACAAACACTCTCACACACACACACAATAGCAAGCAGCGGAGGAAGCCCGCTTATTCTCTGTGTGCCCTCAGCTTTTTTTTCTACTCTTGTCTCATACCTGCCAGCCACCCTATACACTCACTATAGAGAGAGTGGAGGGGTATTCCGAGCCTGTCATAGCCTCTTGCTGTCTCTAGCACCCTGCCCCAGCTCTATCCTGGAGCCCTCCGGTTGCCACAGCTTGCCTCCACAAGTAGAGGAGAAATCAGCGGCACAGTGATGGGAGGGAGCTCAGATATAAGCATACCTGGGAACTTCCAGTTGAGGGCTACCCGGAGGGTAGTCCTCTGTTCAGCAGGGGGGTGACAAAAATGACGCTAATCGCGTCAAAAAGGGGCGGGGCTTGCCGCAAGTGTGGGGGGACTTAACCCTTTGAGTGCCAGAGTGGTACGGAATGCATTGCAAAGTAATGCATTCCTTACCACTCTGGCACTCAGAGGGTTAAACTTGTCACACAGAAGGCTGGGGACGGAGGAACAGGGGGAGAAAAAGCAGATGTGGCAGAGTTTCAATAGAAACTCTCCACATCCGGAGGAATCAGCCTCTGCCCCGGAGACCCGGTAAAGATCTGTCAGAACCGGAGTCTCCGGGGCAAATCCGGAGAGTTCCCAGGTATGGATATAAGCCTCCTCCACCTTCCAGCAGCACGGTTCGGCCTATCCTCCTGGCTGCAGGGGTTGATGTTTCTGCATCCTGAGATCAGATGCCCGCCTTCAGCCACCATTGTATCGCCCGGAGTGCTCCACGCTGTCACGAAGCCTGTTTCAAATGGCAGTGTCCACGATTCTTAACTCTTTTAGTGTCAAAGGGATACACAATGCTTTGCAATGCGTTGTGTATCCCCCTGGCACTTACATGGTTAAGAACCTTGGACACTGCTTGCAAGCGTGTTCCACAACTCCCTCTAAACACACTGAACATCCACCACATACTCTGAGGGACTTCACTCTTTCCCTCCATGAACTTTCTGTTTTGCTGCCCGTCCAACAGACAGATCACCTCAGGCACAAAGCAAACGTGAACTGCCACACCGCCCGGGCTCAACAACATTTGTACGACGCATCCCCTCTCCTCATTTCTCTTTGACATCCTCTCTGCCTACTGTACTTTACTTTGTCCATGTGCCTAAGTTTACACAGCTGTGTGACACATGTTCTTTGCGTGTGTCTCTGTTTCTCTGTCTCTATCGGTGTTGCCATACAAATGAGGTACTGTTACCGCAGCATTGCCCGTCAGCCCACACAGAGACATCCAACTGCTCAAGGAAAACATGTTTTAACCCTTGAAGTGCCAGATACCAACACTAAACACTGTACTCTGTTGGATAGCTATGTGGATCTCAAAGGGTTAAAAGTGATCATTCACCATACCTGGTATTCAATGAGTTAATTGCACATTGGAATGCCGGTATGACAGTTTGTTTTCTCACAGTGATTCCTGCTGTGCTGGAAGCAGCAATAATATACTTGCACAATAAATCCTCAACTACGTCCTCTTACATGTCAAATTCTGACCGATCACACCGCGATACGTTATAATTTATATAACTGCACTTTGACATCTTTCTTCCCCTCAGCTTTGCAAAACATTTAAACATACAGTCCTTATGTGCTGTACCCACTCCTCACTGCCATCCTGCCTTTCCTATCCCTCTGCCACTTAAAGGGTGATCCCCATTCCTTTCACCTTCCACTGACACAGCTAGGTACCTATGTGTGTGTCTATGTATGTATATGTGTATGTATGTGTGTGTGTGTGTGCATGTCTATCTTTAATAATATGTATATGTCTGTATATGCATATATGTGAGTATGTATGTATTAACATCTGTATATGTGTATCTCTATATATGTATGAATGTATGTATCTGTGTGTGCATGTGAATGCCAGCTATTTTACTGGTGCATTTTACATTACTAAATACAAACAATAAAATAAAGGACGGGCAACGCTGTCCCAAACTGCTAGTCTCTATATATGTATGAATGTATGTATCTGTGTGTGCATGTGAATGCCAGCTATTTTACTGGTGCATTTTACATTACTAAATACAAACAATAAAATAAAGGACGGGCAACGCTGTCCCAAACTGCTAGTCCTATATAATAATGCGCTAGGATTTTTGTCACGATGCAGTCATGCGCATGCATCACATGAGTGAGGCAACACAAGACTGCATCACGTAGAGCAGTGAGGTAGCGGCCTCTTAACCCTTGCTTTGCAATGTGTTGCGTCCCTCTTTGGCACTCAAAGAGTTAATATAACCCGGACCTTGGCTCGTGTACACAGGCTTTTACACTAGTTATGTAATAACGTGATTAAATCTTTTAAGACCAAAGGGTTATGCAACACATTTTCTTCACCTAGTGGCTTGATGATTGTTTGCCACCTGCTGCCCTGGTTTTTCGACAAATAGGCGGCTCACAGATTAATCGTGCCTTGTCAATGTACTGCCTGGGTTTGTTGGACAGGTAGGCAACCGCTTGTTGGCTCTTGTCTCTCCGATCCCCACTGGCTCGAGAGCAGAGTGGCAAGATTAAATACTGCTTTGTGTTTACTCCAAACCTCCCGCCTCCTAGTTTCAAAGTATAGGCGGCCTTCTGATTGGTCGTCAGTTGTGAATCTCTTGCTGCTCTGATTCCCATTAGCTTGAGACTGGCGTGACAAGATTAAACTGTAGTCTCGTTATTTTAGGAATCCCAGCCCTATATATATACTCACAGTGTTCCCAAATAAAGTTGTTGGATCCCTGTTCATAATATCTGGTGTGTGTTATTCCAGGAATGGTCTAAAGAGTCCCCTTTGACTCCTATTCACTGGATCCCTGCTTCCCAGGACCGGCCCAACTACCCTCCTAGTAGCTGCATCGCAGAGAGGGAAACCTGGGAACAACTGCCAGGGATCAGTCAGATTGCCTGGTTCCTGTTATAATATTACTAACCATGTAAGGACCAATGGGGTAACCAACACATTGTTTCACAATGCAATATGCTCATCTTGTGATCCTTATGGGGTTAACCCATTGAGTGCCTAAAAGGTATCCAAGGCATTGGCACTCAAAGGTTAAAGCCTTATGAGCTCCATTGTCCTCAGTAGCAAGAATTGGGAACACCTTAGTTTGATTTCAAATGTCGGTTTCTTGTGCAAGTAATTTTCTCTCTAAGCTTTATAGTTCCTCATTAGATTGTAATCTGCATGTGACCTACAAAACTCCAGATTTAAAAAAAAATCTATTCTACTCTCCTTTTTTAATGTTATTCGAAATGAGATTAACATGTACCATTTTTCTCCAAGTAATTCTATAAGAGATTAAGGGCTCGATCCAAATGTTGGAGACGGCTGTTTTTGCTGCCAACTGCATGTTTTCCAGCACTGTAAGCTATTCAAATGTCTGTGCTGTGAAAAAATACCTGAAAAAATACGACCATCAGAAGTTAAAGTTAAGAGGTGTTTTCAGCCATAGAAAATGGTGAAAACACCATAAATTGTAAATCAAATGTCTGCGTTAGCCATGAAAACCCGATAAGGTACTCAAGTTATCTCAGGAAAGTTAACACCTACATTTTTTTTTTTTAACTTGAGTCCCTTATCCGCTGTTTAAACAGCCGACGCAGCAACTTGAATTAAAAAAAAAAAAAGTCCTCAGTGGATGTATTGTAATGGGGCCCTAAGCCCCATATCAATACATCCAAAGTATGAAAAATGTGTCAAAAGTTAGTAGAATTAACCCTATGAGTGCCAGTGGGGTATAATTACCCCGACAGCATTCATAGGGTTAACTCGACTAAGTTAAAAAAAAAAAATCACATTATAAGTAACACTTACCATTAATCCTGATGCCCCCAGGAGTCCTCAGCTTCCTGGTTATCTTCTGTCCTTCTTTCTTCTCTTCTATATTCTCTTCTGTGTTCTTTCTTCTCTTCTATCTTCTGTCTTCTTTCTGTAAAAAAACAAACAGTTCATAGTTTAACCCCTTGAGTGCCAGAGGGGTATGCAACGCATTGCAGAATAACCCTGTTGAGCTCCAGAGAGGTATGCAATGTGTTGAAGTATGCAGTAGTGTGACGGGTTTGTAATATAAAAATGCCCCTATGCATAGTAAATATGTCAAAAATATACATAGCTTGTAGCATTCTTATTGCTGTCTCCGCCGCTTTGTGCGGCCGCTGAGGCTGCGGCAGAGACAGAATCATGTGCCACAGTCACCCCTCCTCATCTGCACGGGCTGATGCCTTCTCCACTCTGAGGAAATTGTATTTGAGACTGCCCTGATATATGGGCAGTCTTTCTTCCAATTCTCTCACAGCCATTGGCTGGGATATGCTTACGCACCTCTCAGTCAATCAGTTTAAAGCACAGCCACTCAAAGTTGATTGGCTGGGAGTTGCGTGAGCATATTCTAGCCAATGGCTGTGAGAGAATTAGAAGTAAGACTGCCCATATATAAGGGCAGTTTCAATTCCAATTCCCTCAGAGCGGAGCAGGCATCGGCCCATGCAGATGAGGGGGGGGGGGGGGTACTGTGGCACACGATTCTGTCTCTGCCACCACCTCAGCGTCCGCATATTTTCTTTTGTCGGTCGATATCCATTTTGCCCTACCAGCATTTTTAATACCAACATTTGGATCGAGCAATAAATCTGCCATCTTTTCTCATTAATATTCTGTGAAAGAATAACATGTACCACCAGCTCTCAGTAATATGCTATAGGAGTATGTTCCACCCTTTCTCATTAGTATTCTTAGAGAAAAACATTAGTATTAAATGATAGAAGAACATCTACCATCCTTTCTCTGTAGCGGCCTGTAAAAGAAGAACATCAGGGTCTGATTTCCCATAGGCAGAGTCAGCAACCTCCTGGAGATCCAAATTTAGTGGGGCACCTCAGCTGTGTTGGTCCCACCCACATTCTGAATTGTGGGTATATCCAGAGCAATTCAAATGCTCCTCACCAGTTTTATACCCCTTTACAGCCTATTATTTAACGACTTGGATGATGGAGAGATTCTTAGCAACGTGGTGGTGAGCTCTTTAGCAAACATGGCGTAAAAGTTTTTATAGACCATGGGTAATTTCTGTGTCAGGAAACAGTAGATGGGATTGGGGTGGAGATCAAGGAAGGAGTGGGGGTGGAGCTAAGAACATGTCCTATCCTTTCTCAGTAGCATACTATGATTAAAAGGGGATGTATCATCCTTTATCTGTAGTGTTATATATGAGAAGAACAAATTCCATCCTTAGTAATCTATGAGAGAAGAACATTTGCTACTCTTTTTCTGTAGTATTATATGAAGCAGAACACATTGCATCCTTTCTTAGTAGTCTTCTATGGAAGAATGTGTACCATCCTTTCTCTGTAGTATTTAATGTGCAAAGAACATGTTCCACTCTTTTTCAATAGTATTCCATGAGTAACCATGCAACTTCACTGTGAGTGAAGAGGTTACATTCCTTTTCAATACTATTGTATCAGAGTGCAGGACCATCATTTTTCACAAGTATTCTGTGATTGAAGAACATGTACCATTCTTTCTCTGTAGTAGTCTGTTAAAGAAGAACATGTTTCACCCTTTCTGTCACCGCTTACCTGTCTTTGCCTGGCCAACATTCGTTCGGTACTGTGCAGGCTTTTCCTTCCCCCTGCTCCGTCTTTCGGAGTGCTTGTTACTTCCGGGTTGTCGCCATGACGTCATCTCCCAGTACACATATATAGCCGTGCATCTAGCCGCTCGGGGCACTTACACAGTGTTCCTGTAGCGAGCAGACCTGTTCTCAGTCACTCTCTGCTTCATAGTCTTGATCCTGTATTCTCCTGAAGTGTATGACCTTTTGGCCTCCCTGCTGACCATTCTATTTGCTTGTCGATTTGGACCTCCTTGTCTTTAATGTGTATGATCATTTGGCTTCCCTACTGACCATTCTTTTTGCCTGCTGATTTGGACCTCATTGTCTTTGATGTGTATGACCTCTTGGCTTCCCTACTGACCATTCTATTTGCATACCGATTTGGATACCCTTGCCTCTGATGTATATGACCTTTTGTCTTCCCTACTGTCCATTCTGATTTCATCCAGATTCTTTTACTTTCACCTCTGCATCCTTGGGGAGTTCACGTTACCTCGTAGCCTCCGTACTCTAGCCACGTTCTCAACTCTTCGCTCTCTAGCCTTCACTCCCCCCTGCAGGAGAGTCTGTACTGTTTTTGGTAATTCCATCCAAGTCAGGGTCCTGGCTCAACCAGGATCGGACATCTGGCTCCGCGGCCAGCAACTTTAATCCGGCCTTAGCCGCAGCACGGTCTTACCAAGGCAGTCACCGCTCTACTAGCACCGCTCTCTATCCAACGATCCCAAGCACTCCCTCTCTTGCAGATTATACCTGCCTCACTAATTCTATTGGGTTCTGACACTTTCTCATTAGTATTCTGTGAAAGAGAATATGTGCCACACTGTCTTGGTAGTATTCTATAAGAGAAGATCATGTACCATCCTTTCTCTGTGTAACAGAAGACCACATTCCATCCTTTCTCAGTAGTGTTCTATAGAAGAAGAATGTGTCCCATCCTTTTCCAGTAGTATTCTAAATGAAATGATGATGTATTGTCCTTTTTTTACAGTACAAGAACATGTGCCATCCTTTCTTTATAGTAAAAGAAAAGAACATGTGCCATGCTTTTTCAGTTGTATTCTATGATAAAAGATGATATTTCATCCTTTCTATATAGTAGTATTTAATAGAAGGATGTGCATCATCCTTTCTCATGCCTGTCTTGCATTGCAGGGGATAACTTTATCAAAGGTTTTAGCTACAAATGTGTCCATAGACTTCAAAAGAAATCTATTAGATTGTAATAACACAAAATGCAATGCAGCCCAGCTTAGAACTTGGACAATGTGTTTTCACCTCTTGTTATTATTATTATTATAGAGTTAACTCATAAGGATTATAGAGGTTTGTACAACACATTTTCTTCACCTATTGTTATATATATTATATAATAACATTATTCAAGCCTTTTGTGTGCTTTTTAAACCACACACATAGACAGCAGCAACACTATGGAATACCCTAAATTGAATCCAAATGTCAGTTCATTGTGCAAGTAATTTATCTCTAAGCTTCATAAACCCTCATTAGATTGTAATCTGCATGTGACCTACAAAACTCCAGATTAAAAAAATGCAATGATATTATTATTATAATAAAATAGGTTTATGTGAAGTTTGGAGATTTGCAAACACAGGGTATAAAATGTTATTCTTTCAGGGAAGAATATGTACGAACCTTTCTCATTGTTATTCTGTGTGTGAAAACGTCACTTTTTCTAATTGTTATTCCATCCTTTCTCAATGTCATTCAATAAGAAATCAGCATGTATAATGCATTTTCAATGTTATTCTGTGAAAGAAGAACACGTACATCCTCTCTTAGTGTTATTCTGTGAGTTAAAAACATGTACTGCTCTTTCTCAATGTTTTTCTCTGAGTGAAAAATGTGCCATTTTTTTCTCTGACTTATTCTATGAGTGAAGAACATGTACCATGCATTCTCACTGTTAATCTAAGAATGAAAACATTCACTGTCCTTTCTCATTGTTTTTCTATGAGATAATAACATACCATTCTTTCTCAATGTTTTTCTGTGAGATAATAACATGAACCATATGTTGTCAATGTTATTTTATGGCTTATCATGTACAATTGTTTCTCAATAATGTTCTATTAGAAAAGAACCACTTATCCTCATTGTAAGTAGGGATGGGCGAAAATTTTCGCCTCAAACTGAAATCGGTGAAAAACGGCACTTTTCACTTGGAGAAAAATTTCCAGCGAAAAGTGCAATTTTTCCCACTTTTTCCCGCTTTCTTGCATTGAAATCAATGGGTAGAAAATGTTTTCTCCACCACACGAAAGTTTTCTACAACCATATAAAAGGTTGTCAGGCTCTCACAACATGCCATTCTGTGTTTGTGAGAGGAGAGAGCAGCATGTTTTTGAGCTAGAGAACATAGGCAAATAAAGGGGAATTGAAGCTTAGTTTTATGGAGTCATTTAGATAGGACATTTGTTCTCTGTAGTAAGGGAGTCTGGAGGCACAATGGGGAGAAGAAGGGAAGAAGGAGGTTGACACAAAATACCCCAAAATTTGATGTGACTGACTGGCAATACACAGGCAGCTGGGGTCCAAATTGCTTGCTGATTTTACTTTTATTGTCTCTGTGCTGAGGAAGTCTGGGGAAATAAGTTGTTGATTTTGTGTTTTAGTTATATATATATTTTTGTGGACTAACTGTGATACGATATGGTGGACAACTTAAGAATAAATTTAAAAAAAAATAATTAATTAAACAAATAAATAGATTAGTGTTATGTACTGGTTCTTTTGCAGGTTTTGTTCGCTCAGGCCTTCTCCATCTTGTCATTGCGTTTCGGGTTATGCAGCAGCTTCCTCTGTTTTGTGCCAGATGTGACGTGCAGCCTAGCAGAAGCTTGATGTATCTCCGTTGCTGGGTGCTCGCGTCACTTCCGGTCCGAGGCTATTTATTGGGAGCATTGAGGGTTTTTCAGATGTGTTAGTATAGCGTCTAGTGTATTGTATTCTAGTTTATCTCTGTAGCTTATGTGTATGATCCGGCTTGATTCCTGACTACTATCTCTGCCTCCTGATTTCAGTACTAGCTCCTGTGTATTATCCAGTCTGGTTCCTGACGCCTCTCTGCCTCCTGATTTTGGTGCCTTGCTTCCTGTGTTTGACCTGGCCTGGTCTACTGAGTTCATCTCCAGTATCCAATGAGTACAGCGTGACCTACAGCATATGTCCCAGCTTGTCCACTTCCTGTTCCTGCTGACCATTGAGTTCCTTTGGGCTGAATGAGTACCCTTTTCTTTGGAGATATTTCCTCCCCGGGGATTAGGGTAGTAGTAGTTTGGCTACACAGAGTTATCGCAGGCCCCCTTTGGCTCAACCGAAGAGGACCAATCTGGCTTCGCGGCCAGCACCTTTATATGGCTGAGCCGCAGCAAGACTCTTGGTAGGCAACCACCGAACCCGAGCTTCATCCCCTAGCATCGCAGTCTAGCTTCTTGCTCCTTAATTTCTTGTTGGAGGAGGCTGACCTTTCTTCTTGCTTGTTTGGGGGTATCTCTTTCTAGCCTAACTTCCCCACTGTGAGGTGCTAGTCGTATAGTATTTGACAATTAGACAGCTGTCTTGGAGTTCTGTGACTGAGGCAGACTTGAAAGACAGCTGATGACACTGAGTATTTGTTGAGGGCCAAGGCAAGACATCACACTCCATCAGTTGTGTACTGTAGAGAGTAAAAACACACCCAGTAGTTGAGTAATGTCTAGCAAATACACAAGCGGGAGGGGGAAAGGTGGAGGAAGTGCAGGGGTGTGGGAGTAAAGTGATAGAGCAAAAACTGACTGCAGCAATCATTACTGCAGCATGTGCAATAAATTATGATGGTCCTTCTCCTCCCGGGATGGATGCAGTTTGTCAAGGTCCCACCAATCACACCATGCCAGTCCCCCACTACCATACACATCTGTGAAATTGTAGGTTGTACTTTATTTTTTTAATCACTTGATATCATCATGAATATGTGCCAGTGTCACTTAAGAAGGAAGTAAGTGTTGTGGGCAAAGGACAAAGGCACTCTGCATGCTAACACATTTTTCAAGGTATATGTTGCTGTAGGACTAACACATTTGACTTCCAGCTAATTATTTCTCCACTACAGCCTTCAGAAGAAGTAATATTGTGCTGGTAAATGTTGCACCATATTAAACACAGGAAAAACATGTGTTGGAATAGGAGAAAAATGTGTTTAATAGGCGAAAAATGTGTTAGGAGAATGATGTGTTGGAATAGGCGAAAAATTTGCTGGAATAGGCGAAAAGGAGGAAAATTTTGCATTGGTGAAAAAAGAGAAAAGCTTCGTGAAAAAAGTGAAAAATAAGCCATTTTTTGTGAAAAGTCATGCAGGAAATTTTTCTCACTTTTCACCCACCCCTAGTTGTAAAAGTACCATCTGTTCTCGTTGGGGGTTATGCACTAAAGAGTGATAATGAGGTGATAAAAAAGTGGAGATGACTTCTTCAGTTCTCTAAATCCGATGCACTGAGATCTAAAGTTTTGGAGAAATCTTAGTGCATTGGCTCCATAGAATAACACAGGAACTGGAGAAGAGATATCACTGGAGAGGTCATCTCCGTGTTATCACCTCTTTATCACCGCTTAGTGAATAACCACTGTTGCATTTAAGTGGGGGAAATGCAATTGCAATTTTATATAAAATGGATAGAAAGCCCTGTTGATGCAAATGTATATACAGGTCTTTTCCTGTTGAGCAAAACAAGGGTTCCCCAATGCTGGGCCTTGCTTTTTTCAAGTTATTACGGAGTCAACTTGCATTTTACCAATAGCCTGAGTTCAAGATGTTTAGCTGCCGGGTAGCACCGTTGCTGCTGTCATCTATGGAAAATGTATGATTGCAACAGCCCCACCTATATAAAAAAAAGTCTTAAACATTAAAAAATAAATTTACTCTGTAACAAGTTTTGACTGTAGCATAGTAATAATTGTTTACTGCCCCTTTAATCTCACGCATCCTTTACCTTAATTATTCTATGAGGAATGAACAAGTATCATATTTTCTCAATGTTGTTCTACATGTACAGTACATATACCATACATTCTAAGTGATAATCAGGGAGACACCAACATACACCCTCCATTGTCTATGTTATCCTGCGAAGGAAGAATGTGTACCATCTTTCATTAATGTTCTCCATGGGGGAAACAAGTACCCAGGGCTAGATTTACATCTCACACTTCCCTGGGCATACCCACATTCCACAGTGCGGTCCACTTCTAGCCCCAGTCACTGTTGCACTGCAAATGCTCACTTCTAACATACAAGCACAAAAAGCTGTTAACCCCCTTGGCTGCTTGAGAGTGCTCATGGCATTGCTTTACAATGTTGAAAGTCTCTCTTGCAGCTAAGGGTTAAATAATGGCTATAATGGACATGTGTACCATCATGGACTTGTATACATATATACACCTGGGTCCCCAAGCAGCTACAATGCACTGTCCCTACAGCCATCGATCAAGTGCCTTAGCCATGAGACCTCCCACTACAACTGCACCCCCTATGGGCCCCTGCTCCGCTCTGGCCATGCACCCGTCCCAGCCTTCCAGGCCAGAATGCTACAGCTACCAGCAGAGAGGACACATCAAGAGTCAGTGCCCGTACGGATGGTTTGGGGCCCGCCACCCCCCCTGAACCACCATGCCCTGGAGCTCTGTTCCCCCCAGCAGAACATTTCTCCAACAAGCCCTAACCCCATTCCGGAAAGGGAATTCCTGAATACCACTGGCTGACCCCAGTTGAAGTTTCTCCATCGGAAGTCCAGGACACGGAGTGAGGCCACAATAATGAGGGGTCTCTGGTACAGCTATCCATCGAGGATAACCAGCAGCATCATTATCAACTGGTGCAGATTAGTGGAAATCCAGGAGAAAGGCTAGCCCCGCTGTTTGTGCCCCATCACCTAACTAGACAGCGAGTGGAGGTCCAAGTGGCTGGATGAAAGATGTACCTGCTTTCCCTGGCATGGGTACGCCTAGACTGGGACACCAAACCACTGGCGGTTTGCCTGGCCCTCCCACTCCTGGGGAACAATCTGGGACACCTAGAAGGTTCTTACACTCCAGCCCTTTCAGCACAGTTCAATGTAGACTGCGGTCCTCACCCTTTTCCAGGTTTGATAAATGCACACTCCAGAGGCACCGATGCCTCCATGTATGGATTAGGAGCAATGCTCAGCCATGTGAATGCCAAGGGAGATGGTCACCATACTGCCTACCAAAGCAACAAACTGCTGGAGAGGGAAATAGGGTTTGTGGCCATTTAAAAGGAGAATTTTGCACCCTTCTGGGCCATCAAACAATTCCAGCCATATCTGTATGGCTTAACAGGGTGTCTGAGGACAATGGGAGCTTACTGCGGCGGAGTCTGGCACTTAAATTTTAAGGTCCAATACCTGTCCAGCAGGGACAATAGAAATGCAGGCAGTTTGTCTCATCAGGAGGTCACTTAAACCGACCAGGGCAGCCCTTCTCCAGCTACCTCCAAAGACTTTCTGATAATAGCTTGGGACTCAGAAGAAGGAGTGATGTAACAAACCCATTGTCTATCAAAGACCTGAATGTATGTTGTGTATATATGTATGTTACCCACAATATTATGCATATAACACGTTCACAAGTATATGTCACACATTGTTTTCCATGCCGTCTGTGGTCCCCATATTCCCAATCCTATTGCAATGGCCAATAAAGACTTATGCCAACTGAAAAATAAACCAGCCCCATAAATGAGTTGCATTTAGATTGTTCTAGCCACACCCACCCGTCAGAATGCGGCAGTGGCAGCACAGCTGAGGCACCAGTATAAACTAGGTGCTATATGCAGTTCCCTGCTTTTCCTAATGGGGTTGTAGATCTGTGAGTGAAGAATAGGTGCCATACATTATTCATATCATTCTGTAAGGAAAGAACATGATGCTCAATGTTTTTAGACACATCAATAACCAAGAGATTTTTAGGGTAATATGGGTGTTTTTTCCTCATCTCTTGTCATTTATATTACATGATTGCATCTCTTGTCATTTACATTATATAATTAAAGCCTTAGGTGCTCTGTTGAACAACAACTGTCAGAAGTGACTCTGTGGAACACCGTGATTTAACCCCTTAAGGACTGAGGGCTGTGCAATGCATTTGTTAAAGAGTTTAAAGGGTTAAAGGAGAATTATACCCTAAGAATAATTGGTTATTAACTTGACCAAATACATAAAATTAGATGCAAACGATTAAATCTATATTTTAGGATGAATGTACAAATAAGAAAAAACAGCTCTGATGGCATTAGCCTGCAATACCAGCATATGCATTTCATGACTTGCCCTACAGTGTGTGACTCAGAATGCATTATCTTGTGCTTTGCAGCAGAACACTTTACATTCTATTCTCTTCCATTGTGCCAATTTTCCTGTGTATTTGTTTTATTACACCCTGGAGAGTCAACCGCATTAAAGATCTTTGTGTCATCTGGAAATAGACACACCTTACCTTGAATAGTAACATAGTAACATAGTAGATAAGGCTGTAAAAAGACATGCGTCCATCAAGTCCAGCCCATGCCAATAACACCCCTGTTGATCCAGAGGAAGGCAACACAAAAGCCTTCTGGAGCAATTTCCCACGTAGTCCCAAATGTGTGTGTGTGTGTGTGTGGGGGGGGGGGACTATTCCTTCCTGACTCCAACTGGTAGTCAGATAGTTCCCCGGATCGATATCCTATTTGCTTTGAAGTCATCTGTCATAATTGTCAATATTGTTCTGTGCTAGATAGGCATCCATTGCTTTTTTGAATGCAGTTACATTATCTGGAAGCACAACATCCCGAGGCAAAGAATTCCATAGCCTTACCACCCTTACTGTAAAGAATCCCTGCCTGTGTTTTAGTCGAAAGCGCCTTTCCTCAAGTCTTAATGGATGACCTCTTGTTCTTAGCTCAGCTCTTTGCATAAATAATTCATTGGATAGTTCTTTGTATTGACCTTGAATGCATTTGTAAATGGTAATCATATCACCCCTTAGACATCTCTTCTCTAATGTAAACAAACCCAGTTTGGCTAGTTTCTCTTTGTAACTCAAATCCTCCAATCCCTTTATCAGTTTTGTTGCACGTCTCTGCACTTTTCCAGTTCAGTAATTTCTATTTTTAGAACAGGCGCCCAAAATTGTACTTCATATTCTAGATGAGGCCTAACCAAGGATTTATACAGAGGTAGGATAATATTAGCATCCCTTGCTTCTACACCTCTTTTTATGCAGGCCAGTACCCTATTTGCTCTTGCAGCAGCCGAGTGACTCTGCACACTGCTGTGAAGTCTATTGTCTATCAGTACTCCTAAATCTTTCTCTAATGAGGATTTCCCAAGTTGTTTCCCATTTAGAGTATATGTAGCAAGTTTGTTTCTACAACCCAAATGCATAACCTTACATTTATCTATATTAAACGACATCTGCCACTTTTCTGCCCATTCACTTAGTTTATCTAAATCCTTCTGTAGAGAAAAAACATCCAGCTCTGTATGTATTTCCTTACATAGCTTAGCGTCATCAGCAAAGATTGAGATGCTACTTTCAATTCCCATTAGAAATATCACTGATGAAAATGTTAAAGATAACAGGACCAAATACTAACACCTAAGGCACCACACTAGTAACCCATCTATTCTATGAATATCTTCCATTGACTGTGATGCACCTTTGCCAGTCCTTTAGCCAATATCTTATCTCATCAACTATCCTTATATTCAGCACTAAATTAAGCATCTTAAAAGTCAAGCTACAATGTGGGACAGTGTAAAAAGCTTTACCAATATCCAAATAAGATACAGCTAATGCCTCAGCCTTGTCGATCATTTGACTAACACAGACAAAAAAGTGGCGTTAGGCAGGCACAGGGCTAGAGAATTGGCTCATTCACTATTCACCTACTGTTTTTGATCTCTCTTGTAGTCTACTGATAATTTTTACTGTGACAATCTAATCACAACTTGTTACATTCAGGCCTATTGAAGCCCTTTTTTTGTGAGGAAGTGTGACCTAAAAAAACAGACTTAAAGATGAATCATTACATTTAGGGAACTGCAGGTTTAATGCAAATAAATAGACATGTCTAACTGAGGTATGAAGGGCACCTTCCTTGTTAAGTGAATCTGTTAAGCAAAGTAAGATCCACTTACTCCTAGGACAGAGTTCCCCTTTAAAACCAAGGTCCATATTTAGAAAGCATAAGACAAGCAACCTTGGGGCAAACCAATTGGATCATAGTGGATAAACAAAACCCCCCTTCATTTAAAATGGGCTTTTACCCCCTTGAATGCTATTGAGATATCCAACACATTCCAAATCAATCATGGAAAGTTCTCTAGTATGTAAGGAGCTAAAATCCCCTATATCACTAGCTAATGCATTCAATGACTACTTTTGCAGGATGTGCCACCTCCCTGATTACACATTCAACCTGGTCCAACAATACTAGGGAATTCAATTTCATGCAAGTATCCAATAGTGACACATATGTCCACCTCCACAACTCAAAAATGGAGTTGAAATCTGGGTCTGACCAATTGCTGCAATGTTTCTAAAACTCAGTGCCTCGGTCATAACCCATTCTATTGCTTCCCTAACCAAAAAGTCCTTGTTATCTGGGTGTATGCCCAAAGCATGGAAAGTGTCTAGAATAGTTCATATCCATAAAAGTGGTGAGAAATATGTGGTATCAAATTACAGACCAATATCCTTTCTCCCCACATGATCTAAAGTTCTGGAAAAATGCCCCACGTGCAGCTATATAAGTATTACCAGCTATTCAGCTTTTTGTCACTGCTTCCATCAGACTTTTATCCAAATCACTCAACAGTCACGGTCCTCCTAAAGCTGTGCTATGGGATTCAGACTGGCATGGAAAATGGTGAACTCACTGCAGCTATTGTCCTAGATTTTACAAAAGTCTTTGAAACAGTAGCCCATAATATTTTGATAAGTAAGCCCAAAAATTTAGGATTGGTTAATCATTCTGTAAACTGGTTCCAATCCAATTATCAGACAAAACACAAGATGTGTCTATTACTGATAATATTTCCCTTCTCCCTCCAAGTGGGGTTCCCCAAGGCTCCACTCTTGGCCCTTTTCAATTTTAGAAATGATCTGCCCACGGTTTGTAATCTTCTGTGCACGTGTATGCAGATGACACTATTATCTATGCTGAAAAACTGACACAACTTGAGGCAATTTTCTATGATGATTTCTACTTAAAGGGATAGTAATGTTTCATAATAAAAGCAACTCTAATTAATCATCATAGTATTTGGACTTTGGAGAGTGTTATTTCAATTCTGTCAGAGTTGTAGTTCAAGAGTTATTCAATGAAAAAGTATACCCCTCCCGCCCCTTTTACTGATGTAACACTGCTCAGCCAGAGCAGAAGGGAGGTGCCCAGGCAGACTGCAGAGAGGGACAATCTTCAATTAAGATAAGGGAAAAAGTTGAAAAACTTGTCAAGAGGGGCAGGGCTTTCATTGTTCTCATAGGAAGAAGATTGTCCCCTGCTGTTATCTGTTTGGTCTTACAACCAGATTCCACATCTGAGAAGAGATGGCTTACACTAGGTAAAAGGGGCGGGAGAGGAAACTTTGCTTGTGAATATCTCTAAAACCATAAAGGTTTGAGAGATAAGACTTATATTGTTCTTCATGTTTTTTTAATGCCTACAAAATAAAATAAAGATAAAATAAAGTATTACTATCCCTTTAAATTCCACAATACCCATTGTAACAAAGTCTAACTGTAACTTGGCCCCGGTCAACTCCTACAAATATCTTGGTATGTGGCTTGACCACAACCTCAATTTTATCCTAAAATAAGGGCTCTGTTAATTAACAAACCATGTCTAGGTTCTCAGGTCCAAAAATGTATTGTCCAACAGATGTTAAAGACAGTCATAGACTATAGGTATGTAGTGTATGCTTCTGCTCCACAAATCCATCCTGGTAACTCATTACACCTCTTTGTCCCCCAATGTAATTAAACTAGGCATCATTGTTTGGCTCTAGACATTCCCTTCACCTTTCTAGCTTGGTATATAACTATTTCTCTAGAAAGCTACCAGATTACGTGAACATTATGCTCAATCCAGCTTTCCATACTAACTATAACCTCAGCTCCAATGCTAACAACTCACTGAGTATTCCACACTACAAGAAAGAAGCCACTCGATATGCCTTTTCCATCAGAGCTCTAAAAGCCTGGAATAACCTACCTGTAAAAATCAGATCTTCTCCAAGTCTAAAATCCCTAAAAATAACTGCTTCTTTGTATCTAAAAACCAACATGTGACTGTATATATTTTTAATGTATGTTTATGTGTACATGTGTGTATGTATATTTCGGTTCTCTGAGTAAATATGTAAGTTTTATTGTAAGATATGCCCAGCATATACTTAAAAATGAGAAAGTCTCAATGTATTCTTCCTGGTAAAACATTTTCTAAATAAAAAATAAAGTAAATAACACAGTGGGAATTTTGGGAATGTTATTTGCCTCCTGTGTGGCAGCTTATTCTCTCCTGAACTGTTCCTCTTTTTGTTTCTGTATAAGGACCCAAATATAATTTTCTTGTGTGAGCTATTTGCTCCCTAAACCACAAAACATCATCATAAGACTGAAAGCTGTGTGTGACCTAAAAACTTCCAATGTAAGATCTGAGAACATTGAATGTACAAACGAATCAGTGAGACTGGGAATACGCACTGGCACATCACACATGACTTTGCTTCCTGGTTATGCGCTCTGTTGACTGCAATACTCTTCTGCACAGTGCATCTTCTTCTCCCTTCAAGGGGAGGCTTATTGTGATGGCTTGTTAAGCCATATCCTCTCATAAGGAGCCCTGTGTTGCATATCTCACTTCAGGGCTATTATGTGGCACGCATGGTTGCTAGGTTACTGCCGATTTAGGAGCTGCTCTCCTTTCCTTCCACCACCCCACCCCCTCATCTTATTTTTTGAACATTGACCCTTATCCTTGCCCAGCTGTTTAACCCTTTGAAGACAATGCAGGTCCTTCGCAGTTTTGTTACAATGTAATTGTTTAGAATGCCGTTGCTAAGATTTGTGGCCTTACACTGCTTTATGAATAATTGCTTTAACCCTTGTTAGCTAGAGAAGTCACAAGGAATTACATCACAATGTGCTGGAGACATTCCTAGCATCCATTGGGTTAATAATCCTTAGTTATTTTGATGCACTAATGTGCGTGTTGTCTTCATAAAGATTAATGAACAGCTCCATTGACTTTAGTTCATTGCAGGCTGCAATTATTATTAACAGATATTCATTCCTGTATGTCTTATTAAGTTGTGTATGATTTTCTACTTCATCTGCACAAATAGAACAGGCCACCAAGGTCTCATAATTTCATGTTAAACTAGGAAAAAGCTCTTGTATTAGACCATAACAAGCCTTGCAAATACTAGAGTAAATGTGGTGGCACATTAGGGCCAATCCTGATCTGGCAATAAGACAGGGGGTCACTAGACTTTTAACTCAAGACTGGGAAGCGAACCCTGAAGTGAGGATGAGATACCAATAACTAATGTAACGGCATTAATAAATCCTGCACAAAATTAAAGTTTTTACCAGCTATTATAGGCAGTCCATTGCTAGGCTAATAAACTACTTTATATTTTGTTACATTAAAGGGATAGTAATGTTTCATAATAAAAGAGCTCTAATTAATCATCATAATATTTGGACTTTGGAGAGTGTTATTTCAATTCTGTCAGAGTTGTAGTTCAAGAGTTATTCAATGACAAAGTATCCCCCTCCCACCCCTTTTACTGATGTAACACTGCTCAGCCAGATCAGAAGGGAGGTGCCCAGGTAGACTGCAGAGAGGGACAATCTTCAATTAAGATAAGGGAAAAAGCTGAAAAACTTGTCAAGGGGGGCAGGGCTTTCATTGTTCTCATGGGAAAAAGCTTGTCCCCTTCTGTTATCTTTCTGATCTTACAACCAGATTCCCCATCTGAGAAGAGATGGCTTACACTAAGTAAAAGGGGAGGGAGGGGAAACTTTGCTTGTGAATATCTCTCAAACCATAAAGGTTTGAGAGATAAGACTTATATCGTTATTCATGTTTTTTAATGCCTACAAAACAAAATAAAGATAAAAGAAGTTTTACTATCCATTTAACTCAGTGATTCTCAAAGTTCTGGGGCAAAACATTTGCAATATAGGGGAGAACTAAAATGTCCATTGTTATGAATGGGGATTTTAACCCTCTGAATGCTAGAGACGTCTTCAAAACATTGTGAAGCAATGCATTTGAGACCTCTACAGCATTGAAGGGATTAAAATACCCATTTAAATCAATAGGGATTTTAATTTTAGATCTCCCCTATAGTGCAGTTGGTTTACCCCAGAACTCCTCCACTTTTCTTTTGGACATACAGTTCTAAAGTCCTCAGGTCACAACCAATAGTACATGATTTCAGGATCTCTCAGGTTGATCTGGTGGGTTAATCAGTGTCTCAGTCATTTGAATTGATTGAAGGTAATTAAGTAAGGATATCTTAAAGCTGACCTACCATCTCAACTAAAGTCGCCCTGCAATACTTAGGCAGGTGGCGACTAGCTTACTATTCATTATTTTACCTCTCAAAAGTGCCCCCGAATAAAATTATTCTTAAGCTTCCAAGACCGGAAGCCAGGCATCATCGCGGACATCTTGAATGCGTGCCTGTGCTGTCAGTCCCCATCACCCTTCATAGGCATTGCACTGGCCCGAATGGCTCCGGAAGAGACTGATGGCGCAGGCTCACAGGCTGCAGTAACCTGGCTGTCAGTGTCAGAAGCTTAAAGGGGATGTATCACCTTATTAAAAGTTTGCTTTATTCTGTTAGTCTTAGTTATATCAACAATGCTGTGCCTTTCTTTTTTTTTTAATTCACTATAGAAATCCAGTTTCCAACTTAATTTTCCCACTCTGAGGTGTCCTTTTCACTCTGATCGGCAAAACCCATTCAGAAGTGTATACAGGAGAGATCCTCTTCCACTCTGGTCTGTCTGTAAGCTGGAGCACTCTCATTGGCAGAGATCGATATCTAGACAATGAGAGTGCTCCAGCTTACAGACAGACCAGCGTGGAGGAGGATCTCTCCTGTATACTCTTCGGAACGCGTTTTGCCAATCAGAGTGAGGAGAAGATGTCAGATGGGGAAAAAGTACGTTGGAAAACTGGATTTCTATAACAAATTAAAAAAAAAAAGTCACAGCATTGTTGATATAACTAAGACTAACAGATGAAAGCAAACTTTTAATAAGGTGATATATGCCCTTTAAGGATAACTTTATTCAGGGGCACTTTTGAGAGGTAAAATAATGATTATTAAGCTATTCGCCACCTGTCTAAGTATTGCAGGACGACTTTAGTTGAGGTGGTAGTTCCGCTTTAAAAACCTGACCTGTTGGTTTATCTGGGGGACTGGAGCTGAGAATCACTGAACTAACTTATATACTCAACATTAAATGTGTGGCTCATTGCTAAAGAGCAAGTAAAGATTATATTTTGCAGCAGGTCACATTTTCTTTGCCCGAAGGGCTTGATTATATATGCCCGAAGGCCACAAATGACACCCAGGCCATACTTTGTGCATCATGTCCTAAATTAATGCAGGGCTTGTTACAGTGTTGTTGTAAGACCCTGGGGTTATCAGCATCAGAATTAAATTCCAGATGCCCCTAGGCAAAGCACACTAGTCACAATTAGCTCTGCCCATGGCCACACCCCCACTCTTCACATGACCCCACCAGCACTCACATCCACTGTTTCCTGGCACAGAAAATAGACTTATACTATAAGAAAGAATTAAAATAAAATGTAACCGCTTGGTAATGTATTTTCCTTCCCTTAGCTGTAGGCGATGAAAATGGAGATCCTTAGATCCTGCAATTCATCCTCTCACAGGGGGAAATATAGTCTTAAACCGTATATTTATTTCTAACCTACCCTACCCTGGCAAATCAAGCTTAAAAATAGGTGCATCTTTAGATTCCCAATTATATATATATAAATATTATATATACATTATTATATTTTTAGTATATAAATACCTTATTTAAGTATTTATTGCCATGGGGCAAGGTTGGGCAACCTGAGGCCTTCCAGCTGTTCAGCTTTACAACTTCTTTCATCCCCAGTCAGCCATTGTCATGTTGCTGATTTTAAAAGTACTTTCAGAACTATCTGTTGTATTAGCCATTTTGTACTTAGAAAGCTAGTTACTGAGTTATGTAGATGTGCACATTTTGCTATTGAAGGCATGCCATGCAGGCACTTCCTGCATTAGCCCTATATTACCTCCCCCGCTCACTGACACTCAACCTTTCTGTGTGTGAGTGGGGTAATCAATGTAGGGCTAAGAGAGGAAGTGAATGCATTGCATATCTTATTAGGGTGACCACATTTCCATTCTGCCTTTCCGGGACATGTGGTCACCCTAGTCCTGCGGCTGACGCTCCCGCCGGCGCTGACCATCTTTCTGAGGCTGACATAGTAAGAGTTCCCAGTGAGAACTCTTACTCTGTGTCAGCCTCAGAAAGATGGTCAGCTCCGACGGGAGCCTCAGCCGTGGGTCTCACTTGCAGCACCAGCATACCTGCTCCACCTCAGCTGTCTGGCACGTACCAGTCCAGCCAGCCAGCCAATGAAATGTATTTGCTATTTGGGCTTCATTGGCTGGCTCAGCACAGTGGCTCAGTGGTTAGCACTGTTGCCTTGCAGCGCTGGGGTCCTGGGTTCAAATCCCACCAAGGACAACATCTGCAATGAGTTTGTATGTTCTCACTGTGTTTGCGTGGGTTTCCTCCGGGTACTCCGGTTTCCTCCCACACTCCAAAAACATACTGATAGGTGAATTTAGATTGTGAGCCCCAATGGGGACAGGAACCAATATGAGTGTAAAGCGCTGCGGAATCTGTGTGCGCTATATAAATAAAGGATTATTATTATTATTATAAATACATTTCATTGGCTGGCTGGACTGGCTTGTATTGCTCATTTCAGGGACTCTTTGTTGTCCCGGTGGGGGGTGACCCGGGACGTGGGACACAGACCCCCAATAAGGGACAGTCCTGGGCATTCCGTGATGTGTGATCCCCCTAAAAGGGATAGTATTTGATCATTTAAAAAAAAAAAACTGAATCTTGCAGCTATTAAAAAATAAATCAAACAATGCCAGTCCCATCTCCCAAACCTTTATGGTTTGAGAGGTATTCGCAGCGAGAGCACTGACGTCAGTTCAAGGGGAGGGAGGGGGTAAGTTTAGCTGTGAATATCTCTCAAACCATAAAGGTTTGTGAGATGGGACTGGCATTGTTTGATTTATTTTTTTAATAGCTACAAGATTAATTTTTTTTTTTAAATGATCCAATACTATACCTTTAACAAAATACGTTAATCTAAATAAATATATTTTATTTGAAATTATATGAACCCCTCTGCTGATAGTAAGGCCACAATGCTGTCAATTGGTCATTGGACGGATTGTGAGGGTATTGAGTACTTATGGCACTGGAGAAGTTAAGGTGCCTTTACCCTTTAAGTAAAGATGTTTTATATACTAGGCCCACTACCGGCACTTTGTATGGCAGGAGACACTTACACCTCATAGTACCTACTCCTTCTGTGTCCCACCTATCTTCCTCTTGACTGTAAGCTCTCACAAGCTCTGATCCTTTTGTTTTTCATGTTCCATTTGTACTATTTACTATCTCTGTATGTGTGTGTATGTGTATGTGTGTTTGTGTGTCTATGTGTGTGTGCGCGTGTATGTGTGTGTATATGTGTTTGTATATGTGTGTGTCTGTGATGGTTTTAACATTTTACAAGGGAAAATTTACATTTTGTAAGCACAAAATGCAGTTTTCTAGTGCTCAATCTTTTTAATGTGTGTATAAGTAAGTTTTTTCCTCTCCACTTTTTTGTGAAACAAAAGAAATTGCAGCAAATATTTTCACGTGCTGCTTTTGCTTTAAGTGAACCATGGCCTTTTTTTTGGTGGGATTAGAGATATTACAAGTTTTGAGGCTGAAGTGAAAATTAAATAAAGAAAACATATAGATTACCATTTGAGTGCCAGAGAGGTATCCAGCACATTAGGTTGCAATGTATTGGATACCTCTATGGCACCCAAAGGGTTAATATAGGATGTGATCTAAGGTGTGTGTTTGCTATATGCAGAATATAAAGCTTTCTACTCTGGAATTAGTGCTGAGAGAGCAAAATGCAGTCTGCATTACTGAACTGCACTACACTGCACCAGGTATTACCCACAGTTGTACAAATATAATATTAATCACAGTTTTTATCTGTTTTGTGTGACTCTAATTGTTACTTTGACATGACTGCATATGTCTTAACCATTTCTGCTCCAGAGTAGTATCCAACACAATGCAATGCTTTGGATATATCTCATATTCACATGGTTAAACCTTTTTGTGCCAGAGTGGTTAGGGCAGGGATGATCGAACTGAGGTCGGCCAGCTGTTGATGACTATAGTTCCCATCACCTGCAGCCAGTCACTGGCTATATAAAGTATATTTTAAATAATACCACCTTCTGGAAATGCTTATGCACACTTGCCTAGGGCCAAATATGCAAGTGGTCGCTCATTTGACAGACCCAGTTGTGTACATTCCACCAACATATGATTTCCTTTGTACCTGTAATTATTATGACCATCACCTGCAGTCAGTCATTGGCTATATACAGTATATTTTAAATAACACCACCTTCTGGAAATGCTTATGAACACTTTCCTAGGGCCAGGTATGCAATTGGCCCCTCATTTGACAGACTTGGTTGTGTACATTCCACCAACGAATGATTTCCTTTGTACCTGTAATTATTATGACCATTTTAGGTCAGGTAGATCATTTAAAAAAAATCCTATACCAGTGGGGCACAGTTGTTTACAGAAAGATAGTATCTAGTGAATACAATGGGCTATACTGTGCTCCTCAAATATTTTATTACCTTGAAAGTGTTGAAATTGTACAAAAACTACCTACAGAACCTACTTCTGGAAACATTTGTGTGACCTAGCCTAGAGCTAGATGCTCTGTTACCAACTTTCCAAAAGGCAAAAGGTCATTTTCATATAGTCATGTCGTATTTCAAATAATGGTCTAGATTCCAGTACAGCAATTAGCTATTCAGGATTCCCAAAAGCTGTTACGGACATATTCAATGCAACTTTTAACAACTTCAATGCTAGAGACCTTTCATTGCTTTTGCAATGTTTTGCCCCCCCTCTCCAGGAATCAACCGGTTAAAAGGACACATTGAACCCAAAAATGAACTATAGTGCCACTGAATAACTTTTACACGTCTTCATACACAAAGGCTGGGCTTTTCAGCTGCTTTGGCATATAACTCCCAGCTAGCAACTGGCTAGTACAGAATGCTGATAGCTGTATGCCACAACAGCTAGAAAGCTCACATTTGAATTCTCCCTGTATTGGACCCTTAGTACATATGGCCTATCCCTGAGTCTCGGATTATTCCTTACTAAGTACTTGCTAACTGGGAATGTGGGAACACCAAGGCTGCAATAGTAGGGTAACCCAAAATTGGATTAACCTTGACTTTGGAATAGTCCATATTTATTGAGAGTCAGATACAGAATGTATTATGACATGGCTGTTCCAGCAGTTGCTAGCTCCTAGTCAACCAATATCTAATAGGGGATGTTATTAAAGTATACATTTATTTTATTTGTGGGAAGAGAGTCATCTCTTATTTTTTTAACCTTCTGTACATGATTCCCAAGTATGAATAAGTATAAAAAGTTGTTGAGTTGGTGTAATTGGCTATATATATACAGGAAACTTATTAAGTAATATTGCTAAACACAAGCCAGAAGGATGCGTATATCTTTATGTAGTTTTTGCAAGTATGTTGCTGCTAGTCTATTTTTTGTCTGAATTCCCATTGGTTTTATTGTGTCCTTTAACCTCTTGAATGCTGGAGAGCTGTACAAAACACTGCAGCGCAATGAAAGTTATCTAGAATTGAAGGTGTTAAATGCCCCATTGAAATGAATGGGAATCTTGTAGCATGCTTCCCATAGACATATATTGGTCTTCAACATGCTGGAGTGGCGTAAAATAGATGTGCATATTGTTAAAAATATGGCTGCTCCTTTATTATAGAAATTCCTGCCATTTTCACCAGAAGTGCAGAGGGAGAAGTCTTGCTTTTCTTGTGTGTGTTCAAGCTGTGATATATCTAATTTATAGCAAGTTATAGGTTCATTAAACACTAATTAGAGTACCTCTGGGTTACAGCAAGCAGGAACATATCATCTATAATCTACACTGTGAGGAGCAAAGGCACACACACAGAAAAACACACACACACACACACACACACACACACACACACACACACACACACACACACACACACACACACACACACAGACACACACAGACACACACACACATGCATACACATGCATACACACGTACACTCCCCCCCCCACACACACACACATTCTCTCTCTCTCTCTCTATTGTGGGAGGCTGGAATCATTACACATTATATGCAGGCACTTAATGTTATTGTTACACTTACCTATTATATACAGGTGCCAAATTACACCCAGTATCCTATATAATAATTAGCTAAAACGTGTGTAACGCCACAATACATGTGCACTAGAGAATGTTGTGCGTGCTGCAGTCATGCACAGTAGAGACTGCTCTCGCAGCAGCTGATACAGAGCGGGGTGCTCAGAAGGAGCGTCCCGCTCTGTATCAGTCGCGGCGAGGGTAATCTGTACTGAGCATGACTGTACCGCGACCGGCTGCCAGTGGCACTGTGGCCCGTGTAACAGGCTCTTCAACTAGTGTATATATATATATATATATATATATATATACAGAGAGAGAGAGAGAGAGAGTAATGAAGGTAATGAGATGCACTCTCTCTTATACCTGGGTAATTGTCAAATAAGAGAATACTTACAGTTCATAAAAGGAGAGAGCTATATATATATATATATATATATATATTTATTTATATTTATTTATTTATTTTCTTTTATATTTATACTAGTACAAAGATACTAAAATCTTTGATGTGTAGGGAAAACGTGGCACTGTGTTAGCAGCAGAGGAAGCAGGAGGCTGGTAGGATAAAACTGATTCCTTTACTGGCGAACTGAGTAGTTCCAGGATACAAGCTTTCAAGGCACTTTAGGTGTCTTCGCCTGAAGAAAATATTTAAGCTGTCTTGAAAACTTGCACCCTAGAACTATTCAGTTAGCCAATAAAGTTATCACTTTTACATTACCAGTCTCCTAAAATCTTTGAAACAGAATTTCCTTGTGTATTCAGGAGCTACTGACATCAGCAGGACAGGTATCAGGAATCATTGACACATGGATGGCAGCAAGAGCAGGATCACTGGAAGCCAGGGTTATCAGTATCTATGTTGCAAAGTAGGAGGAATAGAAGCTGGTGTTGCTAAAGCCTGGGTAGACAGAACAGCTGTAGGACTGGTTGCTGGGGTCATGGACCCCTTTGTGGCCCCACAACCAGGAGGAAAGGAATTAAGGAATGCTAGCTTCTGGGTGGCAGGTGCGGCAGCAGGCAGAGAACTATGAGCTGGAATAGCTGGTACCTGAGATGCAGCAACATCAGGAGAAAGTGGAACTTGAATCTCTGGTACCAGAACATCAACATCAGCAGGAGTATTAGATGCTGAAACATTTTCCTCAGTAGATGTTACACGAACCGAAGAAATAGATCATGCAGGCACCAAGGCAACAGTCTGTAGACCATGAAGGGGCTGGCCAGGGTTGCTGCAGCTGATGCCATTGAACAAAACTCTAGGCAGTGGAGGTCTTTTTGGGCAGTAGTGTATTAGGTGTCCAGGCTTGCTGCAGTAAGAGTCAAGTTTTTTCTCTGTTTCATCTGGTGAAACTCAGGCCTTCATACTTTCACTTTTGGTAGGTTCAGACCTAGTCTCTGCAGTAGATGACACTTTATGTATCCGGGGAATAGGTGTGAGGAATTTCTTGGCAGATGAGGTCAGAGAGGAGCATATCCCTTGTAACTCTTCCTTTATCTAAGCACAGCCTCTCTATAGTTATCATACATTTGGTAACAGGAGAGTTACCATCTGTCCTAACTGTGCAGACTCAACAGTATGGCTCAGTTGTCATGTAATGATCTGCCTCACAGGCAGGTCTCATTCAGGAGGTGGAGCCCCTGTAAAGGGAAGTGCACACTCATGCAAAAACACCCTAATTTAGGGAAAGAGGATGAAGACAGATCCCCCACAGTGAATGTCCACACAGGAGCATGTCCAAATATTCAGGTAATTAGGAGAGTTGCTGACATAAAAGCTCTGCATGAACACTAGGATCATAGTGAAGTATCACTGATGACTGACGAGCTACCAAGGTTTAAGTGGCCACTGTCTGGATAAAGGAGTCCAAGGCAAAAGTACAAGCTAGGCAGATTAAAAAGTTAGGTAAGTCAGTCCAGGTCAAGACCAAGAATAAGTACAAAATCTATAAGAAGCAGCTGCTCTAACCCAGAGGTTCAGCATCTAGGCTGGATTGACAGTGAACAGAATTCTGAGAGTCCAAAGAGAGGTACTAATTTGCAGGCAAAAACAAGGTCAGGCAATCGACTTCAATTCAACCAGCAAGGTTTAACAAGCGAGAGACAGTCCATTAGTCAAAGTCAGGCAAGCTAGTAATGCAGATCAGGGAACAACATCAAAAGGTCCAGGGCAAGAGAGGTAAAACAGAGTCTAGAATTTTGCCAGGGTCAAGAACCTGGAGACCTCATGGCAAACAGGAAGCCCGAGTCACAGTACAGATCAAACAACTGAGCCCTGGATGCTCAGGGTGTCTCAGTTAAAAAGCCTCCTATAAGGAAGCACTTGACTAGATCCACCAAATAGGAAACAGAGAACTAAACAGAAGACCCGGTCTCCACCACAGAAGTAGGCTGTCTCAGAAAGTCTGCTGAGCAAAAGAACATGTAGTGGCTAGACTGGAAAGCAAAGACCCATTGCCACAAAGGCGCCACTTCAAGTCCAGACATGGACAGGATGACATCATTTGAAAGAGGCATGTTTGCAAAAGGCAATGTCACAATATGGCAACAGATACTCCAGAGTGGGACCATTTGGTTTGTAGTGTCCCAGATGAATGCATGTCATCTTGGGAGACATCAAATACACATAGGGCCTAACTGGTGTGACACCTACCAAGATACCAGCAGCAACCAAGCATATTCTCCAACTGTACCACATTGCCTGCTAAAGATCTGCTTTCTTGGGTGCTGTACCAGAAAAAATTGACATGTACTAATGTAGTTCTTCATATTAGGCTGCCATCAGAGGGAACAAATAGCACTGTTCTGCCAAAGAAAGATTGTGATTCATGGTGAGGGAAGCTGGGACCAAGCTAGGCTATGGCCCACTAAAATTAGACATTCCCACATGTTGTTTGTCTGTTGGCATCTCCACAATGTCAGGCAGGAATGAATCTTCCAGCTATCATTGGCCAACATTCAAAAATTGATAATACAATGCAGGATTGATCAATATTTAATGCTGCCTGTCAATTTAGAGATGAGCACAGACAAGCAATAGATGCAGAAACTCAACCAGAGTGGAGAGAGATTTAGCTTCTGCTTAGGGGTTAATGAAGAAAGGGTGACCTGATATCCTGTTTTGTGGAACTCAAAGGAGGTCTGAGGTGGGAGAGAGACCCTGGCTTGAAGCTTTTCACATAAAGGATGTCAATCTGCATCTTGACTCCATCTCTCATCATACTCAGCAAGAAATGGATAGCTGAGGGTGATGGCTATTGCAGTAAAACAGCAGGAGAGCCACATGATACTGAACCCTGCTGTACCTCCTTCCACTCCATTTAGGTGAGGAAGCTTATGAGAGCATTGGTGGCTGATCCCAAGATCAAACAGCAAGGTTACTATCATGACTACCCTTACTTGAAGGAAAGTAGTCTCCACATTCAGGAAGAGTATTCTTGTATCCTTAGGATCGTGTGTGTGTGTGTGTGTGTGTGTGTGTCCCTCCAAGTGCCTGTAAAATGTTAATTGTCTTAAACTTGCCAGGTAAATATGTGATCACCTGGCAAAATTACCTTTACAATGTGCCCTTGCCTGATAATGAAGAATGACGAGACTCCTCTTTCAGGCAGCAAAGTCCAGCCACTAACCCCAGGATAGCAACTTGAGGCCTACAGCTTGAGACAACTAGCTACCCAATCATTGCCTGTGGCTGTTGAAAACTGTAATCATCTACAGCTGAAGGGCTTTAGGTTGACAATACCTGCCCTAACCACTCTGGAACAGAAAGCCTTAACCCTTTGAGTCCTAGAGAGTTATCCAACAAACTGCAACACACTTAGAGTTTCTGGAACTCAAAAGGTTAAGATATCTGCAGTCATGCAGTAACACCAATGTTACAGTTAGGGTCAAACAACGCAGACGAAAACTGTGATTAATATTTTATTTGTATAACTGTGGGTAATATCTGGTGCAGTGCAGTGCAGTAATGCAGACTGCATTTTGCTCTCTCAGCACAAATTCCAAAGTAAAACGCTCTATAGTCTATGGATAATGAGCACACACCTTATATCTCTCTACCTATAATAATCTATTTTCATTTTCTCCATGTCATTTTCACTCCTGCCTCAAAACATGATATTTCTAATCCCAGCAAATAAAGGCCATGGTTTACTAAAGGCAAGAATACTTGCTTGAAAATGTTTGCTGTGATTTGCTCTGTTTCACAAGAAAATGGGAGACACAAAATCTTTTATATACAAAATCTCATTATTTTTTTGTGAGCACTGGTGCATTGTTCAACAGAAAGCTGCATTTTATAGCCAAAAAATGTTTAGTTTTTGCTTGTAAAATGTGAAAACTATCACACACCAAAATGTTTCATAACTCACATTGAATTATATCATAGTATGGGGACATACTTAAAAAGACTTATTCACATGAGAAATCAACACATAATCTTTACATCTTAAAAATGTTAACCAACCTATATAACAACTGACAAATACTAAGCTGACCAAAGCAGTGACACATAATCTTACATTACTCAATTTACAAGAGAGAGAGGGTGGGATACTCTCTCATTGGATGCCTCACAGGCAAGACTTCCTCCTAAATATCACGTCCTACCCTTCCCATGTTAATCTTACACCCATAGCATGGACATTGTTACCTAGCCAATTAAACTCTTACCTAGACATACTGCCACTTCTCCTGTCCTTTGTTCTGCTGCTGGGAAAAGAAAAAAGGTGAGTCATTTACACATATGGGGAAATGAGTGAAAAATGTATCCACAACCTTTGGGAAATACCCATGGTTGTTGCTATATTTAATATGAACTGTTACTGTTCTTGGTGGGTAATCATGATTCTTTTTGGTTAAACTATTTGCTTTTTAACTTATAGTTAGCTGAAAGGAAATGTTCTAAATTGATTACAAAGCACCTTGCTAGTGCTACTGCTGCATAATAAATGTGATAGATAGATAGATAGATAGATAGATAGATAGATAGATAGATAGATAGATAGATAGATAGACCTTTTGCCCTGCAATGCCAGTTCCTTATTTCTGACCACTTTTTGGTCAGATAGCTAGACCTATGTCTTTTACAAAAGTGTTTTGTTGGTAAATGGGACCAGATGAATTGCAATATTTATATTTTTCCATAGTTCTGTCAGAAGGCTTACAAGTCATTTTCTCATAGTCTCTTGCACCCCACCATAGATAAAACAACATATATATTTATTCTGCAGTCAGTGATAATATTTTAATTAGGCAGGAAAAAAATATAAGTTAATAATGATTATTTAATAAGCATCATCTTATGATCAGTCATGTATTTTTAAAAGGAACACTGTAAAGTATATATATATATATATATATATATGGAAAACTACATTAAACACTAGGGAATTTTTGTATCTTTTTTATTTGTTTTTTTAGGTTATTCAGTTTAGAGCTAGTTTCATTGAATTATAGCTTGTCTGGAGTATAAAAGCAGATTAAATCATTTTAAAATGACATACTTACCGGCTTTTAAATGTGGACAGATTGTTTGGTGCAAGTTTAGCTGGAGCATCTGTGGAAGAAACTGCCAGATGTTAGGTGAATCCAGAGCAACAATGTTCAAGGTTATGGTGTCATACACAGTTATAGAAAGACAATATCTGTGGAGAGGAATAGTAGCCAAAAAGCTAAACAAATTGAAAGGAATCAGGGCTGGCGCCACCTATAGGCGAGGTAGGCGCTGGCCTAGGGTGCACATCTACTGGAGGCGCAGAGCAGAGCCTCTACGTCTGCACACATCTCCTCCCATCCTATTATATGTGTCCGGACAGTTATCATCCCACTTCCATGAGTGTCTGACTGGGTACTGCAGAAGCACCAGCAACCATGATGCACCTGAGAACACAAGCTGGCCAAGCAGTCTGTGGTCAAACAGCCTGTCTCTCATCCTGATCTACCCTAATCTGGGTTCACTTTGAAAACATCGCCCTCTATTGGATGAGCAACACAATGTCTCTTTAAAAATGTAGCTGTGTTGAAAACAGGGACATGAAAATGCCGCAGGCATCATAAAATGACATATCTAGTGATTTTGTAACTACGGTGTTGCCTAGAGAGTGTTAGTGTGTGTGTGTGTGTGGGGGGGGGGTCAGAAGATATCAATATTTTATATATTTCTGCATTTAAAACAGAACAGAGAGTTAAGAGAGAAGTTCAATTTGGAACGTTTTCCTGGTTTTCCAAATACCATTGCTGCACGTAATTGATGTAGTACATTTTAGTACACTTTGGAACCAAAGAGAAACAATGGAAGCATTCAGAGAGTTAAAGGTAAGAGGGGCTGTGCATTCCAGAATTCCTCATCATCTTTAACTTCCTGAATACTGCCGCAGTGTATAAATGAATTACCTCTTTCGCTGTTTAAATGCCAGAGGGAGTGTGCACAGCACATCCCCTCTTGCACTCAAAGGATTAAAGGGCTAATCATAAAAACGGACTGCTAATTTACATGTCGTCTAATGGAGCATCTCTGTACCATCTTTGATTTTCTTTTTCTTCTTGGAGGAAGTAGTGCTTCATGCAAGTGTTTTCAAATGATATTGTTTCACTGCCACAACGAGCATAGCAGCGACCAGGAAGTTGTAGAGAGGATAGACAGCTGTGAAACATGGAGGTATGGGGAGGCAGAAGGAGGGTTGGCATATGACCCGTTCTCTCTTGCACTGCTTCTGTTCTTTCATTCTGTGGAAAACTCCTCTGCTGATTTAACTCTTATCAAACTTTTCTTTCTTCAATTAGTGCTCCATGCAAACCCTTTGAATGCCAGAGGAGTGTGCAACAATACCTTAACACCCTGTTGGCATTCAAAACCGTATTGGGGGGAGCACTCAGTTCAGTAAAAAAAAAAACCTTTAACCCTTGCCTCATTAACAAATAAAAAGTAATAATTGATTTAGCTTGAAATACAAGAGTTTCTGTTGTTTCCTTCCTTCTGTCCCTGGGGGATCACCAAGTGAAACAAACATTCCTTTAACAGTTTAACCTCTTCAATGCCAAAAAGAAGCTAGCATCCTCAGGCGAGAGGTGGGTTTGGTCAGCAATAATATACCATTCTGTTGGCCCTGTTATTACCTTAAAAGGTCAAATTACTGACAGTGACTACATTGACATTTTAGGTGACAGGTACAAACTTTCTTTCCTGAAACTAATGCCATTCTGAAAGATGATAATACCCCCATACACACAGCCAGATTTTTATGTCTTAGTTTGAAGAGCATGAAGATGAAGTTAAAGCATCTCTCATGGTCAGCACAGCAACCAAACTTAAGCTATAGTGGTCAGTTTTAGAATGAAGAGTGAGCAATCGATTTCCTCCTACATCATTTCTCAAGGAACTTGAAGATGTTCTTCATGAAGAATGGTAAACATTCCACTAGAAACTGTTCAGTATTCATTTGAGCCTATTCCACACAGGAAAAAAGCTATGTTAAAGGCAAATGGTGGCCCAATACCATATTAATAAAGAATTGTTACCATTTCACTGCTGTTTCCATTATTTTGTCAGCTCATGGCTGATCCACCTTACGTGCATATGATCTATCCCTGAATCAGGACGTATTCAAACTTGGATTCCCCAGCTGTTGTGGTCTGTGACTCATGACATTCCCATTTTGTCTTTGTCTAGCTTGGAGTTCATATCTCCCAACACCTGGAGAGCCCACAATAGAATACATCATGATCTGGGTCATTAGAACACATGGCCTATTCCTGAGTCAGAGTTTATTCAGCATTGGGCTCCCCAGGCATTTAGGCCTACAACTCCCAGCATCCCTACGAGGTATGGGCTAGCTGGAGTTGTGGAGAGACCTAGGCCACAACAGCTGGGGAACCCAACAATGAGATGACCCTGTCTATGGAATAGGCCTTACTAAGGGTCAAGTACAGGTGTAGTCAGCAATGAATTATCCAGCTGTTGGCAGTTAAGGCTCTCAGATAGCCAATGCCTAGCCAGGGATGTTGAAAGTCATAGAACACAAGATTTTTGGAGCCCAAATTTGAAAACACTCCGACTTTGACATAAACCATATGTATTGAAGGTCTAATACAGGATGTAGTCAGCCATGGACTCTTCACCTGGCAGGGACAACAACTCCCAGATAGCCATTGTCTAGTAGGGCTGGGAAGAGAAGAAAAAAAGTAAAATAGTAGGTGCTCCTAGTGTAAAACCTTCAAAGGACGAAAAATCACAAACCACCACTGAAAAAAAATGACTCCCAAGGCAAGTGGCTGAATAAAACAATTATGCGTCATTTAGCAATAGGGCATTGGGGATATGATTAACTGCTCCCCTTAAACAGTATTCTTAGGCATCTCCAATCTGTATAGCACCCATCCTCAGATGAAGGAGCAGTTATATGCAAAGAGAAAAAGAAAAACACAGAGGGGCGTCAATAGAGTATTATCCCAATGATACTCTAGATGGTAATGAGCAATATATAGATCAATTCACATTAATTAGTGGTTGATCAACAGACATATGCCCGTAATCAACATAATATGCATTCAGGGTACTTTACCCGTCCCTGCTTGGGTCTCTGGATCTCTGGATCACTTGAAGATTATCCAGTCAAATTCTGCAGCTCAATGGTAGTCCTGGAGCTTGAAATAGTGATACCATGTATGTATGTATGTATGTATCTTTATTTATATAGCGCCATACATGTACACAGCGCTTAACAGAATTTGAAATACAATACAAAAATACAGAACAGGGTTAAGAGCGTTAAGCTAAAGTGCGATCATTGCGTTAGTTTTTTGGGGAAAGTGCAGCAAGGGAAACACACTGGGAAAGGGACCGTGCCCCAGGGAGCTTACAATCTAAGTACATGCAAAAGTACAAACAAAACAAAAACAAAAGAAGCAAAAAAACAAAAAACAAACAAACTAATAGTCTAACTAATCCTGTAAAAATATTTATTAAAAACAATATATGCCCAATGGCAAAAAGACTCAATGGTATGTGTTTCTCAGCGTACACAACTGCTTTTTCAACCAATCTGGTCTCAAATACATTTGAGGTCAGATTGGCTGAAAAAGCAGTTGTGTACACTGTGAAACACGTACCATTGAGCCTTTTTGCCATTGGGCATACATTGTTTTTAATAAATATTTTTACAGGATTAGTTCAGCTACTAGTTTTTATTTTTTGCTTCTTTTGTTTGTATTTTGGCATCGTATCACTGTCTACATCATATCACTGTCTAGTAGGTGATGCTAGGAGTGGTAGACCCCATTAGATGTGAATCCCAAGAATTATCCCCCAACGAAGAAATAGGCCATATATACTAAGGGCCCAGTAGTGTGTGTGTGTGTAACATAGTAACATAGTAACATAGTAAATTAGGTTGAAAAAAGACACAAGTCCATCAAGTTCAACCTTCGCTTCATACCTCAGTAACTAAGAATTTTATAGCTTTCCTGCTACCAATTAAATTAGTCTTTATCAGACCTTCCTGATCTGCCTACTGATAAACAGTATAACTCTGTATGTTCCCTTTTGAAAGAAATGTATCTAATCTTCTCTTAAATGTGTCCATTGTATCTGCCATAACTACCTCCCTGGGCAATGAATTCCACAATTTGACAGACCTTACCGTAAAAAAACCCTTCCTCTGCTGAAGTTTAAACCTCCTTTCCTCTAATCTCAAGAGGTGTCCCCTGGTCACCTGAGCAGGCCTTGGAATAAATAGCTCACCGCAGAGATCCTTGTATTGACCTCTCATATACTTGTACAATGTGATAAGGTCTCCTCTTAGTCGTCTTTTCTCTAGAGTAAATAAACCAAGTTTGTTTAGTCGTTCCTCATATGTCAAGTCCTCCATTCCCTTAATTAATTTTGTTGCTCTCCGCTGTACCCTCTCTAGTTCTAGTATATCCTTTTTCAGAACCGGTGCCCAAAATTGCACTGCATACTCAAGGTGAGGTCTTACCAATGATTTGTATAATGGCAAAATAATGTTATCCACTCTTGCTTCAATACCTCTTTTTATGCAAGACAGGACTTTGTTTGCCTTTGCTACTGCTGTTTGACACTGGTCACTGTTTCCAAGTTTGTAGTTGACAAGGATACCCAGGTCTTTTTCTAGCAACGAGTCACCTAAAATTATTCCATTAAGTTTATAAGTAGCCTTGGGATTGTTTCCTCCCAAATGCATGACTTTACACTTCCCCACATTAAACTTCATATTCCACATGTTTGCCCAATCTGACATTGTATGTAAGTCCCTCTGTAGAGAGAAAATATCCTGTTCTGAATTAATGACTTTGCATAATTTAGTATCATCTGCAAATATTGATATTTTGCTTTCTATATCTATTTCCAGGTCATTTATAAACATGTTAAAAAGCAGCGGACCCAATACTGAACCCTGAGGTACTCCACTCTCCACTTTAACTATACTGGAGAATTTTCCATTTACAACCACACACTGTTCCCTATCCTTCAACCAGTTTTGTATCCAATTGCAAAGGTTATCTCCTAGCCCCAATTTCCTTATTTTATACACCAGCCTTCTGTGTGGTACTGTATCAAATGCCTTTGCAAAGTCTAGATACACTACATCTACTGCCTTGCCATTGTCAAGGTTGCTGCTTACCTCCTCATAGAAGCTGAAAAGATTAGTTTGGCATGACCTATTCTTCATAAAACCATGTTGATTCGTGCTAATGATCTTATTTTTTGTGTTGTAATCCTGAATATAGTCCCTTATTATGCCTTCTAATAGTTTTCCCACTACAGAGGTCAAACTCACTGGTCTATAATTCCCAGGTTCTGTTTTAGTTCCCTTCTTAAATAGAGGCACTATGTTAGCTCTTCGCCAATCCTGTGGCACTGAGCCTGTGGTAATAGAATCTTTAAAGAGTAAATATAGGGGTTTTGCTAACACTGCACTGAGTTCCTGAAGAACCCTTGGATGTATACCATCAGGACCCGGTGCTTTGTCGGTCTTAATTTTGTTCAGTCTTCCCATGACATCTCCTTGAGTTAACCCAATATCTATTAATTGTATTGTTTTATTTGATACTTGCGGAGGCTCTTCTACCATTCCTTGCTCCCTTGTATATACTGATGCAAAGAAAGTGTTTAAAACATCAGCCTTTTCCTTATCCTCACTAACCAACTCACCCATCTCATTTTTGAATGGTCCAATGCACTCCCTCTTAAGTTTTTTGCTATTTATATATTTAAAAAACTTTTTTGGATTAGTCTTGCTTTCCCTTGCAATTCGAGTTTCATTATCTATTTTTGCTACCCTAATTGCCTTTTTGCAATCTTTGTTGCTCTCCCTGTATTTTAAGAAAGATTGTTCAGTTCCTTCTGACTTAAATAATTTGAATGCTTTTTTTTTCCTTGCCATTTCCTTCTTTACATGTGCAGTTAACCACATTGGCTGTGACTTACTTCTTTTGCACTTGTTCCCCATTGGTATATACAGTTGGGTACATTTCTGCAACCTAAATTTGAATTCTGACCATTTTTCCTCAGTATTTTTGCCTTTAAATAACATATCCCAGTCTATGCGTTGCATTGAGGCCCTTAACAATTTGAAGTTTGCTTTTTTAAAATTAAGAGTTTTGGTTGAACCTATACATTTTTGCTTTGCCAGACAGATCTCAAATGTAACCATGTTGTGATCACTGTTTCCCAAATGTTCTCTTACCTTAATATTGGATACCATTTCTGTGTTATTAGTGATCACTAGGTCCAATACATTGTTATTTCTTGTCGGCGCTCCCACCATTTGTGACATGTAGCTTTCATGAAGCGTGTTCAAAAACCTGCTACCCTTAGCACTCTGACAGGTCTCATTTTTCCAGTTGATATCTGGATAATTAAAATCTCCCATAATTATAGTATGCCCAAACTGGGCAGCTTTCCTCATTTGCAATAGCAGTTGGGCCTCATCATTGTCATCGATATTTGGTGGTTTGTAGCATATGCCCACCAACAACTTTTTTTTACCATTCACACCACATTTAGTCTCGATTTCTACCCACATGGACTCCACAGTTTGGCCAGTTTCCTCACTAATATCACCTCGCAAAACTGGATTTAGCTCTGTTTTCAAATATAAACACACACCTCCACCTTTTCTATTAATTCTGTCTCTTCTAAACAGGGAATAGCCCTCTATATTTACAGTCCAGTCATGTGCATCGTTCCACCATGTTTCTGTTATTCCAATTATGTCCAATTGCTCATTAACCGCCAGCAATTCTAGTTCTCCTATTTTATCTACCATACTTCTTGCATTTGCTAGCATACAATTGATTTTGAAGTCTTTACATATATTAATCCCTACATGCCTTTTTTCTTCACCTTCATTTACTAGGAGTTCCTCCCTACTGACTAAATTTCTCCCCACCCTTTCTCCACCCCCCTGGTCAGTTACTTGGACCCAGTTCCTATCTGCTCTATCTACCCCATTTTTGCTATCTATACCCACCCCCCCCCTTTCCTAGTTTAAAAGCTCCTCCAAGCTTCCTAGCATTCTCTCCCCTAACACAGAGGCTCCTCTACCATTTAGGTGCAATCTATCTCTTCCATATAGACTGTACCCAAGAGCAAAGTCTGCCCAGTGTTCTAAAAACCCAAAACCCTCCTTCCTACACCATTGCTTGAGCCATGCATTAAGCTCCCTGAGCTCCCTCTGCCTACCTGCACTGGCGCATGGCACAGGTAGTATTTCAGAAAATACTACCTTAGAGGTCCTTGCCTTAAGCTTGCACCCTAAATCCCTGAAATCATTCTTTAGGGACCTCCATCTTCCTCCTATTTTGTCATTGGTTCCAATATGTACCAAGACAGCTGGATCACTTCCAGCCCCTCCCAATAATCTGTCAGCCCTGTCCGCAACATGCCGAACCCGAGCACCCGGGAGACAGCATACTGTTCGGCATTCACGTTCCTGGCGGCAGATTACCCTATCTACCCTCCTAATAATAGAGTCCCCTATTACCACCACCTGCTTTGGTTTCTGCCTGCTCTGCATCCCATCTAGCCTGGAAGGAGGACTGCTAGAGCAATCAGTCCTCTCCAGTGTTGCCAATTCTGAGCAATTCTCATCAACATCTTCACACAATCTTGCAAATCTGTTGGACTGAGTCAACTCAGAACTGGCCTTCCTCTTCCTCTGCCCACTACCTCCCCTCCTTACTGTTACCCAGCTGCCTACCTGTCGCTCCTCATCTACAACTCCACCCTCTTCACCACTAACCCCACATACTACCTGCTCTGTGAGTTCTAAACTCCTTTCCAGGTTACCAATGTCTCGCAATGTTGCAATATTTCTCTCCAAATCCAATATCTTAGACTCTAAAGAGAAAATATGCTCACACTTGGCACAGCGGTATGACCCCTGGAACGATTGCTCCAAGTGTTCAAACATGTGACAAGATGTGCACTGCGTGAGATTGGCTAACCTGCTATCACTCATGCTTGGTTTTACAATGTGTGTTCATCTGTGTGCTCTCCAGCTGTTGTGGCCTATTATAGTGGGAGTTTTGTGCCAATACATCTACAGAGCCACATTTGACTATTCCTTGGTCCCTTAGTACATATGGTCTATTCTGAAGTCAGGCCTACAACTCCCAGCATACATTATTGGTAGGGGTGTAGCAGCACAAAAAAAGTGAGTTAGTTCAGTGACAGATACAACTATTGTAATAGGGGTTTGGTGGTATTATCAGTCAATACAAGATTACTTTAAGGGATAGTTCTAAAGCTTTGAGGATACTCTCCCAATATGTGTTTTTAAAGTTTTTAAAGGACAAGCATAATTATGTATTTATTTTGAATCATATCTGCATTGCCCTGTATATAGTGACCTCTACTGGAGCCTACCTCAATGCAATTAATAGACCTGAGTGGCTCATAAGGGCCACTAGACATTAACAGACTGTAAATGTGGATTAAAATAAATATGAAATGTATATATATATTTATATATATAAAGAATATAGGGAGAATGCAAATTCTCTATGTAAATATATGAATATATGTATTAATATATATATGTTTATAAGGATCTGAATCAATCTGTTGCTGATATAATACTCTGCTCCACTTGACATTGAGACATGGGAGATGCTGAATTATAAACAACATTGTATCTACTTTGGAGTGAACATAGAGTTACTATCCAAACAGCGACCAAGGTGATCCAAGGTGGGAAAAAACTGTCATTAGCGTCAAAGAAACATTGAAACTTCTGCCCGCATAAGGATTCAAATCCATCTGTTGTGCTCCACACAACATTGGGACATGGGAGACGCTGAATTATAAACATTGTATCTACATACAGTAAAAGCCTCTGCCTGCTTCCTTTGGAGTGAATATAGAGTTACCATCTAAACAGTGACTAAGGTGATCCAAGATGGAAGAAAACAATAATTGGTTACCATCAGTAATACACCTGCCAGTTATAAGCCTTTATTGCGAGTACTTTTTATTCAGTCTTCTCTAGGTGTTATATACCAGTATTGATGCTGTTCATCTATTTTTAGATTTTTATGTGAATTCACACCCTATATATCTATATAGCGCTATATAATTGAGACAAAGTGGGGATATTTTGCATTTGAAATTGTTTGTTCACTTTGTTTTAATAAATATATTCATATATTTACACAGAGAATTTGTGCTCTCCCTATATTCTTTCTTTTTGTTTTTCTTATTTCTGTACCCTATCAGAAATTTAAGGATTGTAGCAACAGTTCTGTGTGTGTTTTTTATTTGGAGAACTTTAGGTTCAAGACTAGTCTTTAGCGTCAATTTTCCATATATATTTGTTGTTTTTATTTATATATACTAGTGAAAAAGCCAGTGTACACGGGCCAGCATTCTGTGTGTTCAGGCAGTCTCTACTGCGCATGCCTGCATCGGACAAACATACATCTGGCCTGCGTTCGGGGAGTCTCCAGTTCCTTCTGTTAATCAAAGTAATTATATATACCAGACATACAGTATACCAGATTGCTGAATTATGGACTTCTACCTAGGTAAAGACTTCTGTTGCACACAATAATTATGTAGATAAACTGCTATATGAATTATTCCTCCATAAGCAAGTCATTCTATTACATGACTTGAAATACCCAGCTGCTGTATAGAGAACTTCTACCAAGGTAAGTCCTAGGATAGTTATATATATCCTTAGAATTTACCTAAGTAGTTCCCCATACAGCTGTCAGGTATATAATACATAATTGCTGTATTATGTACCAGAAGAACTTACTTTGATTGGAGTCCATCATATTGCAATTAGGCATATCTGTATAATTTTGTGTAACAGAAGGGCTTTACTGGATAGGAATCCATAGTATTGCAGTCAGGAATATCAATCTAATTAATGTGTGTAACAGAAGGCCTTACCTAAATAGGAGTGTTTAATACAGCAGATGGGAATATCTTGCACAATCTCCCTCACATGGGTCTCTCACCCCAAAAGTCTTTCTCCTACTGCACAGGCCTTTCTCTTCCCTTCAGCCATGTATCAGTCTCATACCTATACAAAAGTAAAAAGAGGATCAAAAAAGCACTTAGCTCCTCCAAAAATCCAGTGGAACCAAAGGTTTCTCCAGGTCCCTCTACCCACACACAAATAAAGCCAGCGCTGCTTTCAGGAATCCCAAAGAGATAACTGGTTGTAATGGAACCTAAGCTTAGTTATAAAACAAGAAGGTTTGTTATAGGAGCAGTGTTCCTTCCATATCAAGAAGCTATCATTTTACTCAAGTCTCACAGTCACTACCTATCATGTTTGAAATTCCATGGTTTCAAAGCATTTCAGTATCAATGATTCAGTGAAAATGTAAAAAAATATGTTTAGCTCCATCTTCTGGAGTTTTCATAGCAAAATGTAAAACAATTTGCAATGTTGCATTTTATTTTTTAATTGCTAATTTTTATAGCAAAAACTACATGTAAAATCAAAATGCTGGTGTTGTGGAACTATGTGAAAGTGCTAAGGGTAAAATAATATGTTTGCTGGCAGAGTACAGAAAAATTCCACTTCTACAAAGGAGATTGCCATTCTGTTTTTTTAAATTTCAATAAAATATGTATTATTTTTATTCTGGGTAGATTTACGATCACTTTTCTAAAAGTGCAGTTTCTGCTGAAAAAATGGTGCATGATATTTGTGGCTTTTATGTACAAATATCACTGAAACTGATGTTTGACAATGGCAACAACAGTGTAAAAATAAAAAAATGCTGCGCTGGGAGCTTTTATAATGTGGCAGGGAAATGATTATAGCATACCATGCAGGCCCCATTTCAGTGCTAAGGGAGGTGGGCAAAATGTTGCAAAGCAGTCTTAGCAATTAGGGGAGGTAATGTGTGGCTAATAAAGGAAGTATCTGCATGACATGCTATACTTAGCATAATCTTTACATCCAAATAAATCAAAAACTTGTTGTCTAAATAATAAATGGCTAATACAACATAGATTTCAAAACCCACCAACACTGTTTTTAGTTGATAATAGTCCCTTTGTATCCTGTGGTGCACTTGTTTTTGATCTATTTTTAGTAATGTAGAAAGTGTTTTCATTGAGATCTCTCTTGGCTGTAAGATGGGAATCATCTGAATTGCCCCTTTAAATGAAGACCCACCTACAAACAAATATAAACTAAAAAGAAGGACCAAATAAAAGGGTGAAGGTGAAAGGCCATAGTAGATTAACCGGTGCCTCACACCAGCTTAATCAAAAACTACCAAAATTAATGTTAGCTTACACTTATAAGACAAAACCCACCAAACACCATTGTCAGAGATAGACTGCTAGACCATAGTAGGCTTGGTGAGCATGTTACTACTCCTGTAACCTAAGGAGAGCATGCTTAGCAAATTTTAACTAAGGTTAACCCTGTGGCTGCCTTCACAGTTCCAGATAGGCCACCATAACTTCCAGGCTGGTGAAGGGTATCTATCAACCTGCCTCAACAAACCTTTATTAACATTATTACAAAATTATGAAACACACCATTAGTGCATCCTGACTAAAACATGCCCTAATTGCTGCTAGCTGCACTAAACAGCAATCATCAACAATTGGGGATAGCACAAATCTTCCATCAGAAGCCTTTGATACTGTGCCTTCATCAGTTAAAAGGACTGGAAGGCGTAATATCTGTGCAGGGACAGAAAACTGGGTAAACGATAGGTTCCAGAGAGTGAGTGTAAATGGAACCTTTTCAAGTTGGTTTAAAGTTGAAAGTGGAGTTCTACTGGGTTCAGTTCTCAGTCCAATGCTTTTCACTTTGTTTAATAATGATCTAGAAAATAGTGTCTCAGTCTGTGCTGATGACACTAAGCTGTGTAAGGAAATACATACAGTGCAGGATGTTTTTTTTTCCTACAAAAAAGATTTGGATAAACTAAGTAGGTGGAAAAGTGGCAGGTGAGGTTTAATATAGATAAATATAAGGATATGCATTTTGGTTGCAGAAAAAAACATGCTAAATATACACTAAACAGGAAACTACCTGGGGAATCCTTGTTACAGAAAGATTTAGGATAACTGATTTACAATAGACTTCATTCAGCCACTGCAAGAGCCAAATGGTACTGTCATGTATAAAAAAGGTACATAGATGCATGGGATGGGAATATAATTCTACCTCTATATAAATCCTTGATAAGGCCTCATCAAGAATATAGAGTACAGTTTTGGACTGGGAAAAAGTGCATAGACGTGCAACAAAACTGATAAGAGGGTTGGAGTATCTGAGTTATAAAGAGAGAGACTAGTCAAGGTGGGTTTGTTCACATTAGAGAAGAGATGTCTACGGGATGATACGATTATCATTTACTAATATAATCAAGGTCAACACAAAGAACTCTCCAAGGAACAATTTACTCAAACATAAGAGGTCATCCATGAAGGGTAGAAGAAAGGCACATTTTACAGTAAGGTCTATATAGTTGTGTATGCTTTGTCTTGGGATGCTGTGTTTGCAGATACTGTAGTTGCTTTAAAAAATTAAATGGATACCTTTGTTGCTCAGAAAAATACTGAGAATTATAACAGTTACTTTCAAAGCAGCAAGGATATAGATCCAGGGAAATATCCAACAGCCTTTTGGAGTTGGGAAGGAATTTCTACCTACTTGGGCTTAATTGAAAATGGTTTCATTAGTAGTAGAAATGGGTGAACATTTTTGCCTCAAACTGAAATCACCGAAAAATGGCACTTTCCGGCTGGTGAAAAAATTCCAACGAAAAGTGCAGTTTTCACAGCATGCCATTCTGTGTTTGTGAGAGGAGAAAGAAGCATGTTTTTGAGCTAGTGAAGATAGGCAAATAAAGGGGAATTGAAGCTTAGTTTAGGGAGTCATTTAGGTAGGACATTTGTTCTCTGTAGTAGGGGAGTCTGGGGGCACAATGAGGGAGAAGAAGGGAAGAAGGAAGTTGACCCAAAATACACCAAAATATGGTGTGACTGACTGACAAGACACAGGCAGCTGGAAAATAAATTAAAAAAAAAATCCAGCAGGTGTCATGTCCACCTCCATGGATAGGATTATTATTTATGTGCTGGGGAAGTCTGGGGAAATAAGTTGTTGATTGTTTTTTTAGTTTTATATATACTAACTGTGATAAGATAGGTGGGCAACTTAAAAAATAAAAATAGAAAAAAAATTAATACATAAATAATTAAACAAATAAATATATTAGACAGCTGACTGGGAGCTCTGTGACTGAGGCAGACTTGATAGACAGCAGAAGACACTGAGAATTTTGTTGAGGGCCAAGGCAAGACATCACACTCCATCAGTTGTATATTGTAGGGAGAAAAAACACACACAGTAGTTGAGTAATGTCTAGCAAATGCACAAGTGGGAGGGGGAAAGGTGGAAGAAGTGCAGGGACGTGGGAGTAAAGTGATAGTGCAAAAACTGACTGCAGCAGTCGTTGCTGCAGCATATACAATAAATGATGATGATCCGTCTCCTCCCGGAGTGGATGCAGTTTGTCAAGGTCCCACCAATCACACTCTGCTTCCTAACACATTTTTGAAGGTATATGTTGCTGTAGGACTCACAACGTTGTCCACTACAGCCCTCAGAAGAAGTAATATTGTGCAGGGAAATGTTGTACCATATTTAACATAGGAGAAAATGTGTTAGAGTAGGAGAAAAATGTGTTGAATAGGAGAATAATGTGTTGGAATAGGTGAAAAATTTGCTGGAATAGTGAAAAGGAGGAAAATTTTGCACTGGAGAAAAAGAAAACGTTTGCGAAAAAAATAGAAAAAAACGTCTGTTTTTCGTGAAAAGTCACACAGAAAATTTTTCTCGCTTTACGCCCACCCCTATTCAATAGGGGGTTTTATTTTGCATTCCCCTGGATCAACTGGGGTGATAGGAACATGATTTCACATGTATTTATTCAGCATCATCAACTATATTACTCTTCCTCTATGCCCAGGCACAGGCTATATACAGCAGGCATGGGCAGCCTGAAGCCTTCTGCATTTCAGGACTACAAGTCCCATCATCACTGGCAGTCCTGGCTGGATAGGGATGATAGGAATTTCATTCCTGAAGTGCTGGTGGAATCTCTGGCAGACCACCCCTGATATACAAACTGGGTGCACAGGAAATGAGTAAAAATCTTCTTTTATCCTTACACCTGCTATAGTATTGGTGCCGAGTGGCTGATTTAATGGAAGTTGTGCACAGATATGTATTATGCTTAGTGTTTCAATAAGCAATTCTATTTGCCAAGGGTGAAGTAAAGCAATGCCAGCACAGAGGTGTTCAAACAAGATACAATTCTGCCCATAAGACTACTTCACATACAGACAGCCAAATACACATGGTGGCACACTCACATACACACTTCAGTCACACATGCAAACATACACATACCAGCACCATCACTCCTGGTATATATTTTTTCTGCTGCAAATTGATATTATAAATATAATTGTTTCTGGGTGTGAGATATGTATAAAGAAATGGAGCAATTTTTGTCCAAAAATTGCACTGAATGTAAGAAATAAAACCCCTTGATTAATTTAGATGGGGGATTATAAGCCCATTGATGCTACAAAGGTCTTCAACTTGGCAGTGTTCCCAGACTGTAAGTATAACACCTGTTGCTATAATGAATACAGACTAATGCAGGGCTAGGTACATGTGACTCTCCAGCTGTTGCTGGACTTCAACTCCCATAGTATATAGCGAGACAGATAAACAGAGACAGACAGACAGACAGAGAAACTGAGTGACAGACACAAGGATCACAAGAAAGAGTACAAGATAGAGCATACACCAGATATCACACAACCACAAACAAAAAGAGAGAGAGACATAGAAAGGGTATACGGGAGAGGAAGAGAGAAAGCAAGGGAGTGCAAGAGAGTGTGAATGAGAACTGGATGAATACTGAGACAGACAGCAAAAGTGAGCAGTAGTGAGAAAGTGAGAGAGAAACTGACAGGATGAAGTACACATTGACACATATATACCTCTGTGGAATGAGTATGTGCTAATCATCATGGGTAAAAGTGGACATTTCTGTGAGTGTATAAATGTGTACACATACTCTTGCTGTTACGTGCATGTCATCTCCCTGCACTTTTATTTGTCTCCAGGCCATTGCTTACCTGTGAACATACTAATATGAGTAGTGCAATGCTTTCACTTTTATTGGATTATCTGCTATACAATTTAACTTAATCCCTCTGGGACCTTAATAAAGAACACTCTCCCACACAGATGTATGTAATAAAAGCACCATTAACTTTGCTGAAGATAAGTGCAAGGCTATATATCAATAACAGTACATAATTTCTGAATCAAGAACAATAAACATCCACTATAAAGATCATGTTCTCCTGGCAACCATTCCCTAATACAAACCTCCATATACTGAAGCTGATGTACCAGGGAAAAGTGATACAATTCTGATGCAAATCAAACGCACCATAGGAAATAAATAAACATTCCCAATATTTCTATTGATTTAAATGTCTTTAAATGCCTTGCATGCTAACGAGGCCTCCAACACATTACAAAACCTTTGTACCCATCATAGATCAGAACCCCCATCAGTCTGCCAATCTATCCCATTTTGGTACATTGAGGTACATCGGAAAGTCAACTACTGCAACATTGGGGTCCAGATTGGCCTATACAGGAGTAAACAAGCATGTCTACCTCTGCTCAGAGCAATCTGGCAGCCTGCATTTCTGCTTTCATCACTTAGACTGGCTTAGGGGAAACATCAGCAGTATCATATTTCCTGAAGCCCAGGGGACCCACTGGCAGACCTTCCAATCAGAATAGGATTTATTTATGGGGAGAATACCCACTCTGGATTGGATGTTTCAACAAGTGGAGTACAAACAATGTCCATGCTCGGCAAGAGTTACAGAGGTTATAAGTATAAGAGCTTCTGTTGGGTTTAGTATTCTCAGGTGTTCTTATTGAGTGGGTGCAGTGGGTGTACTAAGATGCCCCATGTTCTTTCAATCTAAATAAAGATATATTGTACCTCTGCTCTGCCTGATCTCTATGAACCTACAGCGGAAGCCCTTGCTTAATGCAAGGTCATCTGCCACAACTGGCAGGCAGCAGTGAGATGAGACAAAGTGACTCCTGGAATGTCCAAAGACATCAGTTTGACTGTGACAAGTTTGCTAAACAAGGCAGCTTGGAATTTAGGACATTGACAAGCTCAACCGAGAAGAACCACTGAAGAGTTTCAGAACAGTGGGACTGGCATAGCGAAGCATTGGCTTGGATACTAGTGGGTAGTGTGATAAATCAGTGATAACACAGAGATAACTACTCCAGTGATGTCACTTCTCCAGTTCCTATGGGTCCAATGCACTAAGATTTCTCCAACTTTTGGAGATCTTAGTGCATGGGCTCTATAGAATAACATAGAAACTGGAGAAGTGATATCACAGGAGAAGTTATGTCCATCTTATCAGCTCTTTATCATGCCATAGTGCATAATCCCCCAGATCTTTTTCCACTTGATCGGATGATGAGCATTCTGGCATGGACTCTATTTTCAGTCTTGAGGAGAGGGTGAATGAACAAATAAGACTGATAGGAGGGAAACCACAGTCAGCTGAAGATAGGAGGACATCTTTGAGATAGAGCTGGTCCTGCTGGAGCAGACATGGATCGAACTCTAGCAGAGACTAGGTCAGTATCTCCGCTGACCTTGAGAAGAGCTCCTTTTGGAGAGGGGCAGTGCTCACTGCTAAAAACGTTAAATCCTTTGAAGACACTGGTGACTTGGATTGGTTGTTTATGACTTTGAGTGCCAGTGTCTGCATAACGAAGTGCCCCATACAGGCAGGGTCTGGATCTTCATTTCCATAATGACCATATGTGCAGAGTTAGTAGGGTTAACCATTTGGGGCTCTTGTGTTCCCCTCAGCTACCACCTGTCATGGAGTAAACTTTCTGAAGAGTTTCCACAGTTACTACATTTCAGATAAGAGACACATCATCAAGGTGGTGGATTAGGCCACTGTTTTCTGAAATCTGTTACCCTGTCTTCAATCAGAGCAATCAAAGTAGCAGATGCCATGATTACAGGGTAGGCTTCCAGAGAGAGATACTCTTGGATCACTGAGCCCAGTTCATGCAAGACCACGATTAAAACCTCTGTAAAGTTGCAGGGTTTACTGGATCTGTGTTACCACCTACTACTCTCAGATTAATTGCATCTGTTAAATATTCATTAGCATACTCAGATGCTGAAGGGGATTGGGAGAGTACTTGCCTCACCTCAAGTTTGTTTAGTGAGAGATGCGGGAATCCACAGGCTTCTCACCTTTTGAAATCTTGTAAGTGAATACCTGGCCCTTCTGCAGTATGACTTTTAATTTAGCAACTGGTTAGAATAGCTGACTGGTCTGAAGAGGGAAAACTACTGAGCTACCCAGGCCAAGCAGATAATGGTATGATCAGGGAGCCTGCTCTAGAGTGTATAGTGAGGGACAGAGAGTGCTGGTCCTGGAACTAACCCCCAGAACATGTTTCACAGTCATCTTTAATGGGCCATATGAGATGGAAAGGAAATACTTTGAGACCACTTATGTTGCTGCCATTGCTCCCTGGGAGACAGCAACAGAAGCTCTTGAATGTAAACATGTTCAAGGGATACTATGATAGAGGCATCCTGTCATTATGATCTGCCATGACCTGGACAGCACAGGCGTGCAGACGTCACTATTGAAAGATCTCTATGCTCCGTCCTGCCTGTCAGCCCAGGAAGAATGCAGAATTCTACTGAATAAGGTAATAATTCTGGCATCTAGTGCTCCAGAGCAGCTAGTAGCCAGATGGGGAATTATTAGACATCAAGTTGTTTAGCGGTGGTAGTTCCACTTTAATTGATTCCTTGGAATATATGGGAGACATTAGTGGCTCTCAGCTTGTTGAAAGTGTATCTCTCTCTCATGAGATTGGTTGTTTCAGCCAGATGATTGTAAATAATGCACTGACTGGGCAAAAGTTCCAGACTGATGGGTATAAGAAGAGGGTTTGCGTTGGGTTTGGATGGTGCTCATTATTCTTTGATATTCTTGTGGGGTGGGTACAAACTTCAGCTGTATCCTGATGCCTCATGTTCTCTCTTTCCAAATAACAATGTATTGTACTCTCTGCTCTGCCTGAATCTTGAATCTCTACGAACCACGGCAGAAACCCTTGCTGAATTCAGGGTCTTGCTGCACACTATTTTTAGCATTATTGTTCTATTATTATATTATATATTTATATAGAAATACAGCCACAATATACAGTGGCATTACTAAGTCTGAGTAGCATGTGAAACCAGAAATATCAACCTTGTCTCTCACGATACAGTAAATACCTAGTTTTGTGTTACTGCACATTGGGGCATTGTTTCCTTGAATGTTGAGTTTATACTATTTTGGTTTAGCTGAAAAAGCAGTTCTAGAAAAAGAGGCAATCAATTACACAAACCGATGCACTTCCCACAGCACAATTTTACCTGCACAGGAGAACTGTTATTAAGAATTTCAACTATGAAGACCCCTTACTATAGAAAAGCCCCCTGTAATGAGATCAGAGGAAGAGAACAATGCTGAATGTGCCTGTGGGGGACATAGCCTGATGTTGTGCTTTGATAAATTGCTGGAGTTTTGTATCTGTACTGTGCTGATATCAGAACATTATGTGTCCCTTACATCCCAGATACAGAATACAGGTTAGATTAGGAGAAGCCTATTAACCCTTTGAGTGTCATAGGGGTATGCAACTCATTGCTTTGCAATGTGTTGCATACTCCTATGGCACTCAATGGGTGAATGAGTTTCTGAGGCTGATGTACTCTGGGGAAATGGAACAAAACTTGGAGGAAAAAAAAACTGCACAGTAGAGAACAAAATGGAAATCTCCCAAATTCCTGTTGATTTGAATACAACTAAGCAGAGGAAGGGGTTTTTTTTACAGTAAGGTCTGTTAAATTATAGAATTCCTTGCCCAAGGATTTGGTAATGACAGATACAATGGATACATTTAAGAGAAGATTAGATACATTTCTTTCAAAACTGAACATTCAGGGTTATACTGTATATTAGTAGGCAAATCAGGAAGGTCTGATAAACACCGATGTATTTGGTAGTAGAAAGCTATATAATCCTCATTTCTCTGGGTTATGAGGCAAGGGTTGAACTTGATGGACTTGGGTCTTTTTTCAACCTAATTTACTGTGTTACTCTGTTACTATGAGATGCCCAGGGCTTTGCAAAGTGATGCATTGGAAACCTTTTTAGCATTCAAGGAGTCTGAAAACCCCTGTTAAACCCTTTGTGAGCCAGAGAGGTATTAAAAGCATTGCGTTGCAATGTGTTGGCTACCACTCTGTCACTCAAAGGGTTACATTGATGCAGATTTGTATTTGTCCCCTATGGTGCAGGTGCTAGAATTATTCTTACTACATCGGCCACTCTAAGTGCAATTCATCTTCCCTGTACCCATTAACCCCTTGCAAACCTTTGCTGCACTGAGATTGATGTACTGAGACATAGGAGGAATTATCTGGTAAACCAGCTGCTACACAGGGCACAGATAAACATTCTGATTAACCCTCTGAGTGCCTATAAATAGGACCTTTAACTCCTTGAATGCCAGAGTGCTCTACAATGCCTTGCAAAGTAATGCACTAGAGACTTCTCTAGAATCCAAGTGGTTAAAAACCCCAGTTAAATCTATGGAATTTGAGATATTTTTATCCCCCCCACCATGGTGAAGTTGGTTTGCCCCAAAATTGCTTCAGTTGCTCTTAGTAAATTAGCCTTAGTGTTATACAACAGTGAGCCTCATGTACAGAAGAAAAGTGAAGCAATTCTGGAACAAACCAACTATAACATATGGGAAATTAAAGTGGGGCTTTGGCCTTGCTCGAACCCTAACAACTGCTGTAAGAGTAAAACAGACCACTGCTGCCTCCATGTGGCCAAGGAAAGAGGTCAGACAGACTTTTCAGGCCATATGCATACATTAATGATGGGGTTATATGTGGAAATATGTACCCTTGGGAACCAAAGCAAACCCCCTCTGATTTAATCCTTTGAGTGCCAGAGGGGTATGCGACACATTGCTTTGCAATGTGTCGCATACCCCTCTGGCACTCAAAGGGTTAAATGTAGCTTTTAAAGCCTAAAATGCTAACCAGGTCTCCTTGAGCAAAGGGGTGGGGGAGTAACATTGTGTTAAATAGGTTTTAACCCCTTAAATTCTACAAGGGTCTCTAACTCATTGCAAAGCAATATGTTTGATACCTGTACAGTGTTAGAAGCCCTATTTAAATGGATGAATTGTTGGCCTATATTGCAGTGTTTGCCGCTGAAGTGCTCCAGTTTTTGTAATTACGTCAGCTTTATCGTTTCACAAGAGTCAGCACTAATGACGTGAATAGAGAGTGAGACTGCTGTTGCCTGGCCGAGTCCATGTAAAAATCACAGCACCTCTATTATGAGCAGGTAATAGGGCAGCATACTCCATTCATCCCTGCTCTAGCTAGTCCTAGTACTTAACAGGCAACTTCATTACTAATCACATGTAGTACAGAATCTATTCCCCGAGGTGTTTTACTGCAGTTTAATTGCTGTCACCTCTCACTACCTGTTAAGTGTCTCTATCTGAAATCCTGAGCAAAGGCTTCTGGGAGCTGGCCTTTCACCTCCCTGTCCCTTCTTGGTTTAGGGAGATGTCTTCCTTCTGACTCCCTGTTGGCCAGCAGCTGCCTGCAAGGATACTGTTGCTTAATGATGCGCAGGCGACAGATGGTGAAAATGCCTCTACGCCTGAACTGTAAAGTAAAACTTTCCTGACGGCACAGAACACGCATGCAGAGAAGGGCCAAGGGCTGCACTGCTCCACACAGCAAAAAGCCTCATTAGCAACAGAATTGTGAACAGTGTAATGAATGCATGTTAATGAGTCTTTTTAATCAGCCTGTTTCTCTCTCTCTCTCCCTTGTGTTTCTTTTAACCAGTCATTTTACAGCAGGGTTTCTTCTCTGCTCAGTCTCTTGTCCCATTGCAATGTTCATGCGTGTGTGTAGTATGATATTTTATTTTCTTCACTTATTGCATGATTTTAACACTTTCAGTGCATTGCATACCCCTCTGGCACTCAAAGGTGTAAGTCATGCATAGGGAACCTGAGAACTTCTGGCTTTTTTGGGACTAAAATTCCCATTATCTCCATTCAGGCTGGGAATGATGGGAATTGTGGTGCTGATTGCTGATTGGCTATAGGGCTTCAGGGTTCCAAGCTGTGCTGTTATCAGGATAAGAACCATAGCTGGGAACTCTCTGGATTTGCCTCTGGTTTTGGCTTCTAATTACCAGGTCTCTGGGGCAGAGGCTGATGCTCCGGATGTGGGGAGTTTCTGATGAAACTCTGCTCACTTCTGCTCCTTCCATGCCTGTTCCTCTGACTCCCTGCCCACTTCTACTCTTTCCCCAGCCTACTCTTAATACGTTTTCTTCATTTTATAAGTTCTGTCCCCACTTGTGATTTAGCTCTGCCATTTTTACATGAATCATGTCATTTTTCTCCCCTGGTGGCACCACAGGACTCCCCCCTCGAGTGAATCCACAAGAAAAAGTTCACAGGTATGATAAGAACTCTCTGTTGTTGCACTACAGTTTGATAATCCACATCCAGTCAGAATGAGAATGATGGGAAGTTTAGTCCATGAAAAGCTTGTGAGGTTGTGGTCAGAGCAGGATCATGGACAAGGCAACCCAGGTGGCTGCCTAGGGCCTGGTCAGGTTGGGGAGCCCACAGGTGCACCCTTTCATACAAAGCTGAATGAGGTGTGGGGGGAATTGTTGTCTGTCTTGTCCAACGCCCAACATGTTGGCAATGCAGTCACAGCTTATGTGTTGTCCTGGCACATGCATTTACATATGTGTGGGAGGAGAGATTTGAAGAGCTCCCGTCCACAGGGCCGGATTTTCCATTAGGCAAAGTAGGCACCTGCCTACAGGCGCACGCCACCTAGGGGCGCCTGCCACTGTGATTTTTTTTTTTTTAATCTTTTTTTTTTAATTAAAAAAAAAAAAGTAGGCACCTCGTTGGCGCTGCCAGCACTGGGCTTCCCTGGGGGCCGTCCGGAGCGTCGTAAATAAAAGTGCTACATTTGCCACGCTTGCAGGCCATCACTAAGTAGACGCGACCGGTGGTTATTCACATCTCGCGGCCGCCTGTTACCTTGCGGCCGCGAGATGTGAACAACCGCCGGTCGCGTTTACTGAGTGATGGCCTGCAAGCGTGGCAAATGTAGCACTTTTATTTAAGAAGCCGGGTAGGCTGGCGGTGTGACAGAGCGGGATGCTGGGAGCAGAGACAGAGTCAGACGCCAGACACGATCACAGGCAAGGGGCATGGGGGGAATCAAGAGAATTTATATAGAGGTAAGAGGGGGAAAAAGGCAAAAGGGGGACCAATAGCGGGTAAAAGAGGCAGAGGGGGGTCAAGAGGGAGAAAAAAAAAAGGCAAAAGGAGGGGGGATCAGGAGGGGGAGAAAGTGGCAAAAGGTTGGGATCAAGAGTCAGGAAGGGGAGAGAGAGAGGCAAAAGGGGGATCAAGAGTTAATGAGGGGGAGAAAGAGGCAAAGGGGAGATCAAGAGAGGAAAGTGGGGGGAGGGGAGAAAAAGGTAAAAGGAGGAGGGTCAAGAGGGGGATAAAGAGGCAAAAGGGGGGCATCAGGAAAGGGGAAGAGAGAGGCAAGTGGGAGAGAGAGAGGCAAAAGGGGGATGAAGACAAGAGTCAAGGCTGGATTAAGGCAAGAGGGGGGAAAGAGGCAAAGAGGGGGATCAAGAGGAGGAGAATGGCAAAAGAAAAATCAAGAGGGGTAAAGAGAGGCAACTTGACAAGAGGGGGAATCAAGACCGGGTGAAAGAGGCAGAGGGGGGTCAAGAGTGGGAAAAAAGAGACAAATGGAGGGGGGATCATGACTGGGAAGTTAAGTTGTTTCGCCGTGTGATATTACATAACCCTCTCCCGTGAAGCAGCATAGAGACAAGAAGCACTCTGTTGCTGTCATCTTGGCAATAATGTTCCTGAATGGCAGAAAGGAAATGTGATCGTCATAGGTCAGTGTGTCTCACTGGGGCTTTTTATTTGCTCTCCTTGTAGCAGTTTATTTTCCCAAGAGTTGCACATGACCCTTATTAGTCTAGCTATGCAGTGATTCTCAGCTGCAGTACTCAGAGCACACAAACAGGTTAGCTTTTCAAGATATCCCTGCTTAGTAACAGGTGGGTGAGCAGTGGTACAGCCGTTGCTATTTAGTTGCCTTTGCTTAACCCTTTGAGTGCCAGAGGGGTACAAAACGCATTGCAAAGCAATGTGTTGCATACCCCTCTGGCACTCAAAGGGTTAATTAGGGATATCCTGAAAGCTGCACTGCCCTAGGTGGAACAATAAGGGCCATATGCAAGGGGCAAACCAACTGTTCCAATGAGGGGGGCAAGTTGGAGCTGATGGGGGCAATGTGAGGAGCAATATGGAGATGATGGGGCAAGTTGGAGCTGATGGGGGACAATATGGAGCTGATGAGCATTGTGGAGGTGTCTAGTGTAGTTGGCAAATCGGGGGGGGGGGGGGCGCTTCACAGTTCTGTGCCTACAGGCTCCTGAGATGTAAATCCGGCCCTGCCCGTCCATCATTCCTTTTGTTGCATCAATGATGGAAGCAGTGGCGGGCTGCCATGGAACTGAGCTAGCCAAAGAAGTTCTGCAGATTGTATAACAGTGTAAAGGTAGGACTAGAATTCCCATATATTTTAAGTATTATTAAGTATAATAACTATTATATATTTATATATATATATGTGAAATAAAAAGGAAAAAAAAACGGAGCGCTCTATATCTGAATAACATTACTAAAATAATAGCAATCCAAACAATATAAAATAAGATACAGTATATAGGATTCTATATATAATAAATTGGTACCATATTTAACCCTTTGAGAGCTAAAGACGTGAGATGGGAGGGATCCAGAAATAAAGGTTCCGGTACTAGCTGTTAGTCTTACCACCAAGGAGACCCTCCGTGGTTGCCATTGACTTCTACTACCCTAACAGCTACTTTACCCTTTAAGTGCTAGAGAGCTGATATGGTAGAGATGCAGAAATAAAGATTCTTGCATCAGCTCTTAGTCTTACCCCCAATGGGACCCCCCGCCCTCATATTCAGTATCTTGAGCATTGATCTACGTTTACAGTCTAATACTGAATTTGTGGCTTTTCGAATATTTATTATTAATTTGTTTTTGGTGATATCACTTTTGTTAGAATTTTTATGGTACCAATTTATTATTTATAGGATCCTATATACTGTATCTTATTTTATATTGTTTGCATTGCTATTATTTTAGAGAAGGTATTCAGATCTTGAGATCTTTCCTTTTATTCTTTTTTTCTTTGTCCTTTTTTTTCTTTGGGCAAACCGAAATAGACATGCCGGTGGAGGAAGGGAAATTTGGGGATCCTGCCTAGGGCCCTATGAAGTCTTAATCTGGCTCTGGTTGTGGTTTGCTCTCCATTGTTATGAGATCTTATTCATAAAGTTGACCTGTGCCCAAATGTACACACACAACTAATTGCAGCTCCTTTCAGAAGATGTGACATGTATGTATTCATACCTGGAAACTCTCTGGGTTTGACCCTGAGACTCAAGCTTTTGACCCAGATCTCAAGGTGAGAGTATCCAGCGCTACCTATTACATGTTCTGCTCCAGTTAATTGCTTCTTAGTCTATAAATAGTTGCCACTTGTACCAGGAAGGCAGAGAAGCCCTGCTGATCTTGTGAGGCTGAATTAAAATCTTAGGTAGCCTAGATAAGACCACAGTGTCCTTATCCACACCTCCAGTAATATGTCCCTCCATCAGCCTCATCCACTGTTTCCTGGCACATAAATGTTAAAAAATAAGTGGTAACTGAAATTGGCTGTAATCAGTTTGAAAACGTTCTTATGCCAAGGTCCATCAATTCTTAGATATATTGCAATCTTTTTTTGCATCAAATTACCCCACTTTCATCAAAGGAAAAAAAGCAGTCTTAAAAGTGGGTGTGGTTTAATGATTGTTATATTGTAGAGTATTTTCAGAAAAAATATTTTATCCGTCATATTTTTGTGTGATTTCTGTCATTTTTTTCTGAAAGAAAAAATAAAAATGGTCTAAACTTGGAGAAGACAAATTAAAGTACTGTTATATAGGAATGAGCATCAGTAGAATAGTGTTAACTGGTAAAACAAAAGATTTCTCTAAAAACTTTTATTTCAAAGGCAAAACTAAAGACTTTGTAAAGTCAGGATTTTTAAAGGGTTAGTAATGTTTCATAATAAAAGCAGCTCTAATTAATCATCATAGTATTTTGACCTTGGAGATTGTTATTTCAATTCTGTCAGATTTATAGTTCAATGACAAAGTATCCCCCTCCCGACCCTTTTGCTGATGTAACACTGCTCAGCCAGAGCAGAAGGGAGGTGTCCAGGTAGATTGCAGAGAAGGACAATCTTCAATTAAGATAAGGGAAAAACCTGAAAAACTTTTCAAGGGGGCATGGCTTTCATTGTGCTGATAGGAAGAATATTGTCCCTTGCTGTTATCTGTCTGGTCTATGGACTGCATTCCACATCTGAGAAGAGATGGCTTACACTAGGTAAAAGGGGTGGGAGGGGAAACTTTGCTTGTGAATATCTCTCAGACCATAAAGGTTTAAGAAATAAGACTTATATAGTTCTTCATGTTTTTTTTATGCCTATAAAATAAAACAAATATAAAATGAAGTATTACTATCCCTTTAAGGGCAATAGTCATTAAGATCATCTTGCAGACACATTTCCAAACAAGATGGATTTTATTTCTGAAAATACATTCCTTCTTTTACTGTGAGGGACCATTATCATTATTATCATGTTTGTCACAGTTATTGCGATACTAGTCCTGTATTTATGTAATGTTACAGGCTTAATTTTGGGAATATGTACTTATTACACTCAGTATAATATTGTTTGACCTTCTATATGTGGATATTACTGTGTGTCATAATTATTCAGCTTAGGTTTGTCCCAAATGTATTTTATTGTTTTAGTGCTATTTCTTTGTATTTTGCTGATGAATATAGTTTTTAGATATTTTGTGTAACTGGTTATGTGTTCACCTATTTACTAGACTGCTGTTTTGGGGTAGCCCCACAATTTACTTTAATATGTAGTGGCTTCCCATTTTCTGTGTTTCTTGTGAGTTTGGTCTAGCGTGCACCAAGACTATTATAGTCTCACATTTGGTCACCTTAATGATTCTACTTGGGCAAACCAATTTCTTTTAATACCAACTCAAAATCATGATTACAACTTTTTGAACATCATGGCTTTAAGGTGATGTGTTCAAAACATTTTAATAACTGAAGTTGTCTGCAAGCTGTCTGAAAAAGTTCTTAATCCGCGGTCCATCAATTCGCAGACACATTACCATCATTTTTTGCATCTAATTCCGCCATCTCCAGCAAATGGAAAAAAAATTGTCTTAAAAGTGGGTGTGGTTTAATCTACAGCCATATTGTAAGATCTTTTCAGAAAAAATATTACTTTAACGGTGACTTTTTTCTGATTAACTTGTTTCTTTCCACATACTAAAAAAGGTCTAAGCTCAGAGAAGGTAAAGTAATATGAGCAGACAGGATTGAGAAGCTGTAGTGGAAAATAATCAAATCTTTGCTTCCTTGGAAATTTTCGACACACAAAATTAAAGACTTTTTTAATGTCAGAGTTTATAATGGCAATATTCATCAAGCTCAACTTAAAACCATTTTTAATTGTCTACGACACATTTTCACTCATATATATAAAGAAACAGGCAGGCACTGGTAAAATATATAAATCTAGGTCAAATAAAAGACTAAAATAGTGTGGTGCGTTCTAAAACTTTATAACACATGAAAAACCAAAGAGAAAACAGAAAAATCCCTGAGGTTTTATTACTGAGGCACTCAACCCAAGCAAAAATATCTCTCAATAATCTTTATTAGTAGCAAAATGACAAAGATGACACCAGTTAGAAAACAATGAAAATCATATTGAAAGGAATGCAAGTGGGGTCAATATACAAACAAATGAAGAACAAGAAATTAGTAATACTTTACCACTACAAATGGAAAGCTTGAAAAAATATACTACCTCATTCATAATGTAGTTCCCCTCTGCTGAGTTCAATAAGCAACAAGTAAATATCTGGTCAGTAAGTGTGACAATGAGTAAAAAGATCCCTAATGAAGTGCATAGTAAATACTGAGTAGGTATACCAAACCCACATGTGGGGATCCCCTGACAAAGCCATTAACTGGCAATACACACTGGGGGAGGTTGGTTCTGAAAGCAATTCTTCTAGTGTGTGTGCCTGTTTCCCTCTGACTGTCCTCCATTTATTTACTGGTAAGTATCTGATTTTTTTTAATAGTTTATTTTCATGCACTGTTGTATTTTGTACCACAAGTGGGTTTGGTATACATGCTTATTGTCACACTTACTGACCAGATGCGTACTGAACTCAGCAGAGGGGAACTACAATATATATTTTTTTCATGCTTTCCATTTATAGTGGGGAAGTACTACTAATTAATTTTTCCTCATTTGTTTGTATATTGGCTCCACTTGTATTCCTCTTAATATGATTTTAATTGTTTTTAATTGTGTCATCTTTGTAATTTTGCTACTAATAAAGATTATTGTGAGATATTTTGTTTGGGTTTAGTGCCTCAATAATAAGACCTCCCTATGGGTGATTTTTCTGTTTTCCCTTTGGTTTTTCATACGACACATTTTCAAACATCACAGTCTTACTTCTGAAAATACTGACCTTTTACCACCAACTCACAATTCAACAAGTTTTGATTATGATGACTGTTTTGAACATCACACCCTTAGTTTATAATATGAGTTCCAAAAAATATTAAGCCCTTGGCTGCATTGCTTTTTGATCTATTGAATATATCTCTAACATCCAATGAGTTATCTAATAGCCAGTAAAGAGTAAACATGAAGTTGGTGTTTGGTGCAGAGGCATGAGGGGAGATATGCTAATGATAAATCAGGAGCTGGAACTGATATCTTAGTCCTACTCTTGCCTACCTCCAATTCCCCAAGCTGTTTATGTTTATATCAAGCTAGTTTAAAAACCCATGTACACGGGCCTCAGTGCCTCCCAGCAGCCTCGGCTGGTGCCCAAAGCCTCTCTGTTCACCAAGCTGTCACAGGAAGGTGCACAGCGAGGACTCAGGTCCGAATTCGGAGCATCCCACTCTGTATCAGTCGTAGCATGTTCAGGCAGTCTGTATTGTGCAGGACTGCAGAGCGTCAGTCTTTACTGCACACGACTGCAGTGAGTGTAGTCTCTACTGCACATGATGGCTTCTGACAAACATCCTAGACAATTATTATATAGGATATTCTCCCGTTAACAATGCTTGTGCCAAGCAGATGGCAGTCGAGAAGTACATTGTAGGCCATTTCTTTCCTCTCACCTTGATTAATGTTAACAAGGCATTTAGGATATTGGGGTAATGTTATTCCATTTTCCTGGTCATGTCACTATGGAAATGGCTTGCTAGCATTAAAGACTTAACTATGGTACACGCACAAATATAAACGTAAACACATATTACACTCCTCACACACACACACTATCTGTCTCATGCACAAACACACACACACATTAAATTCATACACACACTTTTTCACACACTATATTTCTTTTACGCATGCGCACCAACATACTCCTCTCTCTCTATCACACACACACACACAAAAATATATATTTGCACCCATTCTCTCACACTCATCCAGTCTCAAACACATAAACCCCACACAATCTCTCACACACATACACAAACACAGTCACATGAACTCACTGGAACACACTCTTTCTTTTCCACACAAATACAAACACACACATATTTACATGCATGCATGCTCACAAACACACACACACACACACACTTTATTGGTGATAAATAATTAAACCCGCCTCTTCATACCCATTTATAGTTGTTGGTGTGAGTCATTTACTATACCCTGTTCCTTCTTCATGTGATTCTGTGTGTGTGTTGTTATATAAGAGTGGACCCAGGGGCTGGCTCAAGTTGGTCAGAGGGCCTGATTTGGACCACAGGATATATTTTTCTACTTCTGTACTAGACCATACCCTGAGGGACAGGAGTAGAAAGCAAATGTCCCAACTCAGAGAATGATCTTCAAAGGCAGATTAGTAAATTCCTAAACTGTGACTGCAAAAGTCATACCCTCAGCTCAGAATATGGGCGACATTGGCGCTGTAGAGGAGCTCCTCATTATCTGGTGCTTTACTTGCCTTATGGAAAATTCAGCCCTGTGTGGAGTAGTTCACAGGCTTCTGATACATTCAGTTGTCTGACTCTCTCTCTCTGCTCTTTATCTGTCTCATACAAAACACAAGAAAAGTGTTTGAAAGATAAATAATATTTTCCCTCTTAACTGGTTTAAGTCTCCACTGCAAAACTACAAAATAGCAGATTGCTTTCATTCAAAAAGCAGCTCTACCATTTGTCTGCATTGGTCTATAGTGTATTGATCCTTTAAACAATCTTTGACAATTTAAAGGCTGCAAAATGTCATTAATCCTCAATGCATTCAGGACCCTTTCAGCTCCTCTCCACTGGTCTAGCTATGATTTGACTCTTAGTATTTGGCGCTGGGAAATTTTGCTCTTGCAATACTGCATTATCCTGCTGGACAAAGTGGTCCTGCTTCACCTCTGCGCCTCTCTGCTTGCACCCCTCTGTTGTAATGGTTTATTGATTTTCATGTTGAGCAGGAAAGAGCAGCGATGCTACAGCACAGAAGAGCTGAGGCAGAGGCTTTATAAAATATTCATAGCATGATGCTGTAGTCAGCTCTGCCTTACAGATTGGGGAATCCACCCTATATGTTTCTCACTGACTGAAAGCTCCCACTTGATTCATGATTTGTTTGAGTACTGAGTAAACAGTTCATACCTCACTACAGTGTGTCTGCCAGGCTCTGCACAATTCCCTGCTCTTGTTATTATGACATTGAGATGATGTGCTAAGAAGAACTGGATCAATTTTGTGGGCACATCAACTGCCCAATAGGCGACAAATAAAAATTAACATTGATTTAAATGGCACTATGATATTTTATTAAATTTGCTTCTATGGTAGCATAGTTTTATAAAAACAGGACTGCGCTGTAGTTCAACAAAACAACTCCTCTCAGCTATTCAGGGGTCAGAAAACTGACACCATGTGCTGGGACACAACTTGTAAATCTATGGCTCTCTGCCACATACTTCACAGGTTAAGTTTGTAGTCTGCATAGATCCGCTGTGCTGCTATTTAAAGCTCACTACATACTGTCTATTGCTGTTGGCTGGAGGTGGATGATGATTGTTTTAGTCTGGCAGCAGCTGAAGGGCCTCATGTTGCTCAGCCCTGAACTAGCATGTCTGAGTCAAATCCCTGAGAGTTCCCACGTGTGAAGTAGGGTGACCACATTTCCATTCTGCCATTCCGGGACATGTGGTCACCCTAGTCATGTGGCTGAGGCTCCTGCTGGTGCTGACCATCTTTCTGAGTCTGACACAGAGTAAGAGTTCCCAGTGGAACTCTTACTCTGTGTCAGTCTCAGAGAGATGGGAGCCTCAGCCGCGGGTCTCACTTGAAGCGTCAGCATACCTGCTCCATCGCAGCTGTCTCGCACGCACCAGTCCAGCCAGCCAATTAAATGTATTTGCCAGCCAATGAGGACCATATAGCAAATACATTTCATTGGCTGGCTGGACTGGTGCATGTTGCTCCATTCCGGGACTCTTTGTTGTCCCGGTGGGGGGTGACCCCGGAGGTGGGACAAAGACCCCCAAAAAGGGACAGTCCCGGGCATTCCGGGATGTGTGTCCTCCCTAGTGTGAAGTGAACTCATATTCATATTTGGGAACTCTCAAGGTTTGACCCTGAGATCCAGGGCTTTGACACAAATCTCAGGGTCTCAGGGTGAAAGGCCAAATTCTCAGGGTGAGAAAATCCAGTGTTACCTGCACCAATTAAATGTTTCTTTAGAATCTAAAATGGCTCGATTTGGATCAGAAAGGTAGACAGAGATGTCCTGCATGTCTCGTTTGTGTTTAGGCAGTGAGATCTCTAAGCTGTAGCACGTTCCTTGAGGAGCTACTGTTTTATCCCTGGGTTTGAGCAAGCAAGGTCATACTGCAAAAAATCTGCATTATAGGAAACTTTAAGGGTTAATATTTCAAAGACCTCAGGGTCAGCTCATTTTGAAGCATCTCAGGTATGCACTTGAGGCATGGGAACCACTGCAACCTAATAATTAACCACTGGAGCCCTGTAGCAGGCATTTTTCAAATACACTCTCCTTTAAACCTTGCACATTGCAATGTGTTGGATACCTCACTGGCACTCAGAAGGTTAAATGGATGATCTGGCCTTCCTAATTTAGTGCATAGTGCCCAGTGTATCATACAAAAAGCAAATTTGCTGACATTCAGGAACAAACCATCTGCACCTTAGTGAATAAATAAACATTCCTCTTTTTTGTCAAAAGAATGTTCCTGTCACTTCAATTTCCTGTTTTCCAGAAATGACATAATTTCCTGTTATTTGGTTGGCTTCTTCATTGTTTTAAATTGCAGTGTGCTGTATACAATTATTGTAGACTTGATAAAGCACCACCAAGATCCAGAATGTCTTCTTATTTATTGAGCTGAACAAATATTTCTACTCTTGTAACTGTTATGGTTAGTGGATTATTATCTATAAATACTCTTGGATATTTATGAGAGGTCATGAACCATTCTCCGGCTAGTGCAATAGAGAAGGAGATGCCCAGAGATATCTGCTAAAGTAGGAAGAAAACACATAAGCAAACAGCATATATGTATGAGTACATTTGTTCCCCAATGACTACATAGGTATTTACACAGTAGGAAACTAGACTGATCTACTGGAGTAATTCTGGGGCAAACCAACTGTACTCTAGGGGCTAAATAAGCATCTCCACTGATTTAAATGGAGCTTTTAACCCCTTGAAAGCTAGAAAATAAAAGAGCTGATAACCTTCAAATCTCACTTGAAAATGCACCTCTTGGATAAAATCGCAGCATGCTAGAAGGCACTGATGTTGTACAATGAACGCTCTTATAAATTATTTACATTACTGATGTCCTCTATCATCATCAGAACTAGCACTGTATTCAGCACTTGACCCTAATGTACTCTGTATGTCTCCCATTACCACTTTAGGTTGTAAGCTTTCGGGCAGGGACCTCGCACCCAATGTTTCACTCTACAAAGCACGTGTAACCCTGTTTTGTTTAAACCCTAAAATTGTAAAGCGCTGCGTACACTTGTGGCGCTATATAAATAAACATATTAATTAATTAATTCATTCATTCATTCGAGTTGGAGATCTCTCTACCATTTAAAGCAACAGTATTTTTTATGAAAAAATATATACAATACCGTGGAAAAATTTTTGTCTAGTGAGAAAATGCTGTAAAGTAAGACTGCTTTAAAATAGATGTTAATAGATTATATTGATCAATTAACAAAATGATAGCGAGTGAACAGAAGAAAAATCTAAATCAGATACTTGATGAGATCATCCTTTGCCTTCAAAACAGCATCAATTCTTCTAGGTACACTTGCAGAAGTCAGGGATTATGTAGGCATATATTCAGGCGTATGAATAAACAATTATACCAAACAGATGCTAATGATCATCAATAGTGTTGAGCGAGCATGCTCGGCCGATGCTCGGATCGGCTCGAGCATCGCTCTGCTCGGCACATGGCGGTACTCGTACGAGTACCGCATGTGCTCGCCCGCCATGTTCGGGTCTCCTCCCCGCACGTTTTGCGGCTGCTGCGCAGCCAATAAACGTGCAGGGAGGCTCTGACATCGGTGTAATGCCAGCAGCCATGTTGGCTGCTGGCATTACACTGATTGGCTGGCCAGAACCCGTGGTCAGGTGCTGTATAGCACCTGACCATCGAGTTCGGCTCAGTCTGAGCCAGGGAGAGCTGAGGATAGGAAGGGAAAGGCAGTGTAGGGAGGAAAAAAACAAAAATTGTGAAAAAAAAAGAACCAAAAGTCCTTTTTAGGACTACTGTGTGTGGGGGCAGCAGGTTATTTGGTGTGGGGGGAAAAAAACAACAAAAAAAAAAAATATATATATATATTCTGTTTAGTGTGCAAAGTTGCAGATTAGAGCACATTCTGTTTAGTGTGCACAGTTGCAGATTAGAGCACATTCTGTTTAGTGTGCAAAGTTGCAGATTAGAGCACATTCTGTTTAGTGTGCAAAGTTGCAGATTAGAGCACATTCTGTTTAGTGTGCAAAGTTGCAGATTAGAGCACATTCTGTTAAGTCTTCAAACTAAAATATCAAAGTCACGTATTCCATTCAGTGTGCGTCGCCGCAGTTTAGCAGCACATTCTGAGTACTGTGCAGAGTTGCAGAATAGGAAGAAATACTGTTAAGTCTTCAAACTAAAATATCAAAGTCACATATTCCATTCAGTGTGCTTCGCCGCAGTTTAGCAGCACATTCTGTGTACTGTGCAGAGTTGCAGAATAGGAAGAAATACTGTTAAGTCTTCAAACTAAAATATCAAAGTCACATATTCCATTCAGTGTGCTTCGCCGCAGTTTAGCAGCACATTCTGTGTACTGTGCAGAGTTGCAGAATAGGAAGAAATACTGTTAAGTCTTCAAACTAAAATATCAAAGTCACATATTCCATTCAGTGTGCTTCGCCGCAGTGTAGCAGCACATTCTGTGTACTGTGCAGAGTTGCAGAATAGGAAGAAATACTGTTAAGTCTTCAAACTAAAATATCAAAGTCACATATTCCATTCAGTGTCTTTCACCGCCGTTTAACAGCCTATTCTGTGTACTCTGCAGAGTTGCAGAATTATAAGAAATACTGTTAAGTTTTCAAACTCAAATATTAAAGTCACATATTCCATTCAGTGTCTTTCACCGCCGTTTAACAGCCTATTCTGTGTACTCTGTACAGTTGCAGAATTATAAGAAATACTGTTAAGTTTTCAAACTCAAATATTAAAGTCACATATTCCATTCAGTGTCTTTCACCGCCGTTTAACAGCCTATTCTGTGTACTCTGTACAGTTCCAGAATTATAAGAAATACTGTTAAGTTTTCAAACTCAAATATTAAAGTCACATATTCCATTCAGTGTCTTTCACCGCCGTTTAACAGCCTATTCTGTGTACTCTGTACAGTTCCAGAATTATAAGAAATACTGTTAAGTTTTCAAACTCAAATATTAAAGTCACATATTCCATTCAGTGTGTTTCAACGCCGTTTAACAGCCTATTCTGTGTACTCTGCAGAGTTGCAGAATAGTAAGAAATACTGTTAAGTTTTCAAACTCAAATATTAAAGTCACATATTCCATTCAGTGTCTTTCACCGCCGTTTAACAGCCTATTCTGTGTACTCTGCAGAGTTGCAGAATTATAAGAAATAAAGAAATACTGTTAAGTTTTCAAACTCAAATATTAAAGTCACATATTCCATTCAGTGTCTTTCACCGCCGTTTAACAGCCTATTCTGTGTACTCTGCAGAGTTGCAGAATTATAAGAAATACTGTTAAGTTTTCAAACTCAAATATTAAAGTCACATATTCCATTCAGTGTCTTTCACCGCCGTTTAACAGCCTATTCTGTGTACTCTGTACAGTTGCAGAATTATAAGAAATACTGTTAAGTTTTCAAACTCAAATATTAAAGTCACATATTCCATTCAGTGTCTTTCACCGCCGTTTAACAGCCTATTCTGTGTACTCTGTACAGTTCCAGAATTATAAGAAATACTGTTAAGTTTTCAAACTCAAATATTAAAGTCACATATTCCATTCAGTGTGTTTCAACGCCGTTTAACAGCCTATTCTGTGTACTCTGCAGAGTTGCAGAATAGTAAGAAATACTGTTAAGTTTTCAAACTCAAATATTAAAGTCACATATTCCATTCAGTGTCTTTCACCGCCGTTTAACAGCCTATTCTGTGTACTCTGTACAGTTCCAGAATTATAAGAAATACTGTTAAGTTTTCAAACTCAAATATTAAAGTCACATATTCCATTCAGTGTGTTTCAACGCCGTTTAACAGCCTATTCTGTGTACTCTGCAGAGTTGCAGAATAGTAAGAAATACTGTTAATTTTTCAAACTCAAATATTAAAGTCACTTATTCCATTCAGTGTGTGTCACCGCAGTTTAGCAGCCTATTCTGTGTACTCTGCAGAGTTGCAGAATAGTAAGAAATACTGTTAATTTTTCAAACTCAAATATTAAAGTCACTTATTCCATTCAGTGTGTGTCACCGCAGTTTAGCAGCCTATTCTGTGTACTCTGCAGAGTTGCAGAATAGTAAGAAATACTGTTAAGTTTTCAAACTCATATATATTAAAGTCATATATATCGTGTAAGATGAAGAAGGCGGGTAAAAAGGGACGGGGAAGTGGACGTGATCCTGAAAGTTCAGGGCGCGGGTCAGGACGCGGAGAAACTGTGCCTGGTGCCAGAGCACAAGAAAGAAAGACATCCACCATACCTAGCTTCATGTCTGATTTCACAGGGCGTCGCAGGACATCACTCTCGAGGTCCGACCAGTGCGAACAGGTGGTCGGTTGGATGACAGCTGATACTGCTTCCAGTCGGTTAAGCACCACCCTGTCTTCCACCAAGTCCACTCTCAGTAGCCAAGAGTCTGGTCAACATAATCCTCACTCTGATCATCCTTCCTCCCACCATACACGGTCTGGTCAAAGAAGTGATCCCACACTGGGATATAGTGATGAGCTCGTCTCATCACCAATCCTTCATTTGACCCTCTCTCCAAGCACGCTTGCAGAGGAACATGACATCTTGTGCCCTGATTCACAACCTCTAGAGGCTACCCAATCACAAGAAGATGACAGATGTGAACGGCATTTAAGGTCAAAGGAAGTAGTGGATGATGATGATGATGATGAGACACAGTTGCCATTAAATCAACCACTATTTCCTTCTCAAGACCTTGTTGAGGAGAATGTTATACAGTTGTCAATGACCGAGTATGTGGTGGGATCAAGACTTGAGGAGGATGATCAGAGTGAGGAAGTGGAGGAGGACTTGGTGGACGATGAGGTGACTGACCCCACCTGGGAAGGTGTAGAGCCGAGCGATGACAGCAGTCCTGAGGGTGAGCCATCTGCAGCACCGCAACAGGCTGGAAGAGGCAGTGGTGTGGCTACAGAAAGAAGGCGGACCGCACCAAACCGGCCCGCAAATGTTCCACGGAGCACCCCCTTGCGTAAATCTACCTTGCCAAGGGGTAGGTGTTCCGCGGTATGGCGTTTTTTTAAGGAAAGTGCGGACGACAAAAGATTTGTAGTTTGCAACCTGTGCCACACCAGAATGAGCCGAGGCATGAACACTAGAAACCTCACCACCACCAGCATGATCCGACACATGGCATCCAAGCACCGTAGTAAGTGGGAGGAACGCCTGGATCGCCCATCTGTGTCTGCAGGCCACACCACTGCCTCCTCTTCCCCTGTTTTCGGTGCCGGCCAATCGCCTGTCGAAGGCGCAGGCCCGCATACCTCCCGCCCTGCACCTGTACCATCTGAAGCACCATCAGCGACCACATCCACTTCCCTGTCCCAGCACAGCGTCCAAATGTCGTTACCCCAGGCATTTGAGCGCAAGAGAAAGTACCCAGCCACCCACCCACAGGCCATAGCACTAACCTCACACCTTTCAAAATTACTGGCCATCGAAATGCTGCCATTTAGGCTTGTGGACACTGAGTCCTTCCGCAGCCTGATGGCAGCAGCTGTCCCTCGGTACGCCGTCCCCAGCCGCCACTACTTTTCCCGGTGTGCCATCCCCGCATTACACCACCATGTGTCCCGTAACATCACCCGTGCCCTGACCAACGCAGTTACTGGGAAGGTCCACTTAACGACTGACACATGGACAAGTGCTTGTGGCCAGGGACGCTACATTTCCCTGACGGCACACTGGGTGAATGTCGTGGAGGCTGGGAGCGACTCGGACCCTGGGATGGCACGGGTGCTACCCACGCCGAGGATTGCGGGCCCTACCTCCATCAGGGTTTCCACCAGCACCTACGTTATTGGCTCCTCCTCCTCCGTTTCCACCTCCGAATTCTCTACACACACCGCCACTCCCCCATCAGCCAGTAGCTGGAAGCAGTGTAGCACTGCAGTGGGGAAGCGTCAACAGGCCGTGCTGAAGCTGATCTGCCTTGGGGACAAACAGCACACGGCCTCAGAGCTGTTGCAGGGGATTAGTCACCAGACCGAGCAGTGGCTCTCGCCACTCAACCTGCAACCAGGCATGGTTGTGTGTGATAATGGGCGTAACTTGGTGGCGGCTTTGGAGCTCGGCAAGCTCACACACGTACCATGCCTAGCGCATGTATTTAATTTAGTGGTGCAGCGATTTCTAAAAACCTACCCCAATGTGCATGATCTCTTGACCAAGGTGCGCCGCGTGTGTGCACATTTCCGTAAGTCATCTACAGCTTCGGCCGGCCTGTTGAAGCTGCAGCAGCGCTTACAATTGCCAGCTCACCGGCTGCTGTGTGACGTGAGCACGCGCTGGAACTCCACCTTCCACATGTTGGCCCGGCTTTGTGAGCAGCAGAGGGCAGTAGTGGAGTACCAGCTGTTACACGGTCGTCGCCTCTCCGTTCAACTTCCTGTAATCAGAAGTGAGGAGTGGGAATGGATGTCAGACCTCTGCGAGGTTTTACGCAATTTTGAGGAATCGACACAGATGGTGAGCGGCGATAACGCTATTATCAGTGTAACCATCCCACTTCTGTGTCTACTGAAACGCTCGCTGCTCACAATTAAAACCGACGCTTTGCATGTGGAAGAGGTGGAAATGGGGGAGGAAGAGCTTACACAAGGTGATAGCCAGAGCACCCTCACTTCGTCTTCTCAGCGACAATTGGAGGAGGCGGAGGAGGAGGAGGAGGAGGAGGAGGAGGAGGAAGACACGGTTGCCTCCGCTACAGAGGGTAGCCATGGAACTTTAGTTCCATCTCTTCAGCGTGGGTGGGCAGAAGAGGAGGAAGAGGATGAGGATATTGAGAGTCAGCCTCCTGGTGAGGACAGCGAAATCTTGACTGTTGGTACTCTGGCACACATGGCTGACTTTATGTTAGGCTGCCTTTCCCGTGACCCACGCGTTGTACGCATTTTAGACAACACGGATTACTGGGTGTTCACCCTTCTGGACCCCCGCTACAAAGAGAATTTCTCATCTCTCATTCCTCCGGTGGAGAGGACAAGCAAAATGGTGCAATACCAGAAGGTTCTTGTTGAAAAATTGCTCCAAAATTTTCCATCTGACAACGCTGGCGGCAGAGTACGTGCTACCTTGGCCAACCGAGAAGGGGAGAAAAGGGGAGCACACAGCAGTTCCGACAAAGGCAGGGCAACACTCTCCAAGGCGTGGGACACCTTCATGACACCCCGCCAGCACCCTCACCCTGATGCGCAGCCTAGTGTCACAAGGAGGGAAAAGTTTTGGAAGATGGTGAAGGAGTACGTAGCAGACCGTGTCAGCGTCCTCAATGATCCCTCTGTGCCTTACAACTACTGGGTGTCCAAGCTGGACACGTGGTATGAACTGGCACTCTACGCCTTGGAGGTGCTGGCCTGCCCTGCCGCCAGCGTTCTGTCTGAGCGGGTATTTAGTGCTGCTGGTGGCATCATAACAGATAAGCGTATCCGCCTTTCCACCGACAATGCTGATAGGTTGACACTTATAAAAATGAACAAGGCCTGGATTTCCCCTGACTTCTCCACTCCACTGGAGGAAAGCCCCGGGGGAACATAAACTCACTTTATATATGTTATTTACAATGATGGGAATACTCTGTATTCCCATTCACCCCTTCCACCCCAAAAACGGGTATATGGTTGACTCTTAATGTTCTCATCCTCCTCCTCCTCTTCCATATGCCCTGGGATATAATTTTTATATAGGGCCAGCTCACCAGCGTGCCCTGGGATATAATTTTTATATAGGGCCAGCTCACCAGCGGGCCCTGTGATATAATTTTTATATAGGGCCAGCTCACCAGCGGGCCCTGTTTGCCAATTTTTATATAGGTCAGCTCACCAGCGGGCCTTCTCATATAATGTTTTATTGGGTCAGCTCTCTAGCGGGCCCTCTCATATAATGTTTTATAGCGTCAGCTCACTAGCGGGCCTTCGCATATAATGTTTAGGATGGTCAGCTCTGCAGCAGACCCTCACCCATAATGTTTTAGATGGTCAGCTCAGCGCACGTTTCCCTCTTAATCATGGCCTCAGTTCTGAAAATCAAGGAAATTTTTGGGAGAATTTGCCTCTGCGCACGTTTCCCTCTTAATCATGGCCTCAGTTCTGAAAATCAAGGAAATTTTTGGGAGAATTTGCCTCTGCGCACGTTTCCCTCTTAATCATGGCCTCAGTTCTGAAAATCAAGGAAATTTTTGGGAGAATTTGCCTCTGCGCACGTTTCCCTCTTAATCATGGCCTCAGTTCTGAAAATCAAGGAAATTTTTGGGATAATTTGCCTCTGCGCACGTTTCCCTCTTAATCATGGCCTCACTTCAGAAAATCGATGAAATTTTTGGGAGAATTTGCAGATGATATACAAGTAAATATACAGCAAATACTGTTTGGTAACAATTTTTCGCCTAAAGTCGTTTTTATTTTCCTTTTTGTGTGTTTTACGGTCAGTCTGTAAAAATGGCGTACTACGGGCGAAAGATCGTTCCCAGCAGCGATGTTGGAGTCCAAGATGCATCCAGACATCCTCCCTATGCTGTCCCTGAACCATTTCTGTAGTGTTTCCATCTTTTTCTGCCCTTTTCCTATGGACCAGGCACCCTCCCCTCATCAGAGCAGGGGGTGCCTGGTGTAATGCTCGAGTCCTCCCATTGACTTCAATGGGGCTCGGATGCTCGGCCGAGCACTCGAGCCTCAGGGGGTGCTCGGTCAGAGCACCCGAACATCCGAGCATTGGGGTGCTCGCTCATCACTAATCATCAATTTAATATGCGAGTTGTAACACAATCATTAACTGAAACAGAAGAAGCTGTGTGGGAGGAATGAAACTGGGTGAGGAACAACGAAACTCAGCTAAAAATGTGAGGTTGCTGAAGACAGTATAATGTCAAAAGTCATACACCATGGAAAGACTGAGCACAGCAACAAGACACAAGGTAGTTATACTGCATCAGCAAGGTCTCTCCCAGGCAGAAATTTCAAGGCAGACAGGGGTTTCCAGATGTGCTGTCCAAGCTCTTTTGAAGAAGCACAAAGAAAAGGGCAACACTGAGAACAGTAGATGCAGTGGTTGACCAAGGAAACAGTGCAGCAGATGAAAGACACATCCTGTTACGTCTCTCAACAATCAGAAGATGTCCAGAAGTGCCATAAGCTCAGAAGACTTGCAGCCAAAAAGCCATACCTCCAACATGGGAACAAGTCTAAGTGACTCAACTATGCATGAAAACACAGGAAATGGGGTGTAGATAAATTTCAGCAGGTGCTCTGGACTGGTGAGTAGGGGTGGGTGAAAGGTCCCGTTGTGTTCCCATGAAAAAATCAGTTAAAACCACGTTGTTGTCCACTTTTTCTTGGGATAATCCAATTTAAGTACAGTGACTAAAATCTTCGCCATTTGCACCTATTGGCAAAAATTCATAGCCATTTTTCAATGGCTAGAACGTTTTTGCCCCTTTATTAATGTGTTTTTTGCCTTTTTGCTATACAAACGTGACATTTTCCAGGAAGTGAAACACAATAGAAGCAGCTACATAGCGAGAGAGAGGTGCTGTGCTGCTCTGCTGTGATATTATAGAAAAATTGAAGCAGGAAAGGCTCATACTGACTGCTATCACTATGAGCAAGTTTAAGAATAATAAAAGGAGGAGCTGCAAGGACCCTTATGTGTCCACTGAGTCTGAGGAGTAGGAGGATGAAGTGACCATTACAGACCCAATGCTGGCCAGTCCCCCTAAATCACCCCTAGCGATCTTGGGGAAATTAATTTCAAGGGAGGAAGAAGAGGGTAGTAGTGAAAACAGGACAGGTCAGCTGCCTGTGCCTGCTGCCAGACGTGCTACACCTGCTGTCAGTTCTGCCCCTGCTGCCACCAGTGCTGAATCTGCTGCCAGTGATGAATCTGCTGCCAGTGTGATTGTCATTCTCGGGGGGGGGGGGTGATGATGCCAAGTGTGACAGCAGGGGTCATACTTGCCATCCCCAAGCAGTCTTGCCACTAGTACTACAACTAAGAAGGTCCAGCAGCTTGTTAGTGTTAGGAGTGAAGGAGGGGGTGATCATCATATTACTAGTGACTGTGAGGAGGAAGACTCAGGGATTGATGTGATTGGTGTTAGTGGTAGTAACAGTGATGGTGAAGCAGCTGGTGGGACTAGCATTAAGGGAGTGTCAAGGGAAGCAATGCAGAACATCCAGACTGGAAGTCAAGGAAGCCCACACCATTTCCCTGACCCTGGGAATCCCCTTCCCCTCTCAGCATTGTCCAGGTGGAAAATGATCGTGAAGAAGGCAGAACTGTTGCTTAGCAGCAATAATACCACCACCACTACCAGGAACACAGATCAGCTGTCTGTGATTGCTGCTAATGCTGCCACTCTGCCTTCTTCAGGTCACCAAAAAATGGCAAGTGTGCCATTAGGGGACCCTCTGTCACATTCCTCGTCACCTCCTCCAGCCAGAGAGATGTTTGTAATAAAGCAGCAGCAGCAGCAGCAGCATGGAGGGACTAGTGGTGGTGGTGGTGATGATGATGGTGGAGAAGCTGGGGGGGAAGAGACATTGATGGCCTTTTTAGCCCAAACTGAGAAGGAATGGGAGACAGGGATGATGATGGGCATCGCAACAAGGATAATTCATCCCGCAGAATATGCTAAGCTGGTGGCAGGGAGGGTTCATCATTACTATTAAACTGTCAGCAAGTTGTCATGTGTCCTTAGCAAGGTGTGGACAAGGGGCATAGTGACATCAGCAGTACTTGGTTTCTGGTGGGGGAATTTCACATTGGGGAACCTAAGTGTCATGGTGTTTGGACAGAGTTGTGCCAGGTGTTTCATGTGAGTGCAGATGTACCCATTGTTCCACTTCCCAGTCCTTCCTTTATTTATACTGTGCACATTGCAGTTGCTGATGTGAGAGGCACCTTTCCTACTCTTAAGGGTAAACATGTCTATTCTAGTATGAACACACCCATGCTTTTGGAGGAGGGGCAGGTGGAGAAGCATTATTGGCTAACTTCTTTTCTCCACATATACCTGAAATGGTGGTGTGTGGGCTAGTTATGGTGCTGCTACTGCCTCAGGAGCATCACTGGAGCTAGCCATGGCAAGTGGAACCTTCATCACCCATGTTACTGCTGTTGTTAACCCCATTCCCTTTGAGCTGTCTAATCATCCTGCTGCTTAAACCACTCAGCAGCAGCAACAGCAAGAACAGCAGTCACAAATTCCGCAATTATATCAGGGCATTTGACAATGGCCAGAGGCCACTGGCCAACATGACATGACCCGCTGGCACTAGACCAGTAAGGCATTTGTTTTTTTCAGGACTTGTGCTTAAAAAAACCCCCCCAACAACAACGGCCTACAAAAAAATAAAGAATTTTTGGGGGCTTGTTTCTAACAAGCCTAAGTCCTACAAATCAGTGCTTCCTCAGGGCTTTTGCCTCTTTTAAGTCTATGGCCTACAAATCAATGTTTCCTGAGGGCATGGAACTCTAACAACAAATTTTACAAATAATCCTCTACAAAATACTCTATCATATCAAGTATCAGTCTCCTCCAGTGGCAGCTTATGTCGGGGTCCCTTTCTGTATCACGTTATGTAGAAGTTTCTTATTTTATTTAATTATTTTTTTTTAATTAACTGTCCCCCAATACTAGTCAACATACCCTCCAAAACAAATTCCCTGTTCAACTGATTCTTTCTCCACACCCCACCTGAAAAGGCACCCTCATACCCCTTTTATACTATGCCTTTGGGAAATAAAATAACATTTGCTTTGTGCTGTGTGTAAATTTAATGGAATGAGCTAGGCGAAAACGAGGGAAAATGGCACTTTTCGCAGTAAATTATTTGCCAAGTGGGAAGTGCCATTATTCGAAGATTTTTGTTTGAGGAGAACATTTCCGCCTATCCCTACTGATAATCAAAATTTAAAACATTTGGCTGTAGCAAAAGGCAGTTTGTTTGCCGAAGGCCTGGCACAAGAATGAGTGTAGGCAACAGTGAAGCATGGTGGAGATTCCTTGCAAGTTTGGGGCTGTATATCTGCAAATGGAGTTGGGGATTTGGTCAGAATTAATGGTATCCTCAATGCTGAGGCAGATACTTATCCATCATGCAATACAGGGAGGCATCTTATTGGCCCTAAATGTATTCTGCAGCATGACAATGACCCCAAACATATAGCCAAAGTCATTAAGAACTATCTTAAAGGGATAGTAATACTTAAGATGTAAAAAATATATGTTGTAGGGTTTATGTCCCTGAATAAAACAAGGGTACTTCCACTGCTGAGAGATATTTTATTAAAAAAATTATAACAGCTGGAACTTGAATTTTTTAGGTGCAATATCACAGTGGCCTGAAAATCTACAGTGGCTCTGTTGCTACACCATCCTATGGAGATTTGTGGTCTACAGACCACAGCTGTCTATAGGATGGTGTAGTACACTAAATTTTCAGGCCACTGTGATATTGCACCTAAAAAATTCAAGTTTGAGCTGTTATCATTGTATTACTAAAATATCTCTCAGCAGTGGGAGTAACCTTGTTTTACTCAGGGGGATAAACCCTACAATATATATATATATATTTTACATTTTAAGTATTACTATCCCTTTAAGCATAAAGAAGAAAAAGGAGTCCTCAGAAGTGATAGTATGGCATTACATGAAGAGAGAGAAGCAACTGAGGCTGCCTAAATCCACAGAACTGTGTGCAAGTGTACCTAGAAGAACTGTGATTAGTTCTGTGTGCAAGTGTACCTAGAAGAACTGATGCTGTCTTGAAGGCAAAGGGTGGTCACACCAAATATTGATTTGATTTAGATTTTTCTTCTGTTCACTAACTACGCATTTTGTTAAAGGATGAATATAAACTATTAACATGTAACATTCTTACTTTACAGCATTTTTTTCACACCTGTCTAAAACCTTTGCACAGTACCCTATATTGTATGGCTTTTTCTGCTTTGAGAAAGATAACTCATTCAAAGGCAAAAAAAAAATGCAGAGCGACAAACCCACTTTTGCACCGCAGATATTCTATAGCTGGCCCGGTATATGGAACAACCAGAGTTGATGGTCAAAACTCACGTTGTGGCCAAGTGCTCTTTGTTGGTTTTTGTTCCTACAACTCACACTAAATAGTGCAAACTGTGGGAACTTCAAAGGAAAAAAACCAACTCTGTGAGTGAGCTCAAAACAGTTACCCTCCCTCTACCTCCCATACACTAACCGTACACTATCCCTAACATGACACTTAAATAATATTGCCCCTAACACTAGTATAACAACCAGAAATGTAACACTTATCTGTCATCCACTGTCCATCTTCTTCAATCTTCTCTCTTCTTTCTTCTTTTCTTCTGTCTTCATTAAAATCTGTTCTTAAAAAACAAACAAACAAACAAACAAAAAAAAATACAATGAGGATCTTTGTGAAATAAAAGAGATGCCACAGTTAACCCTTTGAATGCTAGAGGGGTACCCCTCCGACGCTCAAAAGGTTAAAAGTAGTGTGGCATCTCTCTTAACAAAATAAGTCATTCTTATTGATTAAAATTCAAAAAAGTATCAACATTTCTGTCAAATAGCAGAGACAGGCATCCAGATGGTCACAGACCCCCTTGCCAGTGCCCCAGTCACTGAGGGAAATGTGAACCAAGACTGGCTTTTATATGCCAGTCTCTATTCAAAATGATTGGCAGCCTCCAGCAGGGGGATGATGGAACTCTCTATAAGTTGATTGGCTGGGATGTGTGTATGCACACACTACTTTTTTTTAAAAAGAATGACAACCTGTTGTTTTTAAGAGAGATGCCACACTTCTTTTAACTCTTTGAGAGTGGAGGGGTACCCCTCTGACACTCAAAGTGTTAACTGTGGCAACTCTTGGGCGGAATGATTTTTTTTCACAAAGAACCTCATTCGATGTGTTTTTTTTAGAACACATTTTATTGAAGACAGAAGAAAAGAAGAAGGGAAGAGAGAAGGTTAAAAAAGATGGCCAGTAGCTGTCCACCGTACTGAGAACTCAGCAGGATATCAGGATTATAGGTAAGTGTTTATTTTTCAAGACATGTGTTAACTGTAGTAAGATTAACCCTGTGAGTGCCAGTGTGGTATGCAGTGCCGTGCATTGCATTGCATAACCTGCATTCATAAGGTTAATTTTCTTTTGTTTTTAAGGATCAGTGTGTGTGTTGGAAACCACTTTTCTAACACACACACTGGTGGTTTTCACCACACGTTAGTAACTCTTTTTTCGTAGCGCAGGTTTTTCATCATAATAAGTGCAGTCTTTAACATGAAAACACCACATGTAATAGAATACAAAATTCTGTTGTTTTAAGTGGTGTCCAATGGGCACATATTTTGCACCCATTGGACATTTTTGCACAGCAGTGGATTTTGACAGGGCAGTTAATAGAATAGCCAGTTTTGAAAATAGTGGGTTGAGTAGAATCGAGCCCTGACCCCAAAGAATTGGAGAAGTGATGTTACTGGAGAAGTCATCTCCTCTTTATCACCTGTATCACTCCTTAGTGCATCTCCTTCTTTATCTTGAGTTGTTTATAACTCGTGAATAAAGAATCTCCCAGCAGTGGAAGAGACCTTGTTTTTGTCATCAGGAAATCTCCTACAACATATATTAAATAAATATAAGAATATTCCTTTAACTTCTTGGCTGCTAATGACATCTCCAATTCATTGCTTCACAATTAAAGAGAAATCAATGTTATTAACTCAGACATATCCTACAGAATGATTGAGCCACTGACTGATTCACCTGTGTTCATGTGAGGGTATCCTGAAAACCTGCACCATTACTCCCTGGGCATGAAGGCAGGTTTGAACACCCCTGGTCTAAGGTGGGATAAAAAGGAGATAATGAGAAGATAACTTCTCCAGAGTGAAAAACTCTCCAGTTCCTAAGCACTAAGAACTTTCCAAATTGAGACATCTTAGTGCATATGAGCCATAAAATAACCTAGGAACTTAATGTTTTTTCTATTTACTATTTACTGGAAACTACTTTTTGAAACAAGGAAAAGAAGAAGACTGAAGAGAAGAAGACAGAAGATGTTGAGAGAAGAAAAAAGAAGAAGGAGGATGGAATATGACAGAAGAAGATTGACAGTGGATGACAGGTAAGTGTTACATAGGTCTGGCTGTTTATTGTCAGTAGATGTTTTTTTAACTTAGTCGGATTAACCCTGTGAGTGCCTGTGGAGTAAGCATACCCAACTGGCACTCACAGGGTTAATTCTACTAACATTTCACACATTTTGGGATTGCTTTGGATGTATTGATATGGGGCTTTGGGCCCCATATCAGTACATACACTGGTGACTTAAGCTTTTTTCAGGTTCAATTACTGCATCTGCACTGTTGAGATGCGTTAAGGGAGTCTGCACTCAGAAAAAAATGGGTGCAGATTTCCCTGTTAAAGTGGGTCCCTTAATGTGTTTCAGTTGGTGCAAACGGGTGCTAACTTAACGCCTGAGGTGTTTTTTTTTCCGGCGGTATTTCTTCATAGCACAGGTAACTGAATTGCTTACCGTGCTTGCAAAAATGCCGTTGGTTGTTTTTGTTTTATTTTTTGTTGCATCAGCCTCAATTGAATCAAGGCCTTTGTGCACAACTCAATAATATATGTCAAGTGTCAAAGTTAAAACAAGAGCAATGCCATGATTTCTAAAAACCACTCACCCTTTTAGCACATGTGAGCGCAAAGGTTGTAAGTTCATGCACAATTCAATAAGAATCATTAAAATGAATTGCTCGTGTTTTCTCTACTTGTTTCTGTGTTTGCTCACCTTTTTTAAATGGGCCATATGCACTGAAGAGTAGTGGAGTAATTCTGGAGCAAACCAGCTGTACCATGGGGGAGAAATAAAATTGTTTCAAATTGTTCTGTTAACCCCATGAATGCTTGACGACCTCTCTAGCTTTCCATTAGTTAAAAGGCTCATTTAATTCACTGGAACCCTTTAATTGTAACCTAAAGTGCAGTTTATTTGATTCATAACGAATCCACTTTTGTTTCGTGCATATGGTCTACATATTTTATAACAGGAGAAATCTAATTCTGCCCACCTATGTTCCACACAATACAAAGCATCACTTTTAGTATACAATGAACTGAGATGGGAATTATATGTCGCTAAAGGAGTTAAAGTAATTGTGATAGCAACATCCTTGCAATATGTAATAATAAGAGAAACAAAGCGTAGCCTCTTTTGCATGTTAATACCAGAAAGAGGCGATAGAAAGCTGGATTTAACTCCCAGTTGGCAATGAAATGAGATTTAGCAGTATTTATGTGAACAGAGAGAGAGGTGATCTGCTCTGCGAGAGAAACCTCATTAGGGTGGCAGAGTGTGCCTGTAAGGCTGTGGTATCACTCCTTCCATCTCTCTGCACCCACACAAGTTCTTTTATCTATAATTTAATATCTGGATATATGTGGATCTAAGAGGAAACTTGAAACATGTGGGAGGGTGTATGGAAAGTGCTTCTACCTCCGACAGCTGATAAAATGAATTGCTAATGTGTCTGTTCACCAGAGATATCCCTCATCTCTAGCAGTCCGCAGGCAGCTGGAACAGTGCAGCAGGCAGGAAAATGGGTATACAGCAGCACAGATGTACACTGTACCCACTATATGTGCCAGGGGTGGGCAACCTGAGACTTTCCAGCTGTGGGGAACTACAACTCCCATCATTCCCAGCTGGCCTACCCACTCTGTATACACAGACATACAGGTGTACCCACACTGTATACACAGACACACAAATCTACTCATATACACATTCACAGGTATACCCCCTCTATATACACAGATATACAGGTGTACCCCCTCTGTATACACAGACACACAAGTGTGCCCAATCAGTATACATGGACACACATGTGTAACCCCTCTGTACACATATACACACACATGCATATTCATTCTGTATACACAGACAAATAGGCATACCCACACTGTATACATGGACACACAGTTGTACCCACTATCTGTATAATGTGACACACAGGTGTACCTGCTTTGTATTTAGTGAGACACAAGTGTATCCACTCTGCATACACAGACACCAATGTACCTTTTCTCTATACACAGATACCCAGATGTTCCCACTACTTATACACAGGCACATAGATGCACTCACTCTGAATACAATGGCACTCTACTCTACCCACTCTGTATACATTAACAGTCTACCCATTCTGTATACACTGACACACAAGTGTACCCTCTTTCTATACACTGACACAAGTGTACCCACTCTGTATACACTGCCACAAAGATGTACCAACTCCTCATCTGTATGCACAGACACACATATGTACTCACTCTGTATATGTAGACACAAAGGTCTACTCACTCTGTATACACAAACACACATATGTACTCACTCTGTATACAGAGACACTCAGGTGTATTCACTGTGTATACATAGTGACACACACGTGCTCCCATATATACATAATATAATACATATATTCATTATGTATACAGAGACACTCAGGTGTACTCACTCACTCTGCATACACAGTGACACATAGGTGCACCCATGTGTACACACAGACACACAGCTGCACTTCATCTGTACACAAAGATACTCAGGTATGCTCACTCTGTATATACAGTGACACACAGGTGTACTGACTCTGTATACATAATGACATACAGATGCATATCATGGATGCATGGATGCACCCCATCTGTATACATAGTGAAACACAGGTGTAATCACTCGGTATACATGGACACACATTTACATCCCATCTTTATTCATAGTGACACACAGATGCACCCATCTGAATACATAATGACACACAGATACACCCCATCTGTATACATAGTGTCACACAGGTGTAAACACTTAGAATTCACGGAAACACATTTACACCCCATCTGTATACTGTGCCATGTGTTGGTGAACTTTTTAGCACTCAAGGGGTCAAAAGTCCTTTTAAATCAATGGGGATTTTCATTTGTCCCCCAATAGTGCAGTTGTTCTGCTCCAGAACTGCTCCTCTTTATCTTATTGAATACTGCCCTTAGCGTACAAGCTATACTTAAAAGTTACAGAATACTATTCCATTTGAATTAGATGAAATTTGCTACTTTTGTACATTTTCTTCGCCTTTTAAGTTGCATTAAAGTCATATTTCACAATATTAGCTATTTTTCTTCATTTTTATTATGCTGGAAAAAAAGAAAAACAAATATCTTTATGAAATTGCTAAGTAACATCATTAGTTTTGAATTCACCAAAATGAAAGCCAGAAATGACGCTTCGATTCACTTCTTACCAGACTACAAACAAAGGGATAATAATGATACTTATCCCACCTAGTGCTAGAATAAGGTAAAAATCCACCATGTGAATCCAAACTAGACCAGACATCCTGCTGCGCTCAATAGCTTTTAGGAGATAAAAACCATGAACTGTTGCAAAATGGGAAAGGAAAGTGCAGGGACCACACGTGCAACCGGCATGTACTGAAAATTGAATAAAAGCCCTAAAATGTGCATAAACATAAACATATTACCAGTCACCAACCCCTATGTGATTGATATCTAGATACAGCTGACAAGTAAACCATCTACAATTTGTAGTCTATAAGGAAGTGCATTACATGAAACGCATAGGGTTTTTTCCTCTAACCATAGTGTTGACCAGTAGTTTGCAACCTAAAGCCCCCATTTGTTCTGGAATACAACTCCCATCATTCACAGCTAGCAAACTAATGGGCACTGTAGTCCTGAACAGCTGGAGGACTTCAGGTTGCACAGCACTGATGTAGTTTATTGAGTTGTTCAATACATTTTTGTTGTATTTGTATGGATATTTGTTTCATGTAACCAACCTTACTTTATGTTTCATTACTTTTACAGTGTTTTGCCCCTTTGCTAGATACATAAAGTGATACACTGTGGATGCTGAGCTTTACCAGTTTTGGATGGGTACAAGAAATACAAATGTACATCAGTTGTTTGGGTATAGTAGTATCTCACATTTCTTTGTGTTTCAAAGGAAAATTTTGAGCTAGATGGATTATGGTAATCTATATTAGTCAGCATATGAATAGTAGACTAAAAAGCTACCTTTATTGGCTAACTGAGTGGTTCTAGGATGCGAGATTTCAAAGACCTGGGGGGCTATGCACTAAGACGTGATAAAGAGGTGATAACGCGGATGATTTCTCCAGTGATATCACTTGTCCAGTTCCTGTGTTATTATATGGAGCCTATGCACAAAGATCTCCAAAGTTGGATACATTTTAGTGCATTGGCTCCATAGAATGATATAGGACTTGGAGAAGTGATATCACTGAAGAAGTCATCGCCACTTTATATCACTGAAGAAGTCATCTCAACTTTATCACCTCGTTATAACACCTTAGTGCATCTCCCCCTAGTGTCTTGAAACTTGCATTCTAAAGCCACTAAGTTAGCCAATAAAGCTAAATGTTTTACACTACTTGCCTCCAGCCTTTTCCATGGCTAAAACTGTACCAGACTTTACATAGGCAGCATATGAACATCGTATTTGGAGGCAGGAGAAGGATTAGATGCAAATGTCTTGCTCAAAGCATTTCACAGTAAATTTCCTCAAGAGCATAACATTGTTCTTTAGTCCTTTCTCCAATGAGGATGGATGGACTGCATGCATTGGTGAAGAAGTTGAAGCAGCAACTTGAACTCAGTCTCAAGCTGCAGCTCAGAATGGAAGCTTCCAGAGTGTAAGTTACCCAGAGACATGGCTGTCTTGCAGTTTATAATGTGAGAAAGCAAGATTTAACCTTGGCACCATTCAATAAAAATATTAAATAAAACTTAAATAGTAAAAAGAACTGGAGTGATTCCATGGCAAACCAACAGTATAATAGAGAGCAATTTCAAATTCTCAAAATTCACATTGATTTAAAAGGATATTTTAACATCAGAAAGGAATCCAACACAATGGGGGTTATGCACTAAGGTGATAAAGTGGAGATAACAATCATCAGTCATATCACTTGTGCAGTTCCTACATTATTCTATGGAACCTATGCACTAAGATCTGTTCAGATTGAGAAATCTTAATGCAGAGGCTCCATAGAATAACATAGGACATGGAGAAGTGATATCACTGGAGAAGTTATTTCCTCTTCATCACCTTCTTATCACACCTTAGTGCATCTCCCCTCAAGTGCTGAATACCTGTCTGAAACTCAAAGGATTAAAACACTGATTGCTTGAGAGGTCCTTAATTCATTGTGATGTATTTGTCCCCTATGGTTCTGATGCTTTGCTCCAGAATTATTTCAGTTGCTAATACATCAGACTCAATAGTTTATTTATATTTAGAAAGTGTTTTATAAGGAAAATACATATGTATATAACGATAACAAGATATGCCATTCTCTTCCAAACTGGAGTTCAGTACGTACAGTTCTACTATCCTTGGTTCTACAGAATGTCAGTATCCTCTTAGTTGTGAGAGCGATATCTCTTTTGTATGATGCGCAAACCATGTTTTACACTTGCACATTAAGGGCTTGCACCAGAAATGCCCAGCACAGTGAAGGTTTTTGCTTCTCAGGAGTTGCTCGGTTAGTGGGGCGGGCAAACCTTGACTCTTACTCACTGCTGGTAGATCCACTTTAACCTTTGTAAGTCTCTCCTCTTTGTTTCCTGAATTCGCTATGTGTTTGCAGGTATGTTTTTAATACTTTATGCCAAATAAAGATACATTGCTTTTATGCCAATTTGTATCACTTGCTGTCTGATTGGAAGCTAATGTGCATTACACTAGTGTGATATTTTTTGCTTTTTTAAATCCACTGTAACCACCTGATGAAGGAAATCGAAACAACCCCAGAAACATTGCGGCACTCCGGGTATGCACCTACAAGTAAACTATGTTTGATCCCCATTAAATGAATCTTCAGAGTGCATCTTCCATTTGCATCCTGCAGAAGGAACTATAAGTAGGTCTTTAGAAGCCACTGCACCAGGGAGACCATGTGTGATTAACCCTTTCAGATGAGGGGTGTCCAAAGTTTCTTATCCAAAAAACAAATATGGTGCACTAAAAGGACAACCTAAGGAGCTAAATGGGTTATTCCCCAAACTGTGTACGCTCTAACTTTGCAAAACTCCTAGGTCAAGTGGTGGTTAAGAAACCCAAGGAATGCATCTGTCCTTTATAGGCTTGTCCTTGGTCTGTTCCTTACTACAGTGGGAACAGCAGATACATCCTCCCCATCATCACACATACCCAGTTTTCATGCCTAAGACACCCACCCTGATAGTGGTGTGCTAAGAAAAAGTGGAGCAGTTCTGGGGCAATCTAATATATGGGTCTTTTAACCAGTAGATTGAAAAGCAAAGCAATTGTGATCTCATTAGCAATCAAGGGATTAAACACAAGATTTAAATCAAAGAGAATGTTGTGATTTGGCATTTGTCTTCTGTGGTGTAGTTGGTTTGCCCCAGAATTTCTCCAACTCTTTTGGTACATCAGCTTCCCTGTAAATTTTGTCTCAGAGCATACTTCCCTTCACACTGTTCCACCTTAATAGCTTGGGTGCTAGAGAGATACCCAGCCCATTTAGGAACAATGCATTACAGAGCACTGTAGCATTCAAAATGGCTGAAGGTGCAAACCAGTGTCTAAGGTACATTACGATGGCAGGCAGAACCTGTCTTCTTCCTCTCCATGCTAGAGGGTGGCCACCTTCCTCTCGCTCAGGGCAACAAAAATGGGATTGGTCATCATGGTCAGGGGAGGAAGGGTGCCAGTCATGACATTTTAAGTTTAATCCTTTAAGTGCCAGAGGGGTGCGCAAAGCAATACGTTGCACACCCCCTCTGGCAGTCACAGGGTTAAAATGGGAAACATAGTGATAAACAAATCAGAAGTAACCTTTTCTTTTAGCGACCTCTGGAGCATTCAGGAATGTAATCATCTTCTTGATACCATCATTAATAATTGCAAACCTGTTGTTGCTTTCAGTTTGCACCAATGATTAAAAGAATAGTACCTCTTTATTTAACCTGTACTTATCTTGCAATTACATATTATGTACAGCCAAATTGCTTCTAATCTTTATTGTTTTTCTTCACCTTTACTTTATGCAGAATTGCTGTTCTCTAGAATATTGAATACAGCCCATAATGCCTTATTAAACAAATACTAAACCGGATTTATAGTCTTGGTGACAATTCAGTTCCTAATATGTAAGTGTCAATCGAACTGATGAGAGAAAGATCACCGGTATATAGCAAGAGGGGATTTTTTGTGTACCCTCCTCACTGTAGATTATCTTAATGATGACACCAGTAGCAGTCAGCAAACAGAGGATTTGGTGGTAATAGATATGATAAAAACAACTTATAAGCAGCTTCCGATATACATTGTATTCAATCTGCGGCCATGTCTAGAACACATGATTACAAACAGATTGCAGAGGCGTTTGGGTCCTTTTATAAATCTTTATACAATGTGACGGCAGGGGAGGGGGACTCTACGGTCTGTAGATCTGAGGCTATTAATTATTTTCTGACAGCGGCTAATGTTACGAGGTTATCACATGCTGCCTCAATGTCGCTGGAATTGCCTATTTCTGAAGGGGAGATTCTAAGTGCCCTGCAGTCCACTCCGATAGGTAAGAGCCCTGGCCTCGATGGGCTTCCAACGCTTTACTATAAAACGTTCATAGATATAATGATTCCTCGTTTACATAAAGTGTTCAACAGTGTGGTAACAGGAAACTTCTGGGCCCAGCAGTCTTTATTGGCTTATATCTCAGTGCTCCCAAAACCGGGGAAAGACCTGGTTCACTGCAGCAACTATAATCCCATTTCATTGTTAAACAATGATTTGAAGTTATTTGCTAAAGTCCTGGTGAACAGGCTGAAGCCACTACTCCCACAGCTGATACACTTGGATCAAGCTGGTTTCGTACCGGGGAGGGAAGCTAGGGATAACCTGATTAATTCCATTTGCCTGATTCATGCGGCCCCTCGTTAATGCTGTCTCTTGACACTGAGAAGGCCTTTGACAAGGTGGATTGGGGCTATTTGGCTGATGTTCTCAAGTGGATTGGATTTAAGCCTAGGTTCTTATCTGCAACTCTTTCTCTCTATTCTAATTCCACTGTTCAGGTGGTGGAAAATGTTTTTTTCCCCCACTTTCCCCATAAGGAATGGTACGTGGCAAGGCTGCCCATTGTCGCCTTTAATATTTGTTTTGACTCTAGACCCTCTATAAGCACGGATACGGGTTTCCACAAACATTAAGGGAATTATCTGTGATGGCCGTGAGTTTAAATTGTCATGCTATGCTGATGACATTTTGGCTACCCTCACTGAGCCCCGCGTATCTCTGGAGGCCCTTTCCTCTTTGCTCGAATCTTATGGTGCATTATGAGGTATGAAAATTAGTTTTTCAAAATCAGAGATTATGCCGTTGCATATCCTTTCTAGATTACGTACTATTTTGTCCAAGGACTTCCCATATCAATGGAAGTTAAAGGCTCTCAAGTACCTAGGGGTATATCTCACACCGTCGCTGACTTATTTAGTTCCTGTTAACATGGCTAAACTCGAAGAAGCGCTGAGATCGGACGTCGCAACTTGGAGATCTTTTTTCTCTCCTGGACTGGTCGGATAAAACTATCTAAAATGGTTCTCTTTCCAAAGATTCTTTATTTATTGCGTTCACTCCCGATTCGTATTCCCTTGGTTACTCTTAAATAGCTTCAGTGGATCATCTCTACCTTCATTTGGCGTGGGAAAACCCAGAGACTCAACTTAACGGTATTGTTGCTGAGGTTGGGGGAGGGTGTCTTAGGCGCCCCTGATGTCATTCCATATTGGAAGGCGGTCTCTTTGCACATGCTTTTGGATCTCTGTAGTTCTCATAGTGGGAAGGATTGGGCACTACTGCTACGTCGTCTTATCAGCCCATTCTCTGCCCAACATCTTCTGTGGTCTGAGTCGGGTCGCTCTTTGCCTATTGTCAAGTCTCACCTGATACTTTTGCATCTTGTTCCTATTTGGATGCTATGCAAACTCGCATACTCACTATCCCCGTGGCCGTCCCCTCTCTACTCTATTATTAATAACCCTGACTTTAGCCCAGGGGTGGGTGACTTCATGTTACAACAGAGGGCGGAGGTAGGTTTGGTTGAGCTGGACCATTTGGTAGTGGACTGCGGATTACACCCGTTCTCAATGCTTTGTACTGACTATGGTCTTCCTCTGGCAGAATTTTGTCACTACTTACAAATTCATCATTTACTCTCCGCCCTGTCGCTTTGTGGACTTAGATTGGCTTGGGAACAGGAGTTGGGACTTTTATTTACTGAAGCTCAATGGAAGCGTGCTTTTGATGTTTGCAAGAGACATATTCCATGTGTGAATCTTAGAGAAACAAACTATAAATTGTTGGCTAGGTGGTACAGACCACCCAGTCTTGTAGCTAAATTTCGGGGAGATGGACAGAGTCTATGTTGGAGATGTAATGTTTCAGAGGGTACAATGCTTCACTTTTGGTGGGCTTGCCCACTGGTCTTGAATTTCTGGAGGTCGGTTCACACCCAGGTTTCTTCAGTATCTGGCCTAACTGTTCCCTTTACACCAGAAGTGTTATTATTAGGAATTTTTCCTGAGGTAGAGGGACAGAACTCTTTGAAGAGTTGGAACTTACTGGTCACGGCTGCTAGGATGTGCATTCCAGGCAAGTGGAAGTCCTCCACACCACCCACTATTTTGGACTGGAAGTCCTGGGTGAGATACATCTTGGATATGGAGTGTATGTATGCACATTCCAGGGACCTACATGATGTTTTTCAGGCCACCTTTGGAAAATGGATCAGTTTTCTGGGACGTGCTTATTCTTTATCCCCCTAAAATGGGTTTAATACATTTGTACCTCTTCTAACTCAATGTTGGGCCTCAGATTCGGTACTTTATTTGACCTTATGCTTTAGTACATGGTGTTCTTGCCACCTTAGCCTCATGACTGAATGATTCCAACCTTCCCTTTTTCCCTTATCCCCTCTTAATTCTATTCCTTTTTTTCCCTCTTCCTCTTGCTCGCCTCTGTTCTTTCTTTTCCTCGTCCTCTCTTTGTATAGCTTTGCTCTATAGTATGCTCTACGAAGAAGTTCTTTTGTTTCTTCCAAATCAGACAATATATCATGTTCCTTTAATGATACATTTACGGTTCTGATGACAATATTGGTAGTTTCCCAGCTCATGACACTGTATAAGGGCCAGATTGTACTTGATTAATGCTTTCTCTCTAGCTAATTTGTGGTCTGTCTCCTGACATTGTGTCTATGTATTGTATCTCTGCATTTGTTCACTCTCAATAAAGTTTATTTGAAAATTAAAAAAAAAAAATTATAATTTAAAAGGTAAACCTAATGATTCACTGCCCTCAGACCTTGACCAGTGGCATCATGAAGTTTTTTAAGGTATGTTTTATTTATTCTGTAGATTTTGTTTTTATTAAGTTGATTTGTGTCATATCTTCTGTTTGTTGACTGCTGGTGCTGTCTCTGAAATAATCCACTGTCACAGTTACCTTAATTCCAATGATGCCTCCGGCCTTGATGCAGAGCTAGGAGGGCACGAAATGTTGCTTTGCCATCATCCCATGCATCATTTCTAGGATTGGGTCTAGGTGCTCTGGGCATCTCTAGCGGTTGCCTGTGTCCATTGCCGATATGACACGGCTGTCCAAATTGTCGTTCGTTCTGACGCAGGGTCGACCAAATCTCTCCTTGGTGTGACATTTCCGGGTGCAAGTGTGCAGTATGTCGCAGTCCTCAGCTTTATGCAGTTGGGGCTGGTAGCTCAACACAGCTACTTCCTGGTTCTGGGTATTTAAGGGAATTGGATCTCTAGCCAGTTACCCTTACGTTGTTGTTCTGTGCAGTACTATCTTACTTGTTCCTGATTTCCTGTGTATGACCTTGGCTTGTCTGACCATCCGTCCTGGTGCTGACCTGTGGCTCTGTCTGACTACTCTCTGTGCGCTTCCTATCTATTGGACATCCAAAGTGGTGCAGACCTGTGGCTCTGGCTGACTACCCATTCCGTGTATGACCTTGGCTTGTCTGGCTATCCAACCTGGAGCTGACCTAGGGCTCTGTCCAGCTACCCTCTGTGTTCTTCCTGTCTAGTGAACACCCTATCTGGTGCAGACCTGTGGCTCTAGTAGACTCTACCTTACTGACTGCAGGTGTGAGTCAGTATCGCCTTGTTGCCTTCCTTTTCAGGAGACTGCCTTCTCCTTACTGAAAACAGGCGTGAGTCAGTCTTCTCCCCAGTCACCATCCTTAGAGGACACTGTTTGGGTACACGCTCTTCTGGCATAGAGACTACCATTGGCCTTGGCCTAGTCTCTGGAGTCTGGGGACCTGGAGGTATACTTCTATTTCTGCTAGAGTCTTTGCCTCTCGGGTTACTCTCTGCTACTCCCTGTGATTACCTACTCATTATATTGCTATTCATTTTAATAAAGGTGATTTTACTATACCGTCTGACTCCTTGTCTTCCTTGCAAACCGTGACATCCACAGAAGGTAGGGTTTACACAAGATATTCCTGCAGCTTAGACACTGGTAGGTTCTTCCAGTATTCAATGCATGAACCTTTATTTCATTGACCACAAATTCTGTCTGACTCTTTTTCTTGCCCTGCAATAACCTCTGTCTGTTAAAAACCAATGCTACTGTCTGCAGCCTACCCACTACAACCTCAGGCTGTCATAGAACCTCCAGCACTATGAGTACCTGACCCAGCCAACTGAGGATGACTATACATCCCAACCTGTCTCACTGTGTCAGTGAGTCCCATTATTTGAACATGTTGTCTAGCCATGCTTGCTAGCTACTTCTAAATTTAGCTGTCTAGTCATAGTACTGTATACTGCGCCTTGTATAGTAATTTGCTTCCGTACAGTCTTTATCAGCTTCCCTTCCAGTGTCCAGTCTCTTGCTTACAGTCCTACTGACTTGTCAGTAGTGGCACTTACATTTCTAGAATCAATTTTGTAGTGCGGTCAAACTCAGTGTGTGAAGGCAGTTGTTGGGTGCACATTAATGCATGTTATAGCATATAAAGACCACTGAAAAGCAATAGGACAGCTCTCCAATCCAGTATCCTGTAGTTAGCATTCAAGTATCTCATCTATTTTGTAGTTCAGTGTCTATTATTCGTTCTCTGCTCTGCAGGTTTGTCTCCTTGCCTGGCTAAGTCAGTATGGCACCTGTCTAAAGGGAAGATGCAGTCATGGGAAATTAGATTTCGGATCATGTCAGCAACTTCTGAACTTATATTGCTTTATTAGAGAAGCTGATCTCCATCTTGCTATTGGCTCTCTTCTCGTTCACCGTCCTTTAGTCACTTCAGCCACTTCAGTCCCTAAGAAGCCTGGGGAATCTGATTAGGTAACCTTCTGACATCACCACTGTCTGATGTGTGTTTTAAATTGAACTCTGAGTTGAGTCACATGAGAAGCAGAGGAATTCACCAGGGGGTAATGCAACTGGGGGAATAGCCTCTAATACATTAGTTTTACAAGAATCTAGACTGGCACATCACAGGAAAATATAAGTAATATACGGCCATTAAAAAAAAAGAAAAAACAAGGAAACATTCAAAATAGATCTAAAGTATAAGAAAAATACATTCTAATGTGATATAAATATTAACAATAAGGGTTAAGATAGAATTAGATTCATGGAGAGAACATGCTGCAAACATTGCTAAGAAAAATAAGGCCTTCTAACCTCTTGGATACTAGAGGTTTCCACCTCACTGCACTGGAGACATATCTAGTATCCAAGGAGTTAAGACGATTTTCTACAAAAATCATGATCTTACGTTCAATAATAAAATAAAGACTTTAAAGGGATAGTAATGCTTCACAAAAACAGCAGCTCCAATTAATCTTTATAGTATTTGGGCCATGGAGAGTGTTATATAAATACCATCAGAGTTGTGGTTCAAGAGTAATTGAAGAATAAAGTTTCCCCTCCCGCCCCTTTTACCTAGTGTAAGCCATCTCTTCTCAGTTGTGGAATCTGGTTGTAAGACCAGACAGATAACAGCAGGGGACAATCTTCTTCCTATAAGAACAATGAAAGCCCTGCCCCCCTTGACAAGTTTTTCCCTTATCTTACTTGAAGATTGTCCTTCTCTGCAGTCTACCTGGGCACCTCCCTTCTGATCTGACTGAGCAATGTTACATCAGTAAAAGGGGTGGGAGGGTGATACTTTGTCATTGAATTACTCTTGAAATACAACTCTGACAGAATTTAAATAACACCCTCCAAGGTCCAAATACTATCATGATTAATTAGAGCTGCTTTTATTATGAAACATTACTATCCCTTTAACCACTCCAGTACACAGACGCAGGCAATGTATGGTTAGGAACAAAATAAAGAAACAATGGGTTAACCTAAACTGAAAGGACAAATGTTTCTAAGAATTGATGCTGATGTACAAGGATGAACTAATCTGCGAAGATATGCAGTGCTGTCAACACCTCACATAACAGAATCACCTTAAACAATACAATCCAATAAAGTGAATTGCATCTGTGTTTACAACTCTGTGTGTGTGTTCTCAAAATACATATTCACTACTATATATATATATATATATATATATATATATATATATATGTAACAAAATAGAATCACACAAATATTAAAAAGGTGATACTAAAAACCAAAGTGAAATAAATTAATAAATAAATACCTGGACGAAAAATGGGAATACATTCTAATGATTATAATTTATAAGTATCAAATTATAATTCATTTAAATGATAAGACATAAGTGAATCAAAATACAGAAACAGAGCTCAGTATATGAGATGAAGGTTCCAGTGTAATAGAAATGGAAATGATGAAATGAACATGAAAATCAAAGTTCTCTGTCTGACGCAACTGTGGTCAAATAGTGGCCTAATCCACTTAAAGATAAAACAAGAGATCTGGGGAGAGAAAACAGTAGAAGAACAGACAGCTGGAGGGTGTGTGTGTAAGCACTGAGTTGTGATAAGGAGGTGATAAAGAGGTAACAAAGTAGAGATGACTTCTGCAGTGTTACAAACTCTCTGGGGGTTATGCAATAAGGTTTGAGAGTTGATCACACTGGAGAAGACAACTCCACTTTATCACCTCTTTATCTCCCCACTGGAGTATCTAGCTAAGTGTAAAAAAGTGATACATAAAAAAATACTTCAATCATTGCCCTCACATGGATCCTCTCTTGTCCAGAAGGCCTCTCAGAGGTCCCTTATACAACAGACAATGAAAATGTGTCTGCTGTAAACCAACCTTGTCCTCCGTTCCAATGAATTTCCAGAAATTTGCAGGCCTCTTTCTCATCTTATTTCCTTCTCAATAGGTTAATCCAATGTTAAAGGGATATAATGTTTCACAAAAACAGCAACTCCAATTAAGCTACATAGTATTTGAGACATAGAGAGTATTATTTCAATACTGTCAGATTTGCAGTTCAAGAGTAATTGAATGATAAAGTATCCTCCCCTCCCCTTTTACCTAGTGTAAGCCACCTCCCCTCAGATGTGGAATCTGGTCTTATGACCAAACAACTCAAAACAAGGGACAATCTTCTTACTGTGTGAACAATGAAAACCCTGCCCCCTTGACAGGTTTTTCAGGTTTTTCCCGTATGCTAATTGAAGATTGCCCCTCTCTGCAATCCACCTGGACACCATCTTGCTGCTCTGAGGTAAGCAGTGTTACATCAGTAAAAGGGGAGGGAGGGGGATAATTTATCATTCAATTACTCTTGAACTACAACTCTGACAGCATTGAAATAATACTCTTCATGGCCCAAATACTATGTAGATTAATTGGAGCTTCTTTTATTGTGAACCATTACCATCTCTTTAACTCCAGTGTTTGCTCATACCAGAGTAACCAGTACTGCTGAGGGCCTTTCTATTGTCCTATTGAAAATGAAGTGTTTGGACATGCTTTTGCCATCTGAACAACAATTAAATTTACCAGCTTATACAAAGTAAAAGAGGTAAGAAAAAGGACTGCAAGCAGCTGAAGGTCCATTGGAATGGTGGACGAGGATGATTTGGGGCTCAGAAATCTTCTTTCCCCAAAAGGACACAGCCCATTGAAGTATTTTCATATATAAATTACTGCACATAACTAGTTTCCCCTGTTGTCTTTTCTTGCTCTATTTTGTCTCTCCAGATCTAGGCCTCGATTCAATAGACGCTAGTAAAACTAATGGGCTTTTGGCTCAACGTCCGATGTGTGTGTTTTGTTCCTAAAACTCACACTAAATAGGGTGATAAATGGGAACATTAAAGGAAAATAGCTCACGCACAGTGTATGACTCACTGTCAAGCACCGACAGTGAGCTAAAACACATTCAACCTCCCAAACACTAACCATACACTACTTCTAACAAGAAAGTGAAAAAATACTATCCTTAACACTATCCTAACACCATTACCCCACATCTGTAACAATAATCTGTCATCTAGTGTAAGTCTTCTTTAACCCTTTGAGTGCCAGAGAGGTTTACAACACATTGCAAACCAATGCATTGCGTACCCCTTTGGCACCCAAGGGGTTATTATTTTATCTTCTGTCTTCTTCTTTCTTCTCATCTTCTGTCTTCTCTTCATCATCCTTGTCCTCAAACAATGGAACCATAATTAAAAAAAATCCAAATTAAAGATGCCCCCAAAGATATGCCACATAGATATGCTGGTGTTAACCCTTTGAGTGCCAGAGTGTTACTCAACACATTCTAGAGCTATTCGTTTCATACCCCTCTGGCATTCCAAGGATTAAAAAAGTATGATGGCATTCCAATAAGTAAAAGTAGGATGGCAGTCCAATAATTAAAAGTAGGATGACAATCCAAGAGATAAAAGTGCTGCAGCGTATGGGTTTCGTCTAGGGGTGGGCAAAATTGTCGCCGTGTTCCCGCGGGAAATTTCCCGAAAACCATGTTGTTATCCGCTTTTTCACCGGGAAAATCCGCTTTAAAACTGGCGGTTAAAATTTTCGCATTTTTCTTTCACTGGCCAGAATTTTTTGACATTTTTTCAATGGCTTGAAAGTTTCCACCCATTGATTTACATTGTTTTCACTATAAAAAAGTGACATTTTCTCTGAAAGCAGACACAATAGAAGCAGCTACAGAGTGAGACAGACGTGCTGTGCTGTTCTCTTGTGATATTTTGCAAAAAGTGAGGCAGGAGAGGCTCAAAGTGACTCCTATCCCTATGAGCATGGTAAAAAATAATCAATGGAGGAGCTGGAAGGACCATTATATGTCCACTGAGTCTGAGGAGGAAGGGACCACTACTGTACCAATGCTGTCCAGTCCCCCTAAATCACCCCAAGGGATCTTGGGGAATTTAATGGGAAGGGAGGGAGAAAAGGGAATAGGAAGGAAGGGAGAAAAGGGAATGGGAAGGGAGGGAGAAAAGGGTAGTACTAGTGAGAGCAGGACAGGTCAGCTGCCTGTGCCTGTTGCAGTGCCACCATTGCTGTACCTGCAGCCACTAGTGTTGTACCTGTTGCCAGACGTGCTGCCCCTGCTGCCAGTGCCACCATTTCTGATCCTGCAGCCACTAATGTTGTACCTGTTGCCAGATGTGCTGCCCCTGCTGCCAGCGCCACCATTTCTATAACTGCAGCCACTAGTGTTGTACCTGTTGCCAGACGTGCTGCCTGTGCTGCCAGTGCCACCATTTCTGATCCTGCAGCCACTAGTGTACCTGTTGCAAGACGTGCTACCCCTGCTGCCAGTGCCACCATTTCTGTAACTGTAGCCACTAGTGTTGTACCTGTTGCCAGATGTACTGCCCCTGCTGCAAATGCCACCATTTCTGATCCTGCAGCCACTAGTGTTGTATCTGTTGCTAGTACTGAACCTGCTGCCAGTGCTGAACCTGCTGCTAGTACTGAACCTACTGCCAGTGCTGAACGTGCTGCCATTAATACTTTGCCTGCTGCTAGTGTTTCTTGTAGTACTCAATGGGGGAAGGAGAAAATTATGGCATATGTGACAGCAGGGGACCCTCTGTCACATTGCTCGTCACCTCCACCAAGCAGCAGTGAGATGTCTGGAATAGAGCAGCAGCACGTAGGGACTAGTGGTGATGGTGGTGGTGTTGGAGAAGCTGTGGCGGAAGAGAAATTGATGGCCTTTTTATCAGAAAGTGAGAAGGAATGGGAGACAGGGATGAGGATGGGCATCACCACCACCACTAGCAGTCAGTTTTTGAAATTAGCAGAAATTGCAATTTCTCTAACTTCTGCTGCTGCTGAGATGAAAGGGCAGCAGGGTGCTGAAGAGTAGGCTAGTGTGCCACAAACCACCGTGGACACAGTGGGAATGGGGTCAACAAGTAATGTGGGACTAGAACAGGTTCCACTTGCCAGCAGTAGCAGCAACAGCAGCAACATTAACTGTTGCCACAGAAAGTGAAGGGGAATGTGGAGGACAAGAAGAAAGAGGCCATTCTTCACCACCTGTTCCCTATCCCTCCACCTTGAAGTCATGGGTGTGGGACTATTATTATCTTCCGGCAGGCACAGTGCAGTGATCATTAACAATGGTACACTGCAAAATTTGTGACAAGTTAGTGAGAAGGGGAAAGGAGGGAATACACCTTGACACAACCGCCCTGATAACACACATGAAACACAGACACCATGACATTTACTCCAAACATGTTAAAGCCAAACACCCGTTACAGAAATCTACCACCGCTGTTACTGTACCCCCTGACTCTCCAGAAAGGTGGAGATCAAAGAGGAGGAAGAATAAAGAAACCCAGACAGACACTGGAAGTTCCATGACGAGCAAAATAACTAGCTCACCATCAACATCACCTTCTTCCTCTAGGGTAACAAGTACATCTTCTGCCAATCCACCTCATTCATCATTACTCCCCCCCCCCCCCGCCAAATGATAGCCATTCTGTTATGTTAGGATATGGTAGTTTATCTCTACCCATTGCACACTGTGTGTGGTGCACTGACCACACATGCCAGTGTGGTGGAGGAGAATCGATACCAGGTCATCAGGTGGCATCTGAGGAGATTCCATCCTGCAGAATATGCTAGGATTCTGACAGGGAAGGTTCATCATTACTATTAAACTGTCAGCAAGTTGTCATGTGTCCTTAGTGAGGTCTGGACAAGGGGTACAGTGACAGCGGCAGTACTTGGTTTCGGGTGTCATGGTGTCTGGATAAAGTTGTGCCCCAAGATGTTATTTACCACACACACACACACACACACACACACACACACACACACACACACACACACACACACTGTGCACATTGCAGTTGCTGATGGAAGCCACAGTTCCTGTTTTCAAGGGAAAAATAAATATTCTAATAACAACACACCCATGATGATTTTAGAGGAGGGGCGGGTGGATAAGATTAAATGGTAAATTTATACTTATTTTTCTGCTATTGTCTCAGGCTCACCACTGGAGCCAGTTGTGGCAAGTGGAACCTTCATCGTCCATCTTCCATGTTACTGCTATTGTTGATCCCATTCCCTTTCAGCTGCCTAATCATTCTGCTGCTTAAACAACTCAGCAGCAGCAGTACGAACAGCAGTTGCAACTCTGGAGGACATTTGGCAGTGGCCACTGGCCAACATGACCTGCTGGCATTAGGCCTGTAGGGCATTTGTATTTTTTTCTAAGGGCTTTTGTTTTGAAAAAAAAAAAAAGAAAAGAAAAAAACTAGTCCTACAAAAAAATAAACAGTTTTTGGGGGTTTTGTTTCTAACAAGCCTAAGTCCTACAAATCAATGTTTCCTTAGGGCTTGTGCCAGACTAGCTTAAGTCCTACAAATCAATGTTTCCTTAGGGCTTGTGCCAAACAAGCTTAAGTCCTACAAATCAATATTTCTTCAGGACTTGGGCCACTAATAAGTCTAAGTCCTACAATGGCCTCTAACAACAAATCATCCTCTACAAAATACTCTATCAAGTCAAGTATCAGTCCACCCCAGTGGCAACTTATATCAGGGGGTTCCTGTCTCTGTCACTTTAAATGCAAATGTCTTATTTTATTTTATTGATTTTTTTTATTAACTGTCCCCCCAATAGCAGTCAAGAAAGCCCACCAAAACAAATTCCCTGTTCAAATGATTCATTCATCAACACAGGCACCCTCCTCAGACCCCTTTATACCGTGTCTTATGGTTTTTCTTTTCTTTTATTTTATTTAGGATTTCTTTTTTATTAAATGCCCCCCAATCCCAGTAAACAACCCCCCAAAAACATTCCCTGTTCAACTGATTCTTTCCCCACACCCCACCAAAACAGGCACCCTCATGCCCCTTTTATACAATGCCTTTGGGAAATAAAATATTATTTGTAATGTGTTGTGTGTAACTTCTATGTTCCCATTAACTTCAAAAGCAGAAAAAAGTGGAAAATCTGTTTTGCCCATCCCTAGTTTTGTCATATCGCCACTAGAAGCTGATTGACTGGGAGATGCCTAAGCACAATCCCAGCCTTTTGTAGTGAGGGAACCATTTTGAACAGAGACTGGCCAATGGCCAGAGAGGTAACTCTGAGGGTGGATTTTTTTCTCTGCATTCCTGCCACTGCTGCTTACTTTTAACTCTTGGACTGCCATCCTACATTTAATTATTGGACTGCCATCCTATTTTTACTTATTGGAATGTCATCATACTTTTAATCCTTGGATTGCCAGGGGGTACGCCACGCATTGCTCTGCAATACGTTTTATACACCTCTGGCACTCAAAGGATTAAGGCCAGCATATCTTTGTGGCATGTCTTTTGGGGGACATCTATAGTTTGGACATCGTTTTTCAATTACAGTGCCATTGTTTGAGGACAAGGATGAAAAGAGAAGACAGAAGATAGAAAGGCAGAAGATAAGTAGAAAGAAGAAGACCGAAGATAGAAGATTAAAGAAAAAGACTGACAGTGGATGACCAGGGTGCTGAAGATGCCGCTGGACATCAGGATTACAGGTCAGTGTTTATTTTCATGGAATTTTGTTAACGTTAGGGAGAATTGACCCTATGAGTGCCAGTAGGGTATGCAAAGCTTTGCATACCCCACTTGAACTCATAGGGTTAATTTTTCTTATATTACACACATTTTTTCAGGACTTTGGATATATTGATATGGGGCTTAGGGCCCCATATCATTATATCCACTGATCACTTAGATTTTTTTCAGGTTTTTTCCACTTCAATTCCAGCATCGACAGCTTAATACATGAGTTAGGGGACTTTATGCAAGAAATGGTAGGTGCAGATTTTTGGCAATAAATGGGGTCCCTTAACTAATGTTACTGCCCAACACATGGAATTGAATTGCAAATTCAAACTCTTTTAATTACTTTCAATGGGTGTAAAATTTAGCGACTGATGTGCTTTTTTTTCGTGTACTACTTTTTTACAGCACAGCTAACTGAATAGCTTACTTTGCTTGAAAAACTACCATCGACTGAATTTTTTTGAATGGGACAATTCCTTCCGATGCCAAAAAAACCCTGACTGTATTTTTTCAAGCAATTCAATCACCTGTGTTATGAAAGAATACCGGCAAAAAAAGACACCTCGGCAGATAAATATATTGCCCATTTGACCCCATAGAAAGACATCATAAAAGTCCTAAATTTGCTATTAAATTCAATGCATTCGCAGTAAGATGCATTAAGGGACCCACATTAATGGGTAAAAATCTGCACCAAGTTTTTATGGAAGAAGAGTCACTTAACGCATCTTTAACCCGGAGACACATGAATTGGAAATGCAAAAAAGCCTAAAAAAAAGTAAGTGACCAGTGGTTGTATTGATGTGGGGCCCTAAGTCTCATATCAATACATCCAAAGCACTCCCAAAATGTGTCAAATGTTAGTAGAATTAACCCTTTGAGTGTCAGAGGGGTATGCTTTCCCCACTGGAACTCACAGGGTTAATCCGACTAAGTTTAAAAACAGCCCCTGAAAAGAAACACTTACCAGTAATCCTGATGTCCAGCGGAGTCTTCAGCACCCTAGCCAGCTACTGTCCATCTTCTTCTTCAATCTTCTATCTTCCTTCTTCTTTCTTCTTCCCTTCTGTCTCCTTTTCTTCTGTTGTTTCTTCTTCTCTTCCATGTTACAATCATATTCCTGTAAAAAAAAAAAAAAAAATTAAATATGTGCCACAAATGTACCTCTCTGGAACTCAAAGGGTTATACAATGCACATATGTCCAACATCAAATAGTTGATTCCCCCACAACGAAAATATATATTTGCCATAGTTTTTGCATTAAATAGAATTTTCAGATATGCAGGGAAATATGAGTATGAAAACAAAATATTATTTCCTGTTGTAAAAAAAAACGATATGTGGTCTCCATCGCTCTCAGTGGTGGCGGTGGTGGCAGGAAGAAGATAAGACAGAACCCCCCCCCCGAGCATCACCCTTGAGTACCACAGAGGTTTGCAATGCATTGCCCTGCAATGCGTTGTGCACCACTCTGGCACTCAAGGGATTAAACTATGAACATGTCTGAGTTATGTTTATGGCAAATATTTAATAGTTTTTGTTTTCTTACTTTTACAGGAATGTGATTGTAACATGGAAGAGAATAAGGCAGGACAGAAGAAGAAAGGAAGACGGAAGATGGATAGAGAGAGAAAAAAAGAAAGATACTATAAGACTGAAGAAGAAGATGGACAGTGAATGAAAGCGTTACACAGATCTGGGCGTTAGGCTATTGTTAGGGGTAGTGTTGTTGCAAGTTACTGTTAGGGATAGTGTAGGGTTAGTGTTTAGGAGGGTGACTGTGTTTGAGCTCATGAACAGTGCTTGATAGTGTGTCAGGCACAGATAGTTAGCCCTTTTTCTTTGATGTTCCCTTTACTCACTCTATTTAGTGTGAGTTTTAGGAACTAAAAACACACAAAGGTCGTTTGGACATTAGTCAGTTTCTTTGGCCCATCGTTCCTTGTGGAGTCAGCTGGTAGTGCAATTGAATAGCTCCACTAGCACTTTTTGTTAACGGGCCATTATCCAGTATTGCCCTACAGGCTGTTTTACCTGCCTCAGTTGAATTGAGGCCTTAATGTTTTCTCAAATAGTGAAAACACTCAAGAATGTAAAATATCTTCAAAGCCTATTTTTTTAAATATTAAAAATTATTTCTTCTGGAAATGGAACTAGGGAGATGGTTGGTGAAATGGGAAGACATTTCAGTCTTATGTATAAAGATAAAGTGGATCAATTCTTGGGTCAAAGCAACTGCACTGCAGAGGAACAAATAAAAATTCCACAAATTCCAAAATTAGGCTGTTTTTAACCCCTTGAATGCTGTAGAAGCGTCTAACTGATCCTGATTTGGGGAATTATTATTTCTCTCCTATGGTGGTTTATTAGTCTCAGATTTTATCTACTTTTATTTTGTGAATTTGCCCTGTATATTCTATAAAACTATTAAACGAGTTACACATCTGTAGTGCTTCAGCAATGCCAGCCATCTAGCCATCTGTCCTCTGTGTACTGCATGACATTTTACTTCCACTGCCATCTTTAGTGACAGAATAAAGCTTTTTGAAAAACATATGCTCTCTGAAAATCTAACACTCTAAAGTTTCTCAGTAGAGGCAACACCGAGATGAAGTGATTTGCCCAGGGTTACAAAGTGACAGTGGGACTAGAATGGAATCACCCACTTCAAAGTTACTGACACCATCAGTGTGTAGTGCCTTTAGTAGAATGTGGATTTAACTCTGAATCCAAAATCTGCTCTGAGCAAAACACATTCTGTGAATGAGCAGCTATTTGAAGATATTACACACAATTTTATTCTCAATATGAATAAAAAGAGGCCATTACACATAAAACATAACTGTAAAAAGTAAACTTGGATCCAAGCAATCTGATGTTGTCACCTCTATCCCCTGTGTTAGTGGTGCTCAAACCTTGTGCAGGTGCAAAACCGGCTAGTTCCAAAATAATGGAAAGCAAATTTTGTTATGAAAATACATGTATTGTAGAGATTTTCCTACATAGTAGTAAAACAAGTGTTTAGTAATGCTAGGAGATGTTTTGTTCTAACGTTATAAGGGTTTAAACTGTTGTTGGTGTCAGTTATTCGGTAAGATGAGCCTCTGGCTATAGTTTTCCATAATGTTAAGACAACAGGAAGGGAGAGCTCAACAGATCCACAAACAACAAACAGCCAGTGACTCCATTTGATTACAAATGTGGTAAAATAAGCTCTATATAGATACCATCAGGTGATGTTAGGACAATCACATAGTCGAAAATCCTTAAAAATAAATGTTTCTTCATATCTAAAAACAGTATGTAACTTATTTAATATAATTGGTTAGCATGTATGCTTATGTGTGTGTGTTTATAATGTTTCTCTATTTGTGTAAATATGTAACCCTTTACTAAAAACTATCCAGGATATACTTGAAAATGAGAGAAATCTCAATGGTGAAACATTTTCTAAATAAATTAATGAATAGACACAATCTGCCGTACATGTTTTGTGAAAGCATCACTTAATCATAGGCAGATATTTTTATCTTCAATAGAGTGACTGGCTATTTTTCATTTGTGTACCTGTTGAGCACTCCCTTCCTGTTGTCTTCAAGTTTGCAGAAACCTGAGCTGAGGTTGTTGGTGGCTGCCCTGGATCCACAAGGTCAGGTGGCCCAGTGAGTTTATTTATGACAAGCTGAAAGGCCCGTTTACACGGGCCACAGTTCCACCTCTGTAGGAATGAGCAGTAGAGAGTGGCCGCACCATGGCCGATATGGAGAGAATCACTCCGAATTCAGACCGGAGTCCTCTCTGTGCGACTCAGGTCTGAGAGCCACGCTCAGTAACAGCCATGGCGTGGGCAGTCTGTGCTGCGCATGACTAAAGCGTGCGCAGACGTCTCTACTGAGCATGATGGCTTCTGACAAACCTTAGCGAATTATTATATAGGATATTTATCCAGTGTGGCATTTTGAGCAACCCTTTATATTTTGTTTGTTCCTATAGTTTTCCATAGTCTGAAAGATATTAACTTTTCAATAAAACACCTCCCTGCACTGGTAGTACATTTGTTGTATTCAACATGAATATACCTAGAATATCATTTTAATAATAAAAGTTCACTTCACCTTTAAAACCCACAGGAATTCTAACAATAAATCATTTAACCTTCTGGATGCAAGAGAGGTCTCCAACATCCAAGAAGGTAAAATAATACTTGCACCTAAAAACAATTTTCGTGATTTTGAAAATACTTCCAAGATCAACTGTCAGTTGTGCTGGCCATTTCATTTTTATTTAGCATGCTAGTTTTTGAATGACTTATATGTATAGTGTATGCTAAATAATGTTCAGGCACTTCCTGTTTTCGCCCTGCATTACTTCCTCCACTCACTCTAAACAAATGGCTTATACAACCTATATGTGATATTGAAAGCTCTTTCAGAATTACCAAAGTTGTTTTTAAGTCATGATAATGTCTCTTTAATACTGTAACAAAAATTTAAACATATTGGGATGCAACATAAGACTAAACTAATAGGCTAAAATGTGTTGGGTATGAGATTTCATGTAAATATACATGATAAGATTGTTTTCTTAGAAGAGACCTGGGGGAAGATTCACAAAGATGTGATAAAGTGGTGATAAAGTAGAGATGAAATTTTATCACTTCTCCAATTCCTATGTTATTCTATGGAGCCTACACCCTAAGATTTCTTCAACTTTGGAGATCTTAGTGCACAGGCTCTATAGAGTAACATAGGAACTGGAGAAGTCATCACCACTTTATCACCGCTTAGTGAATCTCCCCCTAGGTTATTGTACTTATTACAAGTGGAATCTAGCATAAACCAAAATTTCCTTGTGTGAACTGTTTCTCACTTAACTCATCCTCTGGGGGGACAGTATCACACTGTCTGTTGCCCCAGCCTTATTACGTGTCCTTCTCTTCTTACATTTGCTCTGGGGAACACCTTGCACTTCCTCAAGAAAACCAATTTAAGAACAGCTACTCTAGATTGGGTTCACAATGCATTGAATACCACTCTAGCTTACAAGGAGTTTAAGGTCCCAATAGGATTTTTATTTGTCGCCTATGGTACAACTGGTTTAACTCAGAAAATACTGTTTTATATTGAACATATAGCCCTAGGTCAATATGTCCCAGTACTATATCCTTTATCAATCTTTTGTGTTGTATTACATCCTTTCGTGATCTTTTAGTGAATCCATCACATGCGCCAAGTCACACAAACACTTCACTCTTCCTTTTACAGCATAAGTATTTTTTTCCTGCTTTTAGCAAATCAATACAGTGACACTAATCCTCTGGATACCATGGAAAGCACATGGCCACCATCTCAAGGACCTAACACATGGATTCAAACTAGGGGTCACCCACTTCAGAGGCAGCAACTGCTTATCCCATTAAATCCCCATGCAGAAATTGTCTGTCTACGACGATACCTTATTAATATTTAAAGGAAAATTAACACCACCTAATAATAACCTTCACCTACAGACAGAAAATGCAAATGCCCATTATGAATACATTCTTTGTGGACCGATGTGGACTGGTCCCCCATAATTAATCTTTAATTAGCACTGGAAATCATATCCATATTTATCTGGGATTATGTAGAAAGACAAAGTAGAGTAATTCTGGGGCAAACCAATTGCAACACAGTGGGTAACTAAAACCTCCCAAAATGTAAATTGATTTAAGTATGATTTTAACCATTTCTGTGCTAGGGGTCTCCAATGCATTTCTTTATAATGCGATGGAGATTTTACTTGCATCTAAGGGGTAAAAAAATATATTTAAATCACTTGGAAGTTGCATTAATTCTCAGTTTTGAAGCTGGTTTGTATCAGAATTGCTGTTCTTTAGCCTTATACAAAAGGCTACTCGCTGCAGGGCTCCAGACTCCACCCACTGAAGGTTTCCCAAGAAGACATCAAGGAGTGGAGTTAAAAGAATCATATATACACCTGTGGACAGGCTCTCCAGTATTACCTCTATGAGTGCCAAAGGGGTAGGCAACGCATTGCGTACCCCTCTGGCACTCAGAAGGTTAACTGAAGATTACAGAACAAATTCATCAAGCTGCGAACGGTTTGATGCCCAAAAGAATCAGTATTATTTCCTTTTGTATTTGCCATACCTCAAAACTTTTGGGATGAGCTGACCCTGAGATCTTGTATATATTAAACCATTAAAGTTCCCATAACTTTGTGATATGTTCCTACTCGCTCTATTTAACCCTTTGAGTGCAAAAGGGGTAGGGAACACATTGCTTTGCAATGCATTCCGTACCTCTCAGATACTCAAAGTGTTAAGAGGTGCTCAAATCAATCCTCAAGAAACCATTAATGTGCAACTGCTTAAAGCGGAACTTTCATCATAGTTAAAGTTCTCTTACCTCTCAGAACTAGTTCATTTTAAAGAAATCCTTAATCTTCCGAGACTGATGGCCAGGTTAGTGCAGTCTGTGCGCTTGTGTCGTCAGTCCCTTCCGGTGCCTTTCGGCACAGTCCAATGCTTTTTAATGGAGACAGCACAGGTACACAGACAAGATGTCTACACTGATGTCTGGCTTCCGGTCTCAGAAGATTAAGGATTTCTTTAGAATTGTCTAGTTCCGAGAGGTAAGAGAACTATTATTAAGCTTGTTGCCATCTGCCTAATTATTGCAGGGCGACTTTAAATATGGTGAAAGTTCTGCTTTAAATATATCATTGCATGAACACAGAGGTGTAAATAGAAGCCACGGGGCCCTGGTGCAAGAATTGCCACGGGCCCCCTGACCACATTGGCCCCCTCAACCACATTGGCCACCTCCACATTGGCCCTCAATCTCCACATTGCCCCTTCCACAATGACCCCATCTCCACATTGCCCCCCAATCTCCACATTGCCCCTTTCACAATGGCCCCATCTCCACAGTGCTCCTTCCACATTGGCCCCATCTCCACAGTGCCCCTTCCACCATGGCCCCATCTCCACATTGCCCCCCAATCTCCACATTGCCCCTTCCACAATGCCCTTCAATCTCCACAATGCCTCTCAATCTCCACATTGCCCCTCAATCGCCACAATGACCCTAAATCTCCTACCTCCCTGGTGGTCCAGTGGCAGAGGACAGGTATGTGCCTCCTTCTGCACAGCCCTCTTCTCCCGTGCGGTCCTCTTCAGTAATGCAGAGTACTGGGAGATGATGTCATCTACCAGCGTTCTGCATTATGAGAGTGCCGGTCTGCCGGAGGGAATACTGATCTCCCTCAAGCAGACCGGTACTCTGGTAATGCAGAGCCCCAGAGCTTTGCATTACTTAATTGCAGGCATCAGGCGAGGGGGTCGCCCCCTATAATTACACCACTGCATGAACATCCATTAGACAGGACTTCCCCCTCTGACTTTCCTGTACAAGTGGCACCAATATTGAGATAAAAGAAGCAGATAATTAGAGTAGATTAGATAATAGCATCTTGAGAATTTGTCCCAACACCCTGAAATTTGGGTCAAAACCCTGAGTCTCAGTATCAAACCCTGAGAGCTCCCAGGAATGTTATTTGACATTTGTCTACTCAGCAATGGCTGTCCATCACTTATTCATCAATAGATAATGGTCAGATAGATTCTTATCTTTCATTGGTAGTCAGTGGGGGCTAGATTCTATTACAGGTGCTAATTTTATCATTGCTTTTATGTCCAGTTTTCCCCATAGACTTCAATAGGAAAATATTTGAAAAAACAGGAGGTAACATTGATCTCCTGCAACAGAATCTAGCCCTGGGGGTGATCCTACACATACACATATGGGGCCAGATTCTATTGCAGGTGCTAAATGTTAACACCCATTTTATCAAACATTTTCCTATTGAAGTCCATGGGGAAAACTGGAGATAAAGGCAGTGATACAATTAGCACCTGTAATAGAATCCAGCCCATGATGTCTTGACAGGTGTGCATGTGTATTGCTGGAATAGTGGGATTTACACAATTTCTCATTGTCATATCTGGGACTCTCAGGGTTTGACCTGATGACTCAAAGTTTTGGCCCACATCTCAGGGTCTCAGTGTAAAAGGTCAAATTCTCAGCTTGCACTGAGTATGCACCGTATGCACTGATCAGCTGCACCATTAGAAAAATATGACATATTTTTTCGAATAAATGTTTGATGCTTTTACTTGACCGGACTTTGTTTAATTGTATGGTGCAAGTGATCAGTGCATATTTGACAACAATGTGGATTTCGGAGATGCTTTGCTCACAGTGCACATCTTTTTAGACAGAAACAGATATTTTTCACTCTGAATGGAGATTGTTTTGATCATGGATTCCTAGAGCTGCTTAACCCCTTAGGGACCCTTGACGTACCAGGACCGTCAAGGGTAAATTTGCTCGAACGACCCTTGGCGGTCCTGGTACGTCACATACTTTTTACTTACAGCGCTCTACCGGGAGCGCTGTAAGTAAAAAATAGGGCATGAAATAGACCGCTCCAAGATCGGAGCGATCTGTTTCAAGCCCCATAGTGACGCGCCGATACACATGACAGGTCACGTGTACCGGCTCGTCAAAGTGCCCCTATGCGGACGTTATGGGACGGAAATGTCCCATAACCTCCGGTCCTTAAGGGGTTAATCTGCTTTTTAGAAGTGTGAGAGTGTCCTGTGCCACCCACTACATCGTCTGGGCCTATTAGCTGCTTCTTTAGTCCCCAAATTGGTGTTCTTTGTAGGTAGATGTAAAGGTCCTCTTTGTATAGTGGATGTTCAAGCAGTGATAACATTAACCCTTTAACCCCTTGCATGCAAGAGGGGTATGCAACGCATTGCAATGCGTTGCATACCCTTCTGGTACTCAAAGGGTTAGGGATCAGAGGGATGTGCATTGCTCACCCCCTGGTCATTAAAGGGTTAAGATATAGTATGTTTGATATATATATATATATATATATATATATATATGTCACACCAAGAATCTACCTTATGGGGATAATTAAGTTAATAGTTAAGATCAGCTCATTTTATATTTCCAGGTAAGTTCAGTGTAGTGCCTTGCATACAAAACAGGGAAAGATGATTGATTACTGATGAATATCCAAATGCATCTATCAATGATCATGGTGAAGAACTTGCTTAGGGCAGCATGTCTGACACACTCCTTTTCCCGCAACTTGGTGAATGTCAGCCTAATTCTTGAAAACCAATCCATGCACAATTAGTTCATAGCAGACAGTAACATTTTCTAACCAGATTAAAGTATTGGGGGGTTCCTTTTTTTAGGAGGTGTTAATATTCTTTTAATGCTCTTTTTCACCCGAGCATTTGCAGAACTTTGTGTAATATTTTATCACCTCGTAAATTATTCTGGTAATTACAGCAAGTCTAGAAGTCTCCCAAGAAATACTGCAGTGCTCGGAAGGGTAAGAGGAAAGAAATGAAGCTTTTACAGACTCCGCACACCTTTTAACATTATCGTTTAACTCTAATTGTTTGTATCATCACAAAGCAGCCAAAAAATGAGAATCAGGCCTTGCCTAATGAAGCTAAATATTCATATTGCCAGACACAATGCAAGATACTGTGAAACAATGTATAACAGAAATTATCCTAATGAATAAACGGGGTGTACTTCTCGTTAGAGCAATCATTTTTATGCGTGCTGGATTTGCCTATTATTCACATTTGCATATTGTCTCATTTGCATGTGGGCAATTTGTATGGTTCCGAGGCTGGTACTGCCACCCTCTCTCTCCTCTGAAAACCAGCAGATTAGTGTGGGGAGAGGCTGGGATGGAGTCCAGCTCAGTGCAATTATATCAGTGACACATGCTGCGGAAAACTGGTTCAGTGATGAGCTCGGATTGGGAACTGGCTGGAGTTTGTGCCAGAAGATTCCATATGATGAACAGAGACAAAGGGACAGGTTTAAGAAACTGTGACTTGTGGGGTTGTCAGTGAAAACTGCAATTTTATTACGGCAAAAAGTAATGGGAAACATGCACCAAGTAAAAAGTGGAGCAATTCTGGAGTGAACTATCTACGCCATAGGGAACAAATGAACATTTTTCAAAATTGTATTTGGTTTAACCATTTGAGTGCCAGAAACGTGTCCCACTCATTCCAACCCAATGCATGGGATACCTCTCTGGCACTCAAAGGATTAAACTGGGCTTTTAACCCTTTGAATGGTAGAGAGGTCTCACAAAGTGGCATTCATGGGATTAATCATTTGAGTGCCAAAGGTGTACGCAATGCATTGCTTTGCAATGCTTTGCGTACCCCTCTGGCACTCAAAGGGTTAAATATCCATTTAAATCAATGAGAATTCTGGGAATTTTTATTTGTCACCTACATCATGGATGTAAAAGATTTCCACTGTCCAAAGAGGGATACTTTATTTTAGGTGGTGTTGCTGACACGGGAGGAGCATAATGAAGGCCACGGAAAGCTTAGCTTCTGCAAAATAAAATATTGTACTATATATTAGTGGTATCAGTCATTTGATATAACTGTATTATCATTATTAGGATCACTAAATACAAGTCAACCTACTCCTATTGTCAATGGGGTTTGTAACTGGGGAGTTTTTGTGAGTTTTATTCAATTGGAGCAATGTGATACACATTTATACGCACATTCTGGGGGGATATTCACTAAGGAGTGATAAAGAGGTGATAACACGGAGATAACTGCTCCAGTGATATCACTTCTCCAATTCCTATCTTATTCGGTAGAGCCTATACACTAAGGTCTCCAAAGATGGAGAGATTTTAGTGCATAGGCTTCATAGAATAACAGGGATTGGAGAAGTGATAAACTGGAGAAGTCATCACCACTTTATCACACCTTAGTGAATAACTCCCATCATCTCCTAAAAAAAGAGGGTCACCAGGGTAGAAAAGAGGGAGAGAGGGATTTGGGTCTCAAAGAGGTTCTGTCCCTTAGGGGGTAACACTACAGTAGATGCAGTTCTGCATTTGTGATGGGGCCTGATATCCAAGGCAGCTTATTGGCTCTTCCCAGTTCTGTGACTTCTCACAATCGGACCAGATTTCTATCATGGCTGATATCTTACCCATGGCCTCTGCCAGCCAGTATGAAAAGAATGGCTTTGAGGAGCCCCTTCCATTGTCTTCATTAAAAGAGAACTGTAATGTGTGATAGGGCATTTGGAAAAGCTTTAAAAAATAACTTGTATTTATTTTAGACATATTGTATGTAAAACAATGGTTTATAAGCATACCTGGGAACTCTCCGGATTTGCCCCGGAGACTCCGGTTCTGACAGAGATTTACCGGGTCTCCGGGATAGAGGCAGATTCCTCCGGACGTGGGGAGTTTCTATTGAAACTCTACCCACTTACACTCTTTCTCCCGCTGTACCTCCGTTCCCAGCTTTCTGTGTGACAATTTTAACCCTTTGAGTGCCAGAGTAGCACCGAATGCATTGCTTTGCAATGCATTCCGTACCACTCTGAAACTCAAAGGGTTAAGCACCCCCCCGCTCGCGTCAAGCCCCGCCCCTTTTTGACGCGATTAGCGTCATTTTTGTCACCCCCTGCTGAACAGAGGACTCCCCTCCGGGTAGCCCTCAGATGGAAGTTCCCAGGTATGTTTATAAGACATTTAACTTCATTTATATGTCATTTATTGCAAATGTGTTTTTTAATCCTTTGAGTGCCAGTGCAATGCTTTCTATTGTTTTCTAATGTTTTAGTCAAAGGGTTAAAATCACTTGCGTTTTTTTTTCTTTTTTTTTCTTTTTACAAAGAGATAGTTGTACTTTTACACTTTGAACACCAGCATGGAGTCCAGTGCATTGAGAAAACATATGTTGTTCCCTAGCAAGAAGATGCAGAGAGTGTGAAGTAGGCACACGCTGTGCAGTACTCTCTTTTGTATCAGAGATTCCTGGAGAGCCTTTGGACTCAGCTAAGGCCCGTATTCCAGTACATTCAAGGGGACAGATAGAAAGGTAGGCAGGGAAATGAGGACATCATGAGGCAGTGGTTCTCAACCTTTCTAGTGCCATGACCCTTTGATAAAATTTCCCAAGTTGTGGTGACCCCCTAACAGTAAAATTATTTTCGTTGCTCCTTCATTGCTGTAATTTTGCTACTGTTATGAATCGAAATATAAATATCTGATGGTATTAGGCGACCCTGGCAAATCATCATTCCACCCCCAAAGGGGTCCTGACCCACAGATTGAGAACCACTGTCATAAGGTGAAGCCATGCACTGCGCCTCTTGTGGATGGAGTGGTTAGTGCGGGCTACTTAACTTGAGAAATAGAGCTATGCAGTTGGAGATGTGCGTGCTCTGCGCTGGTGTGATTACAGTACTTACCTCTCCCTCTCTCTCCCTTCCCAGTGCACTCTGTTGCTGCTGTTGCCTGAAAATTTCCAGTGCTGGATCCAGGTACTACAGTTTATATTTTTAACTAGAGCATAAAAATACTTCCTTTTCTATTACTATGGTTAATATTAGCAATCCACCATAAATACACATAGAACTTTGTATTGACAGTAAAGGAGCCAGCTCCTCGTCCTCACCGGACACTGCACAGGAGAACACTATACATTATTAATAAATTGCACAGTGGCTCAGTGGTTAGCACTGTTGCCTTGCAGCGCTGGGGTCCTGGGTTCAAATCCCACCAAGGACAACATCTGCAATGAGTTTGTATGTTCTCACTGTGTTTGTGTGGGTTTCCTCCCACACTCCAAAAAACATACTGATAGGTGAATTTAGATTGTGAGCCCCAATGGGGACAGGAACCAATAGGAGTGTAAAGCACTGCGGAATCTGTGTGCGCTATATAAATAAAGGATTATTATTATTGTCTAATTTTAACTGTTTGGGTGCTAGGAATGTTTAACACCCTTCAAAGAATTAAAGCATAATGTGCATTAGAATAATAATTTATTGTACTGACATCCACCTATGGAGTAGAGTTACTTTGAATCTGACATGTGTTGTTGCATAAGATTTAAAGTTGCTCTGCCCAGTGTTCTGTGTGATCTTTTATTATCTGCTGTCTTTCTTTCTATAGTCTGCTTCTGACCCCAAGTTAAATAAACATAACTGTCATTATAACAGTATCGGTTTAGCCTGGGAGAGCGGCTCCTATCCCTCCTGTCACTCTTAACATTCCGCTTTTCTCCCATCTCCCCCTCATTGATAATATTATCTCTTAACCACAGGAGGTGTAAAATGCACTGTCTGGTCCCTAATAGATTAATATGGGAGGGGGGAAGACCCATGTTTTCTAAATTAAACAATATTATCCCTTGAATAACCCTTTGAGTGCCAGAGAGGTATCCAATGCATTGCAATGCATTGGCTACCTCTCTGGCACTCAATGGGTAATTTTAACCCTCACCACCTGTGACCGTATTTTGTGAGAGATACAAACATACATAACTAAAGGGAGCAATTATGGCCCAAACCAACTGCACTATAGGGAGAAATAAACATCTCCAATTTATTTAAAACAGACTTTTGACATCCTGATGATACAAATGTGTCTAGCACATTAAAAAGCAATGCACTGGAGGCTTTCCAGCATTTAAAGGGTTAGATTTTTGCTTGAGTCAGTGGAAATGTTTATTTGTTCACTATGGTGCAAATGGTGTACAACAACACAGAACAAAATGTTTTTCAGCACACTATTATACTGAGCATTGTGTTCAATATACAGAGAAGCATTATCATTATAAGTATACAGACACCTGGGATCATTACACATAACATTATCAGTATGGATGCTGAATACACTAGAAATGTCACTTTTAGGGTATAGATACTCAGCACAGGTATATGGTTAGGGCTCCCATCATTTAGAAACATCTAATATCATATATTGGAACATACCATAGTGTTAATCTCCCTACTAGTAGTAGTGCAATTGGACTGTATAGTGCACCAATAATGCATAATGTTGGCCCAAGCACCATGTATTTGGGGAACCTAGCAACTCATTTGGTGACTAGTAATGTTTACTGGACTGTATGTAGTAAATGACATCATGCTATACTTCTAACATGTAATGTGACATAATGCTGTTATTAATATGTCATACTAGGGGGAGAAGGAAGGAGACCGTTGGAGGAAAAGAGAGAAGGAGACTGACAGAGGAGGAAAGGAGATAGAGGAGGAGAGGAGGAAAGAAAACTGACAGAGGAGAAGAGGGAAGGAGACTAAAAGAGGAGGAAATGAGATGGAGACTGACAGAGGAGGAGAAGAGGAAAAGAGACTGACAGGAGGAGAGGAAACTGACAGAAGAGGAGAGGAAGGAAACTGACAGAGGAGGAGAAGAGGAAAAGAGACTGACAGGAGGAGAGGAAACTGACAGAGGAGGAGAGGAAGGAAACTGACAGAGGAGGAGAGGAAGGAAACTGACAGAGGAGGAGAAGAGGAAAAGAGACTGACAGGAGGAGAGGAAACTGACAGAGGAGGAGAGGAAGGAAACTGACAGAGGAGGAGAGGGAATGAAAATGACAGTGGAGGAAAGGGAAGGAGACCAGTCTTTCTGTGTCATTCCCTCTTTTAATGTCCTTAGGAGACAGAAGTTAGAAAAATAGATGTAAAATTGTGACATCAAGAAGTGTTCATGAGAGAGTGACAACAAGAGAGAGAGCCAAGGATGAGGAGTCAGACTGTGTCCATGGGGATCTGAGACTACCAGTGGGCAGTGGAACCAGGCAAGGGGGTCAAACAGTGTATATGTGGGATTGTGCATACCAGAGGATCAAGGCTGGGAGGTTAGATAGCAAATGGGGATCTCTAATTATTGGTGAAATCAGGCTTGAGGGGGAGAGTCAGACACTGTATGTAGGGGTCTCTGATTACAAGTGGGCATTAGAATCAGGCTAAGGGGCAGACAATGTTGGGATCTGTGAAAGGGCAGTGGAACCATGCAAGGGATCAGACAGTGTATGAGGGAATATTTTGACTATCTATAGAAAAAGATTGGATGTCAGACAGTGTATGTGTAGTTCTGTGACTACCAATGGGGAGTAGAAAAGGGCTGGGTAGGCAGACTGTGAATGTGTGATTCTGCAACTACCAGCAGGCCCATTATGTCTCAGCGGTGTGGGGCCCCCTCAACAGAGTTTGCAGGGGGCCCCAGCATTTTTTGTTGGTGGGGTGGGGGGGGGGCAGCATTTCATCCTTGGACCCAGGCAGCACAATGTCTTGGGCTGGCCCTGCACCCTGCAATACTTAGGCAGGTGGTGACTAGCTTAATAATTATTTTAACTCTCAAAAGTGCCCCCGAATAAAGTTATCCTTAAGCTTCTGAGACCAGAAGCCAGGCATCATTGCAGACATCTTGACTGCGCAGCTGTACTGTCAGTCCCCATCGACCTTCACTGGCATTGCACTGGCCCGAGCAGCTCCGGAAAAGACTGATGGCGCAGGCGCACAGGCTACAGTAACCTGGCCATCAGTCTTGGAAGCTTAAGGATAACTTTATTTGGGGGCACATTTGAAAGATAAAATAATGATTACTAAGCTAGTCGCTACCTGCATAAGTATTGCAGGGGGACTTTATTTGAGGTGGGAGTTCCATTTTAAGCAAGTGACTAGTGGAGATGTCAGTGTAGGGGTCATATGCACAAAATATGTGGAGTAATTCTGGGGCAAACCAGCTGCACCACAGGGGGCAAATACAATTTCCTGTTCATTTAAAAAGGGCTTTTGAGGTTTAACTCTTTGAGTGTCAGAGTGGTATGCAACGCACTGCAAAGCAGTCAAAGGGTTAACCATGTGAAGTGTTAAAGAGTTCCACAAAGCAACAAGCAGCAGTATAGAAATAATGTAACATTGCTAAAAAAACGATATAGCTGTTGATCATACACTGAGAATAGTTGCAATTCCACAGCAAACCAGCTACACAGTAGGAGAAAAATAACTCTTTCCATTGATATAAATCCTACTTTTAAACCCTTGAATGTTACCGAGGTCTCCAGTGAATTCCTTATCAATGTGTTAGAGACCTGTCTAGCATTCAGTGGGCTTAAAGTCCCATTTAAAGAAGCAATAATGTTTTTTTTTTCTTTATAAAAATGCACATATTGCATATTTCTTGCTGAGCAACACATGGGTATACTTATGAATAGGGGAGGGATGGTAACTTGTGGCCTGGGGTCAAATACAATCAAGTGGCCCATTTCTATTATCTGTCCAGCCCACTGTCCCACTGTTATGAACTAAGTGATACCACATAACATACAACTGAAACAGGTTTACACTCTTTATACTACAGAGCTTACAGTTGATATGGAGCTATATTAGTGATACCACATAGCTTATAAGGGAAATAGATTATGTTTATTAGTAAAGCTCCATTTGGATTGTAGCACTCTGTACTACTAGTGTATCTCCATTTACAGCAGCAAGAAGACCCAGACATTTGACTGGCTCAGGGGGCAATTGCATCCCTGCCCTACAGGCCAGCACTCCCTTGCAGCTGAAATATGTGTCTTTCCAGAGTTATTACAGACTAAACTGTTTTTATTTACATTAATATTGCCCTTTTGTGGACAGAATTCGGACATATATTCTGCTGCATTCTAGAGAAGAGGTGAGTAACTGAAAACAGTTCTCTATAGAATGTGATAGTAACTGCCTAATAGATTGAACTTCCAGGAAGTAATAATGTAACTTCCTGTTATTCTGGTATAACATTTGAATAAAATAACTGAAAGCAGTTGACGTGTTCTTGTTTTCCTCAGCAGGAAAAACTCTATAAAATAACTCATAAAAAATGTTTATAGTCCCTTTAAATCAGTATACATTTCTATGTGTCTCTTATACTGGAGTCTGTTTGCCCCAGAACTGACCCACTTCTGTCTTTGGACATATGACCTACTGGGGAATATGTATAAAAGAACAGTTCTGAAATAAACCATTTACCCCACAAGGAGGCAATACAAACTGTTATTGGTTTAAATTGGGGTTTTAACACCTTGAATACTAGGGAGACCTCCAACGCATTGTTTTGCATCCCTATTGAGGTTATTCACTAAGGTGTGATAAAGAGGTGATAAGGTGGAGATGATTTCTCCAGTAATATCACTTCTTCAGTTCCTATGTTATTCTATGGAGCCAATGCAATAACATTTCTTAAGTTCTGGAGATCTTAATGCATAGGCTCTATAGAATAACATAGGGACTGGAGAAGTGATATCACTGGAGAGGTCATCTCCACTTTATCACCTCTTTATCAGACCTTAGTGAATAACCCGCAATGTATGAAAAGATGTATTTAAATCAATGAGCTATTAGGGTATTTGTATTTGTCTCCTATGATTGAATTGGTTTCCAACATAATTTCTCCAGTTTTAATTTATAAATGTGGCCCACTGTTTCTTATGGTAATTTTCTAAAGCATTTTGGTGTGATCAGAATGTTTTACATGTGCTGTAAAAGCTTGTTCAGAATCTCAGATGGCACAGTATAAGGGTGAGAGAAATTCATTCTAATGAGATAACCTCTCAGAAAATATAAAGCTTTCTTATTTCCCTGTGCTCAATACACGACTGCATTAAGGTTTATGTGGCAATTTGGTATCTACTGAATTGCTGAATGTTTTTCACACCGTCTTTTCCTTTGGAGGCTCTAATACCTTTAATGATTAAACACAACAAATAGAGTCCATATTTCTTTTCTGCGTTAGTTTTGGCTGTAGTTAAAGAGATAGGGTATTTTTTTACTTCATCACAATTCACTGTAAAGTATTGAAGAGTATAACTGATTTCAGTTATTCTTTTTAATACCTGATATTTAATAATTATTTCATATTTAATACCAACCCCCTTTACCTGACATCATATTTTTCCTCAGTAAAGGGGCTGGCCAACAAGATGAGCTGTTGCCATGGCAACCCAACTGGCATTTAGTCAAACAGACATTTATCTCTGTGTGAGTAATGTTAAAGGGATAGTAATGTTTCATAATAAAAGCAGCTCTAATTAATCATCATAGTATTTGGACCTTGGTGAGTGTTATTTCAATTCTGTCAGAGTTGTAGTTCAAGAGTAATTCAATGACAAAGTATCCCCCTCCCGCCCCTTTTCCTGATATAACACTGCTCAGCTCAGAGCAGCAGGGAGGCGGCCAGGTGGATTGCAGAGAGGGACAATCTTCAATTAAAGTAAGGGAAAAAGCTGAAAAACCTGTCAAGGGGGGCAGGGTTTTCATTGTTCTCACAGTAAGAAGATTGTCCTTTGCAACCAGATTCCACATCTGAGGTGAGAAGTGTCACACTAGGTAAAAGGGATGGGAGGGGGATACTTTATCATTCAATTACTCTTGAACTACAACTCTGACAGTATTGAAATAACACTCTCTCTGGCTCAAATCCAATTAAGATTAATTGGAGCTGCTGCTTTTGTGAAACATTACTATCCCTTAAAGTGCACTGACTGGACTTTAGGTGCTCGGGGTACAGAGAGGTAGCTGCTCACTCTGCTAGTCCTTAAATGGTAAAATATGAATATTCATTTAAAGCTGTAGCAGGCACTTTGTGCCACCCGTTGCTTTGAGAGGAAAAATGTACCCCTTTGCTGCCCCCATGGAACGATTTAAAGCATTGAGTTTGAAACTTCTAAGGCCATAGGCACAAAGAAATGTGAAGGAATTATGGGTCAATGAAAGCATCATTAGGAACCAATTATAATCACATTGATTTAAAGTTGGGTTTTGTAACTCCTGGACTGCTAAAGAGGTCTTCTGGAGAAAATCAGCTACAACAAATGGGAGAAAATTCCCCAAATCCCCATTGGTTTAAATTGGGATTTTAAAGGGCAACTAATATCTGATAGTTGCCCTATCATCAGATCTCTTCCCCTGGCAACAGAGCTGCTAATTAGGCTGGAGCTGCATTGTGAGCCCCTATGCACCAACAAGGGACAGAATGAGGGTCTAATAGGAGATCCCCATGTCCCTGGTTTATCTCTGTTGCATTGTGCAGTTCCCCAGGGAACAGGGGACTGTGCACCCAGACATTGAGTTTGTGCCTGAGAGTCATATACTTACAGTTTGCATTCCAGCTGAGGGCTGTTAGAGCCAATTTTGAAGGTGCACAGTGCAGTAACTAAGCTCTTATTTAAGCTGACTAAGTAAAACGTGATAATTGCTCTAGCATTCAAATGGTTAACATCACCATATCAATCAATTGGAATCGGGGGATTTTTCTTGCCTGCCCACTATGGTGCAGTTAGTTTAGCCTCACTAGTTGTGCTTACTTTACATGCCATTTTGAACAATAAAAATACAGAAAAATCTGTGGAGCTCTACTTTATTTATCAATAGCATTCAACATAGTTACATACATATGTGTCTGGTTAAGCAGCAGAAAGAAGTATATTTTAGCTACAAATACAAACAACAAAAAGTCTGCACATCACATCCTACATTTTAACAATTAGATAACCTGTGAATTATTACAGACAATAATCAGTGGGGTTTTAGTTACATGTTTGTGGCCAAAGGTGTACATAGCTTGTACCTCAACATCAAGGCATCTCAGATTTGGCGAATCCCAATGGCCCACATCTATAAAAGCAAACTGGATTTATTCTGTAGTATCCCAACCACCATAGGGGGAACAACATTTCCTGTAAAATTAAATTGGGATTTTAACCTTGAATGCATTGGAGACCTTTCTGACATTCAAGAGGTTTAAAAACTATGTTCAAATGCATGGAAATTTAGGATTTTTTATTTGGCCCCAGTTTCTTCTTATAAAAATGCACCTATCTGTCTCAAATCTGAAGTAAGCATTTATCTAGTACAGGGCTGTCCAAGTTCAGTCCTCAAGGGCCACCAGCAGGCCAGGATGGAAGGATTTCCCTGATAAAGCACAGGTGAGTTAATCAGTGGATCATTCATTTTACTGACTCACCTGTGCTTCTTGAGGGAAATCCTTACATCCTGGCCTGTTGGTGGCCCTTGAGGACTGGACTTGGACAGCCCTGATCTAGTATAATGCAATTAAAGGCAATGATGCTGTCTTACGTCTGCTCTGAGCAAACTCTATTAGGGAGGATTTCTTCCTTCCTTAGTTGCAAACGCATCTGTGTGTATTGACTTACCTAGCAAGTAGTTGGGGAGGGAGAAAAAGTAAACAAAAAGAAATGTCTGCACATCAAATTGTAATATTTGCCATTAGATAACACGATTTATTACAGACTAGTTGAACAGCCCGTTACACAGGCCACAGTACCACTGCCACCCGGTCGCGGGGCAGTCGTCCGCAGTGGAGGCTGCCTGCGCCGCTGCTGATACAGAGCTGGACGGTCCTTCGGAGTGCCCAGCTCTGTATCAGCCGTGGCGTGGGCAGTCTCCACTGCGCATGACTGCAGCACGCGCAACAGTGTGTACTGCGCATGTCACGGCATTACACACGATTTAGCGAATTATTATATAGGATAATAAAAAGTGATATTTAGTTACATGTTTGTGGCCAAAAACAATCAGTAGCTGGCCTAGTAACATCAGACCGGGTATGTTTTTTTACTTTTTGCATATATTTTGAACCCCTGATCTTTTTCTATTCTCTGCAGTATGGATGTCCAACATGTGGCCAGTGGGCCATATGCACTGTCTGAGCCTGCCTGAGATTTTTAACAAAAACATTTGTACCTAATTAAACTAACACACATATAAAAATAGATCAGTAGGGCCACCTGCTCACCACTACCATTCTATAACTGACACCCTAATATTTCAGTCTGTACTGGAGTCAGGAAACCACTTGGGGCTAAATTGGAAATGGTGTTTTTTTGGGGGTTTATTGCATTTCTCTGGATCAACAGGGGTGTTTTGGCATGGGCTGGACTTCATGGACGTATTTGTTTTTTCAGTCTTGTCATCTATGTTGCTGTGTTACTATTAACTTGACCAAAATTGTCCATTGACTAGCACTGAGCTGATGACTGTTCACTTTTATATGAATAAAGTTTATTAGAATGTTCTTATACTATTATTGTATTACTGTTAAAATCAATATTTCTGATATGCCATTATTATCAATAAAATGAGCGCACCCCTCACACATATGAATTTGGGATCATATGGACTATGACTGTAAAAACATGGATGTCCTTGCTCTGCATGCTGGCTACTCTCTCTGCTTAGAATTACTTTCATATGGGGAATCTATAAACACAGAACTTCAGACAGATGAACAGCCTACAGTAACACTGGTTTGATCCCATGTTAGGTACCTAGGGAAACATCCCAGTGTCTCCACACGCTGAGATTTATCATGTTGCATGTCACAGCATGGAATGCAAGAAAAGAAATGTACAAAAAAAGGCAAATAAGTGATTCTTTGAAAGTTACTGAATGAATGATCTTGGAAGTAACAATAAGGAAAAGATTACCTGCTGACATCTGAGCAGTTGACTCAAGAGATGATTCCTTTATACTTTAGATATCAAAGCCTCTAGTTAGTCCCAGCAGAATGTAAAGATCTTAGGTGAGAGTTCAGAGGAACTCGGGAACAAGCAAACACTTGTTGCATGCAGGCTGGTTCTAGATGAATGCAGATCAGGTCATCTGGTTTGAACAGATTTCCACACAAAGGGCCTTATGCACAATTGAAACAAGGAGCAAACATGATGTGACAAAGGGGACACATAAAGCATCCCATTGATTTAAAGGGATAGTAATACTTCGTTTTAACTTTATTTTATTTTGTAGGCATTAAAAAAACATGAAGAACGATATATGCTTTATGGTTTATGAGATATTCACAAGCAAAGTTTCCCCTCCCGCCCCTTTTACCTAGTGTAAGCCATCTCTTCTCAGATGTGGAATGCAGTCCATAGACCAGACAGATAACAGAAGGGGACACTCTTATTCCTATGAAAACAATGAAAACCCTGCCCCCCTTGACAAGTTTTTCAGGTTTTTCCCTTATCTTAATTGAAGATTGTCCCTCTCTGCAATCTACCTTGGCACCTCCTTTCTGCTCTGGCTGAACAGTGTGACATCAGTAAAAGGGGTGGGAGGGGGACACTTTGTCATTGAATTACTCTTGTACTACAACTCTGACAGAATTGAAATAACACTCTCCATAGTCCAAATACTATGATGATTAATTAGAGCTGCTTTTATTATGAAACTTTACTATACCTTTAAATAAGGTTTTTAACCTCTTGAATATGTTGGAGACTTCTCTATCATTCAAGGGGTTAAAATTCCCATTTATATCAATGAACAGTTTGGGGTGCAATCCTATGCCCTCTAAGCTGCAACATATAATTCTTAAGATTTCCATTGCATTGGAGACCTCTCTTGTTTTCAAGGGGTTAAAATCCTTATTTAAATCAGTGGTCATTTTTATTTTTTTCCTTATAGTGCAGCTGGTTTGCCATAGAATTGCACCACTTAACACATGAGTGCCAGTGTTACCAAGGCTTAGGGTAAAATATGATCACATGGTTGACTGGAAAGCAGCGGCAATGCTATCAAGATCCAGTTACCTGTTCTAGTTTCTACACCTGCGCTGCACTGCATTCCACTGGCGATCCAGTCATTTGGGGGGGGTGTGACTGATGACTTTTCTGCCATATATGATTAACTGACATACACAGGGGCTGACCATTTATTAGCTATTACATTCAGAATCTACGCAGAAAGAAGATCATGCCTGCTGCATCTTCCATGCATTTTGCTTTGAATACGGTGGAAGAACAGAAGAAAACCCCCTCCTTATACCTTTCAGGATGTTGCCCAATACCAAATGAGGGAAATTTTAAAGGGGACTGTATTTTATATGGCCAGTACCTGTTCACATTTTCTTCCCATGTTCCCATTGTCTGGGGCATGTGGTTAGGCAGGGCTTGGAATGTGTCCTGCACTGTCCACACATCCCAGCCAATCAGCTTCTTGCTCGTTTCGTCATTAGTCAAGCTGGAAGTTGATTGGCTGAGATGTGTTTTTACTGCAGTCCACATTCTGTGTCCTGTGTAACCCCATATCCCAGCCAATTGGAGCGTGGTAAAAAAATTTCAACAGGGACAGGCCATATAAAAGGCAGTCTCTGTTCAAATTTCCCTCAGTTAGCATCAGGCAATGGCCCAAAAGGTGGGTTTTTTTTTCTTCTGTTGTTTCGCCTCCAGCGGCAGCAGTGGTAGTGAAACCTGCATGCATTTATGGATTTTAATAACTATTTTTTTCTTTTTTAAGACTGAAACATGTTTATTGAATAAGAAGACAGAAGAGCACAGATGAAGAACAAGATGATAGATGAAGACACAAGAAGATGACAGATGAAGAAAAGAAGATATAAGCTTGCAGAAGAAGAAGGAAAGAGGAAGACTAGGGTTCAGGAGATTCCACACGATGTCAGACATCCAGGTATGTGTGTAATGTTCATGGGTTGGGGTTACCTTTAAGGGGATTAACTCTTTGGGTACCAGTGGGGGTATTTAATGCTGTCCAATGTGTTGTATACCCCACTGGCATTCAGAGGGTTAGTTTTTTCACTCATGTTTTTGGGTCCCTGGATGTATTGATATGTGGCTCTAAGATTCTTATCAATACATCCATGGGTCACTTGAGTAGGGATCCCTAGTTTAGCTTTTGTGACACTTCACTTACATGTCAGTGAGTAGGCACACATGGCACACGTGGAAGCAAATTTAGTGCCCATAGTGCATTTTTTCCGATCGGTAGTGTGTCACATCGCAGGTAATTGCATACCTGACTGTGACATCAAACAACCGAAGGTACTATTTTTTTATCATAAGTAATTGGATTGAGCCTGAAGATGATGGTGGGTTTTTAGTAAAATGGTGTAGCAATGTTTTCCTTACAACTCATTCATTCAATACAAACAAAAGTGATAAAATCTCATGGAAAATGTAGGATAGTTTTGTAATTTCAATACAGTTCTATTGAAATGCATATACTACAAATCTGTAGCTACCAGAAGAAAGAAAGATATATTTGTTACCTGTGTGAAATGTCCCATAGAGCACAATGATACCCAGCTAATTTCTTTTTTCACATGCTACAGTCTCTTCAGGAATATTGCTCTGTGAAAGGGAAAGTACACAGGAGATGTGGCAGTAGCAACAAGTTTCACAGCATAGGTATCTTTGTTTCCACTGAAGTGAGTTGCATTACACTTTCAAACATGCATTCAAATGTCTAACCTTGTAACCTCGTGTTAAAAATCTGCAGTAAAACTGTGGGTAATCTAGCAGCTGGGTATTAAAGACAAAGCCTTAAACAGGGTATAGGGAGAGGGAGAACTAGGTTTTCATTAGAGGCACACCTAGACAAGGTACCCAAGGCACGCCTAACCCTGCTCCATGCCACCTGCACCATGTCACTCCTAGCCCTGCCCCTTGTCACCCATTTTTTGACACAGTTTCGCACCATTTCATCCACATAAAAATAGAAAAAAGCTTTTAATGACTTGCATCATAGAGAAAAGCCATGGGTTGGAGACCTTTCTAGTAGCGATGGATGAAAATTTTCACCTCAAAAGAAAAAAAGGCAAAATATTTCACTTCCAACCAAGCTGGAAATTTTTTGTGAACAGTGCCAATTTCTGCTTTTTCTTGCTTAGCTCATTGCACTGAATCAGTAGTAAGACTGAATTTCACCACCATGTAGGGGTGTTAGGTTCCTGCAGCATGTGGGAGTGTAGTTTAGGAAGTCTTTTGAGTAGGCAATTTGTTCTCTGTTTTAGTGAAGTCTGACACACCACTTTTGTGCATGCATTTTTTTGAGAGAGGCAATAGATGTGGCAAATAAACTGGAACAGGTGACAGAAAAATGGGTTATGCTCAGCTCCTTGAAAGCTGGTGTTGTGTCTGCTAATAATAGCTCTAACAAAATAGCTACCTTGAGAATAGGTGATATGGTACATACCATTTCCCATATGCTAAATTTATTTGTGACTAGATTCCTCACAGAAATCCTACACAGAAACCCTCAGAGAGATGCTGAATATTGTTAGAGAAATCTGTGCCCACTTTAGCCACTCATACAGTACTTGTAATGCATAATATTCCATGCAAGAGTGTAACAACCTGGCCCATCACCAGCTGAAAATGGAGGTCTCTATAAGGTGGATTACTCACTGTACCTGCTAGAGCATTTGTACGGGCAGAATAAGGCCACTGGAAGATTGCGAAATGTGAGGGCTATGAAGGCAGCATCTTTGTCACCTGGGCAATGGCAACTAATGTATGATATTCATAAACTGCTGACACCTTTTGAAAAAGCCACCTTGCTGGTTATTCACATAGGGGCAAGAATTAGCAAGATTCTTCCATTGGTATATTTAATTCAGAAAAAACTGATGACTGTGGCTGATTGATCTTACAATAATGACAACACAGATGTGCACCAGCTTTGAGCAGGATGTTCTCATAATGTCCATTAAAAGCAAAGAGGAATACATTCTTGCTACTTTGCTGGTCCCCTGCTTTAAACATAACATTTCTGAATTTCTGTCAAAGTATGATCAGTTTGTGACAACAAAGAGTCACGTTCAGAAGCATCTCTTTGAGGAATAGGATTCTGTCAAAGAATGCAAAGATATACTTGTAGATTGAGTGAAGAGTTGCATTGTGGAGCATGAGAGAAATTTAGAGCCAAAAAAGTAGTCAAAGCATAGGGAAAAGAAAGTCACCAAACGGTTTATGCCAGCAGCAGGAGCAGCAACAAAATCAACAAGAACATCCCATTGTGAAGACATCATAGTCATCACAGAAAGCAATTTATGTTTCTCAGGGGTGGCAATTTAACATTTGTGCTGGTGGTGGAGGCACATATCTATGGGATATGCTCGCATAGTATGTATTGGCAAATGATACACAGGAACACTGTGTAGCTCCTAGGACTGGTCACACTGCATGAGAGATGGATACAGCATACTTGCAGGATAGCTACGTTCTAGGCAGAAACTGTGACCCACTCAACTACTGGCAAATAAAACAGTTTGTATGGCCAGCACTGGCCCTTATTGGCCAGCAGCAAGTGTGGAGTTGAAGCAGGTTTTCAGTGCAGTGGGATATATAGTAAATGACCGTAGGACATGGCTATCAAACATATATATAATTAACCTGGAAAGGACGCACTCTTGCTTCCAGGAGACATCTGCCTGGGTGCCACATCCATTGGCAAATGAGCAAGTTAGTATTTGAAAAAGAATATGCACACTAAGTACTTCTTAAGTAATAATAGAAAGTGACTTTAACTGATCAGCGTTTCGGTTACATTAAATAATCTTCCTCAGGATACTGACACAGTGCAGAAGCGCTCCCCTAAATACCCCCTGAGTGCAAGGGCATGAGGACCGGCATCCCACTCATTATAGTGATGCCATAATCAGTGATCCACCAATCACCAAATGTAACCCAGGCTATTCTCAACTTGAAATTTAATGAAGCTGCAACATTGTTACCAAGTACTATTAATACAATATGCTCCAAACCTCTGATTTTTTTCCTCTTGATCACTGATTATGATGTCACTACAATGAGTGGGATGCTGGTTTAATGTAATTGAAATGTTGATCACTTTGTTATTGCTAAAGAAGTCTTGAGTGTGCCTATTCTTTTTCAAAAACTGACAAAAAATGTATATATTATATTATATATATATATATATATATATATATATATATATATATATATATACAATAGTGGGTAGACGCACTCTCACTTAAAGGACTTAAAGGGCCTGGGTGCTATCAAGTGGCTGATCATAATAATAAGATATTGGCATCAAGCATTCACAGGACTTTCTGAAAAAGCTTAATTTTATTTAAATCTCATGTCAGTGTTTCGGACAGACTTAGCTGGCCTTCTTCAGGTCCCGAGGATATAAAAAGTCTACACACCCCTGTTAAAATGCCAGGTTAAAGAATGAGACAAGCATAAATCATGTCAGAACCTTTAATGTGACCTATAACGTGAATAACTCAATTGCAAAACAAACTGAAATCATTGAGGGGGAAAAATAAAAAATAAAAAGTCACAATTAACTGGTTGCATAGGTGTGCACACCCTCTTATAACTGGGGATGTGGCTGTGTTCAGAATTAACCAATCACATTCAATCTCATGTTAAATAGAAGTCATTACACACCTGCCATCATTTAAAGTGACTCTGATTAATAACAAATAAAGTTCAGCCGTTCTAGTAGGATTTTCCTGACATTTGCTTAGTTGCATCTCAGAGCAAAAGCCATGGTCTGCAGAGAGCTTCCAAAGCATCAGAGGGATCTCATTGTTAAATATATCAGTCAGGAGAAGGGTACAAAAGAATTTCCAAAGCATTAGATATACCATGGAACACAGTGAAGACAGTCATCATCAAGTGGAGTAAATATGGCACAACAGAGACATTACCAAGAACTGGACGCCCCTCCAAAATTGATGAGAAGACAAGAAGAAAACTGGTCAGGGAGGCTTCCAAGAGGCCTACTGCAACATTAAAGGAACTGCAGGAATTTCTGGCAAGTACTGGCTGTGTGCTACATGTGACAACAATCTCAAATATTCTTCATATGAATGGGCTATGGAGTAGGTTGGCAAGACGGAAGCCTTTTCTTACAAAGAAAAACATCCAAGCCTGGCTGAAGTTTGCAATAAGAAACATCAAGTCCCCCAAAAGCATGTGGGAAATTGTGTTATAGTCTGATGAAACCAAGGTTGAACCTTTTGGCCATAATTCCAAAAGGTATGTTTGGCACAAAAACAACACTGCACATCACCCAAAGAACACCATACCCATAGTGAAGCATGATGGTGGCAGCATCATGCTTTGGGGCTGTTTTCCCTCAGCTGGAGCTGGGGCCTTAGTCAGAGTGGAGGGAATTATGAACAGTTCCAAATACCAGGCAATTCTGGCACAAAACCTTCAGGCGTCCGTTAGAAAGCTGAAGATGAAGAGGAAGTTCACCTTTCAGCACGACAACGATCCAAAGCACACATCCAAATCCACAAAAGCATGGCGTCACCAGAAGAAGATTGACATTTTGGAATGGCCCAGCCAGAGCCCAGACTTGAATCCAACTGAACATCTGTGGGGTGATCTGAATAACCTGAGACCAGGTTATTGTGAGTTTATTTTTCCCCCTCAACGATTTCAGTTTGTTATGCAACTGAATTGTTCACGTTACAGGTCACATTAAAGGTGGAAAAAGTTCTGACATGATTTATCTTTGTCTCATTCTTTAACATCACAAGAACCTGCCATTTTAAGAGGGGTGTGTATACTTTTTATATCCACTGTATATATATATATATATATATATATATATATATATATATATACATTTATACTTCTGTGTCTTTAAATATCATTGAAATCACATAATGTATTTTTCCCTTAGATGTTTCAAGCCTGTTGTTAAGTGTTGATTTATGAGTTCAAATGGTTTTCAATTTAAAATCCCTAGCTATTTTCGAAATCAACATGTTCTTTTCAACATCCACTTCATAAAAAATAGAGACTTTTTTTTACTTACAAGTTATTTGATTTTCTGCTACATAGCTTCTATTTTTCATTTGGCCTGTGGAAACAAAAGGTCTTCATGGAAGTGCCCTGCGGCTATAAGGAAAAAGAACCCAAAATATTGACTTTAAAATAAGAATTTTCAATTTTTTAGGCTTGTTCTTTTCTTCCCTTATGGCCAAAGGGGTCTTTTGTAACTCCGCTCAATAATTAGCTAACACTAGGTATATTTAAAAAGACAAGCCAGTTTTCTTTTGAGATTACAGATTTGCTGAACTGATCCTGAACTATTTATTTAGTTGGGGTGGGAGAAAATGTCTCATAATAATAATAATAATTTACAGTTAGCACTGATGATCCAAATCATTAACAGGTATCCCAAGTGGTACATTTGTGGTCTTCAAGTCCATATTACGGTTAAGAATTTTTTTTTTTTTTACAGGGGTTACACTGTTGTCTGGTCCTCAAAGGGTTAAGTAGGTTCATGCATCCTTGAGAGCCTTGATGTGCTTCTCATCAGCAACTTCAGTGTGCTTGTTTCAGGCAGAAACAGTGGCTATTAGGGTTTTCTAGTCATGGTATGGTAAATAGGTTTTATTATTAGGATGTGTTAGATCTCCTTTAAGATGGAATAGTGCAAGTGTAAAAAGAGGTATGTTCTGAGGCAAAAGAAAAAGGATGTGGATTTTTGAGGTGAAAATAAGGTGATATATGGAAAAGATCTCTTCTCACTGTACAGATTGGGGCCTGCAGGAGAAGCCAATGAGGGCTCCATGCACACATCAGAGCCACCTGTTGTCCACCACTGCTTTAACCCTTTGAGTGTAAGAGAGGTATCCAAGGCATTACTGATCTAGAAAAAGTGCAGAGACATGCAACAAAACTAATAATGGAAACCCCCAGACCAGAGGCACCCAGGAAGAGGGTCTGGATGGGGAGCAGAAGAAAGTGGTGGTGGTGGGGGTTAAATTGACAGGCCATCCAGAGGAAGAGGGTTGGCTTATGTGATATGATCTCTGTGGAGGATTTTGGGTTCCCCTGCAGCCATTTTGTGGACACGTGCTAGTGTGGAGGAGCTTTTCTTCTCCTTGCTCTGGCTGTGACCCTGCTGTTGTTTTCCCTGCCCTCCCTCTCTCTCACCGATGTGTTTTTTTTTCCTTCCCCTTTGTGTTACTGAGGTCTTCCTCTTATCCAGTAGGGAGGCTGATCCTGAAGCGCCAATCTCCTCTGTGCAGGAGGAGGCCCACCAAAGATGTATAGGGTGGCTTGTGGAGTTACCCTGTGAGGCTTCTCATTCTAACTTCTGCCCCTCCGACCCTGCAACTCATCTCAGTCACCTAGCAAGGCTTGATGGCGGTGGGCTGCCAGTCTGCCTCCCATCTTGTACTCTGGACAGATGCTCCAGCCAGGACACTGTTGTGCTGGGTATGGGGGACCCTTGGGCCAACTGGTGACTCCTGTAGTGATGTAAGCACAGGACCAGTGGCACGGCTGCAGTTGCAGTGTGGCTTTCAGGATCGGTATGGCTGCTGAGGACAGTGAGGGAATAGTGATTGGAGTGGTAGATCTGATGGTGGCATCAGCTTGGAGTTTCTGGGGGCCAGAGTGAGCCAATTACCATGCCTAGCACAGCAGTGGGTTTATCTAGGTATCACCGTGGGAGTTCTTCGCTGGGTGATGTTCTTAGGAAATGGATGAGGACCAAGTGGTCCTCAGCCCTAGGTCTGACTGTGATTTAGATCCTATAGAAACAGCATTGGTGGAGGTTCTGAAGATGGTGGTTCCTGATCTTATGGCCACAGGGGTAGCCTCGAGTGTTTCTGTGCCATCTGTCAGAAGTGGTATTCACACCATGGTTGTAGTGCCTGCAGCTTCTGGAGTTCACGGCTATCTCAGTGCCAGTAGTTCAGGATGCGCAGCTCCACACCTGGAATGTCTGGTTAATTTGGGTGGCCTATTCAAGTTAGTGGTGCAGCGGGTCATCTGGATGGGTTGCAGGCTGGGACTCAGTAGGGAGTCCTTTAGTTGAATGTGTCAGAGGTGAAATTAGTCCAGTGGGAGTTTGAGGTTCACCAAGTGGGGGGGGGCTGCAGGCATTGATCACGGGGTCAGCTTCCTGATTGGTGGTGTCCTTTCATTCAGATACAGTGTTGAATGGGGTGGCTGGGTTGGCAATGGTTGTGATGTCATTTCTGAGTGATGCATTGGGTCTTGCCTCCGATGTTGGAGAAGTTTCTACCACAGGGTCTCAGTCATCTAATGGTAAGGTTAGTAACATTGGTATTGGCTGATTCTGCATGGTCTGGTTCCTACTTTTGTTTTGCTGGCCCCCTGGGATATCATCTTCTGGCGGAGTTGAAAGAGATGATTTGGAAAGTGGAGTTCTCGGGAGGATTTTTATTAATGTTAGCGAGGATAAAGAGAAGTATTCTAGCAGTAGGAAGAGGACCAGAAATATTACCATCAGATTCCTAAGACTTTCAAAGTCTGGCTTTGGGATTTTTGCATTTATTCCAGGGTGCTGGGTGAAAAAGAGCCTGAGCACTGCTAGATCTTTTTTTGCAATATCACTGAGATTAGGAGCATATGTAACAACTACAGTGGCCTGACATGGTGGTGATACGACAAGCATTTCCAGCAACAAAAAGCTGTGTATTTGTCAAAGCAGTAGGATCATAAGGACATCCATCTAAGGATACAACTCATGGGCCCTCAGAAGGCATTGTCCTTTCAAGGTGATGCTGGTGAATTGAGCCTCAACCGTTCAACAACAGCCAGTGTAAGTGAAGTTCAACCTTCTGTTTCAAGCATGAGTGCTCCGACTGTGGGATTGTCCATTCTTATTCCACTGCTTTCTCAAGGAAAACACAGATAAAAAGAGAAGACATACTAATGTTCTTAAAAGGGAGGCAACATGGAACATGAGACTAGAAGCATCATCTTTGCTTGGTCTCAATGATAAAAATGAGATGTCTCCCTTCTTGCTGTAGGTTGTGATTCTGTTTTTATACGTGTTCCTTTTTTATCTTATGTATGAGTCTGCTGTGCACTTCTGATATATGCATTGTAGGTGGTGCTGTATGTCCTGTGCAGGTTATGAATATCATAATCATGTTCTGTGCACTGTGCGGGGGCCTTGGGAATACTCTTGTGCAATGCCACATGTATTTTTCATAAGGCAGAGAAAGTGTGGCCTAATAGCCTTTAAATAGTGGGGAATGTGTATGAAAAATCTCTGTGTATATTACCTTGACAAAGTGATGTGAGGGCACAAAACAGCTGTCAGCTTGCAGTGTTTTTAAGACCACTGTGCTACCCCGTCTATCATGCAGAATACACATTAAAGCAAATTTTTTTAACGGGTGAGTGCTGGCTCTTTTTCTTTCTATTGTGCAAGTTTTCTCTTGAGTGTGTTCAGGAAGAGGATTTCCTGGTTGGGTTTGTCAGATACTGAGTTTAGGTCTCATTCATTTAGGATTGGGGCAGATGGATTTGTTGGAGGGAGTCAAATCTTTTTCATTCGTATGTGAGGCCTGAATTGTTGCTTTTACTCTTTCCACGATCCAGCTAATTTTGGTGTTTTCTCATTTCAGGTTCACACCGGATTCTGGTTTGGTTGGTTAGCCATTCCTGCACCTGTCAGGCCCCGTGGAGGGCTGCAGTCTGGAGAAGCAGAATGAGGTTGGGTTTTCCCTTGGGTCAGTTTCATGTACGGCGCCTGGGTGTGGGGGTATGATTCGGGAAAAAGTCCTGTTGCAGGTTGTTAGGAAGAAAAAGGTTAGTTCCCTGCCGGATGTCTTGGTAGTGCATGCAGGGGGGAATGATTTGGGTTTTGTTACACAGTGTTAGTTTTTCCCTCTGTGAACATTTGAGGGGACTGGGAACATTTGGGGGTTTTAGCTCTAAATACCCTAATATGGTCTGAACTCACTCAGAGGATGCTTTGGAGAGGTCTCATGTAGGGATGGAAGGGAGCAGGAAGAAGATCATAAGATGACTTCCAGTTTTACTAGGAAGTCCAATGGCCTTGCACTTAGGCACAGAGGTTTTGAGAATGAGCCAAGGCTGCTTCTCAGGAAGAGTGTCTGCCTGTCCCAAATTTTATTGGATGTTCTTATAAAAAGGGATTGGTAAAACTTTTTGCCTCAAAAACAAAACAGGATAAAAACAGCATAATTTTTGAGCTAGTTAGGATAGACAAATACATTAAAATTGTAATCTAATTTAGGGAGAGAGGGGGACAGGGAAACAGGAAGGATGTAAGGAGGTTGACCCCACACTGGCAAAGTTGTACCTTGGCATCTCTTTATGTATGTCTCATTTTTTGCTTTCTGTTCAGCTGAACAGCCAGCACAAGGGAATAGAGAGTGAATCAACCAAACACAGCTCTTATCATCTTATCTTACACATCCATGGAGTCAAAGGCTTTTCTTGTGGATTTTAGGTAGAAGGCAATTGAAAGTGGAATTAAGAAATTAAATAGCTTGTACAAAATAAGTGCACATAGTTAAATAAACCCTAAGAGCTCCTAATAATGAACCTCCACTTTCCTTAGTCCGAGCAGAAACTGTAATTGCCACCATCAATCAGTTCAGTAATAGATTATTTTGCCCAAATTAAGGGAACACCAACACCAGAAAATTAAATAGATTTATATAACTTTAATTATCACATACTAACAGTTAACACATGTACAATAAATTATTCATATATTACATGCCTAAAATATAATCCAACAAAATTTCCAGAAAGCTTTCATATAATGTTGTATTGAGAGGTAACATTTAAGGTCAGTTGATTGTGATTTACCCCTGACGAAGTAGCTTTGGGCTATGTAACGCGTAAGGTAGAATATAGGTCTTGTATTTTTTATTTTATATGTTTTTATTGTATATGCGCATCTATATACTTTTTATGTTTATGTGCTTAGATTTGTTTCACTGAGAGACTTAATACATTTTATATTTTTGGATATTCCAGTGATTGAAAATAGTCTCTATACAGTGAGGTATACTCCCCAAAGTGTCCCTCACCCCGTATAAGATTAGGTCATAGTGCCATCTTATTCCTACTATATCTCTTCATTGGGACCCTGCAGATATTTTTTTATTATCAGAGTCCTAGGCAAATTTCCATCAGGAGTGGAGGAGAGATCTTACTTGGAGGACCAAGGGACAAGGACGGGGAACAAGCCTCACAGATACCTGCACTGGGGGTGAACCAGTGGAAGCGATTACACTGAGAGGCCAGTTCTATGCCTCTTGAACAAGTGAGTAGAACCACTGGGCACTAAAGAGGTGTTTCTTAAAAACGGTGATGGTTCATTATCGAATTGACAGTCTACACTTAGAGCGTGTGCATTCTTTTCTTTTTGTCTTTTTTTTTTCTTTTTGTCTTTTCTATATGATTGTGATTAGTGCCCACTGATTTTCTATTTGTTATATCAGCCCAATAAAAAGTATTCCTGGAAAATCACTGGGAGCCCAGGAAAAGGCAGGAATGCCTGCTCCCTCAGCGCACATGTAAGACTAGGCCTCAAAGACAGACAATATTTACAGATGCTACCAGGAAAGATAGGGTATGTATGTGAATACACTGTGAGAGATACAGTTTCTGGAGAGTCTGTAGAATGGGAATGGGTAACCTGGGGCCCTCTAGGTATTGTAAACTACAATTCCCATCATCCTCGGCAAGCTCTTGGCTATCCAAGGATACTGGATATTGTAGTACACAGCAGCTGAAGTGCCTCTCTGTTATTCGGGCACTTCAGAAACTGTATTTCTCACAATATGTTTGTGTCCTGTTCTACGCATGTGCACAAGCTGCAAATATGATAAATCCAGCAGTCTGTTTTTCCTCTCTGAAGAGCTGGTGTCAGGCTTTGATAAATCCCTCTTTGTTGCTTATCTTGCACAAGGCACAAACACTTAATAATGTAGAATAAATCTCTGCTGGCTTCCTTTCAGGCACTGAGCATTCGATGGTCCCGCCATAAATTCCATAATGTTTTCATTGGCTTTAATTTAGCTCTGGGGTTTGCAGGTCAGGCAAGTAAGATAGTGAGAGATGAAGGTGGAGGAAAAATAAACAAAGCTGGTAAGAATGTGTCATAGAAAAGAAGTCATCAAAAAAGAATTAGTGGAAGAAAAATATTAATATATTTCAACAAAATCCAGAGGGCGGGGGTCACTTTTGCAGGAAAAGAAAGATATGAACATATTGGGCCTTATGTTTAAAGAAAAAAATTGGAGAAAATCTGGAATAAAATAGCATAGCCGACAAATAAAATCTCAGTTGATTTAAAAAGGCCATTCACTACTGAAGAGGGAAAATGTTTTGCTGCAGAAGTCAGTAGTAACTAGGGCAGTGGTTCTCAATCTTTTTTTGTTCGGGGCAACCCTAACACGTAATCTAGAACATTTGGGGCACCCCTAACATATTTTGTTTACTTTATCAAGGGCATAATGAAGGTTCCATACATAAATATACAATTATTGTTAGGTCTTACAATCATAATAACACAATTAAACATAATGTGCATAACAATTTCTATAAATCTTTATTTAAAAGTCCATTTTTGTTAGTCTTCATAGAAAGCATGGGGCACTCTAAGTTGATGTCCGTGGCACACCAAAGTGCCATGGCACCCTGGTTCAGAATCACTAAACTAGGACCTTCTGTGTGAATTTGTGTTAAAAGGTTCTTTCCACCAACATCTTCCTAAGGTGAAGTGAGGTAAGCACAGATGCATGATCATATGATTATATAATTCGTGTGTATGTGCATCAATGGCATAACTGCAGAGAGTGTACTTGTGATGGGGCCTGGCATCTAAGGAGGCCCATTGGCTCCACGACCAAACAGGTCCTGATTATGGCCCTGGAGAAAATGTTTGTGTTAGAGGGTCTAAAACATGCTTTTACAATTGCCCTCTAATGATTAGTTACACTACTGGCATGTGTGGCAATGTGTCCATGGGAATGATGGGAACATGGAGTGGAAGAGGTGGGAATACAAGAGCTGGTAGGTTAGTTTCCTAGAAATCAATGGCCTTAACTTTCTGCTTTTTTTCAGCTGACTTTCTTCCCTGCTGGAACTTCCACATCACCATTACGCTTACATTTCTTCAGGAAGGAAAATTATCTGTTCTGTAAATCTAACCACTTGAAAGGTAGAGAGGTCTCCAATGCATTGCTAAAACTTGTCCCTAACTTAACAGGTCAAATTATTAATTTAACAGCAGCTTCACGGATAATTTACCATTCTGACATTGGTGCTAATGTTCATTTTTCTTTCCAATTGTAATTTTAATTCGTGTGGTGCAATATTTTTATCAAGTAGTTTATAACATTTGCTACATATTAGCAAAACAGCAAAAAAATAAATAAATAAATAAGAAAATCCTGTGTACAACAAGATTATGTCAGATTTTGCGCTCAACTTAAACTGAATGTGAACAAGTATTTTTTCTTAATTGCCATAACACATTTCTTTGACAAAAGTAAAGCGGAGGTTCTCTAATTAATAAACCTGTGTTTCATTTTTAAAAAGTTGCATAATTCCCAAAATGATTAATAAGAGGCAAATTACTGTAACGCCATTGATGCTAAAGAAGTCGCCAAAGCAATGTGAAGCAATGTGTTGGAGACCACTTTACTACCCACAGGGTTAATACTGAGTTGAAAACTAGTTAAGAGAAGGTTTGTTAATATACATAAAGCATGTCTGTCTGTGCACATTTAATAAAAATAGAATCAGAAAGCCTGTTATAGTGATGGGCAACCTGAGAACCTTCTGCTCTTGAGGACTTCAATGATGGAAGTTGAAATCTTCAACAGCTTGAGGGCCTCCGGTCCCCACCACTGACCTAATGAAAACAAGAGCATCATGCATGAATGCACGGATCAGGAGAAACTTAAAGGGTTTATGTAGTAGAGCAATTGTGGAACAAATCAACTGCTCTGTAAGGATAATACAAAATTCCCTTGGATGCGAGAGAGGTCTCCTATGAATTGGATTAAAGAAAAACATCAAATCATTTGATAGTTTGATTTTATACCTGTGGCTCAATTGGTTTGCTCCAGAATTACTCTTTATGCATAAAAACTAATGATTCTGTTCTACTATCAGTATGCTATTTACAGGGCTGGTTCTAGTATTTTTGGGGCCAGGTGCAAAATAATTTAAGAGGCTGTTTTAAAGGTTTTTTCTTTTTACATGAAACAAGCAGCACAATACACTTTCTCGGTCCCCCAGTCTTTCCCCCCATTCAGCTAACCCATTCTGTTTTACCTCTTTCTCTACCTGACCTCTCCCAGGCTTTTTCCTTCATTCCCTGATTCACTCCTTCTCTCTCCCTCCTCTAATCATTTCCCTCTCTTTGTTTGTTTCCTTGATTTTTTTACTTTATTTGTAAGGAAAGGGGGTTTCCTGAGGCCCTCTACTACTACTCTACTACTTACCTATTTTCTGGCACAGGAGGGGGGGCCTCATCCATGGCAGTCCAGTGGAATATGGAAGATGGGGTCATTGCCTTTTCAGTGCAGACTGCTATAAACATAGAAACATAGAATTTGATGGCAAATAAGAACCATTCGACCCATCTAGTCTGCCCATTTTCCTACAGTAAAAATCTCAAACCTTTTTTGGTCCTTGGTCTTTTCTTAAGTTAAGGACAGCCTTATGTCTATCCCATGCATGCTTAAATTAAGCAGCTCCTTTGTGGTCCACTCTCCATCCAATAATACATCGTGCCAGTATACTACATTATCAGAAAGTGGGAAAGATGATTACAGAGTTCTTAGCCAGAGGAAGTCAATGCTGGTAAAGTTGCAGGGCACTGGATTCTTAACACCTGCCTAAAACTGGTCCAGGCTATTTAGTGTGTGTATGCAAGGGGGTGAGTACTTGAGATGCTATGGATGATTTGGTAAGTGAGTATAGAGTTTCTATGGAAAAGGCAATGCTTTGATTGGTATTGGAATAAGAGATACAGCCACGTGTAGAAGGGTGATTGCTTTGACTGATAAAGAATGTGGAGATAAAGGTATGTATGAAGGTACGTGCTTTGGCTTGCGAGGTTAAGTAATCTAGAGATGACTATTGAAGGGGTGTTGATTTGGTTTATATGGTAAGTGCATATTCAAAAATATTGCTGGCTGGAGCAATTCTTTGCTTCTTTGCTTGGTATTTCAAGAGATCACAGAGGTATTTATGGAAGGATGAGTTATTTGGTTACTATGTAGAGTTGGATTAGAAGTGAGTATAGCTAGGGGGAAGTTTTGTTTGGTATGGTTCGTGGGTATCAAGGTATCTATGGAAGGGTAAGTTCCTTGGTTTGTAAAGAAAGAGGCTAGAAAGGTATGTATAGAAGGAGAGTTTTTTGCATGGTATGGTAAGTGGTTATACAGGTACATATGTAGGTCATTACTTATGTTGTTATAGTAAGCTGTTTTGAGAAGTTGCCTCGCTATCATTTGCTTTGATTAGTTTCTGTATGTTGTAGGTTCTCACCACTATTTGTTACATCACTGTATAATTTGTTTCTGATAAAAAAAGTAGTAGGCATAGTAGGTGGGTATAGGGGCACATATAGAAGGGAGTGCTTTGGTTGGTAAGGTAAGTGGATATAGAGGTATATACAGAAAGAAAGTACTGTGGATGAAAAGGTAAATGAACATAGAGCTATGTATAGAAGAGGAGTGATTTGGTGTAAGGTAAGTGGGTATAGAGTTATGTATACAAGGGGAGTTATTTAGATGCTACGGTATATGTCTATAGAAGTAGGTATAGAAGTAGAATGCTTTGGTGTAAGGTAAGTGGGTGTAAATATAATGGTGGTCATTTGGTTCATAAGGTGAATTGGTATAGAGATATGTATATAAGAGGAATGCTTTAGTGTAAGGTAAGTGGATATAAAGGTTTGCTTAGAAGCAGGAGTACTTTACTAAGTATAGTATGTGAATATATAGGTACTTAAAAAAGGGGACTGATTTTGTTGGTAAGTTTGTAAAGACTTGTGTATTAAAGGGAAATACTTTGGTCAGTTTAGTAATTGAATATCAGTCCTTTGATAATTATAGTCTGAGAATATGCTCCTTTTTATGTGGAGTTTTCTTGTGATCCCTGGCTGCTGTGAGAACGTGCTGGAATTTTTTGGAGATCCCTGACTACTGCCCCTTTTCCATTACAAGTCATTTGCCAGCATTCCAGGCTTCGTGTGTTTGTCCAACGGAATACCAACCCTTGCTACATTGCTTGACTATCAATGTTTTTTCCCGTTAATGGCCTCAGCTTTGAAACTATGTCTGCATACAACTCTCTGGCTTCTCAGTAGCTACCTGCTGTTATTCCTTAGCGTCTCTGAGGCCTTGACTCCACTGCTCCCTGGCAGTGACTTCAGAATTTCCGCATGTTCAATTTTTAGACTCTTGTCTCCCCGTCCCAAAGTTTCCTGACCTTTTCCAGAGTGGTTTAGTGGCCACCAACAGCTTCTTGTTTTGGGCCACCTTCGAGCATAAGTGCCTCTTCTCTCTGGTTTTGCTTGTCACAAGCAATACTCGGCAGCTAGTCTGGGGCCCTCGGTGCCCCCCCTAATTTTTAAAGTAGGTACAGCACTGGCTCGCCTTTTGCTCAAGCAAGTCTAGCTATACTTGTTCTTAATTTTGTTTCCCCTTTACAGAATCAATTTTAACATGGACCAAGATTCTGATTACAGGGTTTCTGGTTTTCCCTATACTCACTTCTGCCCTGCAGGTCAGATCTCTTGTCTGGTTAACATGACATGACATATGCTATGTACTTATACAAGGAATGAATTTATTGGATGCTGATTTTTTTTTTTAAGTGGGTGACTACTTTTGTTGTTGTGTTACACGTGCATGGGAAGTATGATTATTTTGGTTCTTTGGTAAGCATATGGAAGTGGTGTGCAAATTCAGATTTTTGGTACTGTGGTATGGAAAGGGTGATACATTGCTAGTAAGGTAAGTTTATATCTATGAAGTGAGAGCATGCGGGATTTTTGTGTACATATGGAATAAGGGTGATTATTTTTAGGTGATATAGTAAGTACCCACAGAATGGGTGAGAATTTTGAGGGTTATATACTGCGCTAATTTAATTATTTAACCTCTTGGATGCTAGAAAGATATCTGATGCTTACTTCACATAGAGTTCTAGAATCCAAGATGCTAAAAGGGGCTCTTTATTTGACTTGCACCTATATCTATGTATAGTTAATGGGATGATGTGGGCTTGGATGCTAGTAGGTTGAAACTTTTTGCCTGAAAAAGGAAATGTGTAAGACAGCACTTCCTGTGTTTAGCAGGAATTCACATGAAAAGTAATGTTTTTTCTTTTTTTTCTGCTTTTTCATTGTATTGAAATGTAAAATAATACTTCAATCCCAACATGGAGAGTTTCCCCCATGTATTCGTGTTATACTGAAGTGCAAAACGGGTTATCAGTTTTCTGCATGTTATCAGTCTGTTTGGAAGAGAGAGAGAGATAGAGAGAGAGAGAGAGAGAGAGAGAGAGAGAGAGAGAAAGCAGCTACGTTTTCGATGCTAGTTAGTGTAAGCAGACAGGCAAAGAGAAGGAGATTGAGTTGCTAGCTAGAATACCCAGACAGGCAAGGACAGGGAGATTGAGTTGTTAGCTAGTATAGGCATACATACAAGGAAAGGGAGCTTGAGTTGCTAGCTATAGTCAGACAGACAAAGAGAGGGACCTTGAGTGGGTGTGGGTGTTAAGAAAGAAAGGAGAGTTAAGAAAAAGCTAACTGATAAGTCAGAAAGACAGGTGAAGTGATCATTCTTATATGAGCTAGCTGGCTCAGCCTGGCTCTTTACAAAAAATGAGTGACAGATAAGATGCAGACATATATAAATACATTATACATTCAAGACAAACAGAGGGATACAACTTCACATACTGTGTTACTTACACACGCTCAACTCTACATCGACAAGAACAAGAGGGACAAGCATACACTGAGGTGTGCTGGTGCTTCACTGTGGGGGTGTCATGTGTCAACAAATAACTGTATACTGTTCACAGAATTACTGAAAAAAACAGAGTTTACATAATTTGTTAAGGTACTTGACAAAATACATTTTGTTACACTAAATGATTTTCGTTACTAAAAGGATGTTTTCACACAGTATTCATTATTAAAACCAAACAAATTCATAGGAGTTTAAAATAAGAGGAACCAATCACAATGATTGTGGTTTTTGTAACTATATAATACACTAGTGTGTACATTTACACATATTAAACAGATAAAAAACTGGTTCGGAACAAAAAATCCTAGTTTACAGCATTTCTGCTGCATTCCAATAATTTCTTGAAGCAACATGCAAACGATGACACACAGAGATTGCAAGCCTCTATAAATATGGGTTCATTACAATACTGCTGTTCAGAGGCACTGAGTTGAACCAAAATTAGGATTAATTTGGTCCTTGATGACTGACTGACACAAGCAACAGTAAACTAACAGACTTTCTTCAGATAAACGAAATAAATGTTGTTTGCAGTAATGCAATTACATTCTCTCTGCAGCTGGAAAGCCTTTCAAGCAAATTAAGCTGGAAGCAACATACAATTGTTTAAGTCCTTTAGTTAAGCTCCAATTTTCTGAGAGTTTAGGAAGCAGTCTCCAGTATAAGGAATACATTGACCCCTAACAGAACACACAAGATAAACACTTTTTTTGCAAGGAGGCAGTGTACAATTCAGGCAGGGAGAGATCCAGGTCAGCTCACGTAGGATTACCTTGCTGTGCTATGTCCTGGACATTTTTTGTCAGATTTGGAAATCTTGTTTGTCTCCTGTGGTGCACTTCTTTAGCACCTGAACTGCAACATCTGCACCACTTTTCTTAGTATACCAGTCTCATTGTGTGACTGGCCTTAAAGGGATAGTAATGTTTCAAAACAAAAGCAGCTCCAATTAATCTTCATAGTATATGAGCCATGGAGAGAATTATTTCAATACTATCAGAGTTGTAGTTCAAGAGTAATTGAAACATTACTATCCCTTTAACAGACCAAACCTTGGCGACCTATCTATGGGGTGTGAGATCAGCTGGTTCCAACCCAATCTACACAGCACCAAGTACTAACAGACAGGCCACTGGACTGATTGTCTCACATTGCTCATTTCTTTACATCAAGATTGCCCCGTGTATGGGAAGATAAAGGGTCATAGCCACAAAGAAGATGAAAATTCTGAAGCAAAACAACTGCACCAAATAGGAGAAATATACATTCTCAGGTTTCATACTGATTTAACACCTTGGTAACCAGGACAATGTTGGCCTTTTTTACTATGTCTTGTTCAACCATATTTTTCCTCTAATTCTTTTAGTACACCCATGCAAATTATATACCATTTCATTAAGGATAAGTAGGGTTTTCTTTTTATGCCATATTTATAGGTATAACATATAATTTATAATATCAAAAAGTTAAAAAAATTTACAAAAACAATTTTTTAAATATGTTTTCCTGTCATGATTTGTGCTCATTAAGTACAGTGTTTAACAGGGACTGGATAAAAAGTATTAATGTTCATTTTTACCCCCCCCCCAACACAAATATCCCTTTTTTGCAGGGTAATGTACCTTTGATATGAAAAACCCTATGTCCCTGTGTTTAGGAGATCAGACTGTGTGGTGTGTATATAAGTGTATCACCCTGGTGTTCCTGTGTTTAGGAGTTCAGACTGTGTGATGTGTATATAAGGGTATCACCCTGGTGTTCCTGTGTTTAGGAGTTCAGACTGTGTGGTGTGTATAGAAGGGTATCACCCTGGTGTTCCTGTGTTTAGGAGATCAGACTGTGTATCATTACCCTGATGTTCCTGTGTTTAGGAGATCAGAATGTGTGTTGTGTATATAAGTGTATCACCGCTATGTCCCTGTGTTTAGGAGATCACATTGTGTGATGTGTGTATATAAGTGTATCACCCTGATGTCCCTGTGTTTTGGAGATCACACTGTGTGGTGTGTATATAAGTGTATCACCCTGGTGTCCCTGTGTTTTGGAGATCACACTGTGTGGTGTGTATATAAGTGTATCACCCTGGTGTCCCTGTGTTTTGGAGATCACACTGTGTGGTGTGTATATAAGTGTATCACCCTAGTGTCCCTGTGTTTAGGAGATCAGACTGTGTGCTGTGTATATAAGTGTATCACCCTGGTGTCCCTGTGTTTAGGAGATCAGACTGTGTGCTGTGTATATAAGTGTATCACCCTGGTGTCCCTGTGTTTAGGAGATCAGACTGTGTGCTGTGTATATAAGTGTATCACCCAGGTGTCCCTGTGTTTAGGAGATCAGACTGTATGCTGTGTATATAAGTGTATCACCCTGGTGTCCCTGTGTTTAGGAGATCAGACTGTGTGCTGTGTATATAAGTGTATCACCCTGGTGTCCCTGTGTTTAGGAGATCAGACTGTATGCTGTGTATATAAGTGTATCACCCTGGTGTCCCTGTGTTTAGGAGATCAGACTGTGTGGTGTGTATATAAGTGTATCACCCTGGTGTCCCTGTGTTTAGGAGATCACACTGTGTGGTGTGTATATAAGTGTATCACCGTTATGTCCCTGTGTTTAGGAGATCAGACTGTGTGGTGTGTATATAAGTGTATCACCCTGGTGTCCCTGTGTTAGGAGATCAGACTGTGTGGTGTGTATATAAGTGTATCACCCTGGTGTCCCTGTGTTTAGGAGATCACACAGTGTGCTGTATATATAAGTGTATCACCCTGGTGTCCCTGTGTTTAGGAGAACAGACTGTGTGCTGTGTATATAAGTGTATCACCCTGGTGTCCCTGTGTTTAGGAGATCAGACTGTGTGGTGTGTATATAAGTGTTTCACCATGGTGTCACGGTGTTTAGGAGATCAGACTGTGTGCTGTGTATATAAGTGTGTAACCCTGATGTCCCTGTGTTTAGGAGATCAGACTGTTGGGTGTGTATATAAGTGTATCACCCTGGTGTCCCTGTGTTTAGTAGATCACACTGTGTGCTGTGTTTATAAGTGTATCACCTTGGTGTCCCTGTGTTTAGGAGATCACACTGTGTGATGTGTGTATATAAGTGTATCACCCTGGTGTCCCTGTGTTTAGGAGATCACACTGTGCGCTGGGTATATAAGTGTATCACCCTGGTGTCCCGAGATCAGACTGTGTGCTGTGTATATAAGTGTATCACCCTGGTGTCCCTTTGTTTAGGAGATCAGACTGTGTGCTGTGTATATAAGTGTATCACTCTGGTGTCTCTGTGTTTAGGAGATCAGACTGAGTGCTGTGTATATAAGTGTATCACCCTGGTGTCCCTGTGTTTAGGAGATCAGACTGTGTGCTGTGTATATAAGTGTATCACCCTGGTGTCCCTGTGTTTAGTAGATCACACTGTGTGCTGTGTATATAAGTGTATCACTCTGGTGTCCCTGTGTTTAGGAGATCACACTGTGTGGTGTGTATATAAGTGTATCACCGTTATGTCCCTGTGTTTAGGAGATCAGACTGTGTGGTGTGTACATAAGTGTATCACCCTGGTGTCCCTGTGTTAGGAGATCAGACTGTGTGGTGTGTATATAAGTGTATCACCCTGGTGTCCCTGTGTTTAGGAGATCAGACTGAGTGCTGTGTATATAAGTGTATCACCCTGGTGTCCCTGTGTTTAGTAGATCACACTGTGTGCTGTGTATATAAGTGTATCACCCTGGTGTCCCTGTGTTTAGGAGATCACACTGTGTGATGTGTATATAAGTGTATCACCCTGGTGTCCCTGTGTTTAGGAGATCAGACTGTGTGCTGTGTGTATAAGTGTATCACTCTGGTGTCCCTGTGTTTAGGAGATCAGACTGTGTGCTGTGTATATAAGTGTGTAACCCTGATGTCCCTGTGTTTAGGAGATCAGACTGTGGGGTGTGTATATAAGTGTATCACCCTGGTGTCCCTGTGTTTAGTAGATCACACTGTGTGCTGTGTTTATAAGTGTATCACCTTGGTGTCCCTGTGTTTAGGAGATCACACTGTGTGATGTGTGTATATAAGTGTATCACCCTGGTGTCCCTGTGTTTAGGAGATCACACTGTGCGCTGGGTATATAAGTGTATCACCCTGGTGTCCCGAGATCAGACTGTGTGCTGTGTATATAAGTGTATCACCCTGGTGTCCCTTTGTTTAGGAGATCAGACTGTGTGCTGTGTATATAAGTGTATCACTCTGGTGTCTCTGTGTTTAGGAGATCAGACTGAGTGCTGTGTATATAAGTGTATCACCCTGGTGTCCCTGTGTTTAGGAGATCAGACTGTGTGCTGTGTATATAAGTGTATCACCCTGGTGTCCCTGTGTTTAGTAGATCACACTGTGTGCTGTGTATATAAGTGTATCACTCTGGTGTCCCTGTGTTTAGGAGATCACACTGTGTGGTGTGTATATAAGTGTATCACCGTTATGTCCCTGTGTTTAGGAGATCAGACTGTGTGGTGTGTACATAAGTGTATCACCCTGGTGTCCCTGTGTTAGGAGATCAGACTGTGTGGTGTGTATATAAGTGTATCACCCTGGTGTCCCTGTGTTTAGGAGATCAGACTGAGTGCTGTGTATATAAGTGTATCACCCTGGTGTCCCTGTGTTTAGTAGATCACACTGTGTGCTGTGTATATAAGTGTATCACCCTGGTGTCCCTGTGTTTAGGAGATCACACTGTGTGATGTGTGTATATAAGTGTATCACCCTGGTGTCCCTGTGTTTAGGAGATCACACTGTGTGATGTGTATATAAGTGTATCACCCTGGTGTCCCTGTGTTTAGGAGATCAGACTGTGTGCTGTGTGTATAAGTGTATCACTCTGGTGTCCCTGTGTTTAGGAGATCAGACTGAGTGCTGTGTATATAAGTGTATCACCCTGGTGTCTCTGTGTTTAGTAGATCACACTGTGTGCTGTGTATATAAGTGTATCACCCTGGTGTCCCTGTGTTTAGGAGATCACACTGTGTGATGTGTTTATAAGTGTATCACCTTGGTGTCCCTGTGTTTAGGAGATCACACTGTGTGATGTGTGTATATAAGTGTATCACCCTGGTGTCCCTGTGTTTAGGAGATCACACTGTGCGCTGGGTATATAAGTGTATCACCCTGGTGTCCCGAGATCAGACTGTGTGCTGTGTATATAAGTGTATCACCCTGGTGTCCCTTTGTTTAGGAGATCAGACTGTGTGCTGTGTATATAAGTGTATCACTCTGGTGTCTCTGTGTTTAGGAGATCAGACTGAGTGCTGTGTATATAAGTGTATCACCCTGGTGTCCCTGTGTTTAGGAGATCAGACTGTGTGCTGTGTATATAAGTGTATCACCCTGGTGTCCCTGTGTTTAGGAGATCAGACTGTATGCTGTGTATATAAGTGTATCACCCTGGTGTCCCTGTGTTTAGGAGAACAGACTGTGTGCTGTGTATATAAGTGTATCACCCTGGTGTCCCTGTGTTTAGGAGATCAGACTGTGTGGTGTGTATATAAGTGTTTCACCATGGTGTCACGGTGTTTAGGAGATCAGACTGTGTGCTGTGTATATAAGTGTGTAACCCTGATGTCCCTGTGTTTAGGAGATCAGACTGTTGGGTGTGTATATAAGTGTATCACCCTGGTGTCCCTGTGTTTAGTAGATCACACTGTGTGCTGTGTTTATAAGTGTATCACCTTGGTGTCCCTGTGTTTAGGAGATCACACTGTGTGATGTGTGTATATAAGTGTATCACCCTGGTGTCCCTGTGTTTAGGAGATCACACTGTGCGCTGGGTATATAAGTGTATCACCCTGGTGTCCCGAGATCAGACTGTGTGCTGTGTATATAAGTGTATCACCCTGGTGTCCCTTTGTTTAGGAGATCAGACTGTGTGCTGTGTATATAAGTGTATCACTCTGGTGTCTCTGTGTTTAGGAGATCAGACTGAGTGCTGTGTATATAAGTGTATCACCCTGGTGTCCCTGTGTTTAGGAGATCAGACTGTGTGCTGTGTATATAAGTGTATCACCCTGGTGTCCCTGTGTTTAGTAGATCACACTGTGTGCTGTGTATATAAGTGTATCACCCTGGTGTCCCTGTGTTTAGGAGATCAGACTGAGTGCTGTGTATATAAGTGTATCACCCTGGTGTCCCTGTGTTTAGTAGATCACACTGTGTGCTGTGTATATAAGTGTATCACCCTGGTGTCCCTGTGTTTAGGAGATCACACTGTGTGATGTGTGTATATAAGTGTATCACCGCTATGTCCCTGTGTTTAGGAGATCACATTGTGTGATGTGTGTATATAAGTGTATCACCCTGATGTCCCTGTGTTTAGGAGATCAGACTGTGTGCTGTGTGTATAAGTGTATCACTCTGGTGTCCCTGTGTTTAGGAGATCAGACTGTGTGCTGTGTATATAAGTGTGTAACCCTGATGTCCCTGTGTTTAGGAGATCAGACTGTGGGGTGTGTATATAAGTGTATCACCCTGGTGTCCCTGTGTTTAGTAGATCACACTGTGTGCTGTGTTTATAAGTGTATCACCTTGGTGTCCCTGTGTTTAGGAGATCACACTGTGTGATGTGTGTATATAAGTGTATCACCCTGGTGTCCCTGTGTTTAGGAGATCACACTGTGCGCTGGGTATATAAGTGTATCACCCTGGTGTCCCGAGATCAGACTGTGTGCTGTGTATATAAGTGTATCACCCTGGTGTCCCTTTGTTTAGGAGATCAGACTGTGTGCTGTGTATATAAGTGTATCACTCTGGTGTCTCTGTGTTTAGGAGATCAGACTGAGTGCTGTGTATATAAGTGTATCACCCTGGTGTCCCTGTGTTTAGGAGATCAGACTGTGTGCTGTGTATATAAGTGTATCACCCTGGTGTCCCTGTGTTTAGTAGATCACACTGTGTGCTGTGTATATAAGTGTATCACTCTGGTGTCCCTGTGTTTAGGAGATCACACTGTGTGGTGTGTATATAAGTGTATCACCGTTATGTCCCTGTGTTTAGGAGATCAGACTTTGTGGTGTGTACATAAGTGTATCACCCTGGTGTCCCTGTGTTAGGAGATCAGACTGTGTGGTGTGTATATAAGTGTATCACCCTGGTGTCCCTGTGTTTAGGAGATCAGACTGAGTGCTGTGTATATAAGTGTATCACCCTGGTGTCCCTGTGTTTAGTAGATCACACTGTGTGCTGTGTATATAAGTGTATCACCCTGGTGTCCCTGTGTTTAGGAGATCACACTGTGTGATGTGTGTATATAAGTGTATCACCCTGGTGTCCCTGTGTTTAGGAGATCACACTGTGTGATGTGTATATAAGTGTATCACCCTGGTGTCCCTGTGTTTAGGAGATCAGACTGTGTGCTGTGTGTATAAGTGTATCACTCTGGTGTCCCTGTGTTTAGGAGATCAGACTGAGTGCTGTGTATATAAGTGTATCACCCTGGTGTCTCTGTGTTTAGTAGATCACACTGTGTGCTGTGTATATAAGTGTATCACCCTGGTGTCCCTGTGTTTAGGAGATCACACTGTGTGCTGTGTATATAAGTGTATCACCCTGGTGTCCCTGTGTTTAGGAGATCACACTGTGTGGTGTGTATATAAGTGTATCACTCTGGTGTCCCTGTGTTTAAGAGTTCAGACTGTGTGATGTGTATATAAGGGTATCACCCTGGTGTCCCTTTGTTTAGGAGATCAGACTGTGTGGTGTGTATATAAGGGTATCACCCTGGTGTCCCTGTGTTTAGGAGATCAGACTGTGTGCTGTGTATATTAGTGTATCACATTGCTGCATGGCAATGCAACTCACTTTAACCCCTTAAGGACCGGGAAAATCTGAGTTTGATTTGACTTAAGGACCGGAGCAATTTTGACTTTTTTGACTATGTCTTTGTTCAACCATATTTTCTCTTTAATTCCTTTTGTGCACCCACATAAATTATATACTGTTTTTTTAAGCACAAGTAGGGTTTTCTTTTGATACCACAATTATATGAATTCCTCATTGTTTAATTTGATTAAAATAGAAAAAAAGAGGAAAAAAATTGAAAAAAAACAACATTTTGCTTACATTTTTCTGTCAGGATTTGCATACTATTAGTTAATGAAAAAAAAATACCCCTAAATATATTCATTTGCTTCTCCTGAATATAAGAGTACCCCATATGCCTAGTATTTTAGTCCTTTACTCACATTTACAAGGTAAATATTACAAGATGGCTGCCGTTATTTCCAACTTGTGATTTTTCAACAATTGGCATGTGAGCATCATAGCTTAGCTGACGGTGCCAGAACCAAAAATGTCCCACAAAGGTATATGTTTCTGAAAACTACACAACATAAGGTAAATAATCAGGAGAATTTTTGAGTTTTTCATGCAGCTATTTTTCCAGAAAAAAATTTCAAAATTGTGGTAATATTTTGTTTTTTTGCAGTTTTCACACTTACATTTCAATACTACTGTTGATATCAAGCACATGATAGGTGAAGATTTTTAAAAATGCATTGTTTAGTGTTCAGCTCCTTCTTCTGAGTATGGCAATACCCCATATGCATAGGTTTCTCAAGGTTTGGGAGAGCTACGGGGCCCAAATTGGAACATGCGCGTTTCCAGTTTCACACTTTGAATTTTCACAGCTTGCATCACTGGTGCCATGTCTCATTTGGGGCTGTGTAACAGTGCTCCACTCTAAGATTTCCCCCCAAAAGTATATATTTTTGTAAAGTAGACACCCCAGGCTTTCATTTTATGTATGTTTTCAATTTTTTTACACAGCCATTTTACCACCAATCGCTCGTAAATCTTGACGTAAGTTAAAAAAACAGCGTTTTTCACACTTGCACTTCAATGTTGATGTGAATTTCAAGCACATGATAGGTGAAGATTTTTAAAAATGCATTGTTTAGTGTTCAGCTCCTTCTTCTGAGTACGGCAATACCCCATATGCATAGGTTTCTCAAGGTTTGGGAGAGCTACGGGGCCAAAATTGGAACATGCGCGTTTCCAGTTTCACACTTTGAATTTTCACAGCTTGCATCACTGGTGCCATGTCTCATTTGGGGCTGTGTAACAGTGCTCCACTCTAAGATTTCCCCCCAAAAGTATATATTTTTGGAAAGTAGACACCCCAGGCTTTCATTTTATGTATGTTTTCAATTTTTTTACGCAGCTATTTTACCACCAATCGCTCGTAAATCTTGAAGTAAGTTAAAAAAACAGCGTTTTTCACACTTGCACTTCAATGTTGATGTGAATTTCAAGCACATGATAGGTGAAGATTTTTAAAAATGCATTGTTTAGTGTTCAGCTCCTTCTTCTGAGTATGGCAATACCCCATATGCATAGCTTTCTCATGGTTTGGGGGAGCTACGGGGGCCAAATTGGAACATGCGCGTTTCCAGGTTCACACTTTGAATTTTCACAGCTTGCGTTACTGGTGCCATGTCTCATTTGGGGCTGTGTAACAGTGCTCTTTTTTAAGATTTCCCCCCAAAAGTGTATATTTTTGGAAAGTAGACACCCCAGGCTCTCGTTTTAGGTGTGTTTTCCAATTTTATACACTGCCATTTTACCACCAATCCCTCGTAAACCATGACGTAAGTAAAAAAAAAAAAAACAGCGTTTTTCACACTTAGGGTTGGCGGCAGTATACTGGGCTGCATACAAATTGGTTTGAGAAACAATTTCACCTAAAATGTCTTCCCCCAAAAACAAATCAAAAAAATTATCATGGGTAAATCCTTCCACATCAATTTGAATCCCTGGGTTGCCTGTGAATTCTGAGATTTGTGGGCATAAATTGATACCCATTCATTAGGATCCGGAGTGGCAGGTGTTGGGGCATTTCTTTGGGCAGGTCTTTTGGCAGGTCTTTGGGCAGATCTTTTGGCAGGTGCTGGGGCAGTTGCCAGGGCAGCTCTTGGGGCAGCACTTGGGGCATTTCTTTGGTAGGTCTTTGGGCAGATCTTTTGGCAGGTGCTGGGGCAGTTGCCAGGGCAGCTCTTGGGGCAGCACTTGGGGCATTTCTTTGGGTAGGTATTTTGGTAGGTCTTTGGGCAGTTCTTTTGGCAGGTGCTGGGGCAGTTGCCAGAGCAGCTCTTGGGGCAGTGCGTCTTTTCTTGACAGAAGGCCCAGCGTCATCACTAGAGCTGCTCTCACTTTCTGAAAACTGCGCTATGTCAAAATCTGACGCAGTTTCTGTTGCCTCAGAGTCAGACGGCAAAAAGGCATATGCCTCTTCAACGCTGTACCTGCGCTGCATTTTGCCCACTAAAAAAAAATGTTTTTTTTTATTTTCTTACGCTATCCCTAAACCTAAATCTAACCCTAAAACTTACCCTAGCCTACGTATATCCTGAGCCTACCTAACCCAAATGAACTACCTATCTAAACTGCACTTATTATACATATATATATATATTTTTTTTTTTTTTGGGGGGGGTTTGGGTTTTTTTTTTTTTTTTTTTTTTACGCTATCCCTAAACCTAAATCTAACCCTAAAACTTACCCTAACCTACGTATATCCTGAACCTACCTAATCCAAGTGAACTACCTATCTAAACTGCACTTATTATATATATATATATATATATATTTTTTTTTTTTTTGGGGGGGGGGTTTGGGGTTTTTTGGGTTTTTTTTTTTCTTACGCTATCCCTAAACCTAAATCTAACCCTAAAACTTACCCTAACCTACGTATATCCTGAACCTACCTAACCCAATTGAACTACCTATCTAAACGGCGCTTATTATATATATTTTTTTTTTGGGGGGGCGGGGGTTTGGTTTTTTTTTTTTTTTTCCCCTAAACCTAAATCTATCCCTAAAACTTTCCCTAACACACGTCTACACTAAACCTACCCAACTACCTACCAAAATACCTAAACTATATTTACTATTAAAAAAAAAAAAAAAAAAAAAAAAAAAAATTAATAAAAAAAAAATAGGTGACCTATTGAAGGATGGCAAAATGAAGTCTTTTTCTCAATTGGTCACCGATTTTAAAATCAGTAGTAGTGAATATTTCAAAGTATTGAGGATTAAAGATTATTTACGTACTCATCTATGGAAGGAGGGGCAGGTAAAGGTGTGGAGGCGAGTAATAAGTTTGTATAGGGGGGGGAGGGGAAGAGGATGTTAAGGAATTGGTATGAAGTGATGGAATGGCTTGAACCCCCTTTAAAGATGACAGCAGTAGAGGGTTGGCAGAGGGAGATAGGGCAGGATATTTCTCTTGAAGCTTGGAAGGACAGTTTGGTAGGTATTAGTCGGGTAACCCATTGTTTGAATATGGTGGAATTGCACTATAAGGTTATGCTGAGGTGGTATGTAGTCCCGGTGAGAATTGCTAAATATAGCATGGGTAAGATAGGTATGTGCTGGCGTTGCAATTCTCATCTGGGGACGCATATCCATATGTGGTGGGAGTGTGAGAGAGTATATAAGGTTTGGGAGGAGTTGTTTGGATTAATTTCAAATTTGATGGAGGCAATAATTCCTCCCTCACCTGAGAGGGCGATTTTTCATCATGATCTTGGGTTATTTAAGACTTATGAAAGAATGTGGATTATACAGTGCTTCCTGGCAATGAAAATTGTGATGGCGAGGAAATGGCGAGAACAGGAGGGGATTGAGATCCAGGTCATAATAAATCAGATCAGATATCAGTGTTTGATGGAATATGGATACTATCTGGTAGGGCAGAGATTGGAGAGGTTTCATCTTATCTGGGGGAAATGGATTCGGAAGTTTCCGATAAAGGAGTCTAGGGAACGAGCTCAACCGCAATAGATAGGAGGTTCTGATGATATGGTGTTATGTATGTGTGGTGTGTTATATGTCATATGTTTTTAGTATGTCTGTAATATGTGTTTTGTAATTTGTTATAAATAAAGAAATAATTAAAAAAAAAAAAAAAAAAAAAAAAATTAAACATTTTAAAAAAATCTAAAAAAATTCAAGGGGGATGGGGGGTGTCCCACAGATCAGAAAACACTGATCTGCAGCAAATTGATCACTCCAAGAGTGATCAGATGGGGGGGCACTTATTGATCACTGCAGAACAGTGATCAAAGGGTTAAATTTCTTTATTTAAACTTTTTTTTTACTTTTATTTTTTACAGTAAGGCAGTAACAGCATGTCTCTCTGTCTCTCTCCACCTCAGCAGTATGCAAGGTGGAGGGAGGCAGAGAGATCTGACAGGGACAGTATTTACAAATACTGTCCCTGTCATTCAGGTTTTGCAACATGTGATTCGCTTTTGAAGCGAATCGCATGTTGCAACAATGTTTCTGCCACTTGTTACTAAGTGTCCCGATACCGGGACACTTAGTAACAAGCGGCTTGAACTCTTCCATCGCTCCTTGCGGCCGCGATGGAAGAGTTTAACCCTTGACCTACCAGGACCGTCAAGGGTCGTTTGATCACATTTACCCTTGACGGTCCTGGTACGTCAAGGGTCGCTAAGGTGTTAATGTTTGTTTAAACTTCAGTAAATGTGTTTATTAATTAGTCTGTATAGAAATAAAATATTTTGGTCTTGCTTTAACCCTTCGAGTGCCAAAGGTGTACGCAATGCATTGCTTTGCAATGTGTTTCGTACCCCTCTGGCACTCAAAGGGTTAGATGCTTTATTCAGCTACTCAAAGAGGTATCAATAGGTCATGAAATATAAAATTATGTGAAATGCTCCATTCACTAGTTCTGCCCCAAGCAACACCTTAACCACTTAAGGACCATTGTTGTACCAGGACCGTCACGGTGGTCCGACACTTAAGGACCAGTGACGGTCCTAGTACGTCATGGAGTTCAGTGTTCCCGACGTGGCTGCACACCACTCCGGAAGCCCTGAACTGGAATCGAAAAAAAAAAAAAAAAAAAAAAAAAAAAAGCCCTGTGGTCCTCAAGTGCCGGCCGCACATGCGCGCCCCAGGCCTTAAGGGGTTAAACAAAAGTGCCCCCTCTTTGGCCATCTTAAGCGTTTTGAGGTATTTTCTCTGACTCTCAATACCATGCATGGGGCTACCAGGGCTGGAACTAATTGCTGCAATCCTGGATCAGTGAGTTACAGACCCCCTGCCATGTTTATTAACCAGTACCATGCCAGGACCATCATCTGTCCTCAGAAGACATATTTGTATGAAGGTCATGCAGATAAGGGGTTAATGGGCTTTTCTTTCCGTGTTTACCTAATTTATATCAAGGACTTAATCTTTCCTATATGGTGCTCATGGCTTTCCCTAAAATTACTCTTTTTTGTGCATAAATCAGAGGGGTAGGTGTTTTTTATATAGATACCAAGCTGCTGCGTAAAGGAAATGTACTTAAGATGATCCCTTCTTTAATCCACTTAAGGACTAGAGGGATATGCTGACCCCTCTGGTCTTTCAGGGGTTAACAGAATTACAAGCCACTTATTCAATAGGTATAGTTATTCTTTAACTAGATTTACCATTACTGCATCCATATCACTCAGTGTTTCCATCCATCTTTACTCCACCACACAACAACTAAAGTCTTGGGCAGTTATATTCTCTTGTAATTACATTTTCCCTTCACTCTAGTCCTGATGACAAAAGTGTCAAAGTGCATTTTTCTTTGACTGCCTCAAACCAAATTGACAACAAACCTATGTCTGAAGCTCCTTTTCCACCTGATAACAAAAGGCACAATTAGTCAACGTTCAGCCTTCTCTCTCACTCCCAAACAAAGAGGAAGTGGACATTTCCTGCCACGCTGGATAAAGCAAATTGAGTATTAATTATCTACGAGTCCTGACACAGAGACAGTAAGAGTACAGGAAAAACACCCAGCACTTTCAGAACTCGTGCCAATCTTCCCATTCCAAATTAACAGCAATGAATTTCTACTGAAAATATCTGTTCTGAAAATAAAATGGCTAATTAATTCAGAAATGAAGTTAGAGGATAATTGGACTTTTTTTTGGCTCTGTTCCTGTTTCTCTCTTTTTTGGTGAAGGAGGGAACACGGCCTAGACCAGAGATGGGTAACCTAAGACCTTCCCGCTGTTTAGAACTGCAATTCCCATCATGTCCAGTCAGCCATTGGCTGGCTGGGCATGATGGGAATTGTAGTTTTCAACACCAGGAAGGTCTCAGGTTGCCTATCCCTGGCCTAGAGTACTGAAATTGGTTAGTTGCAGGGCCTTATGGACAAAGGCGAAGGAATTCGGTGGCATATCAAGTGTATCTTAGAAGGACAAATAAATATTCCTTTGATTTACAGGAATTGAATGCAATTAAATTATTTGATGTACATTTTAGTAAAGTGTACAGCTAGCATCTTTACAAAAATATATTTTATTTTAGATCCCTTTAACTTTTTATTGCATATGTATCCTGTCCTATTCATAAAGAATTTGTGTGAGTTTTTGTGATCTTTCTAACGAGAAACAAAATCTAAGGCAGTTAATTCATTGAGATTAGTACCCATCACGCTTGTATTCAGGAAAGCTGTTACTTTATCTCAGGACATTTATAGACAAGCCAACACCATGGGCAAAAGGAAGAAGAAGGGATGGGGAAAAACAGGGACAAAAGATGTCACAATAGAAAATGTTTAGGACAGGCACATTCCTAGGTTCAACTAATTAGAACAAATTTTATTGGTGCAAAAGGTCACCTAAAAGACATACAGAAAAACAAAAAAATACATTAAAAAAAACCCTCCTTTATCAGTGCTTTATCCACTTGCATTAAAACATGACATTTGTAAACCCTAAAGTAACCCTGGGGATGCTCTAAAACAGGGTTGGGCAACCTCCAGCCCTCCAGCTGTTCAGGACTGCAGTTCCCATCATGTAGCCAATGGCTGGTCCATCGATGATGAGAACTGTAGTCATCAATAATTGTAGAGCCTCAGGTTGCCCATCCCTGGTCTAAAGCATCCATCACCCAAGGAGACCCAAATTCTTAAGATATTACAAACAAGTAAGATGCAAAAGATAGCAATGCGTTGTCGACTTCTCTAGGGTTCAAAGCGGGGTTATGCACTAAGGAGTGATGGAGAGGTGATAAAGTGGAGATGACTTCTCCAGTGATATCACTTCTCCAGTTCCTATATTATTCTATGGAGCCAATGCACTAAGATCCCCAAAGATGGAGAAATGTTAGTGCATAGGCTCCATAGAATAACATAGGAATTGGAGAAGTGATATCACTGGAGAAATTATCTCCACTTTATCACCTCTTTATCACTCATTAGTGCATAACCCCCAAGGGGTTGAAAGTAGAATTTAAATCAAAGTTAGTGCTCTTGGTTTACTCCATTTTAAGTTGATGAATAAGTCCCAAAATGTTTAGCCACTAACTATTATTTCACATGAAGGAAATGGTACAGACTTACTGAAACAATCTCAGTTCTTTGACAATGAAAAATAGCTTTTTGCTACAGTGCTCTGTGTTAAATGCTTAAAGGTTGAAATATGCATGAGAGTTATTGTGTGTTTATTCTTCAGTTAAACACAGACCTGTAATGATGAGGTGTCAAAGCCAAGTACCATTTCTATACTGCTTGTCTAAGTATTTTAGGAATAGCAACTTCAACAAAAGCACAAAGAAAGGTTCTAAAATGCAAGATATGCCCTTAACTAAAATGTTCCTGACCTGGTTTACCCCCACAGCACTAAGGGCATTAAGGAGTGATTCACTAAACATTCAATTAGTGCCATTTCCTGCTGTCTCTTGGCCCTTAACAATTTGAATGCCAGAGGGGCATGCAATGCATTGCTTAGAGGAAAGGTATTTTTGACTAAACAAATGCAGCCATTTTTTTTCTTTTTCAGGAAGGGTAGTAAAGTTGTGAAATTCTTTGGCTCTGGATGCTATGTTTGCAGATATTGCAGTTGCTTTAAAAAAGTAACGGATACCCTTCTAGTTCATAACAACATTGAGAAATATGGCAGCTGGTTCAAATCAGATAAGATGTTTATCCAGGGAAATATACGACTGCCTTTTGGAGTCAGGATTGGAATATTTATTTTTACTCACTTGGGGATTAATTGGAAATGGCTTCAATGAGATTTTGGGCTTAATCGAAATTGGCTTTAGTAGTTTTTTTTTACCTTCTTCTGGATCAACACGGTTGACATGGCATGGGCTAATCTTGCTGGACAAAGCTCTTTTTTTTAAGCCTCATGAACATTATGTTAGTATCTTAAAAGGAACTGAAGAAATTCTGGAACAAACCAGGTAAATAGTTCACTTTTCCACTGATTTAAATGGGGCTTTTTGCCTCTTGAGTGCTATAGGGGGTTACCTGGGTGACCACTTCCTCTATGTCTTCAATGGAATCTCTCGCCCTCCCTCCCTGTTGTTTTTGTGTGGGGGTTATTAGTTTGTCAGGTCTTAAAAGCACCTGTTGGTTTGTTTTTGTCACAGCTTTTGGAGCTTTGGGCCCTTGTCAACAGGTTTAATGGTAAATGAATTGTGTTGGTTTTACAGTTAACAGGTGAACATCAGGCCAATGGCACTGACACATATTGCACCTGGACCTTGGTCGCGGGTTATGTCACCGCTCCTCATTGAGCTGCATAGACCAGCTAATGGGGTGTGGTGGGATGGAGTGGAAATGTGGGTTGAGCTTTCGCTCATTAGGAGTGGGGCACATGTGGTATGCCTTGTTAGTTGACAAGGGCTTAAAGTGGGGTTGTGTCACGGTTTGTTTTGACTCTCAGACACAGAGTAAGATAAAAATCAAACTTTATTGAAAAGTTTAATGGGAACCCTCACAGGTCCTGAACATACACATATATCACATGTACATAATGGGTTCAAACAGTAGCTTTTACAAGATACAGCATGGTAGGCTCTACCGGCCTTGCCAATATACCGGACAAGTCAGCTTGAAAGATGACACTAAGGAATGGAAACAGGCTCTACCGGCCTTGCCAATATACCGGGCAAGGCAGCCTGGAGGGTAACACGACAATCTGAATGAGGCTCTACCGGTCTTGCCAATATACCAGGCAAGGCAGCCTGACAGATGACACTATGGAATGGAAACAGGCTCTACCGGCCTTGCCAATATACCTGGCAAGGCAGCCTGGAAGGTAACACGACAGTCTGAATGTGGCTCTACTGGCCTTGCCAATATACCGGGCAAGGCAGCCAGGAGGTCAGAAGGACAGCTCCACTAATGCTGTATAGATGGAGCAGCAGCATAAGATGGAACAGTGGAGCAAACCAGTATCACAACCTGGGAGACCAAACTGGTGCAATAATGGAGGCAGCAGCAACCGGTGAATGAAGGGTTAAGCAGTACCGTGTACTGGACAACAGTATAGCAAACCGGTTCTATAATAGATGGATCAGCCACCGGTAATGTGGAGTAAACCAGTATCGTGTACTGGACAACAGGACTGCCCAGCCGGTTCTGTAATGGAGGAATCAGCAACCGGTGAATGTGGAGTAAACCAGTACCACGTACTGGACAATCGTATAGCCCAACCGGTTCTATAATGGATGGATCAGAAACCGGTGAATGTGGAGTAAACCAGTACAGTGTACTGGACAACAGTAACGCTCAACCGGTGTCTATAATGGAGGATACAGCAAACGGTGAATGTGGAGTAAACCAGTACCGTGTACTGGACAACAGTAACGCCCAACCGGTACTATAACGGAGGAATCAGCAACCGGTGAATATGGAGAAAACCAGTACTGCGTACTAGACAATCATATCGCCCAACCGGTTCTATAATAGATGGATCAGCAACCGGTGAATGTGGAGTCAACCAGTACCACGTACTGGACAACAGTAACGCCCAACCGGTTCTATACTAGCGGATCAGCAAATGGTGAATGTGGAGTAAACCAGTACCGCGTACTGGACAACAGTAATGCCCAACCGGTTCTATACTAGCGGATCAGCAACCGGTGAATGTGGAGTAAACCAGTGATCAGAATGTCGCCCAGGTGACCCAGCAGCCAGACGGATGATGATCAAGAACAGCAGCAGGAACAGCAGACAAGCCACGACAACCACAGGAATGGCAGGACTGCCAACCAGGTCAGGAACAGAGCAGGAACAACGGCAGCACGGGATCAGGAATGGAAGCAGGAACGACAGCCCAACCGGATCTGGAACAGAGGCAGGAACCACGCAGGAGAGGCACTGACTACTGGAGAAATGCTGACACTGGTAACGAAGCAAAACAGGCCCAAAGATACAGGTACAAGGCAGGTGACTGCTGACATAGAGACACCATGAAAGGGCAACCAAAGGGTGCCTCAGCCCAGTCTATAAAGGCAACACTAGGCGGGCAAAAGACAGGCGGCCAATGGAGAGTACACACACCTGACTGACAGCAGAAGTCAGCAATCACGGGCACTGTGATAGGTTGTTGTAATTTGTTAAATATTTAATAAAACTGTAGCCTGGTTTCATCCATAAAAGTTGTTGTGTATTTATTGATCAGTACCCCATGCCCACGACATGGCAATTTTTTACTTTAGCACCACCTTCTGGAAACATTTGTGCACACCAGTCTAGGGGTAGAAATGCAGATGCAGTGGGATATCTACTTTCTGGAAATATATGGTTTTATATAGTTGTGCAACTGTTTTATGATACAACCAATGGAATGTGTACATTAGTTCATAAAGTTGAAAACACTATTTTGAGTTACTGATAATTAGCGGTCTGTGCAGGCCATATATGTAGGTATAACTATGCATATTTGGTATTTTTAAACTTGGGAGATTCAGTGCTTTTTCAACTAATACAAACTTTCATGATCAACATAAATGTTTTTGATATGTAATGTGCGATGTCAACAAAATAAGTAAAATTTACTTCATGTGAGGTACCATGCAAAAGCTCAATTTGTTCTGAAATAAATTATATACGGTTTTCTATATGTATTTAGAAAGTTACCTACGGGGAAGTTTACCTAAAAAGAGGGATAGCAAAAATGCTGAAAAATATGGTTGACCTACAGGGTCTAAGAATTGGCCCAAGCCCGTGACATTGAAAGAGTTAGCAACCTGAGTGCTAGAGAGGACTACAATGCACCGTGAATCAGGGTTGTTTATTTGTCCCATAATGTGCAGAATTTGTCTTTGTGCCCAACGGTGGCCAATTTTCTCCAGAATTGCTCCAGTTCCTCTTAGTACATCATCTGCACAGTATAAGATACAGTAAAAAGTGAGACGTGTAAAGTAAAATTCTTTCCCCAAATCAGCTGTAAACAACACATTAAATATGAAATACTTAAAGGAGTAGTAAACCGTTATTACAGATAAGGGGGTAGCCCTATATTTGATACTAGTGTAAAAGCCCGTGTACACGGGCCAAATTGTGAGTTAAATAGCCGTTGGTACCTGCCGTTATGGTGCAGATAGTTTACTCAACAATTACTACAATTATTTTTGATGTAGCAGCCTCAGTACTTAGCTTCCAAAACGTACAATGACTAATGAATCTGCTTCTGTAGAGGTGACAATTTATCTTGTTTGTAAATTATCCATGAACCATTATGTGCCAACAATCAAAGGGTTAAAATGAAACTGCTCTAGCCCGGGGTCACAATGAGAAAATACAGGCTTGCCCAGCCTCAGTACTTTAATATATAGAACAAACTGCACATGTATCCATAAACACGTACAGAATTAAGTGTGATAAAACGCTTATCTGTCTCACAGCTTTTTGTTCCATGTTTACTGTGTCCACTCCTCCGTTCAATACCATCTCTATTTAGCTCCAACAGGGTCAATGGACTGTCCTCTTGGTTGTCTTTCTGGATACGATGTAGGGTACCAGTTCAGAGGGTGCTATGGGGATGGAATTCACACAGGGGGACTAGCAGGGAGATACTACATAAAAATTCAATTAAAAGTTTTGATTCTCCCCATGCGGGACTAGCTGGGAGATACTAAATAAAAATTCAATTAAAAGTTTTGATTCTTCCCACGCGGGACTACCTGGGAGATACTAAATAAAAATTCAATTAAAAGTTTTGATTCTCCCCACGCGTATCGTGGGCTTCACTGTCTGCTTTTTCAAGGGCTATTACAGAGCTTAATCCCTTATCCGTCTAAATAGACTCCTGTTGATGACGTGAGCACCATCACTCAATACGTTTACAAGTAAGCATTAGACTCTTCACGTTTGAAGTACTATCAGACCCAATCGCGCTCATCACTCATTAACTATTTTGGTAAACTTGTTACTTCTAGAGGGATGTCTCAAGTGCAATAGGCTCTGTATAACATTCAATAAATCTATCTCCAACATTATTTTTAGTATGATTACTAATGATAGATGTATGCCTCTGAGTGTGTCATTAATTAAAAGTAAAGCTGCCAGATAAAAAATATGCATATTAACCCTTTCGGCACAGAAAGTTATTATCGGGCAGCTTTACTTCTAATTAATGACATACACAGAGGCACACATCTATCATTAGTAAATACCTCTATGGAGAACCAAGTTTCAAAACATTTTGCAAAGCTAAAGCAGTTTATTATTCCAGGAAAGGCAGTGGACACCATGCTCAATTATACTTTTTTTATTTTCAAACTAACCCCGCAGGCAAGAGTGCTGTTAAAAGAAGCGACATGAGAATCTTGAACTTATTTGCAGGGCGAGATTCTCATGTTGCACTTTTCAACACGCCGACCTACTAAATGCGTCTTCAAGCCATGCACTGTTAAAAATGCAATATTTTAAAAGTGAAACGATGAAAGGACATAAGACTGACAGGTGTGATCTGACTGTAGTACTGCGGGTGTGTAGGTTACTTTGTGACAGCAAGAACCTTCTTCATCAGCTGTGATCAGTGCAGATGAGGAGCTGGGTGTCCGGAATCACTGCAAAGGGATTGCATGAATCTAATCGGTGGGGGATCGCTTTCAGTCTCTACTGTGCATGGCCTGCATTCGGGCAGTCTCTACTGCACATGACTGAATGGCCTACGTTCTGGCAGGCTCTACTGTGCATGACTGCATCGGACAAAGATACATCTGGCCTTTGCAACGCTGGAATAGGAAGTTCTAGTTAGACCAAGCAGTTCTGGATAATTGGGATAGAAAAAGAGGGCTTGGAAAGTCTTGAGGCAAATATTGATTGATAATTCAAGGTACAGAACAAAACCCTCAATGTCCGATAAGTTGTAGATCATTTAAAATCCTATATTGCTAGGATTATTATCCCAGATTTCAATTAATCCCTGCAGCCTGGGAGAAAAATGATCTTATTAACCCTAGCAGATTCTGGGTGTGATTACCTGGAAAGTTATAGGTTATTCATGGTAAAAAGATGGAACTTTAATAATCCTGGCTCTAAAATAGGATGTTAAAACAAATCCTGGTATATGACTAAACCCTCACTATCCAGAAGATAGATAATTGATTTAAACCTTGCAATGCTAGGATTCCCCTCACAGGCTGCAACTGATGGCCCGCAAAGAGTTCATGGCTTGAAATATCCTACCTCTGTTTATTACTGAATAAATTAAAAACAGTATGTAGCTATGGTCACCGCTTTTCATAGAATCATTTATGTATAAAGGAGGGAGATTTTAGCTGAGGCAACATGGTCACTATCTGAAACTCCTAATGCTATTGAAATGGTATTAATGATCCACCTTTTGTCTTTTAGTTATCATTAGGCATATTGTGTAGGAGTTTAGTGTGATTGCACCCTGTGTATGGAGCATATTCGCCTAAAAGTGCTAATGCAATGTTTCATTTAGTTGTCGCACAATTGACTATACCAGGGAGGTCTAGCAAATGATGAAAGCCTAAAGTAGAGATTGATTTTCAGTTTGCATTGCTGAAATCGGCTTACATAAGCATTGCGCAAGAAAATATCCTATCTACTTGGAGCATTTCTATTCGAAGGGATTCAAATTGTTTCTTTATAATACAGTAACTTTTTTAGTTCAGGGCTCAAAGATTAGAGCTCTGTGACGCGCGTCTTGCTGGTCGCTTCATCAGAGATGGATGTTGGCCTCACTGTTTGAATTTATCGAAGCTCTGTCTTGGTTGCTGTGTTGCACAACGGCTGAGTCACACGAGGCTTCCCTGGCTGGTGAAAGGACATGCGACTGACAGTTTTGATCTGACTGCAGTGCTACGGGTGTATAGGTTACTCTGTGACAGCAAGCACCTTCTTCATCAGCTGTGATCAGTGCAGGGGAAGAGCTGGGCATCCGGAATCACTGCAAAGGGATGGATTGAATCTCATTGGTGGGTGATCGCATTCTGGCAGTCACTACTGCGCATGGCCTGTGTTCTGGCAGTCTGTACTGTGCATAACTACATCTGACAAACATACATGTGGCCTTTTATATTATAGGATAGCCAGCTGCCCCACAGCCCCACACATATAGTGACAAAGATTATTGAGAGTGTTTGTCTGTTGATGTATACGTGAACATTGCGGTTAGCATTAAAAGTCTTAGGCTGGATACTGACGTAGTTTATAAAACCAAAAATGTTAGAGAAAAACTCTAGACAGGATCTCTATGATATAGGTCAAATTCTCATAGTTTAGGTAATAAACTTCCTTAAATCGGAAAGTTCACCAAAAAAGAATTATGAGCATGAGTTTTAATACATACGGTACAGGGTCCCGCAGAACTCTGAAGTGCCCGAATTGAAGTTTAAATATCTCCACTACCAGATGAGTAAAAATAGAAAAACCAGCACTAACCTATTTTTATGTACTAAAGCCCATGCTCAAAATGTTTTTAGAGGTGAACGTTCCGCTTTAACTGATCACAATAATGACTAGAGATAATTTGGATGTGATAGCTATAATTTAGCCCTGGTAACAAGAATTTCCTAACTGTGACATAATTAAACCAGGGTATAATATTTACAGACAACGCAGATGAGGGAAGAAGGGAAGATGAGGTGTTATTTATGTAAAAGATAACATCATGGCTACACTGATATGAGTGAAAAATAGAAAGTGTATGGGTAATTACTGAAACTGGTGATAAAGTTATTTGGCTAGGACACATATCACTGAAAGCTCCGGATGTTATTTGTATCCTGGAAGTGAGGTATTGGTGAGATGCATATACGTTCTGATTACTTCCTGAAACCCAAATCACTTTGTGGAACGCGTTGGTGCCAAAAGAAGAGCATCAGTGGGGTATAAGTATGTGTCTATAAGGTGGAATATTACTTGTTATTTAAGATCCGTGATGAAGCAGCGTGAGCTGGGAAACGCGTTGGGCAAACTTTATACAAGTGTTTGTAAGATTTTTGTTTTTAGGATTTTTTTGGTATCTGTGCAGATATATGTTTTATTTATTTTTTAATAAATATTGGAATATAAAAGTGTGCCCAAGCTCCAGATTATTATTCCAGTAGGTCCCTTAGACGAGTTCCAGGCTATATAGAGTCCTAGATACAGGACTATAGATATCCTTAGTAAGCCTGAGAGGGAACAGTCTGGGAAGAGGCCAAAGAACTGGAAGGAGAGAGAAAAAAGGAGATGACGATAAGGTACCGTCACTGGGGGGTTATCCAGTGGAAGCGATTACACCAAGAGGCTGGACTGCCTCTATTAAAAGTGAGTCAAACACCTGTCCCTACTGTAAGGTGATACCCACGGTAAAGGGGATGACAACAGTAGAAGCCCACTCGGTGAAGGGTCCTAGAGCAAATAAGGAAACTAGTTATTACAGTCTATACTCAGATTGTGTCCACTTCTTTTCTCTTTTTTGGCAGGACTATATACATGGAGCAAGGGCTTGGCTGGAGGCCCTTGAAGAAATAAGCTGCACTGCTGAGAAAGGACATTAAGGACTCACAGAAAAATATACAGGCCATGTTATATATTCATTTGCTGATTGTTTATTGAGTTCTTGATATATTTATCTGTTGTATTAAGCGCTAAGAACTTTTTTGTGGTATTGACTCATACACCTCCATGACAAGATAAAGCATTAGATAAAGCATTGATGAATGGAATAACAAAGATGTAGATGAGAGGTAATGTGATAGTTATGTGAAATTTTAATATTCCAGGTGTGAACTGGCAGGTTATTGTTGCTGCATCAGCAAGGAGTAGCAGCATCATGTATTCATTGCTAGAGGCATCCTTTATACAATTGGTGAAAGAGCCAAAGCTCAAGGAAATAATACTAAACTTGATTTTCTCAAATACTGTGGTTTGATATACTGGTAATGACAGTGAATAACCATGCTAAAACACAGGTCTTAGATACTAGGAGGGCAGATTTTTATCTTAGGGATGTAAGTCATTCTGAAGAAGAGGGGAGATTGCCTTGTGATTTGCAGAGACAATAGGAGTAACTAAACATCCACATTAATCTACAACTGAATTCTGCATCAGGCATGTAAACAAATGTATTGGCAGGTATTGTAAAGGATAAACATGTGCATACAGAAAATATAGGCAGACTTAGTCAGAGGGCGACAGAACATTTTATAAGTTAAACAGAGGGAAGCTAAACATTTTATAATATGTGTTAAAAAATTAAAAATAGCAAAGTCTGGAAAAAGGTGAGAACACTCAAGGTATAGAAGTAAAAAGAAAAAATAAAGGAGGCATAATAAGATTAAAGTCAGAAAATTGTACATATATGGGAGGAGGAAAGGAAACAGCTGACTATCTAAATAATTATTTCTGCTCAGACTTTACAGAAGGTTGTGAAGAAGGGGACCCCCATTAAACCAGTGGACACTAGTCCTTTTACAGAGGATGAGATGTTACTGATGTTAACAAAATTAAAAGTAGATATATCAGTTGGTCCAGATAAGATTTATCCAAGAGTATTAAAGGAGCTTAGGTCTGTGCTTGCAGCATCTGTAGCAGAGAGTTTTTAACCAATGTCTGGTGACAGTGTTGATTCTACTACACAAAATGTGCAGTAGGGGGGACACTGACAATTACATGCCTGTGAGTCTGACATTAGTAGTTAGGGAATTAATGGAAATGCTATTGAAAAGAAGAATTATTTCATAAATGAAGTCTAATGACATGAAAGATAAATGGTAGCATGGCTATATGACAAGAAGATCTTGCCAAACAAGTCCGGTTGAATTATGAATTATGTTACTAAAGTCAGAGCTTAAAATTGGAAGTCCTTTGCTACTAACCAGACCTGAAAAGTTACTCACCACTGCAAGCCATAATATACCCACCAGGGCTGAATTTCTACTCGCCAGGGCTAAATTTTCACTTGCCATTGGCTAGTGGCGAGTGGAAATTTTGAGCCCTGACTTAAGTGATACACAAGGATGGAGCAGTAGATGTAGCATATTTGGATTTTTCTAGAGCTTCTGATTTTTCTACAAAGGAAGTAGATTTATAATCATAAGATGTATAGTTTGGGGCTTGACTGAAGTAGCTGACTTGATAAATAATTAGCTGAAACACAGAACACAGCATGTCATAATCAGTGGTAAGGATGGGTTATTAGTGCAATGCCACAGGACCTGTTCTCTTCAATAACTTCATTAGTGACATTACTGTTGGTATTCAAGGCAAGACGTGCATTTTTACAGATTAAACAAGGACCTGAAAGATAGTTGAGTCTCCAAATGCATGAGGAGTTAGGAAAACTGGATAAATGGAGAAGAGTGTGGTATCTAAAATGTAAAGCTGGAAAGTACAAGATAATGTTTTTTGGACACAGAAATGTAGAGGTGGATTACAGACTTAACTGTACCATGTTGACAAAAGCATCAGAGGAAAGGATCTTGTGAGTTAATATTTCAGATGACTTGAGACCAATCAAAGCACTATACAAGTGGGAAAAAGCAAATGTATTTATATGTACCGGTTGGAAGAAAGAAAGGAAAAGGGTGATCTTATAGAAACATTTAGATATAAGGAATTTAGAGGGTTAGTAATGTCTGTGTTCATTAAAACGTAATATTTGTTGCTATTGCAACAATAAACTAACCAAATTAAGTCCCATCTCTCAAACCTTCATGGTTTGAGAGATATACAATGTTAAAATTCCCAACTCCCTCCCCTTTCCCTGATGTCAGCTGTAAAGCTGACAGCAGGAGACTCGAGTCAGCTGACTCAAGGCAGCTCTTTAGCAGAGCAGAAATAGTGCGATCTAAAAATAAATACTTAATTGGAATGGTCTACAAAGTGTGCCTGGTTTGCTAGCACACTTTGTAGATCGTTCCAATTAAGTATTTGTTTCTAGATTGCACTATTTCGGCTCTGCTGACAAGCTGCCGGCTGGTCCAGGGACCAGGATATCCTGCTATCAGCTATCGGGGGAGGGAGGGGGGAATTTTAACATCGTATATCTTTCAGACCATGAAGGTTTGAGAGCTGGGACTTACTTCATTTAGTTTATTGTTGTAATAGCTACAAATATACACAGACATTACTAATCCTTCAATATAGTTCAATGTAAAGCAGGTTTTTTTTAAAAAAGAGGAACACTAGAACAAGTTAGAAGGTGGAAAATTGATAAGTAATGTGCATAGGCAGTACTGTACAGAAAGGGTGGTAGACTCCTAGCAGAGGTTGTAAGGACAAATGCTATTAGGGAATTCAAAAATGCCTGTAACATAAGTTAATTGTGAGACGTATGAAAGACTGCTTAATGGCAAGACTTGATTGGCCACATGGTTCTTTTCTGCTGTCAAAATGTATGTTTCTGTTATAAACAAACATATATTCTATGGATTTTCTTGCTGAATATAGCAATGTTACTCATGTTACTCACACTGCTGGGTGATATTTTATTTCAAAGTTATTTAAGTTCAGCAGGGCAATTTTAATGACTGGGAGCACTGGGAGTAAGCCAATGGCCTCTGGGTCCAGGGGTTTCACAAGTCAGGAAGAGAAGAAACTTGTTTATTATGTTATTCAAGCCATCATAAACCACTCTGCACAATGTTCTGCCACAGTGACAGCAATAGATTCAGTGTCTTATTTATAAAGGGAAAGTGCTCCAATTCTGGTACCAGCTTCACCATAGTAAACCAATAATAGTTCTCAAATGCCCATTCATTTGTAGTGTGATTTTAACCCCTTGAATGATAGATAGCAACTTTCTAGCATTCAAGAGATAAAAACATAACTTAAATCAATGGAATGTTTGTTTTTCCCCATGGTAAAGTTTGTTTGCTCCAGAAATGGTGCATTTTGCCTTTAAACATAAGACCCAGTATTGTGGACTGTGTGAGAGAAGACTAGCCATCCCCGAGTCCTAATTGTTCAAGTGAGCTCTGGGCTTACTGTACTTACTGATACTCCAACATTATCACATCTCTTTCTCTCTCATCACTGGTACTTTTCCATCTTCCTATAAACAAGCTCTCATCACATCCATCATCTCTTGGTCCTACTTCTCAATTCAACTACCAGCTTGTATCTCTACTCCTCCTAGCCTCCAAAGTATCGCAACGGCTAGTATACAACCACCTATCATACTCTGGCCTCGATTCAATCAACCACAATGCCAAAAAAACAAGCAACATCATTTTTTCAAACACGCTAAGCTATTCAGTTACCTGTTTTATGAAAAATAGCAGGTTAAAAAAAAACATGTTGGGCGACAAATGTAGCCCATTGATATTAAACCCCCCACAGCAAAATGCAATTCATTTGACTGCATTAGCCCCAAGACCCATTAAGGGACCCACTTTATCATTGGAAAATCTGCACCCAGGTCTTTTGGGTGCAGAATCCCTTATCAGATCTCAAAACAGCTGACACATCAATTTAAAGTTAAAAAAGTAAAATGCAACTAATTCTTCAGTGGATGTATTGATATGGGGCCCTAAGCCCCATATCATTATATCCAAAGCACCAAAAAAATGTATCCAATGTTAGTAGAATGAACCCTATGACTGCCAGTGGGGTATAATAACCTCACTGGCACTCACATGGTTAATCCATCTAAGTTACAAAGCAACAACCCCTGAAAACAAACACTTACCATTAATCCTTATGTCCAGCAGGGTCTTAAGCACCCTGGTCAGCTACTGTCTGTGTTCTTCTTCTGTCTTCTCTCTTCTTCCTTTTCATCTTCTTCTTCTGTTCCGTCATTCCTGTGAAATAATGAAAACAGACATATTAAATGTGTGCCCCCAAAATAACTCTGACATCATTGCATAGCAGTGCGTTGCATAACTCGCTGGCACTCAAAGGGTTAAACAATGCACAGATGTCAGAGTTAGGTATATAGAGAATGCTGTGACGGAATGGTTGTCACCCAGAGAATGAAATGGGTCTGTTTTCAGTGATTGCCATTGTCTTAACATGTGTTCCCATTCTTGAAACATTAATGTCCCCTGTGTGTGCATGCATTAGAGAGTGTTGTCCAGTTACCAGCAGTGTATGGGTTGGTTAGTGTGTAGGATGTACAGAGGAATGGTGCCATCCATTCTAGTTAAACCCAGAGATTGTGCTATGAGATAGCCAGTGTTGGTCAGATAGAGGGGGGGTAGGGCAAATCTGTGTGTGGAATGTGTGCATCTTCCCCCTCTCATCAGGCCAAGCAGAACAGACCTGGTAGGTGGTACCTGTGACATCACATCCTGTAGGGGGTGGGTAGAGAAAACCTGGGAGAGAGAAGGGAGAGAGAGAGAGAGAGTTGCAAAATGTAGGACCAGGAGAAAGGGGCCTCTCCATAATGGTGGGAGGCCTAGGATCCATGGGCATTCTAAAGTGGCACTGCAGAGATTGGGACTGATGAGTGCCCTCACCGGAAGAGTTAGAGTGAGCGGGAACTGTAGTGGCCAGGTCCTCTTTTCAGTTGTGCGCTGTTGTTCCCACCACAAGGATTGTGGCCAGGGAGCTAAACTTCAGTGACTATGGCCCAAGACTCAAGAAAGTGGCTGGGGATAATCTCTCAGGATGCCTTTCCCAACTCCTCTGTCAGGGCTAAAAGACACAAGGAACCTTCACGTAATCAAGCAGCATGTGTAGTGGGCAGGATGCCTACTCTTGCCTCTAGTGGGACTATGTGTATGCTCCAGCATTAAGCTAAAATGGACTGTGAGTATTATATGTAACCCCTGGCAATTCTGTGCAACTAAGAAGAGAACAGCAGAAGTGTTTAGTTTTTATGTTTTAACCCTGTTTGTCTGCCTGTAATTGTTGTCCTATGTTTTTGTGGTGTGACCACTCTAATAAATGCAATTTATTATCTTTTTGTCTGGCTGGATAAATCGCATAACCCTCGATCTACCAAGCAGTAACCCCTGTACCCTCCGTCACAAATGCCAACATAATAAAATAATTGCCCTACTAATCCGATGAGAATAAAAAAATGTGCTCCCAAATAAAAGTGAACTTTAGTGCCCAAACAATATTAAAATTAATATGTCCCCTTGGTCTCCTCTGCCGCTGCCCGGTGGCAGTGGAGAAATGAAAAGTGAGCAGATCCCCCCCCCTTTAGTACCTGATGGGCTAATGCCTTTACATATGGGCAGGCTCTGTTCATAATGACTCACAGCTATTGGCTGCGGTGTGTGCTTATGCATCTTTCAGCCAGTAAGTTTCAAGTGGGGGATTGAAGGAATCTGCTCGAAGCTGATAGACTTGGAGGTGCATAAGCACCCATTCCAGCCAATACGTGTGAGTAATTTTGAACAGAGACTGCCCCTACACACTGGAACAGGCATCAGACTGTCATGTACTGGGGGGGGGGGGGTCACTTTTCATGTCTCTGTCACAGCCATCTCCCCCAACAATGGTGGAGAAGACCAAGCAGACATGTTAAGTTCAATATTGTTTGGGCACGGAAGTTCACTTTTATTTGGAGCACATTTTTTAATTCTCATTGGATCAATTGTTCTATTATGTTGGCATTCTCTATATATCTAACTTTGACATTGTTGTGACTGAGAGGTATGCAATGCATCGCTCTACAATGTGTTGCTTACCCTTCTGACACTAAAAGGGTTGAACTATGCACAGATGTCAGTTACTTTTGGGGCGCACGTTTAAAACGTCTGTTTTCTTTATTTCACAGGAATAAAGGAACAGAAGAAGAAGATGGAGAGAAAAAAGAAGGAAAAGAGACAATAGAAGAAGATAAGTGGGATTAGAAGAAGGAAGATAGAAGAAGATGAACAGTGGATGACAGGTAAGTGTAAAATAGATGATCTAAGGATCGTGCTTGAAAGTATCTCGGGCACCGATTGTTAGCTTTATTCCTTTGATGTTCCCATTATTCACACTACTTAGCGTGAGTTTTGGGAACTTACAGCACAAAATGGATGTTTGGCCAAGAGACCTTCTCTGTGGCCTAACGTCCGTTGTGCTTTCAGCTGGTAGCACAATTGATTTCTGACTTAGACATTTTTTTTCTGTTGGTCAGTAGACATTTAGCCCTACCGGCTGTTTTACAGCACAGAACTGAATCGAGGCCTCGCTCTCTAAATTTTTAACTGACCTCATGCAATCTGCCTTCCATCCTCAACACATTACTGAAACAGTATTCACCAAGGTTACAAATGATCTCACATCCAAATCCAAGGGCCTTTTCTCCCTTCTCATCCTTCTTGTTCTCTTTTCAGGCTTTGACACTGCTTATCACCACTTTCTCCTTGAAACTCATAACTCCTTTTACATTTCTGACACCACTCTCTCTTGGCTCAAATTTTCTCTGTTCAGAGCCCCAGGTCTGTACTAGGTTGGGTGTCTGCTAGGTACAAGGAACAAACTAAAGAGTAGTCAGACAAAGCCACAAGTCAGCACCAGAGAGGGTAGTCAGACAAGCCAAGTCACACACAGTTCAGGTAGTCAGTCAGAGCCACAGGTCTATTCCAGGTTGGGTGTCCACTATAGGGATAAGCAAAAGAATAGTCAGACAGAGTCACAGGTCAGCACAAAGTTGGATGGAAGACTAGCCAGGTCATATACAGAGTCCAAGGTAATAGAAATGCTATGAACAACAATGCAAGGGTCAGGACTCAGTCTGCCTTTTAAACCCCTCCACAGGAAGTAGGTAGGAGGAGCAGCTCAGAGGGAGGAAGTAGGTATGAGGAAGTAGGTAGGAGGAAACTACAGGAAGCAAACACATAAAACAGAGGCCTACTGCATGCTTGAAGCCTCGTGCCTGTAGATGACGCTGAAACCAAGGTAAGCTGTAACACTATCTATCTGAAAACTCTTCCTGTATGGCATCCCATTTGTTAAAGCTTAACATCCTAAAACTGTCAGTGATCTCTCCCTCATCACTCCCTCCTCAATAACACCTAATATTTCCCTCACTGATGATTGTTCCACAATTCTGCCAACAACCCAAGTCCCCTGACTGAGTTATTCAAGATTTTTCCATTACCCTTTATTCTGATGCTTCCAACTGAGAAAAATCTCCAAGATTAAACCTTTTCTCTCACAAAATACAACATGCTTATCCACTCTCTCATAATATCCCATCCGTACTACTGCAACTCTCTGACTGGTTATTCTGACTCCCGTCCATTCTGAACTCCCCCCTCTGCCAATCCCTCCCCTGGTTCCCTATCACCTCCAGAATAAAATTCAAAATCATGTCCCAAACCTACAAAGCACTCTATAACCTTTCACCTGGAGACTCCGGATTTAGAGCAGTTTCTCCGGGTCAGCTGATGACACCTTCAAATCTCCGGGTAGACTCATCATTATGCTGAGATAATCATCATGTAGCATTTTGCAATGTTAAAATATACCAGTTCAGTGACCCTGAACTGTCTTCATTTCAAATGTCTAGCTTAAAGGAACAAACCAGTAAGTACTACCAACCACCAGGGCCCTGCTAAAAACAGGTTGTCCCCTGTCTACCTCCAACTTGCTGAATTATCAGTGGTTTAATATAATTTAAAAACAGTATCAAAGTTGTCTTTTTTTTTGGGGGGGAGGGGGTTGGTGGGGAATCTCAGGGTGAGCCATTTCTGAAAGTTCCCAGGTATGTCCATATGCCTTGTAACATATATGAAGAAAAATGTAATATATACAATGTAATGTTTAATTGTATGTAATTGCATTTGTACTATTATGTGGGAACTGCTGGAGCTTTATAAATAATAATAATGATAGTAATAATAGTTAAAACAGATGTGCATGCTAGGACTGGGACTCTGCCAGGTAAGAGAGCTCTTTCTATTTTCAGGGTGTAATGGAGGTCAGAGAATAACATGTTGTGATCTCCACTGTGATGTATCCTTAGACATCACATTGAGTACTGTGGGATTTGTGCTGTGCATTAAGACCAGAGTTTGTGAGTACCACTTGATTAATCTTCTTTGCACAAAGAAGTAACTATCTGCTGAGAGTTTGTCCTCAGTCCAATGTAATGATACTGTGTGACAAGGTAATCAATGAACTCTTACCTTCTATAACATTTTAATTCTATCTATTTGTAAACACATCCTGGTCTGGGATATATTGTTATAGATTGGGTTGCCTGTAATAAACTGGATAAATAACAGTATACTGTGCCAGAATAAGTTGGTTAATGTCAGCCCTGTAATATATATATATATATATATTATTTGTATTATACTATGTCATATGTAGTTAATGTGGTGTACAATATATGGCTATGAATGGGTGTGGTATCTGTATATACCTTTGATATTATGATATACGCAGACACTATCTATCTATCTATCTATCTATCTATCTATCTATCTATCTATCTATCTATCCATCTATTTGTGTTTTGACCACTGCATTTGTGGGTGAGTGCTAATAGACTTCAAATTCTGTAGCTACTTGTATAAAGATTGTGCAGATTCTTTGCAATAGAATTTCTGTATTTTTTCCATTATACACGTGTCTCAATGCATCAAAACAGACTATGGGACATTGCTGTTATCCACTTTCTTTTTGCACTTTCTCCCAACTCCAGTTTACAGAAAAATGTTGTATGTTCATTGTAACCAATTTGATCAGCTGTTGCTGGCTGTGTCACATTGAGTGCAACTGTGCATTCAAAGACAGGCTCCTGCAACTTCACTGGGTGGGAGACCTGTATTTCATATGGACTATAGAGAAAAGGATTTATCAGGTAAGAACGCTAAAATCCTATTTTCTCTTATATACAATATGGAACACAGGTACCATGGGGATATACCAACACTAAGTTCCAGGTGGGAAGAAAGGACAAAGGACCTCACGCCTGTCCCCATGATATCGGGGTTCCCTAGGACTATGCAGAATCAGAATAGCCCAATCAGAAAAAAATTGTCAATGGACACTGAACTAGCACAGCACACAATAAAAAAAGCAAACAGGGCTCAAGCGTCTGAATCAACAGAAAGGCGCCCAAGTGTGCAGGTCTCTAGATAAGTAAGTCCACCTGCAGGATCTTTCAGCTGAAGCTGGCTTTAGCCAAAGCCACAGTGTCATGGAGTGACTTTGGAATAACAACACTGACAAGTACAGAGACAGTAAAATAAATATCTTTATTGAGAAATGGAACAGCATAAAATAGATAGTACTTCCCCAACCCTCGCTGGATCAGGTGTAAGAATAGTGTCTGGGCACTTCCCCAACCCTCACTAGGCAGATAAGGGTCAAGCACAGGATCACCTGACTGCAAGGAGGTAAATACCACTCTGACTGAAGGCAAAAACTAGTAGCAGTTATGGTAGTAGCTACTAGTAGAGGAGCAGGTGTAAAGCCCCTGGGAACAGAGGGAAATTTCCCAAATATGTTAGGGTGGTTGAGCTCAGAGACAGAATTCCCTGTAATGCTGTGGTAAACCAGCAGGCAGCAGTGAATAGGAATCCTTAGAACGCTAGGATAACCAAACAGGCAGTGGTGACTGAGACTCCCTAGAATGCTAGGGTAGCCAAACAGACAATGATAACGGAGACTCCCTAGAATGCTAGGGTAACCGAACAGGCAGAGGTGACTGAGACTCCCTAGAAAGCTAGGGTAGCCGAATAGGCAGTGGTGACTGATGTTCCCTAGAACGCTAGGGTAACTGAACAGGCAGTGTTGACTGAGACTCTCTAGAAAGCTAGGGTAGCCGAATAGGCAGTGGTGACTGATGTTCCCTAGAACGCTAGGGTAACTGAACAGGCAGTGGTGACTGAGACTCCCTAGAATGCTAGGGTAGCCAAACAGACAATGATAACGGAGACTCCCTAGAATGCTAGGGTAACCGAACAGGCAGAGGTAACTGAGACTCTCTAGAACGCTAGGGTAGCTGAACAGGCAGCAGTGACTGTGAGGCCCTAGCACACTAGGGTACCCAGTAGCGCAGAGCAGAAAAAGTGAGAATGCCAGTGGCACGGACTGACACAAACTGAGCACCGCTCTAATGAAGGAGCACAAACGGAGAAAGTAGGCCACAGGTAATAAGGATCAAAGTCAACCGGAGCCGGGTCAGTATGGAGCGGGTAGTCAGCCAGAGCCAGGAGTGAAACTGGAGCGGGTAGTCAGCCAGAGTCAGGAGTCAAACTGGAGCGGGAAGTCAGCCAGAGCCAGAAGCCAAACCAAGTGAGAAGCAGTCAGGGATCAAACGGAACCAAAGTCAAAACAAGCCAGGAGTCATACACAGGAATCGAGCATCGGAATCACAAGAGCTATAGCGCACAGGTACACTATGAAAGGGCAAATGAGTACAGGCAGGCTAAGGCCTATAAGGCCTAGCAAGTAGGTGGAAACTCAATCTGGCAATTAACTGTGGCCAATAAGAATAGGGAATGTGCTACAGTGCGACAACCAGGAAGTACAGCAATGTTGCCTGCAAGCACAGCATCGCTAGAGGCAATCACGGACACCGTGATAAACGGTAGTGCTTAGCAAAGGTGCACAAGGAGGACAAGGTCACAACCTTGCATAACTGCTAATCCGAGGCCTGATTCTTATAAGCCCAGGAGGCCCCCACAGATCTAGTGGAATGTACTGCGACCATGAAGGGAACAGGTTTCTTCATCTGCCTGGTGTACAGTAACCACTGACTTTTTGTAAGATTGATCTGCAGACCAAATATTAAGCCACAAAGTGCATCAAGCAGCAACAGAAAAGACTGAGGCCTTGGGGAGAACCTGACCTCAAAAAGAGCCTCAGACACAGAAGTGTTGGCCTCCTTAATGTTGGCCAAAAGGACCAACATATCATCTCTGGAATCCTCGCCATGGACATCTTCCATAAGCTGTTCACCTCAAATAGCAACAGCTCTATTAACCCAGGCAGAGGCAAATATAGGTCTAAGTGACACACCAGTGGCCGCAAAGTTGGCCCTGAGGAGAGTATCCAGCTGCTAATCCTCTGAATCCTTGAGTCCAGCTGCATCCACCAAAGGTAAGGCAGTAGTTTTAGTCAACCTGGAGACAGGGGGATCCAAGGTTGGAGGAGAGGCTCACTGAGCTAAAGCTACCTCTGGAAAGGAGTGTAGTTTAGAGAACCTCTTGGTGATAGACAGCCATTTGTCTGTGATTTTCCACTCATCCAGAAGGATCTGGTCAAGAGTGGCATTAGGTGGGAAACCCAGTGGAGATTTCTTACACGTCTGGAAGACATCTGTAGAAGAAAACCCCTCATCAGAAGTTTTAGAGACCTGAAAAGTCCGAATGACAACTCTACTGAGTCCCTCAGTCGAGGGAAGGGGGTCAGTTTCATGAGTCCCTATAGCAATGGGAAGAGTCCATATCTTCATATTCGTCCTCCTCCTCATCCCCTTCAGATAATTCCTTCTCAGATGAAGTATCTAGGATCTAAGGATCTAGGATCTAAGGAAATAGGGGCCACATATTTAAAGGCAGTGGAGAGCTTCCAAAATTGGAGAACCCCCAGAAGGGAGAAATGGATTTGCGCTACTGAGGACAGAAGCTGTTTCACCCAAGCTAGCTCTTGTTCAGTGCTGGAGGGCCCCTGTGAAGTAGTAGGGGCCATAGTACATGAGGGGCAGAGAGATCTAGAATACTCCCTAGGAAGCCCAATTTGACATGTGGAACAGTAAGCAAGGGGTGTAAGGGATGCCCCTGTATCCTTAGTCTTGGATTTACTCCCATGACCCTTAGATTCAGACATCCTGACATTTAAACTGTCTCACACTAGTATAAATAACTAGTAGCAATTACCCATACTAATAATTCACCATAGAAAGTCCAGAAAATCACTCATCTGACAGGTGAAGGGTTAATCTGGAGAAGGAGAGCAAGGAGAGACTGCCACTGAGTAGGAAAAGCAAGAGAGAAGTAAAATGGTGACCGAAAAACTGGCATCCAGTCGGAAGAAAGTCCAAGGAACAAGCATTCTGGATAATGTAGTCTTCTTTGTTGTTGCTGCCTACCAACTAGGGATGGCCGAAAATTTTCGCCCCATACTAAAATCGGCGAATAATGGCACTTTCCGCTTGGTGAATAATTTTCTGCGAAAAGTGCAGTTTTTCCAATGGGAAGAAAAATATTTCTCCACCACATGAAAGTTTATTCTACAGCCATTGAAAAAAAGGCGGTCAGGCTCTCAGAGCAGCCATTCTGTGTTTGTGAGAGGAGAGAGGAGCATGTATTTGACCTAGACGAGAAGCTTAGTTGAGGGAGTCATTTAGGTAGGACATTTGTTCTCTGTAGTAGGGAAGTCTGAGGGCACAGACTGTGATAAGACAACGGGTTATTTTTATAAATAACAATAAATAAATATATAAAAAAGAATAAATAACTAAATATCTTAGGTGACAGTGACAGACTGCTGAAGCGGCTTAGGCAAGGCATCATAAAGCTCCATCAGTTGCGTTGTGTACCGTACAGTAAAAAACCACAGAGTAGTTACGTTATGTCCAGCAAACGCACAAGTGGAAGGGGGTGGGGTGGAGCAGTGCAGGGACGTGAGAGTAAAGTAGTTGTTCAAAAACTGACTGCAGAAATGGTTGCTGCAGAGTGTGCAGTCAATGATGATGCAATAGCATAATAGAGGAAGGTGTAGCAGCTGAACCATCTGCTGCATCAGAAAGTGAGACAACCAAGCACCAAAACACCTGTCCTCAAAGTAGTAGTGAATTTCGTTACAGTAAAAGTAAAAATAAATTGTCTGAGACCTCTAAAAGCTTAGAGGAATAAAAGGGTAGTAGTGGGCAAGAAATTGTCAGATGAAACTGATGCTGCTGAGGATGACCTAATGATGACTGATGATGTTGCAGATCTAGAATATGTCCCTCCAGCATCCTTCTCTTGTTCAGATACAGATGAAGTTGAGAGTGAGGATGATGACAGGGCTATAAGGTTAGCAGATAGTCAAAGGCTGTATCTTCCGCCGCTTTTAAGGAGCACTTTGCCTGTCTATAAACTGTTTGAGAAAGCCATTGGAAGGTCTGACCCTGGACAAGTACAGATGTCAAAAAGCACACAGTCACCCTATCAGTCATCCTCAGAATCATTGCCTCTTCAAAGTCCAAGTCCCACTCAGCCACACACACCAGTTTTGAGTACCCAGCAACACAGGTTGTGTTAGATATGACGAGTACCTCTGGTGCTGCTGCTATAAGTGCTGCACCTTTGACACCTAGCAGTAGTGGCAGTAGAATTACGTCAACATCCAGCTCCAGTAGCTGTAGTAGTAGCAGAAACCACACATGACAGACAAAGCCAGGACAAATATATTAACAGCAGCACAGATGAGGAGGTGGTAGAGGGATGTGAAGAAAGGTTGCCACCATCTACTCCACTTCGGACCACTGCTATGAGTGACAAGCAATGTGTGTCACTAATCTGAGAAGGAAGATAGAGGTTTGATGCAAAAATGATAATAGTAAAAACTATTGCACAAATCACAACCATACCAGCTAGTCCCCCACTACCACCACTACAATACAAATCTGCACACATTGTAGGATATATTATTGTTTTTTTTAATCTCTTGACATCATTATGAATATATGCCAGTGTCACTTAAGCAGGAAGTTAGTGTTGTGGGCAAACGACAAATGCATTCTGCATGCTAACACATTTTTCAAGCCATATTTTGCTGTAGGACTCACAACTTTGACTTTCAGCCACTTATTTATAAACATCAGCCCTCAGAAAAAGTAATATTACAGTGGGAAATGTAGTACCTATAGGAAATATAGGTGAAAAATGTGTTAAAATAGGTGAAAAAAGTGTTAACATAGGGGGAAAATTTGTTAAAATAGGCAAAAGGAGGACATTTTTGCATAGGCGGAAAGGTGAAATTTTTCATGGGAAAAGTGAAAAATCGGCAAATTTTCGTAAAAAGTCATGCAGGAAATTTTTCACACTTTTCGCCCACCCCTACTACCAACACCTGCAACTACAGCTGTAGATCGCCATGGGCCCACAAGACACTCAGGATGTCAACTGGATGAAAGGGCATGGGGGATAGCGCCCACTCTGACTTCTGTATGTCAAACAGGTGCAGAGCTATGTTCCAAAGAAGTTCACCCATTGAAGTTAATGGAGCAAAGATGGCGGCTGCGTGGGTACCCATTCATAAAGGGGCCACATCACAATTTCAGGGAACATGTGAGGACAGCTTAAAATCAGACCCCAGAGAAAAAAAAGATGAGAAGGCAGACTAAACCCACAAACCAGTGAAAACCAGTAGAGAAAGAGTTAATCCTGGTAAACTGCAGCCATCCTTGCTAATAGAAAGGAGAAACGAGAGAGTATATAGAGGCACATGACTATAACGGCACATGACTTTGACATCTACAAATATATCAAACATAATGTATATAGAAAAATATAAAATATTAATTAAAATATACCAATATCCAATAAAATAATATGCAGTGGTATAGTGGACCCCCCATCCCCAGATCCCAACCCCAAAATCACACCCCATAAAATATAAAAAGAAAAATAAAGGTGGTTGGAGGCTGTTTGTCGCATAGCCCTAGAGAAGGGTGAAGAAGATAGGTGAGAAGTATGCCCCTTTATGTGCTGGCTCACCACATGAATAATTATTGCCAGACTCATTTGTGTTATTGAACGTATGATTCCATTCTCATCTGTCAACAAGTATCATATGTTTGTCCTCATTACTAACCTCTTCATTGTTTACATCATTTGTATCAGGTGAGTGACACTGAAGGAATACATTGTTAATGTGTGAAGAATATCTTGTATACATTCGACATAATAGACTTTTTTGTATGTCTATTTTTGTCCATAGTTTTCTGGCGCCAGTGTTTGACTTACTTTTCTTTTTATATTTTATGTGATGTTATGTTTAGAAATACATCATGAATGGTTTGCTGCTGGAGAAAGAGACAGAGAAGTCTGAACCTGATTGGGTGCAGATTTTGTCCATTAACACAGAGAGTAACTTTTGATGGGCTGAAGCAGTTGGGAGTTTCTTGGCTATAAAAACACACTAGAAATGGTTTGTGGAAAATATCAATAAAAAGGTCTTTTAGCAGGAACATGCTATTTTCTGTCGGTTTTCTTCTCATGGTAAAAATGTGCATCCATCTTTACTAATGAAGGGAGAATGCATTACATCAGATATGCTGTTTTCCCCAATCATTAACAAAAATCCATCCATTACATACTGTATCAGTGGTCAAGTGCATTTGCTTACATATAGCAAGCACTGGAAAATACAATAAATAATTCACATAAGTAGCACTACTTTCATGGAAAACCTCACTGTAGGACATTAATTAAAACATATACACATACGGTTTGCTTATGAGAATGTCTGGTCCCAGTGACTTACATCGGCTAAAACAGCTAGCATCAAGTGCATATTTTTGTGAATTTCATTACAATGTCCTCGTCCTAGCCAATTTATAAACTAACACAAAGTATTCTATGACTATTAATTAGTGGAGTAGCAAATACACAACAAAATTACAGTTTTATAAATATTTGTCCAGTTTAATATAAATCATATTGTTAAGTCATGGTGAAGAATCAATCTTGTATTATCTAAAGTTGATCTAGCATCTTATAACAACTTAGGTAATTTAAAATAGTTAAAATCACGTATATTTATGTTAGCCATTCCTTATTTAATGCTATTGTTTACTAGACATTGAGATGTATTTATTTATTTGTCAATGTATAGAAATGAAGAAGTATTATCTTCTACAGCCTGTTGTGTCTTTCCCTTCTGTCAGTTCCTACCAGTAAGTATTGGCCAATATACACAAATTGATAATTAAAGAAAGCTAATACTTTGTAAGCTATAGTTTTAAAGGGATAATAATGTTTCATAATAAAAGCAGCTCTAATTAATCATCATAGTATTTGGACGTTGGAGAGTGTTATTTCAATTCTGTCAGAGTTGTAGTTCAAGAGTAAGTCAATCACAAAGTATCCCCCTCCCGCCCCTTTTACTGATGTAACACTGCTCAGCCAGATCAGAAGGGAGGTGCCCAGGTAGACTGCAGAGAGGGACAATCTTCAATTAAGATAAGGGAAAAAGCTGAAAAACTTGTCAAGGGGGGAAGGGCCTTCATTGTTTTCATAGGAAGAAGATTGTCCCCTTCTGTTATCTGTCTAGTCTTACATCCAGATTTCACATCTGAGAAGAGATGGCTTACACTAGGTAAAAGGGGTGGGAGGGGAAACTTTGCTTGTGAATATCTCTCAAACCATAAATGTTTGAGAGATAAGACTTATTTCGTTCTTCATGTTTTTTTAATGCCTACAAAATAAAATAAAGAAAATGAAGTATTACTATCTCTTTAAGTAAAGAATGTCTAATATGAATATATGTGATACTGAAATATCTTTCTAAATTTCCCAAAAGATGAGAATTGTTACCATATAGTCAACTTGACATGCTTAGTTAGCCAATAAAGGTATCAACTTGACTATATTTGTCTCCTAAATTTCCCAAGTCATTACAAAGTGTTAGCAGAATTGTATAACTGTACTGCACCAATATATGTTCTGACGATGATTATACAATACATTGAATGCATTACATGCATTGAGTACAGTAGGATTAGGAAACATTCAGCTCTCTAGCTGTTGTTGTCTACAACCTTGGGGATGATGGGAGTTGTAGTCTCCAGCGATATGGAATGCTGAAGAATGCCTACCCCTGGGCTACATCTCAAAATACATTATATAGTGCAACAATGTGCTTTATAAAAAAAAAGGTCATTAAAGTCCCCACATGGATACTCAGGCAGGATATATACAACTATATTTTATTCAGTATTGAATTCTAGTCGACTCAGTAGCATATTAAAACATACTTTTGTCCAAGAGAAATACTGCACACAATTCTAAATAATGAGCAGCTTCCAATGTTACACTGGTGTAGGAAATTATACAGGAAGCAAAGATTTGTCTTTAGACAATAGGTTATAAAGCACATTTGTCATTGTCGCCTGCAGAAAGGAGACACAAGTGTCCTTCTGAATTCCTTTATTGGCCAGCCAGCATTCAATAAGCCTGACAATTATCAGTTTGCTTTCCAAGCTCAACAAATCTAAGTGTGATGATACTTGTGGCATAATTTACAGTAGATGCAGCCGCTTATTAGCTGCTGATAAATAGCACAATATCACAAATTTGCTCTTGGTGCTTAATGAAACAAATTAATTGTCATTCGTTTGCTCCAGCCGACTGAAGCTGATAAGCTATACACAGGATTTTTGGAAATAGAAATAAATTGGACATAAAAGGTCTTGGGCTTCTTGCCATGTGTGCAAACTTGTATTTGCATTTTAGGAAATGGTTAGGCGTCTTTAAAGTCACCTTCAGTAGGTCAAATGAATGAATCTTTACACTTAGAACCCAATCAGTCAGGCTGGGATATTTTCAGCTGATTATAAGGATGCAGGGTATTGTGTGGGCACTGTTGAATATACTGTAGTTATAATTGTAGTTAAAATTAAGATATAATACATTTTGTCCCTCCAGAAAAATTTGGGACAGTGTTAGCCAGTAGACTAGATGAGATACAATGTACAAGAACTCACAATATGTAAAGGTGACACCTTTTAAGTTGAAAATATATAAAATGCCAGCTTCACAGACACTGAGGTCCCTTCTTATGGCATGGGTTAACAAATAATACTGTAACAGCAGTATGGCATACATTTAGAATAAATTATATGAATATACATTGGGGGGCAATTAACATAGTAAACATACAGTCTGTATAGATATGGTATATTCTATCATATCTATACATGTCTATGGATGTTCACCAAGTTAATCCCCCCCTCTGCCCACATTGTGTATTCATATAATTGATTCCAAATGTATGTAATACATATAGATAGATAGATAGACAGACAGATAGATAGATAGATAGATAGATAGATAGATAGATAGATAGATAGATACACAAATACAGGGCTGTTCCACCTTTATTTGTTAACCCATGCCAGAAGAAGAGACTTTAGTGTCTGTGAAGCTTGCACTTTCTATGTTCTCAGTTAGACATTAAAAGCTCATCATTCTTGTGAGTTCTTTGTTACAAAAGTACACTGAATCCCTAATACATTGGGGTGAATGTACAGATACTCTACTGCAGATACACTAGTGTTATTCATCAACACCCTTTGAAGCAGTACAGGGTATGTACTCGAGGGTTCACACTTTGTCATCTTAAAAAGCTTAATGACAGCAAGACCCATAAACATGCCACATTTCATGAACAGGAAACTGTGTATAATCACACCATTTCCGCTATAATTTGTTTATTACAAAGAGTTAAGGAAAGAAATGCCCAGAAACTGCCACAGACTACCTTGCTGCACCCCCCCACACACACACACTTAGCACAAGTGCCATTAAGGGAAACAGTTTTGTCAGAATTAACTTAGTAAATTAGGCAATAGTATTGCCATTGCCAGATTAAGCACAAAATTGTATTTGTACATTCACACCACTCTCTCTACAGTTTATTTTTATATAATTTATTTATTTAGACATGTGCTGCAGTGTGTAGGGTGTGTAGGGTGCAAGACGTAACATTTAGAGTAATTACTCTAGTATTGTTTTTGGCGATTTATCTTTGATAAAGTAGCGTTTAAGCTATGAAACGTGTAAGAGCTGGAATATTAATATATTTTCATTTATATATATTTTATCTTGCTTTGTTAATAAATAAGATTTTATTTGTGAAGATTTAAAAAAAAAAAATATATAGTTGAGTTTTTTTCGCTACAATTTCGCTACATTTTTGTTACATTCATCAACCTGTTTGAACCAGGATTGCACGTTGGAGAAAAGATCCAGAGACCCGAACGGAGACGGGACTAATGATCTGTGGTTGCTCCTCTGGTTGCGCCTCTCTTTGTTTTTTTGTTTTTTATACAAAATCTTGGCATAGGCTCCATAGAATAACAAAGGAATTGGAGAAGTGATAAACTAGAGATGTCATCTCAACTTTGTCACCTTTTTATCACCTCTTAGTGAATCTTCCCTAATATTTCTTCTTCAGCCTTCCCCAATCACTAAATGTTACATCTTGCACCCTACACACTAACTCTATCTTTTTCTCCCATTCACTTCCACTATGCCTCTCCCTCTCCACCTTCAGTCTAATCCTAGTGCTTTCCCTGCTTCCCCCTCCAGTTCATGTGATAACATCAGCCTCAGTGGACTTTATTATGCATAGCAAGTATCCAATAGGAAACCAATACAACTTCCCATTGATTTAAATGGAATTTGAATCCATTGAGTGCTAGACCACCCTAACATTCAAGGGATTGATAACTCCATTTAAATCAATTTGAATGTGCTCTTCTTGTCATGGGTAGCCCTATTCTGGGACTATAGAACTCTCCTTGAATAAATGTCCTGGCATCAACAAAAACACATTTGGCCAGGCAGAAGCACTGTTGCTACTACACTGCATTACATATAATAGGTGTGCTGTCCATGGACTGGCCAGGCCAGGTGTCCATCGAGCAACATCACCAGCCAGTCATGGGAATATGAATATTATACTCCTCTTTCATTGGCTGACTGATGATGCTGCTACTCAGCAGCACTCAGGGAGGGAAGCTAAAGTCTGGATAACAAGAGACAATATTCAGAGGGACCACTTCATGCAAACCCTGCTGTTTGACAATATTCCAATAAATACATTATGGTACTCACAAATGTGGTGGTTGAAAGAGATCATATAACACCTTACCACTATATCTTATATATTTAAAATTTGATCTTGAAAAAGCTGTCTATACATGTTGACTGAATATGGCAATTTAATTTTAATATATTTTCATTTTTAATATTGTTATAACACTTCAATACAATTTTGAACCATTCTTGAAGAACTGGAACAGGCCCTTGGATCACCCAAGCACCTGAAAAGAGACAGGTTGAACATCTCTCAAGCTCTTTTAGTTGTAAGGTGGTATATGCCCCCTTTCAATCACCACATTTTGATTCCCTTAATTTATTTATTTGAATACTGACATTTAGTTGGTTATAAAGCACCATTGGGCACCTTCTTGTGTGTATTTATTTCCATATATATGTATTGAGAAGCTGCGTACTTAGAAGATTGTCAATGTGAGCAGATAATCATTATTACTGTTGGTGGGGCAGTCTAAAGATCTCTCCTGCCTAGATTCCAGATTACATATATATGTTATATCTGGACATCATTCTTGTGAGTAGATCTCCTAGAGCTGATGGCTGTAATTGGTGACCTAGTCTTTGATGATATTACTCTGGGAATGCACCCTTTTCCCTTTTGTTTTTCTGCATATTTTAGTGCAGAAAAAGCAAAGTAGCATTATACAGAGAAGGGAATACATGAGAAATTGAAACTGCCTGTGTCGGGAGTTCATCTGGTCAGCCCATTATATGAGGAGAGAAGTACAGTGCTGCCTTCCAGGGTATGGCTTTGGATTGTGAGTGATGATTGGCAGATAGAAGTCCCGTGGAGGGTAAGGGAGCCCACTGTAGCAGTCACTGCCCTCAGGGTCAGCCTGAGATGGCCCTGGGCTGAGTTAGAGGGAGTGCTAAGCCTGAGAGCTACACACACCCCACCAAGCAGATGAGGCAAGCAATCATGCTTTGTATTATACACTTCAATTTATTTCAATACGCCAGTAAGATGTATAATTTATATACAAAATTATTTAAAGGCAATTTTTTAAAAAATATTGATTTCTTTAAAACACAGATTTCTTTTACACTGTTTCAAACACACAGTTAATTCACATAATTCAGTCTGCCTCTGTTGTTTTCTATTCTTTTATGCATATAATCTTGAGGGGGTTTCTTCTTATACAGTAATTGACCATACATTTTGATAGCTTTATAGCCAAGGATATCCCTTTATGAAAAAATGCATGTGGCTTGCCTGGGTGGGGGAAGCACATATTTATAGATGGACTGGATTACCAGGTTCTGTGTTTGTGTGCTCCTCCCACCCATTGCAGCCTTTTTGAGCATGTAAGTCAGCAAGTGTCCTTCTATTGTGAGTTCTTAGAGGGGGGTTTGGGGTGTTTTTAATCAGGTTAGAGTTTGAGGTTTTATCTTAAATTTTCTAGCCTATTGAGTAACGTTTCACAGCAATTTTAATTTTTTAGAGATCAACAGACCAATTAAAGTGACGTTTCGCAGCTCTGGTCCCCATTTTTTGGAGACTTTCAAGATTAGAAAAGATGAAGTTTTTTTGTTAGGGACTCACTGAAATTGGGGTACCTTGGCGTTGGTCAGCGAGCTTAAGCATAATTTGGCCATCTTATGTACGAAACCCCCAGATTTAATATCTTTTTTTAGATCATATGAATTATTAAATATTTATTATATATGCTAATTACAGGGCAGCTGTATATGTTTAGGCTTTTAGGTGTCAGAATAGATAAGCGCAGGATGTTTTCTTTTTCTTCTTGTATTATTCATGTCAGGAGCTATACATTGCTGGATAATGAACAACAGAAAATATGGAAACATGTAGAGGAGCAACTTTGGGAATTGCTGAATATTTAAAGAAAATTAACAACCTGGATATTGGAGTTGTCTACATCGCATTTGAATCTATTCTAGGGGTTAAAAGCTACATTTGAATAAAGTGTACTTTGTGTGTGTTCCATGCAGTGCAATTGTTGCGCAAGAATTGCTCAACTTTTTCCTTTTAATTTATTTTGCCCAATCGGTGCCTAGAGAAATAGCTTCCTTGTGCTTGTTAATCCTTTGAGTGCTAGGGGAGTACACAACGCATGGCAAAGCATGCGCTGCATACCCCGCTGGCACTCTTCAAGTGGTTAAAACACTGCACAAGAATGATAGCTTCCTGATATCCTCCAATGTATATTAGAACATGCAGCATGTAGGACTGTGCTGTTTTCATCCCTTGGCTGTCACTAAGGTACCTAATATACTGTGAGACCTCTAGCATCCAAGGAGTTAACTTACACTAGAGAGGTTTTGAGGGAGTTAACCCTTTGGGTGCCAGAGTGTTAGACAACGTTTTTTTTTTTTTGCGTAGCCCTCTATCACTCACTATAGGGTTCTTCAATGACTTTCGTTGCAATGTGTTGAATACCTAAACCATCCAATAGTTAAAAATCCAATTTTAATCAACTAAAATATTTATTATATAATGAGCAGGTTTTTTCTTTTTTGCTTCAGAATTGCGCCACTTCTGACTTTATTCATGTGTCCCAATGTGCTGTGTCCACTAATGACAGAGAGGGGTCATGTGACTCCCGTGCAGCTGCTCTAGAGCTGAGGAGAAGTACTCTGACTCTCCTGTCTTGGCAGTGTCCATGAATGGCAGAAAGGAAATGTAAGAACAAGAACAGAGGGGTGCTCATAGTGTAGTAAATCCTGGAATCCAAAAAGCCCCCACCAGAACACCAGGGTACACACAATCTAATATGCCACTAAAAGTGGTCAGTAATGCAGGAAGAGGATTTGAAACTGACTCCACTCAGTCAGTTTTGGTATTACACTGCTCCCCACACATAGAATAACCCAAAGAGTATCTCCAAACAAAAAAAACAACAAAAACAGATGGGGGAGCTGGAAATGTTCAGTAAATATCAAATAAATAGTAAAATAATAGATGTCTTACATATATCGATGTACTGCCAGCTGATGGTAGAAGACGGTAAAGAAAGCCAGCAAGAACTTATACCCTCCTTGCTGGGGAATGGCTGTTCTTGCTCTTGATGAAAGAGCTGGAGTGCTCAGAAATGCGTAGAGGTTTTTAAATGTTTTAAGTCATTTTACTGTGGCATCTTAGTACATTTTTGAGTACATCTTGCTCGTACACAGTTATATTTTTAATCCCTTAACAACCATGACGTGCCAGGACCATCATGGGTAAACTTCCCATAAGGACCCATGACGGTCCTGACACGTCATGGGTTAAATTATAGCAGCCTGCCTCAGTGCATGCTGCTATCATGCTGAACAGGCTGAAACTGAGCACTCCAGGACTGGAGAGCTCTGTTTCAGTGCTTCTCTTTTCTTCCGGTACACGTGATTGCTCCAGTAGCAATCATATGTACCAGCATTTTCATTCACAAAGGCAATGTGTTTCACACATTGCCTATGTGACTGTTCTCTGCCTCTCTTTTCCTTACTATGAAAGTAAGGAAGAGAGAAGCAGAGAGTAGACAAACTAAAGAAGAAATAGAGGCCAAAGTAGGGGTATTAACCCCTTCAGCACTGGAACAATGCGTTGCATACCCCTCTGGCACTCAAAGGGTTAAAAAGAGTGAAAAATAGGCTTAGGAAGGAGGAGAATTGGACGAGGAGTAGGAGGGACAGAATGGTAAAAAGCAGAAGTGACCAGAGTTTCAGTAGAAACTCCCCACACCTGGAGACTCAGCCTCTACCACTGGAGACCCGGTAATGCAGTGTCAAAACCGAAGTCTCCATGGCCAATCCAGAGAGTTCCTAGCTATGGCTATGATAGACTTCATACCAGTGCACAAATATTAATATAACCAGAGAAACATAATTTACATGTAGATATTTTTACTAAAATGCCACTGTATATGTACTTAGCCACAGTCATTAACCCTCTGTGTGCCAGAGAGGTATCATTGAGGCTGGTGTAGTAGAAGGAATGGGTGCAACTTTGGAGCAGTCCATCTGCACTACAGGAGACACTATAAACACCCCTAAAATTCTCAAGATAGTCTTGCAAAGCATTGTAGACCTCTCTAGCATTAAAGGGGTTAAATGCAATCAACTGAAATGTATTTTTGTCCTCTATGGTGCAGATGGTTTGCTCCAGAACTGCACCCTTAGTACATTAGCTTCCTTATCTAGCTTGTTGCCTGAACATTGTCTCTTAATATAAAGCACCAAGGGCTATAGCATTGTATTATCAAGGTAACAATATTATTTATGTATTAGAATTGCTGTATTTATGGAATAATAGAGGTGCACCAAATGACACAGAAACACAGAGGCAATAATATTTAGATTAGAACATTGTACTGTTATGCTAAATATGGAGCAAACTCTACAAGACAAAAGAAATGATTAACCCCAGCCAACCTTGATTCTGACAAGCTGTAATTTAATAAAGACAGTAGTTTTACTTTGCTGGGCTCGATCTTTCCTGCAGCACAATTATTCCTGGATCTGTAATTTCAATGTATATGTCTATTATGGGGAAATGCTAGCAATTTCCTTACCATCACAAGGGAATTGTTATGAAAAGGTCAGGCTACAAAACACTAGAGGTTTGCATTGATGGTATTAGAATTGGAAGGAATGCCATCAAGTTTTGATAAGTTACTGAGTATTCCCATATCTATCTATCTATCTATCTATCTATCTATCTATCTATCTATCTATCTATCTATCTATCTATCTATCTTTCTATCTATCTATCTATCTATCTATCTATCTATCTATCTATCTATTTATCTATACATACGCACACTCACAAACACACTCACACACACACACATATATATATATATATATATATATATATATATATCTCCAGACATTATAACAATATAACAAGTTATAGAGAGGTATAATGAATACAATCTTCCATAATGCATAACCTTCATTCATTAGAAACAGGCCTATGACTCAGTGGAAAAGCACAGTCAATGGTCTGATCAACCAGGGAATAGATACCTCAATTGTATATCTATCTATCTATCTATCTATCTATCTATCTATCTATCTATCTATCTATCTATCATCTATCTATCTATCTATCTATATATCATCTATCTATCTATCTATCTATCTATCTATCTATCTATCTATCTATCTATCTAAAAAAGTGGAAACATTATTTGCTATGGCAATACATAGCTAACAATAGACATAACCAACATTTCAGCTCTCTGCTGGAGCCTTTATCAAGGCCTTTTACCATCTTCCTCGGGATGGCAAAAAGGAGGAGTTAAGTAAACCTTCTGCACCCAATAGGAAGGCTGATGGCAGCCCGTCTGCAGAAAGGACATTCACTGTCTCTGGTGATTGGGTGATAAGGTTGTAAGGGGGCCTCAGATGATTGGCTGATGAGAACACAGGAAGGCAAAGCCCACCAGCATTTTCATAGATTCATAGCCAACTGCAGTGTATGCACTGTAAAAACTCCTCCTCCAGCACAACACCGACACACAACAATACACTGTCATCTCCTGAAGTCTACAGCTCACTACACGAATTACAGCACTGGAGGTAATAAAAAATACAAATTTCATTCACCATATCTGTGATGTCTCCTTCTGTTCCATTCTGTATATCTAATTTAAAGTCTGTCCTCAATTATTTCTCTGTTTCCTCCAGGCTGATAACCTCCCCACACAGTGCTACACTGTCTGCTCCACTTGCGGAGACACTGAAATGGTGACTGACAGTAAGGTACGCTACTTCCAGTAGCTTACTTCACTGTTGTACACCATTACAGTCTCTTCCCCATCTGCCACACACACACACACAAATACACACACACACCCACACACAGACAGTAAACCTTTTAGCACAAACTCCCACAAGCATACACCTGACCTGAACCATCAAGCTGCCTAATAGAGACAGTTCCCACTGGTACACAGAGCTCTTTCACCCAGCACTAATGTGCTGAGCCTGAATAGATAAGTGAGAGTGCACACACATACTGTAACATACTGTACCTACACCACAGCCCCATAGCACCCTTCACACACTACTACATTCTGTCCTGTGTGCCCTTGCACCATCATACCTTACTTCCCTGCATCCTCATAACTTGCCCCCCTGCAACCTCATAGTTCATCACTGTGGACAAAGAAGGAGGTTAACCCCTTGTGTCAATGGGATGAGTGAGGACTGTAGAGTTACATGAACATTTCAGGAAATAAATACATCTGCCATGGACTTTTCTAGCAAAATACTTAATTTTGCCCATACCCTGGTAGATTGCTTGTTTGATATCCACTGATATATAGCAGTAGAGTAACATAATAGTGTGTGATGTAGTGTAATGTAAGTGGTTGTAGCATGTTGGAAGCAGGGATCCAGAGTGCCCAGAAGATAAAGGTTAAGCTCAGCACTCTGCTCCCATGTCTTCCTTACAATATACCCTGTATTATGTGTTCCCTGTGTCAACATTTTGTGTATTTTCTGTGTTTCCCTGTAATCCCAGATTACAACTTTACTGAAAAAAGGAGTGGTTGGAATGGCGATTGACTCCTGCTATGCTTCCTTCTTCAGCATGGCTTGAAAATAAGCAATTTGAGTGGGCATTAACTAACTTCCTTTGGTTGGTCACCTGTGATATCACTGTTCAAAGCCCTAATTTAGATTCTGATCTTGATTAATGTTTGGAAGTGCAGATGAAGAGCATGTTTCATCAATAAAGACAGTCAGCAAGCAACTGCTGAGAAAAACTGGACCCAACCTACCCCCAGTATATTCCTTTGATACATGGGAGTGCTGCTGCAATTGTTATGGAGTGGTTTACAGTGATATCAGTTGTGGAAGGACCGTGATGGCCAGGCACCCCTGTTTTTTCTGTTTATCGGTGAGTTTCAAGTTACCAGTTGGCGTGGTGTATACTAGGCATGAGAGCATTTATACTAGTTTCTTCCAACCTACCCTTAGGACAACTGTCCCCACCCCCTACTTCCCTTCCCTTGTCCCTTCCTACCAATCTTTACCTTTCTACTTACTTTCCCTACTGTCTTTTCTCTTGCACATAGAATTTGTGACTTATGGGTTGCCACATCTTCCATTATTCTGTGTTAGAATGCGTTACAAGTTGATCTGTTTAATTATCATGCAGACATGTTCTTGATTTGTTATTGGACCTTCTAGAGAGCACATGCACACAAGAGCTTTGCCTCTCTATCATATGGGTCAGTGGTGACTTGGCACCCTGGACTCTTCCTGTGTCGTTGTATGTTACTTTGACTGTGATATAAATTGCATGCTTTTGTCTGTACAGTTTTATTCTTCAATAAAGTGATCAAATCAGCCAATACTGGAGAGAAAAATGGGAGGTTGCAGCAGGCAAGCTGAAGAAATCCAACAACTCTTTGTGGAGAATGACCCAGCGCCTGACTGGGAGGAGACAAACCCACTAATACGGACTCACTTGTATGCAGCAACAAGTACTAAACTGATACACTGAAGGCTGAACAAGCTAGCTGTCACTGGAGACTTATAAATAAACACTCAGACAAGTACATAAAATCAATTTCCAATGTATTAAGAATAATCACAAGCAAATAAATAAGACACTTTCCCAACCTTCCTGGGGTCAGGCTTGGGGACAGTGTACAGTCCACTACCAGGAGCTGACACTGAACCTTAGCCAGACAGAGGCACCAGCTAGGAGTGAACCAGAGAGAGAGCAGAACCACTGAGGTAGAGGAAAGTGATAAACGTGCTCTAATAACACAACAGCATTACCCTAGAATGCTAGTGAGAGCAGGACCACTGAGGTAGAGGAAAGTGGTAAGCGTGCTCTAATGACACAATCGCAATAACCTAGAACGCTAGGGTTACTTAACACCAGAGCGAGAGCAGAACCACTAAGGTAGAGGAAAGTGGTAAGCATGCTCTAATGACACAACCGCAATACCTTAGAATGCTAGGGTTGCAGAACACCTTGCACCCTAGAAGGCTAGAGGCATAACACCCGCGGAGAACTTAGGTGCTGCTGCACTACTTACAGGACTTACCCGACCAAGGACTGAGAATGAGAGCCTGAAAGGGGCTACCAGGCCTCAGGAAGCGACAGAGACTTTATAGCCAATGGTCAGATGGTTTGGGTAGTCAGGCAAGCCAAAATACTTAGCACAGAGCAGGAAGTCAGACAAGCCACAGTACTTAGCATGGAGAGGGTAGTCAGCCAGGCCAGAGGTCTTTCACGGAGCGGGTTATCAGACAAGCCAAGGTCAGCATGGAGTGGTTAGTCAGCCATGCCAAAGGTCATACACGGGTAGTCAGACAAGGCCGATACGGAGCGGACAATCAGCTAGGCAAAAGGTTCAGGCACAAATCGGCAGTCAGACAGAGCCAGGGTCATACATAAATCAGATTCAGCAGCCAGGAATGTATAACAACTGAAGACTCAGAAAGCGCTCAGGTACACCACGAAAGGGCACTGAGGCAATGATGAAAAGCAGCTTATAAGGCCTCTCTAGGAGGCGGAGTCACTTAGGTCAATTAAGGTGGAAACTGTAAAATAGCGAGTGCTCAGAATGACGTGTGAGTGACCTGGAAGTAGTCCCCCGCCATGCTGTCACCCAGGCAAACATAGAAAATGAACAGCCCAGTAAGAGGGCCAGAATCACGGGCACCGTGATACTAGCAGACTAACACATGAAGTAGAGCAATGCATTTCCACAAGTGGAGAACTTTGAGAAATGCATAAGGACTGAGATAAGGCAACTTGCAGAGAAGCTGGTAAATGGCAAGGCATTAGGGAGATAAATAATAACTAACTTGGCAATCAAGACACTACCATCCGCAGCTATGAAATGCCTTGCAGAAATCTTCAGTGCATGTATGAGACTTCAGCACTTTCCTAAGTCCAAAAAGGCAGACAAGATCATTGTTTTTCCAAAGTATGGAAAACCATTAAGGGATTCTATAAGCAAGAGTTCAATAAGTTTGTTAACAAAACTCACGGAAAATGACTCAATGACTTTGCATCTAGCAGAAACTTTTTACTAAAGGTGCAGTTTGAATATTGTAAGGGGCACTCAACTAACCATCAGTTCCTGAGAGTTGTGGACAAGATAAGCCATGGATTCAACATACACAAATAAAAAGGGGAATAGTCTTCTCGGATGTTGCCAAAGCCTTTGATTGCATATGGGTTCCCTCAGAATATGTAGGGAACCTGACTGCAAGCTACATGTCAGTCTGGACATTCCATGTAGCTGTGCAGATGTTCCACAAGGATCAAATCTTGGACTATTCCTGTTCAGTCTCTTCATGAATGACATCCTAACTGATCTCCACAAGACTTTACACAATGATATAGGCTTTAGCAGTTATCTCACAGTCTTTCAGTGACAAGGAAGTGGCTAAAAACATCCAAGCAGCTCTAAACAAGCTGTCATCATGGTACAGAGACTGGCAAATAGGAATCAACACCAGGAAGACAACAGCTACACTGTTCGCCAAAAAGAAGATGAAGGTGCCCCTGCAAATTAGCCTAGATGGAGAGAACATCAAATGGGAGAGCAGCAGCTCTTATCTGGGGGTAAAGCTAGATAGTAAGCTACATTGGAGGAACCACATCGAAAGGACATAACAGAACAGAAAGCATCAACCACATTGGCAGCACTGTTCCCTCTGCTGAAGCCCAGGGCCATGCCTATCCAAAGCAAAGTCAGTGTGATCAAGCCAGCTATCAGACCCACATTGACATAAGCCTCCCCATTGTGGAGTGGTACCAGGAATGATACCGTGCATATCTGAAGAAGGTAAAGAACAAGGCCATGAGGATAGCATCTGGCATGCCTCTATTCACAAGTAGAGCAGACCTTCACAGGGAGCTGGGCAATGAGATGCAGGACAAACATTTAAAGAGGTTCAACAACAGGTTTTTTTACAAATAGTCATCTGTTCCTGCGTCCTGCCTGATCCAGAATATCCAGGACAGGGACCCACTGAGGGTCTTTGCTGTCTGGGCGACCCTGCTAACCATCCATAACTCCCCTGCACCCTCATAACTTATTACACATGCTAATTAGATGTTTACGACATCCTTGTCCCAGTGACAAGTCATTACTAATAGCTCATATACACAAATACCGCCATTCCTTATAAAATCAAGGCATTTCCACTTTCACCTTACCTCCAATGACAGACTAACAGTGGTTCAATAAATATAGATAAAAGATGATTCTCGCACACAGGATTCAGTTGATCAAAAGTGTTAATATATTCTTTTATTTTTATTCATCACCATTGCACAACGTTTCGGGGAAACATCCCTTCGTCAGGTGCTAGTAAACCATACACACCATCACCGTTTAAATACAAAAAAAGCGCCAAAATTTAAACATAATTACCTGTCTAATTAAAGAACACAATTAGACCGTTACAATTAACCCTATAGTATCTAATACATCTAGAGTGTTAGATAAGTTTAATCTATCAACAGAAAGTATAAATCATAAAGTCAATATAACTAGAAAATCACAATTCAAAATAAACTGAAAATAAATCATATTACACATATAAAAATTAATCATATTACACACATTATTAAATAAAACAATTGTCACATTGTAACCTGTTCATCACTGGTTGCAGCCGTATATTCCTATTTATATCCAACAAGTATTGAAATCGTAACCGCAACATACTGAACATTTACAGCAGTCATCATGATGGTCTACTCAAAAACATCGTATTTAATACTTAAACATAATAAAAATTATAATTGTAATAATAACGTAGACCTATCTGTATTCGCTGCAAACGGAAACAGTACGGGTTAACTTTTACTTCCCTTTACATAGAGATGCACCGCGTCTCTGCGTGAGATAACATACATTGTATATAGTATTCAGATAGTTTCATGTGCAACATTGTAATGGATATCAAGACTGCAACCGATAAGTTACCTGACAACATAATCTAAAGAATCTTAATTCAGATCTATCGATATTACAAAGTAAACCAGACGGAAAACATACCAAGGTCACGTAATGTATTTCCTCATCTGAACAATCCAGACTTATATTTACACAACTGGAGCAATAACTCGAGAAATTATTTAAAAAAAATTCAAAAAAAATGATAATCTATCAAATTCAAAAGCTAATACTCCTGAAGAGTAGAAATGGAATTAAACGTGATGGTAAGTATTTTTACAAAAAGAAAGGAATCATAGCACTAGTAATTCACCAGACCGATTCATAAAAAACATTGTAGATTGTACTCCTCATTTAACCCTTTAGGTGCCCTAGTATTTAGCCTGTCTATCCATTTTATTTCCTGCTGGAGAAGTAAGCGTTCCAAATTGCCCCCTCTTTTTGGCAGTTTAACAATATCCAGCACACACCATGTAAGTTGTGAATTATTATGTCTATATTCTTTAAAATGTTTACTAATCGGTGTAACATAAAGATTCTTTTCGCTATCATAATTTGAAATAGATCTTTTGTGTTCTCCTATTCTCGTTCTTACAGTGCGTGTGGTTTTACCTACATAGGCTAAACCACAAGGACATTTCAACATGTAAATTACATTCTTAGTGTTACAAGTAGCATAGTTATTAAGTTTAATCTTATGACCCTTACTGGGGTGACAGATGAAATCACCTTTTATAATACTATTGCAACACATGCAATTAAGGCAAGGAAATGTGCCAAATGCTGGCTTACCTAAAAACATTTGTTTTGATTTAATTTCTGGATTTATGTCTGCTTGTATAAGTTGACTACCAATATTTCTTGATCTTTTATAAGAAAACAATGGTTTCTCTTTAAAAAGTTTACCAAAAGTTGGATCTTTTTCAATGATATACCAATATTTTTTAATAATCTTTTGAATGTTCAATGAATGAGTATTATATGTACTAACAAATGGTATACGATTAATTTTCTTTTTTGTCTTAATGTTGTCCTCAATCAACTGTTTTCTATCTAGCAATAGAACTTTATTTATTTCAGAACTCAACTCCTTCTCTGAGTATCCCCTATTGACAAATTTCTGTTTCATTTCATTTAATCTCTTTTTACACTGATCATCATCAGACACAATGCGTCGTACTCTTAAAAATTGACTATAAGGTAAACCTTTAAGTGTAGATTGTGGATGGAAACTATTAGCTAATAATAAATTATTACGATCCGTTGGTTTACAAAATAAATCTGTATCCACCTTATCTAAGTTTTTACATATTGTCACATCAAGGAAATTCACCATTTCTTTATTATATTCTAAGGTGAATTTCAATGTAGGGTGGAGTGTGTTAATCAAAGCATTAAATTCTAACAATCTATCGCCAGTGTCATGCCATGTAAAGAAAATATCATCCACGAAACGAAAGTAATTATGGATACAATCACCATAACCCGTATCGAAAAAAATATGTTGTTCCATAAATGACACATAAATATTTGCATACGTAGGTGCCACATTGGAACCCATTGAGGTACCTTGAGTTTGTAGATAAAAAGTATTATCAAATCTGAAATAATTTCTGGTAAGAACAAACCTCAAAAGTTGCATATAGAAAATGACATTTTCTGTCTTATACCCATGTTGATATAATGCTTCCTCTATGCATTCCATTCCTTCTTTATGGGGAATGGAAGTGTATAGAGATTGTATATCACAAATGCACATAAATGTACATGTATCCATATTGTCTAAATTTTCAAGTTTCCGCAGAAAATCCGTAGTATCACGCAGGCAGACTTTTATTTCTTTGACTAGACTTTGCAATATATTATCAAGATATATACTGAGAGGTTGTAGTACCGAACCTGTACCCGCCACTATAGGTCGCCCTGGGGGCTTAGTAGGGTGTTTATGAATTTTCGGTAGAAGGTACAGTACCGGTACTACAGGATAATCAGTAATCAAGAAATCTCTGATATTTTTATCAATTAAACCACTCTCAAAAGCATCATTTACATAATCATCAATTTCTTTCTTGAGACTATAGGTGGGATCACTCGGTAGTTCTTTATAGTTCGTGGTGACATGTAATTGGGATAGAGCTTCTTGTATATAAAATTCTCTATCCATTACAACGATAGCTCCCCCTTTATCTGCCTTTTTTATAATGATGTCTTTATTTTTCTTCAAGTTACATAACGCCATAAATTCTTTATGTGTGAGATTTCGTTTTTTCACATTTTTATCCTCCCATCTCAGTTTATTGACATCCGTCAATACCAAATTTGTAAATGTATCCAACGAGGAATTACACAGTGTTGGAGTAAATGTAGATTTTTTTCTTAAGACATATTTAGATGGATTATATTCTGTATCGTCTCTAAATTGCATTCTTAACTTAACCCTTCTCGTAAACTTGAAGAGATCAATTTTAAAATTAAAAAAGTTACCTTTGTAAACGGGAACAAAACCCAAGCCTTTATTAATCAAGATCTTCTCATTCTTCGAAAGAGACACTTTAGAGATATTAATAACCAAATCCGATTTTTAATCTAAACTTGAGCATTTTCTTGTACTCCTGAAATCTTTTGTTTCACCTGTTGTCGAGTGACTGGAGCGTCTCCGATTACCCCTCCTCGTTTTCCTCGCCCTCCTCGACCCCTCTGCGGGTATGGGCTGTGTGGGGGTTGTTGTAAAAAAGATTGCTCCTCATTCTGGTGATCCTGGTTCCTATTATTTTGGTTCCTATTTGGATGACCAGTTTCTTGTCCTGAGTCACTCTCTGTAGATGTGGAGTCATTTTCTGTATATGCTTGTTTAGATCTGGATGATTTGGTATATCTCTTTCTTGATCTTATTTGACTCCAATTGTAGACTTGTTTCAATTCATAATCCTTGGTGTCTCTTTTGAATTTTTTCAATTTTTTCTGCAACAATTCATTACGTAATCCATCAATCTTTAAATTTAATTCAGCAATCGAATCATTATATGTAGTATCATCTAACATTTCCTTCAAACTCCGTGTTAATTCCGAAATTTCTTGTGTAGTTTTCCTAATGGCTGGTTGTAAGTACTGGATAGTTAGATAGATTAAATCCAAACTGCATTTATTCAAAATCTGTTGCCACTTCTCTAGAAATTCAGCGTTATCCTTACATAAAATTGGATAGTTCTTAATCCTCAAGCCCCTAGGAATACGTTCAGCTTTAGCATACTCCAACAATGTAGTGCTATGTAATGTCAGGGTTAATTCTCTTCTAGACAGCATGTCCAATTGTTTGCAAAGTTCTTTTTGATCCAATTGTATTTTGAACTCGGTGCTAATACCTGTTTCAAGAATTTTTTTACGTTCCGTATCTGTGATCGATAGTGTATGCGCCCTTTCCTCAGTAGTTCTGGTGATATCGTCAAATGACATTATGTTATTTATAAAAATAATAATCTATTAAAGTAGGAGCTATAGGTATTGTGGCATCCGTAAATGTAGTATTAAAAAGTTACCTCAGCTCACCACTTCATTAAATAATTCTGGTGCTGGAGAACCCGATGGGTCAATGCCTCAATTTGACCCGTTGTCAATAAATATAGATAAAAGATGATTCTCGCACACAGGATTCAGTTGATCAAAAGTGTTAATATATTCTTTTATTTTTATTCATCACCATTGCACAACGTTTCGGGGAAACATCCCTTCGTCAGGTGCTAGTAAACCATACACACCATCACCGTTTAAATACAAAAAAAGCGCCAAAATTTAAACATAATTACCTGTCTAATTAAAGAACACAATTAGACCGTTACAATTAACCCTATAGTATCTAATACATCTAGAGTGTTAGATAAGTTTAATCTATCAACAGAAAGTATAAATCATAAAGTCAATATAACTAGAAAATCACAATTCAAAATAAACTGAAAATAAATCATATTACACATATAAAAATTAATCATATTACACACATTATTAAATAAAACAATTGTCACATTGTAACCTGTTCATCACTGGTTGCAGCCGTATATTCCTATTTATATCCAACAAGTATTGAAATCGTAACCGCAACATACTGAACATTTACAGCAGTCATCATGATGGTCTACTCAAAAACATCGTATTTAATACTTAAACATAATAAAAATTATAATTGTAATAATAACGTAGACCTATCTGTATTGCACATGAAACTATCTGAATACTATATACAATGTATGTTATCTCACGCAGAGACGCGGTGCATCTCTATGTAAAGGGAAGTAAAAGTTAACCCGTACTGTTTCCGTTTGCAGCGAATACAGATAGGTCTACGTTATTATTACAATTATAATTTTTATTATGTTTAAGTATTAAATACGATGTTTTTGAGTAGACCATCATGATGACTGCTGTAAATGTTCAGTATGTTGCGGTTACGATTTCAATACTTGTTGGATATAAATAGGAATATACGGCTGCAACCAGTGATGAACAGGTTACAATGTGACAATTGTTTTATTTAATAATGTGTGTAATATGATTAATTTTTATATGTGTAATATGATTTATTTTCAGTTTATTTTGAATTGTGATTTTCTAGTTATATTGACTTTATGATTTATACTTTCTGTTGATAGATTAAACTTATCTAACACTCTAGATGTATTAGATACTATAGGGTTAATTGTAACGGTCTAATTGTGTTCTTTAATTAGACAGGTAATTATGTTTAAATTTTGGCGCTTTTTTTGTATTTAAACGGTGATGGTGTGTATGGTTTACTAGCACCTGACGAAGGGATGTTTCCCCGAAACGTTGTGCAATGGTGATGAATAAAAATAAAAGAATATATTAACACTTTTGATCAACTGAATCCTGTGTGCGAGAATCATCTTTTATCTATATTTATTGACAACGGGTCAAATTGAGGCATTGACCCATCGGGTTCTCCAGCACCAGAATTATTTAATGAAGTGGTGAGCTGAGGTAACTTTTTAATACTACATTTACGGATGCCACAATACCTATAGCTCCTACTTTAATAGATTATTATTTTTATAAATAACATAATGTCATTTGACGATATCACCAGAACTACTGAGGAAAGGGCGCATACACTATCGATCACAGATACGGAACGTAAAAAAATTCTTGAAACAGGTATTAGCACCGAGTTCAAAATACAATTGGATCAAAAAGAACTTTGCAAACAATTGGACATGCTGTCTAGAAGAGAATTAACCCTGACATTACATAGCACTACATTGTTGGAGTATGCTAAAGCTGAACGTATTCCTAGGGGCTTGAGGATTAAGAACTATCCAATTTTATGTAAGGATAACGCTGAATTTCTAGAGAAGTGGCAACAGATTTTGAATAAATGCAGTTTGGATTTAATCTATCTAACTATCCAGTACTTACAACCAGCCATTAGGAAAACTACACAAGAAATTTCGGAATTAACACGGAGTTTGAAGGAAATGTTAGATGATACTACATATAATGATTCGATTGCTGAATTAAATTTAAAGATTGATGGATTACGTAATGAATTGTTGCAGAAAAAATTGAAAAAATTCAAAAGAGACACCAAGGATTATGAATTGAAACAAGTCTACAATTGGAGTCAAATAAGATCAAGAAAGAGATATACCAAATCATCCAGATCTAAACAAGCATATACAGAAAATGACTCCACATCTACAGAGAGTGACTCAGGACAAGAAACTGGTCATCCAAATAGGAACCAAAATAATAGGAACCAGGATCACCAGAATGAGGAGCAATCTTTTTTACAACAACCCCCACACAGCCCATACCCGCAGAGGGGTCGAGGAGGGCGAGGAAAACGAGGAGGGGTAATCGGAGACGCTCCAGTCACTCGACAACAGGTGAAACAAAAGATTTCAGGAGTACAAGAAAATGCTCAAGTTTAGATGAAAAATCGGATTTGGTTATTAATATCTCTAAAGTGTCTCTTTCGAAGAATGAGAAGATCTTGATTAATAAAGGCTTGGGTTTTGTTCCCGTTTACAAAGGTAACTTTTTTAATTTTAAAATTGATCTCTTCAAGTTTACGAGAAGGGTTAAGTTAAGAATGCAATTTAGAGACGATACAGAATATAATCCATCTAAATATGTCTTAAGAAAAAAATCTACATTTACTCCAACACTGTGTAATTCCTCGTTGGATACATTTACAAATTTGGTATTGACGGATGTCAATAAACTGAGATGGGAGGATAAAAATGTGAAAAAACGAAATCTCACACATAAAGAATTTATGGCGTTATGTAACTTGAAGAAAAATAAAGACATCATTATAAAAAAGGCAGATAAAGGGGGAGCTATCGTTGTAATGGATAGAGAATTTTATATACAAGAAGCTCTATCCCAATTACATGTCACCACGAACTATAAAGAACTACCGAGTGATCCCACCTATAGTCTCAAGAAAGAAATTGATGATTATGTAAATGATGCTTTTGAGAGTGGTTTAATTGATAAAAATATCAGAGATTTCTTGATTACTGATTATCCTGTAGTACCGGTACTGTACCTTCTACCGAAAATTCATAAACACCCTACTAAGCCCCCAGGGCGACCTATAGTGGCGGGTACAGGTTCGGTACTACAACCTCTCAGTATATATCTTGATAATATATTGCAAAGTCTAGTCAAAGAAATAAAAGTCTGCCTGCGTGATACTACGGATTTTCTGCGGAAACTTGAAAATTTAGACAATATGGATACATGTACATTTATGTGCATTTGTGATATACAATCTCTATACACTTCCATTCCCCATAAAGAAGGAATGGAATGCATAGAGGAAGCATTATATCAACATGGGTATAAGACAGAAAATGTCATTTTCTATATGCAACTTTTGAGGTTTGTTCTTACCAGAAATTATTTCAGATTTGATAATACTTTTTATCTACAAACTCAAGGTACCTCAATGGGTTCCAATGTGGCACCTACGTATGCAAATATTTATGTGTCATTTATGGAACAACATATTTTTTTCGATACGGGTTATGGTGATTGTATCCATAATTACTTTCGTTTCGTGGATGATATTTTCTTTACATGGCATGACACTGGCGATAGATTGTTAGAATTTAATGCTTTGATTAACACACTCCACCCTACATTGAAATTCACCTTAGAATATAATAAAGAAATGGTGAATTTCCTTGATGTGACAATATGTAAAAACTTAGATAAGGTGGATACAGATTTATTTTGTAAACCAACGGATCGTAATAATTTATTATTAGCTAATAGTTTCCATCCACAATCTACACTTAAAGGTTTACCTTATAGTCAATTTTTAAGAGTACGACGCATTGTGTCTGATGATGATCAGTGTAAAAAGAGATTAAATGAAATGAAACAGAAATTTGTCAATAGGGGATACTCAGAGAAGGAGTTGAGTTTTGAAATAAATAAAGTTCTATTGCTAGATAGAAAACAGTTGATTGAGGACAACATTAAGACAAAAAAGAAAATTAATCGTATACCATTTGTTAGTACATATAATACTCATTCATTGAACATTCAAAAGATTATTAAAAAATATTGGTATATCATTGAAAAAGATCCAACTTTTGGTAAACTTTTTAAAGAGAAACCATTGTTTTCTTATAAAAGATCAAGAAATATTGGTAGTCAACTTATACAAGCAGACATAAATCCAGAAATTAAATCAAAACAAATGTTTTTAGGTAAGCCAGCATTTGGCACATTTCCTTGCCTTAATTGCATGTGTTGCAATAGTATTATAAAAGGTGATTTCATCTGTCACCCCAGTAAGGGTCATAAGATTAAACTTAATAACTATGCTACTTGTAACACTAAGAATGTAATTTACATGTTGAAATGTCCTTGTGGTTTAGCCTATGTAGGTAAAACCACACGCACTGTAAGAACGAGAATAGGAGAACACAAAAGATCTATTTCAAATTATGATAGCGAAAAGAATCTTTATGTTACACCGATTAGTAAACATTTTAAAGAATATAGACATAATAATTCACAACTTACATGGTGTGTGCTGGATATTGTTAAACTGCCAAAAAGAGGGGGCAATTTGGAACGCTTACTTCTCCAGCAGGAAATAAAATGGATAGACAGGCTAAATACTAGGGCACCTAAAGGGTTAAATGAGGAGTACAATCTACAATGTTTTTTATGAATCGGTCTGGTGAATTACTAGTGCTATGATTCCTTTCTTTTTGTAAAAATACTTACCATCACGTTTAATTCCATTTCTACTCTTCAGGAGTATTAGCTTTTGAATTTGATAGATTATCATTTTTTTTGAATTTTTTTTAAATAATTTCTCGAGTTATTGCTCCAGTTGTGTAAATATAAGTCTGGATTGTTCAGATGAGGAAATACATTACGTGACCTTGGTATGTTTTCCGTCTGGTTTACTTTGTAATATCGATAGATCTGAATTAAGATTCTTTAGATTATGTTGTCAGGTAACTTATCGGTTGCAGTCTTGATATCCATTACAATGTTGCACATGAAACTATCTGAATACTATATACAATGTATGTTATCTCACGCAGAGACGCGGTGCATCTCTATGTAAAGGGAAGTAAAAGTTAACCCGTACTGTTTCCGTTTGCAGCGAATACAGATAGGTCTACGTTATTATTACAATTATAATTTTTATTATGTTTAAGTATTAAATACGATGTTTTTGAGTAGACCATCATGATGACTGCTGTAAATGTTCAGTATGTTGCGGTTACGATTTCAATACTTGTTGGATATAAATAGGAATATACGGCTGCAACCAGTGATGAACAGGTTACAATGTGACAATTGTTTTATTTAATAATGTGTGTAATATGATTAATTTTTATATGTGTAATATGATTTATTTTCAGTTTATTTTGAATTGTGATTTTCTAGTTATATTGACTTTATGATTTATACTTTCTGTTGATAGATTAAACTTATCTAACACTCTAGATGTATTAGATACTATAGGGTTAATTGTAACGGTCTAATTGTGTTCTTTAATTAGACAGGTAATTATGTTTAAATTTTGGCGCTTTTTTTGTATTTAAACGGTGATGGTGTGTATGGTTTACTAGCACCTGACGAAGGGATGTTTCCCCGAAACGTTGTGCAATGGTGATGAATAAAAATAAAAGAATATATTAACACTTTTGATCAACTGAATCCTGTGTGCGAGAATCATCTTTTATCTATATTTATTGACAACGGGTCAAATTGAGGCATTGACCCATCGGGTTCTCCAGCACCAGAATTATTTAATGAAGTGGTGAGCTGAGGTAACTTTTTAATACTACATTAACAGTGGTTCAAGTATGTGCTCACCCAATGCAAAATAAAGCCACTATAGAACATATACTACCCAACAACTCTGTCTTCCTCTGTATTGCAAAATGTTGACACATACATTTCATTTGAAAACAGTGTGTTTAACTCTTTGAGTGCCAGGAACTATACAAACCATTTCATTGCAAGGCATTGCATTGGCACTCACAGGGTTAATGTACTGTCCACTTCATATGCATTTTGTTTTACATTGCATTGTGTCCAGGACACAGTAAAAGGTCAGCACCCTGTAATATCACTTCTTTAAAATGTACACAAAAATAATCCTGCAAACATTGCTCTCACAATGTAACTGGAGATGGGAGAACACAGGAAACCAACTCCAAGCTCACAAACACATATACACTCTGCTAATTCTCAATGTTCTCTATGTTGCTAAAGAAGGTTTGCAGTTACAGGCCCATACTACATAGCCCAATGTTAGTAGTCATACACCATCACACGACACAAAGGAAAAACATTTATTATATGTATAACAGGTCATTCCACCAGAGCGGTAGCTGCTTTCTGGGCCTTTGTGGAGCACTTGTACACAGCTGTAACATGTGTTTGTTAAACAGTATAGTGTAAATGTTCTGGCTTCTGCTGAAGCCAGTTTTGGATGGAAAATCCTAAAGGTGGTTGGGCCTGTGTGGGAATCATTCTTTTCTTCTCCTCCAGTAATTTGTGTTTTTCCTGTTACTTGGCTTGGTTTGTAGGAGTCCACTGGCATCTGAGATTGGATCTGTTCTGGATCCTCTGTCTTATGAGGAGTTTTTCTTTTTCCCTCCATGGAACATTGGTGGATAGCTTTGTATAATTCATGGTTCCTGTGTTCCACATTGAATGAAAGAGATAAGTGGATTTTTGTGTGCTTACTGATAAATCATTTTGCCTTGGTCCATGAGGAGCACAGGACTTCCCTCCAGAAGAAAAACAAGTTGTTTGAGTTCCTGTCAGTTGTTTGAGTTCTGGCAGGAAGGTCCTTTGGTCCTTTCAAACTGCCTCCTTTTCTGCCTCAATTCTATTTTTTAACTTTGCAACTCGTTAAAACTTAGCATGTCTGGTGGGGGTGAATGGGAGTAGGGAGGGAGACTCCACCTTCAGAGGACCTTTGAAGACATCTGCCCTGCCTTCCTGCAGGGGGATACTGCAGATTGCATGGTTGTGTTTTGCATGGACTAAGAGAAAAGGATTTATTGGTAAGTACACAAAAATTCCCTTTCATGCCATGGATTGTATCCCTCTTTCCCCTGCCTTTTTTGCCCATGAAATGCTGAGCTTCATTTGCTAGTGTGTATATACTCAAGTTTTACATGTGTAATTTTGCCAGACACTGCAGTTAGAATGATGTAATAAGCTGAGGCTGTGCTCCAACAGTCTTTTCTCAAATATAAACCATTTTATTGGTGTGATTGTGCAATATATTGGTCCACTCTTGGGACCTTTGTCAGGCAACATCAGAAAGCATACAACTGAGGTCACCTCTTGCTATGTCATTAGAATGTGGGCTCTGCCTAGATTCATTTGTAGAACATTGTTTTGTAATATCCACCCACATTAGCTTAAAGTGCGAAAAGAGTGTGCCACCAACAAATGTAGCTTAATTTCTCAAAATCTATTTATATTACAAACAAATGGTAAGTATAACACATACACAGTTTGAAATTTTATATACGATTCACTAAACTGATCATAAGGTAACAAGACCATTTTAAAATATTCAGAATGCATATACAGCCAGTATAATGTAATATTTTCTGCTTACAAAGTCCTCTCTCTAAGTACATTTCTTCCATATGCTTTCACCACCAGGGAGCTGTCCAGTACATTGCTGCATACTGCATTAGAAAAACATCTGGTTCTCAAATGGTTAATTAAATGCAACTGATCATTGATAAACACCAAAGCTGTTTAGCAACAATCTCAGTGAACAGAAGAGGAGCTCAGTGCAGGGAATGATCTGTTTTCTCCTCTGCTTGATAAAAAATCCATTAATCTCAGTTGTAATAAATATGCTTGTAAAATGTTGTATATTTTTATATTAAATTATTTTATGTCATGTTTGCCTAATATTAGCTTCACAATCTGTACTAAACCATTGTAAATTAATGGTAATTCAAATGAGAAGACAATTTCTACTTTCAAATCAATGCTGATGCCTTACATTGGCTATTTTGCTTACAGAAATCAGAATATTGCAACAATAAGTATTTGTTCACGTTGATGACTTCAGTGGACCAGGGATCATGTCCTGTTTAAGTTGTGTGTTCTGCCTGAAGCATCTTTCACATGAGCTTTTCTTCAGTGGGAATTCTGCCGTTATGAAAAGTACAATAATGAGCAATGGTGCCTTTTTTACATGAGCAACTATCGTCTTGTGTGAATGCATGCAAGCCCAGCATTACTGCATCTTTACTGAGTTCAAACATGAAGCAGGCTCAAGGCAAGGACCTCTAAGGTAGTGTTTTCTCAAATACTACCTGTGCCATGCAACAGTGCAGGTAGGCAGAGGGAGCTCAGGGAGCTTAATGCATGGCTCAAGCACTGGTGTAGGAAGGAGGGTTTTGTGTTTTTAGAACACTGGGCAGAATTTGCTCTTGGGTACAATCTATATGGAAGTGATGGATTGCACCAAAATGGTAGAGGAGCCTCTGTGCTAGCAGAGAAAATGCTAGGAAGCTTGCTTTTAAACTAGGAAAGAGGGGGAGGGTATAGTTAGCAAAAATGGGGTAGATAGAGCAGATAGGAACTGGGTCCAAGTAAATGATCAGGAGGGTGGAGTAAGGGTGGGGATAAATTTAGTCAATAGGGAGGAACTCATAGTAAATGAAGGTGTAGAAAAAAGGCATGTAGGGAGTAATATATGTAAAGACTTCAAAATTAATTGTATGCTAGCGAATGCAAGAAGTAGAAGTAGATAAAACAGGAGAACTAGAATTGCTGGCGGTTAATGAGCAATTGGACATAATTGGAATAACAGAAACATGGTGGAATGATGCATATGACTGGCCTGTTTCGAAGAGACAGGATTAATAGAAAAGGGGGAGGTGAGTGCTTATATTTGAAAAAAGAGCTAAATCCAGTTTTGCGGGGTGATATTAGTGAGGAAACTGGCCAAATTATGGAGTCCATGTGGGTAGAAATCGAGACCAAATGTGGTATAAAAGGTAAAAAAAGGTGTTGGCGGGCCTATGCTACAAACCACCAAATATTGATGACAATGTTGAGGCCCAACTGCTATTGCAAATGAGCAAAGCTGCCCAGTTTGGGCATACTATAATAGGGGAGATTTTAATTATCCAGATGCCAACTGGAAAAATGAGACCTGTCAGAGTGCTAAGGGACGCAGGTTGTGAACATACTTCGGGAAAACTATATGTCACAAATGGTGGAAGTGCCGACAAGAAATAACAATGTATTGGACCTAGTGATAACTAATAACACAGAAATGGTATCCAATATTAAGGTAAGAGAACATTTGGGAAACAGTGATCACAACATGGTTACATTTGAGATTAGTCTGGCAAAACAAAACTGTATAGGCTCAACAAAAACTCTTAATTTTAAAAAAGCTAACTTCAAATTGATAAGGGCTTCAATGCAACACATAGACTGGGATATTTTATTTAAAGGCAAAAATACTGAGGAAAAATAATAAGAATTTAAATTTAGGTTGCAGAAATGTACCCAACAGTATATACCAATGGGGAACAAATGCAAAAGAAGTAAGTCACAGCCAATGTGGTTAACTGCACATGTAAAGAAGGAAATGACAAGGAAAAAAACACATTCAAATTATTTAAGTCTGAAGGAACGGAACAATCTTTCTTAAAATACAGGGAGTGCAACAAAGATTGCAAAAAGGCAATTAGGGTAGCAAAAATAGATAATGAAACTTGAATTGCAAGGGAAAGCAAGACTAATCCCAAAAAGTTTTTCAAATATATAAATAGCAAAACACTTAAGAGGGAGTGCATTGGACCATTAAAAAAAAGTTCTGAAAAAGGATATACTAGAACTAGAGAGGGTACAGCGAAGAGCAACAAAATTAACTAAGGGGGACGTATGAGGAACGACTAGACAAACTTGTTTTATTTACTCTACAGAAAAGACGACTAAGAGGAGACCATATCACATTGTACAAGTATATGAGAGGTCAATACAAGGATCTCTGTGGTGAGCTATTTATTCCAAGGCCTGATCAGGGGACACCCCATGAGATTAGTGGAAAGGAGGTTTAGACTTCAGAAGAGGAAGGATTTTTTTTACAGTAAGGTCTGTTAAATTGTGGAATTCATTGCCCAAGGAGGTGGTTCTGGCAGATACAATGGATACATTTAAGAGAAGATTAGACACATTTCTTTCAAAAGGGAACATTCAGAGTTATACTGTTTATCAGTAGGCAAATCAGGAAGGTCTGATAAAGATTAACTTAATTTGTAGCATTAGGGTATGAGGAGAAGGTTGACCTTGATGGACTTGTGTCTTTATTCAACCTAATTTACTAGGTTACTTTGTTACTATGAATGCAGTAAAGATACAGTAAGACCTATAAGGCCGCCAATAAACTTGGTGCATTGTTATCACGACCTCCAGTGAATGGACAACCATGGGTGTGCAATGTGAGCTGGTGCTCATATGGACTGGGCATTGGATGTGGCTCTTCTGCTTCCAGATCAGTTGTAGAATGCAGGGGAAGGGAACTGAAAGAAAACAAGAACAGAACTGAAGCTGGAGGCTGCAAATGATCTGTCACCTATGTGAATCAGTCTGAAATACCCTAGCTAACCCACTGCATGCATGGAAGTGTTGGATGATTAACACATGTCAACCTCAGCCAGCAAATGCTCCAAAAACAACTGTAGCTTTGCTCACTTAACATTTGGGAACCACAAGGGGTGTGGAATGAGGTTATTATTATTATTCTTTATTTATATAGCGGCAACTAATTCTGCAGCACTGTGCAATAGGGAATAAACATACATAGGTATTAAACAGTACAAATCAAGGGCTCGATTCTAATGTTGGCGTCGCCAGAAAAAACTGGCGACGCTGCTTTTAACGTCAACTGAGCAATGCAAATGTTCCACTAGAAACAAGCGACGCCAGTTCTGAAACACACGTCACCCGTCGCCAGAACAGCAAGATCTCTCCCATTGAGGATAATGTACAAGTGACGCCAAAAGCTATTCAAATGTTGGAGTTGGCGTTAAATTGCAACATTTCTCTCTAGAAATCTAGCGCCTATTTTTTTTGGAGAATAGCACAGGAGGCAGTGTAAAAAAAACTCCGTCACCAGTTATGAACAGCATTCTCTGTGCTTTTCCCTACCTAGCAACTAGGGGAACACAGAGATGGCTTTCAGCACCATGGACAGCTTTGAATGCCATAGGGATGTGAGCTGCTCACCCCTGTGGCATTCAAAGGGTTACAATCAATAAAACTAGTACACCAAGCACTACACAATGCCCCCTTCCACATCCCCCCCCCCTTAGTATGTCACATATTGCATATATGTGACATACTAACCCCATCCGCATCCACCTCTTGGACTTCCATGTAGTGGACAAATCTGTCTTTTATTCCACAATTAACCCTTTGAGTACCAGAGAGGTAGGAAAGCATTGCTTAGCATGTTTCCTACCCCTCTGGTACCCAAAGGGTTAATAGACAAGGTATGGACTACATACCTTGCCAGTATATATGTGCGTGTGTTTTAAACTTTTTTTTAATTAAAATACTATTATTACACATTAGTTTAAATTAGATCTCATTCATTTTTAATGCCCTACCTCCTGTGTCCCATTGCTATTAGTACTTTTGCTCCACTCTCCTTCAAACGGAGAGTGGAGCAAAAGTACTAATAGCAATGGGACACAGGAGGTAGAACATTATAAATGGATGAGATCTAAGTTAACTCTTTGAGTGCCAGAGTGACACGCAACGCATTGCAAAGCAATGCGTTGCGTACCACTCTGGCACTCAAAGGGTTAAAATACAACTGAAGGAGCAGGCTGCACTGTGACTGCAGCGCTTCCCTCATCTTCATTTATAAAAACTGCCATTGTTGCGGGTGGCTGTGAAAACCGCAGCATAAGAAAAGCGTGGGGACTAGAGAGGCATTGGAGGAAGCGGGAGGAGGAGAGAGAGACATAGGAGGAAGCGGGTGGTAGGCTTGTATTTGCTGCCCGCTTCCTCCGATACCTCTCCTCTCCTCACGCATTGGCATTGTGCCCGGCTGCCTGGCTCACACTTTGTACAATTCGTCCCTTCTCACAATGCGTTGTACAATGCGCATTGTACACGCATTGTGAGAAGGGACAAATTGCATATATGTCTCTCTCCCCTCCTCCCGCTTCCTCCAATGCCTCTCTAGTCCCCAGGCTTTTCTTATGCTGCGGGCTTCACAGCCACCCGCAACAATGGCAGTTTTTATGAATGAAGATGAGGGAAGCGCTGCAGTCACAGTGCAGCCTGCTCCTTCAGTTGTATTTTAACCCTCTGAGTGCCAGAGTGGTATGCAACGCTGCGTACCATTCTGGCACTCAAAGGGTTAGTAATGTTCTACTTACTGTGTCCCATTGTTATTAGTGTTTTTGCTCCACTCTCCATTTGAAGGAGAGTGGATCAAAAATAATGATAGCAATGGGACACAGGAGGTAGGGCATTACAAATGAATGAATCTAAGTCAGTTATACGTTTAATAATAGTATTTTAATAATAAAATGTATAAAACACACCCACTCACACACATACAGGCATACCTTGCCTATTAACCCTTTGGGTACCAGAGGGGTAGGAAACATGCTAAGCAATGCTTTCCTACCTCTCTGGTGCTCAAAGGGTTAATTGTGGAATAAAAGACAGATTTGTCCACTACATGGAAGTTCATGAGGTGGATGTGGATGGGGTTAGTATGTCACATATATGCAATATGTGACATACTAAGGGGGTGGGGTGGAAGGGGGCATTGTGTAGTGCTTGGTGTACTAGTTTTATCCCTATGGCATTCAAAGCTGTCCATGGTGCTGAAAGCCATCTCTGTGTTCCCCTAGTGGCTGGGTAGGGAAGCACAGAGAAAGCTGTTCAGAACTGTCGACATGGATTTTGGATTTTCTGACTGAACTTGATACTTTGGAGTGCTGTGATTAGCTGTGGTGCTAGTTAACATTTTTATTGTGTATTTTTAGGTAAGATTTTCTATGGGGTGCAGGTTTAAGGTTAACGTGTATTTTGTTGGTTATCGCTCATTAGCCTTTCTGGGTAAGGAAGATTTGAATCTTACGTTACCTGGTCTTGCTTAACACGCGAAGGCAGTTTTTTTCTTCACGATGGTTTTAACGCCAACATTTGAATCGAGCCCCAAATGTGGAGAACAGAAGGATCAAAGGGCCCTGCTCATGAGCTTACAGTTTAGAGGAAGGGTTCAAAAGGTTTAAGCATAGTTAGTGTGCAGCACAGTCCAAGTGCACCATTACCATTATAGATAACTGTGCAGGAGCTACTACTAATTGTAGTTGGAGCAGTTGGAGCTTTAAACACAAGACCTAGAACTTAAGCCTCCTCTAGAACTTAAGCTTCCTTGCCAAAT